>JBBDHG010000081.1:2120000-2719584 GCA_037951165.1 Lophius americanus
GCAGAAGAAGAAAGTTAAGAAAAGGACAATTCGAGGCAATTGATTGATAGAATTTTCAGTTTATGGTTGGTACAAATTGACTGATCCATCATTATGATTCGGGGATTTGGGGCTCCTTTGTGTCGTGTTGCTGGAACTGTAATCGATACATCCATTCATTTCCTCTTGTCCTGTGCATTTTTTTTTTTTTTACACGGGGCTGGAGCCTAACGCAGATAAAATTGGACAAGAGGCGTGGTGTGCCTCGGACAAATCACCAGTTCATCACAGGGTCGACCCGTGAGAAGGTGAATAACCAGTCAATCTCACATCTACTGGTGATTTAGAGTTCACCAGTGCTGCTTTTATTTCTTTTCCTCTGTGGATGGAAGCCACACGGATAGGATTCTAACTCAGGTGTGTGGGGCAAACAAAAGCCCACGATCCCCTGCATTGTACAGAAACCCCCGTCATTAATCTCCTCAAATGAAATCATTATAATAATAAAAATAAAACCCATTTGTATAGCACTTTTCAAAACAAAGTTATAAAGTGCCTTACATGATAAAACAAGGAATTTCTTTAAGACGTCAAAATTGACAGAAAACGGTTGCAAATAATAATAATAAGCAATAGAAACCAACTAAACTTAAAAGCTTTCCTGAAAAGATGTATTTTGTAGAAGAATCCTAAAGGATAATACTGATACTGCAAGCCTCAGCTCCTCAGGCAGGGAGTTCCACAGCTGAGAGGTCCTGACTGAAAAAGACCGGAACAGCCAGCAGAGCTCTGTCTGAAGATCTGACTCTGGAGCCAGGCTTATTATGGGTGGAGCAGCTCAGTGATGGAGCTGGGAGCTAATCCAAGAAGAGCCTTAAAAATAACCAGCAAGATCTTGAAAACGATTCTAAAAATGAACTGGTCACCAGTGAAGAGACGCTAAAACCGGGCTGATACGGGGTTTTTTTTCAGTCTTTGTTAAAACACCTAGCTGCATCATTTGAAACGAATGTGAGGTAAAGATCATAAAACAGCGTTTTTCATGAAAAAGCTCTCCCTAGTGAGTAAAATATGAAATGGGAGAGTAAAATGAGACGAACATTGGAGAAATAATGGCCTGAGAACTTTCGGAGATCATACTCCCCGTAATGTAAGAAATATACAACTGTTCTTCCACAAAATCACTCCAGTTCTTCCTCACACTCAGGTCTATGTGGGTATAAAATCTGAAAATGATCCAAGAAATCGTTTTTGAGTTATTGTGTCACATGTCTGTTCCGTTGACAAGGCACCAGTGACGACGACTTCATAATATCCCCGACTTCTTTTGTGGACTATAAGTAAATGAATAATAAGACGAAAGAAAAAAGAGAAACACGAGGAAAAAGTAAGTAAAAGAACAATATCCCAGTAGAAGAACTGAAATTACATTATAAGTATAAGGTAAGATGTCTTAAAATAAGACGTTACGGTAATGTGTTACAAAAGATCCTGAAAAGAGTGCGGAAATCTTATAATCTACCTAATCTACCTATTTTATAAGACCTAATCTTCTTTTCAGGAGCTTTTAACTGATTCTAAATTATATAAAGATGTCACTGTTCAAGACTTAAGATCGTATGATATATATGTTATACAAGCAATTTTTTATACGTGTCTTAAAGATAGCTAGAAAAACTCATAGTGAGGATTTGAGATATTTTCAAGACTCTTTGACTTAACAAGAAACCGATATTCTACTTGTGGAGGATTGTGTCTTATATAAAGTGCAATAAAAATAAACTAGAAAAAAATGCATTTCCTGTAGAAAATTCCGTCTGGATACTGACACATTCTGAAACATGAATGACTCAAGGAATATTGAAGAGCCTCAAGATGTTGTTCCAAAACTTGGTCACAACGGGAGAATTTCTCTATCTTTCCAAAATAAGTATCTAAAGATTCGATGAATCGTATCCGCAGGACGGCTATCAACCACATGGAGGAGCATCTCTGACCTCAGCACACATGAGAACCGGCTTTAGAGTATCGGCTCACACAGCTGCTGTTCTGCTAATGGTACCACCAACCTCACTCCCGGTGTAATGTCGCTAGGCATTATGGGAAATGCTCCGCTCTTTTCAACGGTGAATTACTTGTAATGAAATGCTTCATATATTTAAAAGTTATAAAGGTTAAAATGTGAAAAGTCATAGCACACTTGTGGTTTAGGAGATCGACGTTTGAATAGCAGAACGTTTTCTATAGCTAAAAGTATGATGGAGTTCAAAGGCGTTGAAGGACGACGAATAATAGTAATAATGAAGAAAAGTAGGATAACAATGGTGGTGCTGCTGAGGCCGCCACGCTAATGACTAGAAATAAGACGAATATACTTGGTCAAATTTTGAGTTTTTGACGTTTAAAAGACTGTGTAGTCAAAAATAAACAAACTTTAATAAATAGGTATAATGAGGCAAGGCTGCATAAGGGCAAAATAAACTCCAGTGTCTGTTTACCAGGATCTTAATCATATTAATTAATAGTTTATTCCTGCCCTGTCCTTTCATCCTCAGAGGTTCAAAAAAAAAGTAACAATCAAACAAACCTTCAAGCAAACATAAGCTTTTTGGAGGAGGAAAAAAGAAGGGCAAAACAAGATGAGGAAAAACTTTTTGTTTTTCGCCGTAATCACTCGTCCTTTTTCTGGTCTTTGTCCCTGTTTTCGATTTTATTCCACTTTTCTTCCTGCTGTGTTTCAAGCAATTACACATTTTTTAAAAGGTTTTTTTCAGATTATGTAGATTTTCTCTGCTATCTCTCTACCCTCACTTCCTGCTGGGGCGATCCACTTCACTTCATATCCTTGCCATATCTTCTTCTTTTCTTTTGAATAGATATTGAAACATTTCCTCACTATTGTTTAAATGACACTGATGAACTGCGATGATTGGATTTCATATGCTGTTTCTACATTATACCTTTTTATGCTAGCTGGTGGATTAAACCAGTTTCTCACCAGCATTCCAAGTTCCTTTTCTCATTTGGAACAGATTTCCTGATGGAATGTTTCTTGAAAGACAGTTAAAATGTTTCCCACAAGCCACCAGGAGGAAATATCCATTAGCCACAGTTTTATCGAGGACGTCTTCTGTGTTGCATTAATTTAGGTGAACCTCACAATATTCTTTCACATCCCCTATGTTGAAGTGTTTTTTTTCCCCCTGGCTTGTCATGCCCACAGCAACGTTTTTAATGTCTCGGAAAATCCCAAAAACACCATCAAGGCCTATTTGCAAACTGTCATTTACTCGTGCGCCGCCTTAATGTGTGCAAACATTTCCATCAAAATGACATTTGTTAAAATACAAGCCTGTGATAAAATCTTTCTTTTGATGGGAGCTGCTGCAAAACTGAAATGGAAAAGCGGAGAAAATGCTGATCTAAGTGTTACTAATACATATGTCTGTCGTTTCCTTAAATGGGCGAACCATCTGTTCCAGGCAGCCCGAAGCCTCCCTCCTCTAATTGTCCCGTCTGTGGTGTTTGATATGCATAATTAGACTTTTAATAATCTTTGCTGTGCAGGTAATGTTTGCAATGAGTTCACAGAGATTTGTAGTTCCCCGTTGGTTGTAATGGGCATTATGAATCACTCATTACCTGTGTCCTGCTCTGTCAGTGAGTGATGCTGCATACAAACCGTTTCAGATAATTCCCTGAGAGGCTCTTTCACCCCTTCTGAGATCACATTGGAAGAGATAGTCAAATGATGAGGCGGATCAGGAAATCCCCCAAAAAGTAAGAAAAATGGTTCCCTTAGCTTCTTAAGTCAACAATTTCACGTTTCATGTAGAACTACGGACTATTTCTGCGTCCTTTAACCTGTAGTTTTCATTCTATTGCCGGGATTTTCACTGTTTTCCCTCCCAGCCTTGTTTCCTGTCACAGGAGGAAACTCCTAATGCTGCATTCAAACCAACAGTCTGGCGGATTTTCCTGCTGTTGCTTCTGCTTTTTATTTTTCTCAGGTTAGTTTACTTGTATGAGTAAAAGGAACATTTCTAATGTCCACCCATTCATTTTCCTCAGTTTACATAGAATCGGGTTTTAGTGTCAGCAGGAAAAGGGTATTAAATACGTTCCTCTCCCCAGCAACAATCTCCAGTGAGGCGTCCTAAGGCGAGATCAGAGATATAGTCCCTCCAGTGAGTTCTGGGTCGACCTCTGTGTCTCCTCCCGGTTGGACGGGCCTGAAAAACCTCCCAAAGGAGTCGTTCTGGATGCATCCCAACCACATGACCGAACCCCTCAACTGGCTGCTTTAGACGTGAAAGAGCAGCAGATCCTCGCCAACTTCCATCCGGATGGACCTCATGTTTAAGGCTGGTTCCAGCCACCCCATTGAAGAGAAAGCTCATTTCAGCTGCTTGCATCCTTGACCTCATTCTTTCACTCACTGCCCAGAGATCCTGACCATAGACGAGAGGTGGAACGTAGATGGACCGGTAATTTGAGAGGCTTTTCTCACTGCTCAGCTCTGTCTTCACCACGACGATTGAAGACACGACAAAACGCCGTCATCCCTGCTGATGCTGCACCGAACCGCCTGTCAATCTCACGGCCCATTTTCCCACGTACAACTGACCTCTCCCTGAAATCAGTCCAATTCTTCCTTGCACTAAGGTCGATTTGAAAATGATTGAAACAGTTTTGGATAACCTTAACATTTTCACACGAAGGACCTCCGACTTCGGCGGCGATGACGATTCCATAATCTCCCGGACTTTTTGGCGACATAAATAAACAGCCCAAGGCTAACACACATACAACTAATACACATAGATCAGAAAACTTAACATACTGTAATGAGGATAAAGGGTTATGAGTGTTTTATCGTCCAGCATGATTGGCCCTCATAACTCACCATAAGTGTGGTCTTCATAGAACTGTTTTATAAACCAGTAACATAGCAGCAGAATATCTTGAATGAGGCATTCATTATCCAGAAACTAGGCCCTGCAAAGATTATACATAGCCTGCTTTTGACAATAAACCGCAGGAGTTCAGAGGAACATCAAAAAAGGATAATACTTTCACAGTATGACATCATGCATTAAATAAAATAGGGATGTTTTAAAAGATCTGTCCAAGTTGCGAGGATGACTCTAATCTCATGACTTTGCTGCTGTACTTACAGGTACAAGGGTTTTCAGCGATTATGTAGGCAGTCGGATCAGCACTGTAAAATGTTGACGTGCATTGAAAGCTACGGTAAATCCTTTGGGGGTGGGGCGCTGTTTATGAAATATGCAGGCGCTCGGAACGAGCTGGAAATGCATTACAAGCACCAAACTGCTGCACTTTAAAACAAGATGTTGACAGCGTGGGACAAGGCGGCGTTTTGCACATGTCCAAAATGATTCAAGATGATTTAAGCACAGCGAGGCATTAAAAAGGAGCGCAATTTGATCGCACGGCTTCATGTTTTTTGTGCGCTCTGAGGCAGATTTATCAGGCGAGGGGCTCCGGCACAATGGCAGCGCTGTGGCGTTGCTGCTGATGCCCCCTGAATGCCCACAGTGGCAGCGGAGGTTTAAAAGAGCGCACTCAAAGGACTGGCTGATCAAAGGAGCGTTTCATCTGAGAATTCTGCTGCTGCGGCGCCGCCGAATGCCAGAGACGTGTTATGACAGAGATCTGATGCTAAGAGACTGACAGCGGCGTCTTTGATGACCCTTCTCTACAATGCAAGCGAGAATAAACAGGGAAATAAAAGGCGGGGGAGGGGTCCAGTGGGCATATACAGTACGGAGTACAGTGCAGGCAGGCATTCAAATGCAGATTGTGATTCGTCTCTAACGTTTCTGATATCTGAGATATCTCATATTTCACGGCTGCACAGACGGATACTCTAGTGCATAAATAGCTCTTCATGTAACAAATATCAAAATCTTACACTGCAAAAAAAGAATTCTAATTAAGATAGACTATCTTAAATCAAGGTAAAATAAGCTTAATTTCTTCTTGCAAGGTAGTTTTTATGCAAGTATATTTTGCATGTTTCAAGCATTTGGCCCCTTAATTATCTCTTATCTAAGGGATTATAACTTTTTATAATTTCTATATATCTGAAACTAACTTTTATTACTGGTTCTGAGTCAGTTAATGCCAGAAACATGAATTTGTTCGTCATTCTAAGACCGTCAACAATGACGACAAAACTGCTTTGTCAAAGTTAAAACTTCAAATTTCAAGACTTTTCTTTCAACATCCTTTTGGAAATTTTCCATTTTCTCTGTACAATCCAAAGGATTTTGTTCCAAAAATGTTTTTTTGGACATACTTTCACATTCAGCCAGGAGGATTCTTGTGCAAAGCAGGGTATTTGGGAATTTTTCAGAGATACACCCATTTTAGTTGTAGTTATTCAGCAGCAAGATATCAACTAAATTATATTTCATATTGATCAAACAGAATTTTCTATGGGTGTGGTGTCTATTTGTGCATTTTTTTATTGCTTGAAATAGTCCTTATTATGGAAAATAAGTGAAACTACAATATTAAAAAAGATTCCAAACTGTTTAATGTTTGTGTATACTGGTATCCTCTGCTTTTGTTGTTTTAGAACAGAAAAAGAGAATTTTTTAGTGTAAAACTGTTTTTTTATGTCTTGGAAATAATCCTTATGAAAGGAAATGAGCAGAATAATCTTTTAGTATAAAATATTCTATTGAACGGTCATATGTGCAGCGGCACTCTGTTCTTTTGTTGTTTTTATACAGTATATAGTAATAGAAGACCATTCTGAGGTTGTGAAGTTGTGAACAAAGTGCTAATGTTTCCTGTTTTCACACTTCATGTAGCGCCTTAGCTGCTTATTTTCACTTCAATAAGAGGCGGGGGAATTGCTGTAGACAATAACGACGTAGAAAATAAAAACTGAAAGGGTCAACCTTTATAAAAAAATAAATAACTGAAACAATTTCATGCAATGCTACGTTCTTTTCTTGCACTGCAAAAATAAAAAATTTGGAACCGAATGACCAAACTGAAATAACCCCGATGACATCATCAGTACCAGTTGGTCGGATTTCGGATCTTTAGAGCCGCAGATGGTTGTTTGTAAGGCGGCGAATGGCGTTTCAACTGATTTTTACCTTTTTTTAATGAAAATTGGCCAATAATGAGTTGTTATGAGAATTACTTTCATCTTCGATGGACATTCAGGTCATATTATGGTGAAATGCTGTATATATGATGGATCACAACCTCCGAATCTGAAGATGAACTTTGCTCCTGGAGTATATCTGCGCCTCGACACTAATGGGGTACACAAATAGCCGAAATGCATTAAACCCCGGCTACATTTGTCACAGCGCTCTCAAATAAAAAGCAGGAAAACAACAAAGTCCTTCTAGTCCACCAGCAGCTCATCCATCATTGACCCCCCGGCTGGAGAGGTAACGGGTCAGCCACAGTTAACCTTATTGGTTATAATTGTTCCCAGGTGCAATCAAGCGCCGTCAGATTCCCCGAGGGCAATGAGAAACACATTGATGGGGTCGCAATGCACCTATTTAACTTCCTGCCCCGGTGCATTATGGAGGCCATCTCGTCACCGCTGACATGCGGTAATCAATGGGAGACGTGGTTAAACTTTTAGAGAACGTTTTCTCCCGTCAGTTCTGGGGAAAGGTTTGGGTTTGGGAAACAAATTGGACCTCATACAACAGCTACGTGATTTTGGCTAAACCATCGAGAATTCCTTTTTTTTTTTCCTTGACCGATAGTTTGGAAATTTACGCCCAAACTATATAATAAAGGGTTTATATATAAAAATAAAAGTTGATTAAAATAAGTTTGAGGTTTCCTTTTAATGACATCCATGAAACTGGTTGATTGTTTGTTTGTTTGTTTGTTTGTTTGTTTGTTTGTTTGTTTGTTTGTTTGTCTTTAACACTTTAACGTTCTCACCAAGAAAAATATTCTGGTATATTCCGGAATAACCGAAAAAAATCATTGCAGAGATTTTAATCACATGTCATTTCCTGTGGAGAGAGCATGTGACCTATAAAGTCCATCTCATGACCTCATGGCGCTCTCTCTCCCAATCATTTCTCTAAATGTTTCAAGCCAAGTAATCAACAGAGCCAGATCATTAAGACCATGTATCCTTTCTTAGTCCACTAGCAGGCAAACAAGTTCTACGGCGTTTGATGGTGTTTGAAGAATCATTAAACGTCAGTTACTAAGAACTCAGCCTTCGCCTGGAGACGAAAGACGGCAGGGTGCTAATTAATTAACTCAAGAAGATCTATCTTGTATATGTCATGTTTCACTGCAAAAAGTTCATATTTTAATCACTAGGGGCAGCTTTGATATGAAAAACACTATATTTCAGACATAACTTCCTAACCTTTGGTCCAAATTAATTCAGATTTGCTGCATATCATTCAACTCAAGGAAACGTATATCTTTTAAATATTATATTTTATTCTTGTAGTTCACATTCTAATCACTAGGGGGAGCTTTTTTTTTACAAAGAACACTGTTTGTCAGACATAACTGGAGAATTATTTCATGGATCATTTTTAAATTTTATATCCCACTAGACCTCAGCGTGTCGAAGAAGTGGATACATATCGGGTTAGGTCGGTTGTATATTTTCAACAATAGGGGGAGGTTTATATCTAGATTTCGGGCCTCAATTTCACAACCGTTGGTCAGATTTCATCAAAATTTGTTGCATCTGAATCAACTTGAGTAGATCCTGTATATTTCATGTTTTGCTGTAATAGTTCATATTTTACTCCCTAGGGGGAGAGTTCATATAAAAATACTATTTTCCGGATATAATTCCTAAATGTTGGTCTGATTTAGTTCAAAATTGGTGGCTATTGATCAACTCAAGCATATCTATTTGGTATAGATCAAAATATGCACTAATAGTTCATATTTTAGTAGCAAGGGGGAGATTTTTACTAAAAATACTGTCAATATAAATTCAAATTCAATCTGAGGAGTTCAATCAGAGGAATGGCTTGTACAACCCCGTGGATTGGGGACTTTTTGGGGACATACCCTTGCTGTCGGGGACGACAGAACAGGTCTAGTCCATCAGTTATTGTTGTGCACCAAAAAGGCAACAGGAAACATACCTCTCGCTTGTTTCTCAAAATGTGTGTTTAAGCAGGATAACTCTAATGGTTGAGATTGATTACAATGACATTTGTCAGGAAAGGTCAACCCTCAGATTAGATATTGAGGCTTCTCTTAAAGATGGTAGGATTCAGGATCTTCCTATGGCGATGTCCAGGACCCGCCCTACTCTGCCTCTTAATGGCTTTGGAATGATGTCACTCCTCGTCATCATGGCAATCATACGCAGAAAAAGGCGGATGCTGCCAACGTATGGAATTGTGAGTTTGATTGCCACTTTCTGATTGCTTTCAAGTTCACGTAAGAATTTCCTGCCACTGAACCCTCTTTTCCTTATTTCCTCATATAAACCTCTTTTGCTTTGTAAATCCGTTTTTCAATTCCCAGACCTTACCATCACTCTAATTCTATCAGATAGTTGCTACTTCCACCCCTCACTGCAAACCTAGGATGGATTATGTTATAATGTTTAATAAACAAAGTCCCCGAAGCTTTCGTGACTGTATCTGTGATTTTTGTCAGCTCCCTGACAAACTTCATCAATCAAGCAGCAGCTTCAGAGAAACGTCCTTACCTGCATCCTCGCTAAACGTAAACAAACTATTCCGGAGCGGTGACATATGTGCGTGGAGGCTGTGGGCAGTGGAGTGTTCTGTGGGACGGTGTTTGAGTGGCTTTCTTTAGCTTAACTGCCCATGAAACAGCATTGTTAATCTTTGCTGCTCAGATGGTTCTGACTTTCACTCCAGATCAGTGGACTCTGAAGAACAAATTATTCCAACACACTACATTTATTCAATTCAAATTAGGTCTGACTGCGTGAGTAAACAAAAAGCTCTCCTCCTCACCTTTATTCAAAGACACCAAACGATAATACTTAGCGGTGGGAGGGAGGGGGGGACGAAAAAAATGCTGGAATATGTCTGAAAACCGGGGTTAAACCAAGTGATCGTCTCTGAATGGTCGATAAAATCTTCAATCTATTATAAGATGGGATGATATGGACAAATTATATCCCCGGAAAGTTGGGGATATTATGGAATCATCGTCGCATCTGCCGCCGTAGATCTTTTGCGGTTATAATAATACTAATAATAATACATATAATACATACAATTTATAATGCACTTTACATTTGGATCAAATCTCAAAGTGCTACAAAGTAAAAGCAGATAAAAGCATCAATAAAATATATAATAATAACTATATAAAAACATGACAAAAAGCAGCAATGTTAATGAAAGTTATAGGTTCTGCTAAAAAGGAAAGTTTTAAGTCCTTTTTTAAATGTGTCAGTCGTCTGTGGAGCCCTCAGATGGTCAGGGAGGGCATTCCACAGATGAGGGGCAGCAGAACAGAAGGCCCGATCACCCATTGTGGTTATAACTAGATTGATTCTGGGAAAGGTTGGTTGTATATTTTTACAACATAAGGGGTGAGCTTTATATCCAAATGTGTTTTTTAGCCTTAATTTCTTGGTCAAATTTGATCCAAATTTGGTGCATATGACTCATCCTGAGATCTAATAGTTCATATTTTCCTCACTAGGGGGAGCTTCTTTTTTTTTTATGAAAAGCATCATTTTACGGACATAACTTCACATTTAATATGACGAGTTCAATCCGAGGGATTACTTGTACGTTAAAATATGATTCTTTTGAGTCAAATAAAATTAAACCAGTTCTTCCTCACACTAAGGTCTATGTTGGTTGAACATTTGGAAATGAACAATGAAATAGTTAGCGCAGTAAAACAAAGGATGGACTCGATCAAGAGTTGCTCTTTGAGGGAAAACGCTGCATTTGGTTTATTTTTTTTCCTTTATTTAACACGGTGAGACAGAGAAACAACTATAAATTGAAATGGAAAAATTATACAAACCTATCATGCACTACAAGTGAATGGGAACAAAAATAGATAAGTCATGGACTAATTTACCTCAAGTCCAAAATGATTCTAATGCTATATTAGAAGCAATCCCGTCATCCAGAAGTGAAAAACTTCCCCGATCCTCCAAAACAGACATATATTCCCTCAAAGAAACGAGATCTAACAGTTCCAGGTCCATCTGTGAATGATTCCAGGAAAAAGCGGCAGCCGTATCTAAAAGCCTTTTTCCTAACTCGGTTCTGACTCTGGGGACCGTCATTTGTAAGGTATTTGGAGAGCCTATAGTCCATATTACCTGACTGCATTACCGAGGAGGACTAGTCGTAGATCATGCGCCGCTCCCACGGGCTGCATCAGGATACAAAATGAAATTAAAGATTTTTCCTCTTTACCTTCAGAGCAGAATCCGTATTGGGTCAGGTAGTACATCTCCCTGCTGGAATATACTAAACAAAATAAACCACTGACAGATCCGCTCAGTAGTTTGAGGTTTCCACCAATTAAGCTACTAGAAAAATACAAATCGAGATTAATTTGCATTAGCTTGAATTGCAAACCCTATTGAGCTCATAAAAAAATATGAATGGTTCTCCTGGATGATTGACAGGTACAAGCATGCATGCTGCTCTATTATTAATCAAAATAACTAATTGCTGCCAAATACAGTAATGCACTGTTTAAATTAAATTGCAGGCAAATTGGCCACATGGCCCGTTCTTTAGTGCAGTTGTCAGAACCAGCCTCGCGGGGTAGGAACAAAATCTGTCAGGGTGACGGATACCAGCTTAGTCTAGACGCTGATGCGATAAATGCTCCTGGAAAACCAAAATAAAGGCTCAGCTTGAAGCAGATCTGGCTTCATGCTGAATCGCTGCCTCATTGAAACTGAAATATCTACATTTTTAGATGATTTCGCATGAAAATAGAAAACACTTTTTTCGGGTATAACTTCTAAACTGTTGGTGCAATTTAGACCAAATTTAGCCGATATGAATCAACTTCACGATATCTATGGTGTATATATGTGTATGTATATAAATGTTTTACTCTTGGTGGTGGCTGATGACTGTGCTGAGAACAATCTGTGTGAGGATGAAGGGGGCATACAGGCAGTATTAAAGAAATAATGTATCGTAAAATAGAGAAAAAGTCGGCAGCAAAATGAAATGCTAACTATGAAGGTTTGTCAGCATGAACTGTTTTCATGCGAACATGTTTAACTAACTGTTTCCATGCTAACAGCTACTTAACCTAGCATAGATGTTTTTATTTCCATTCTAAACTACGATGCCAACAAGTTAACTAGCTGTTTGCAAGCTAACAGCTGGTTAAACCAGGCTAGTATGCTTTCTTTTGTATTTTCTATTCTATGCTAATACACTCTTTACGGATATACACAGCAATGTATATCTCTATCGTAGGCTATGATACTCTTCCGGATATACACGGCAGTGAGTTGTTTGCATGCTAACAAGTTTAACTACCTTTTTGCAAGGTAGCTGGACTGGCTAGCTCTTTGCGTGCTAACAGAATTAAGTAGCTGTCTGCCTGCCAACAAGTTTAACTCTCTGTTTGTATGATAACAGGATTAACCAGCTGTTTGCATGCTATCAGCTGGTTAAAACAGCCTAGAATGCTTTTATTTCTACTCTAGGCTATGATACTCTTCCGGATACACACGATGGTGAGCTGTCTGTTTGTTTGTTGCTAACAATAGCCAAGAACTGATTTTGAGTTCTTGGCTAATTTGATAACAAGAGAGCGCAACGTGGTGAAGGACCTTTTCCATCGGTAGATATAAGGGCCTCATTCTAACGTAATGTAAACACGATGATTCATAGCACCGGGGCATTTAACACTACTATATACATAAATATGATGTTATATTCCAGAGATGCCTATAAATCCTTCGCGCTGAGCCTTTAAATGAATAATAGCCATATTAGCATCACCCGAAGATTTGATTTTCTTGGTCTGAATTCAGGAGGGCAGCGGTTTAAGCTCATGCTGCGTGTTTTGTAGAAATGCTCGGACATTTATCTTGCCGCCACAAAAGTTTATTTTCCGTGAATTTATACGTCTGCAAAGTCCAAAACAAATGGCATGGGCCTCAAACATTCAGCGCCTGTCAGTCCAATCCGTGACGTGGGCCAGTTGCAGGATTTGTCTACATACAGAGAAAGCCAAAGCTGTTTGGTCAGACGGCTTAGGGAATGATTAATATTCCTCTGGATGACAAGGGTAAACTTGTCCGGTACGGCGGTTCACAGCCTCGGGACAGTCAGACACGGATAGCCGCGCTGACAAAATGCCCTTAATCCTCATCCTTTAAGATTAGGGAAACAATGCTTACAACAGGAAAGGGCAAAAAAAGGAAAATGCTGCTGCTGACCCGACACGGAGCCAGAGCACAAAATTGCTTTTCCAGTTAAAATGTGCATTCTCATATATTATTGACCTCTGGAACTAGGTCTGCTTTAATTCTCCTGTTAAATCCAGAGTTAGTAAAAAAAAAAAAAAACAGGTCACATTAATGGAAATGTGCTTTTTGCATATTCCGCTGACATTTTCACCCTTCTTTTCAGTTTGTTGCTCAAGGGCACAGTTCAAAAGAGCTCTCTTTCACAATGCGGCCGGTCCTTTATGCCATTAAACCAAGTTTAAAACATAGCTTTTTAGAGCAGCCATAATGAGTGTGCATTTCTCCACAAAAGGTTTTTCATGAGATAAAAAAGATGCAGTGAACCAGAGCTATTTAGGCGATAAAATCGGAGTATGAGTCACTTTCTTCAATTTTAAAAGGAAAAAAAGAAATCTGTTAAAACATTTTTTAGGCAGAAAAATGCAATAACCTTAACGCATTGGATGTTTTCGTCTCCATTTCGTTACCTTTTTATGTACAGGGTTGTAAACAGGATATAACTGTTTGTGTTGTGGGCGGGGAGGACAAGGCCTCATGGGGAATAAGGGCACGTAAAAGAACGTTGGCACCCGAGAGCGTAGTTCATTGTAATACCAAATAGGAAGCTGGAGTGATTCTGGCCATGTTTATCTGCCAGGCAGAACTTATCACAATCGGTTACTTCAGCTCAGAGCCAATGGTTGCGTGTTCCAGTGTTGCAGATCCAGCCCGGTGCCAAAGGTTACACAGATCAGCAAAACCTATTTGTACAAATGCAAACGCTGAATGAGGAATTAGAATATAAAGAGAGGCGGGCGGATCAGGCGTTGCTTGTTTCGTTGTTGAAGAAGGGAAAAGCTGTTCAGGAGGGCTTCATCAGACTTTCAGGCTTTTGTGGGTGATGCTGAGCTTCAAGTACTCTTCTTCTCTCTTCTCTTCTCTACACCTCCAACCAGGATGATTTCCTACACTTGTTCCAGCGGATCCTGCACACAGTACAGCTGCAACAAATACTCGCAAACGGAAACACAGAATGTGTAACGATTACAATGATAAAGCAGAATCCTTTTTAAAAATAAAATGCATTCCCCGAATAGTCGGGCACATTGTGGAATAGTCATCACCCCCACCGCGTCCTTCTCCGCAGGTCCTTGTACTTCATTGACTCAAAAACTATTTCGTGGAAAAACGATTTCATGGAACATTTTCAAATTTCATACCCAAATAGACTTCATTATGAGGAAGAACTGGATTGATCTTGGGAAATTTGACGGAGATTTATCTCCAGAAGTTTTCAGGTCGAAATCAGTCTCTCCCATTTTCGTTCAAATTTGATGCATATGAATCGACTTGAGGAGATCTATCTTTTTTATATATATATATACGTCTTATTCTTCTCAAATAGTTCATGTTTTTACAAAAATATAATGCGGACATGAGTTCACATTTAATTTGAGGAATACAATCAGGTGGATTGCTTGTACAAACGCGGTGGATTGGGGACTTTTCGAGGATATACCCGAACTGTCGAGGATTGCGGCAAAGGCCCAGATGTGTTAAGGAACCAAGAAGCAGAACCAAAAATCTTTTTCTTTTCCATGGGTACCTGGCACTTTGCATTCTGGATTTCGTTCTAATTTCAATCCGAGTTTTGTTCCCCCAACTCCAGTTCCAACCAACAGAGAGCACAAATGAGGGAATGCAATCGGAGCAACGAAAGACTCGGGATTAGGCAGGGTTAGTGAGGATAGCAGAGATGTGATTGAAAAAAGGAGGATCATGTTTCTTCCCAGATCCATTTCGAGGATACCGCACTAAATGTCTCTAAATAATTTATTTCTCATCTTCCCAACAACAACAAAAATGTTATTTTTCCTACATTTCTCTCGCATGGGGTCAAACGATAATGTGTGTGAATGATTGCGGGCGTTGGAGATAGATTAAACCCGTTTATTGCTGCATTTTTTTTTACGTTTTAATCCGACAGCATGTCAGTTCATCTTAATAAATGTTTGCTGCCAACCGCCATGGTATCCCTTTCCCCCTTTACATGTAGGCGAGCAAGACAGATGAAGACAACAGAAACGTCTCTTAATAATAGATGAGCCTATTTGGGGCGGCGTCCAGTCCGACCACGGGGGTTTTTGTCCTAATATTCCGGAAAAAAATGAAAAAGTGCAGATCGTACGCAATCTGTTGGAGTCCCAGCAATTCTGATTCGCCTTCTGTCTTTGAGTCGTGTTTTTTTTTCTTTCTTCACACCCACCAGCACAGCAGGTTAACGTCATTTCAGGAGAAACATTGCAAACTTTCAGAGAGCAGAAAGAAGTTTTATAAAAGCCTGGGAAGAGAAAAGGTGGAAAGGACTGAAAGCCGTTTATAGACTCGCTTTCTTGGAGGTTGATTGAATGCCTAGAAGATAAGCTCGGCGACATTAGATATCCCAGCGGGTAGAGGATGGGAGGTTAATCTCATTCCTCGCAATGATGTATCTGAAGTGACTCTTTTTTGCCAGTGGTATCGCTTCTGAACACTCCTTGGCTTCCAAGGGCAGGCGAAGTGTCCATCAGAGCTGGCGCATTGATTGCTCCGAGATTTGATTAAACTCTCGGCTGTACTCCAAATGTAAGACAATAGCATTGAGATAATCTCACCTCCTCTCCTCGGGTCGGACGTAATGCGGTTTAACGATATGGCTGTGCACTCTTCCCGTCGTAATAGGACATTTCTAGTTAGCCGCGGGCTTTTTTTTTTTTCGGAATCCGGAACGACTACCATGTACTGTCACAAAGGCTTTTCCGGTGCAAAAAAAAAACGGAATCTCAAAGGTTTTAGGAGATGAACTAACACCCAAAATAATTAAGTAAGTAATAATTAAGGTCTAATATTTATAGATGGGGTGTTAAGGTAAACACTCTAACAACCATCTAGTCTCGGATGGGTCACCTCTTCCTTGGGGGCAGATCCTCTGACTCTTAAATAGGAAACTAGTCCATCCACTGCAGCCCATGGCGAACATCTTTATTAGACCTCATTAGCAGGCTTCCTATACAAATTTATTCGCTGCAGATTTACAAAACCAGGCTCTCGGGTGGGAAACCACAGCCCGGTAAATCATTAATTGATGATCCTGCATTCCTGCTGCTACAGTATTTCTCCGAGCCAGTATGAGACTCTAACAACCCCACGCTTCTTCTTTCTTTCTTTCTTTTCTTTTTTTCCTCTCTCTCGCTCTCTTTCTCTTTCTCGCTGAAACCATAAGATCCTTTTCCTATCCTAATAGGGGCCTCCAGAAAGGCGTAGCATTGTTCGGGGATCTTTAAATGACCTTGTCTCAGCCCATTCCTCCCTACAGCGTAGCATATTTATTTTTCAATGTAGTCTGAAAGTCGGAAATTACGGCTTTAGAAGGGAGGGATACTGTAAATTCAGGGTCTTTGTCTCAGCGAGTTGAACAAAGGGTGTGCAGATTAGGTTGTCATGAACGCCGTATTCTAATTTGGGCGGGGGGTCCGAGGCTCTGAAATAATACTTCCTCCTCCCAACGGGGAAGTAATTTCTCTGACAGGATGGGTTCTCCACCAAGGCGTGCGCTTCCTATTCCCAGGTAAAAGATCTTATTCCGCCCACAGTTGAATCGGAGACCCTGCTGAGGTGAAATGGAAATCCTTTTTTTTTAGACTTTTACACTCCACTATTTTAGAGTTTTTCCGGTCCATTCTGTCTGCTTAGTTCCCTCCTTTAATTCCCCTGATTCCCCGGCGAATCCTCCCGTAATGCCGACAGTTAACCCTGATTCACGGCGATATTAAAGAGAGAAATCTGCGAGCATCAGCCAGCCGCGGATGCTAATTGTCTTGATTGTTATTAATTTTGACATTACGTTCCAATTAAAGATAGCAAAACATTGATTTCATTTTCTTTTCCTTTTACGGCCGGAGATTAAGAAGGCATTGATCACACCTGAATGACTCAGTATAGCTGCAGCTAATTAAAGACTCAGATTGCAATTAAGATAATAAGTGGAAGTTCTTCCCATGGAGCACACAAACAATTTTTTAACCCTGTCAGTCAGGGACACGTGGCTTTAACCAGCCGTTGAACAGTGTAGTGTGGAACACCATCTGCATTCTGAAGTCTTACTTTACAATCAACATAATAGGCAACATGTCTCCAGTTGTGCTAGCGCTGTCTGGCTGAAGCAAGATACTTTGGACTATAGGCAGGTTCACCAAGGTCATTTGTTTCCTTTATGCCTGTAAGGATAATGAATTTAGAGAATATGAATGGATCCCCCCCCCCTCCAAGGCTCAACCTCAACTAAAGACCTACTCTGCGCCGTACCCAAGCTGTACCAGGTGAAGTTACTTAGTCCGTTACTCAGTTGGTGCACCTTACAGCACAGCAGCATTTGCAACATTTTCCCGAACAACAGAAGAAAATGGAGGCTGTGTTAACATGTCAGAGAAACTAACACGAAAAGACAACCTTAAAAAAAGCCTCCATACCGCTTCTAAAATGTAGAATAGACTCTTTAACCCTGAAGATGCCATATCGATTTGAAAACACTTTTCTATACCCAGACAGCTACTTAAGTCCATACTTACCTGAGTGTATGGAACTAAATACATCCTTACTTACCAATCCAACTATCTTCAGTATGTAGCTAAGTAACCTACCTACCAACTTAATATTCAACATACTTACAAACCTACCGACAAACAGGCCTACTTATCTACCCAACAAGCTACCTACCTGTCTACTCACCATCCCACCTATCTACTACCTTGGCAGACATGCCTGCCTAGCTTTCTGTCTACCAATGTCCGTACTTACCCACCAGTAGGAGCACAGGATGTGTGGAGTAATTCAATCCGTTGTCTTTAGTTTTTCTGCATTAATTTCAATCATTTTGCAGGACACCGGTAAACCGTTTTATTGTGAAGCTCCAGAAATGTTTTTAAGCTACCACTAAAGGTGTTATGGAACTTCGCCCTTGTCTATCTGTCCTTCTGTAACAGGCTTATTTTTCCACAATTGAATGCTTCTTTTTGGTAATTCTGCAATGAAAAAGGTTACGGTCTAAATAAATCAGCATAAATTGTGTTTTTCCAATAGCAGGTTCATCTATACCGTTGATCCCGACTTCATTTGTACGAAAGTTCACCCAACTCTCCATGAAGGTGAAAATTTGAATTTTTATTTTGCTTTGAGGAACCTTCCAAGCAAGTACCCCCATTTACTACCAATTTGTGAACTCCATCTCTTTGTATAGATCCAAGGCTACAAATGTGTTTACAACCAGATTTCCAACCGTTGCTTTAATGTTGAAAGTTATACACACAAAAATAACAGTCTAACAAACAATTGCCAACCAGACTCTTCTCCTGCAGACTTCAGAAATTCCTGATCCAACTGAATTACTTCATACGGGCAGGCTATTCCTCTCAACAAATGGCTTTGTGAGCCGTTGCGGCAAGACCTATTTAATGAGCAGTCGCTGTGACCTTATTTTTAAAGGATGCCGAGCCTTGGGCGGTGTCTTGGCCACCCTTGTATGAGAATTGTGTTTTTAAGTGATTCAAATCCTTTAGTATCTACTCTTCTAACTTTGGGTTGGCAAGCCCAATTGTCTGGGTGACACTAAACATCCTCCGTGAGATACCTGCAAATGCAAGATTTGCTTTTCGTCAATGAAAACGTGATTAGTTGATAAGGTTATCAGCGTTGTGAGTAGCACCTGCAGCGAACAACACAATACACCACAAGGCTTTGCAACCATATCACTAGACAGCATTGAGCTTCTGGAAAACCCTGGATTATCTTTTATAACAATGAAATCTAAAGGAAAAAGTCAGAATTTTGGATATAGATTGGAAAACGATTGTGTTTGAAGCAAATAAATTTGCATTTAAGTGGCATGATGGGCATTATGCTTTTATATAACGACTCTATGGCTATCGATCATAAAACCCCAACTGAACTCTGGTATCGTGCATAGAAAGACCCAAACACCAACATCCACCCTTTTATGCCCCGACTGAATTCCTCTCTACTTCCTAAGCTGGCATTGGATGTCATTTCGTAAAGTGCATAATCGCTCATAATTCTTGCTGAGGTTTGGTGGTTCACTCGAGGTGATGATGATGGGGATGAATGCTGACAACCGATTGCCAGAAGGTTCTTTATGTGTTTTTGGTAGATGCACTGGAGTTGTAAAGAAATGTTGCGTCGGATGCCCTCACTTGGCTCTACCTCGTTTCCGCAGTGAAAGGGCTAAATGCAAAGAACATAGCAGACGTTTCCATCATGATTTGCTCGAATTACAGGATTAACTTTCTTGTTGTTGCACAGCAGCCTCTGGTCTTCTCTGTATTATTGTCTCACAGTTGGGCCGACAATCTGAGCCTTTCAGAGGCAGAATGAACCACTCTTAGTGGATGTACTCAGATGCCCTCAAGGATTATGTTGCAGACATCCGTCGAGGCAACGTACTGGACCAATTCCCAAAAGTTCCAGTACCTATTTGTCATTTCCACACCAACACATCCGGCCAGATAAGATATGTCAACACTGATTCGCTGCTCTCACAAGTGCACAGCGTCACTTTAACTTCCCAAATACTTACACAAACACGACTTCCTTTTTTTGCTTTGCATTCCAACACAGCAGTACTTCTTTGAATTGTAAGGGGGCCATTTAACACCTCTTGCAGCCGTCGACATATTTTACAACACTAGAAGTTTTGGCTGTTATATCACATTTCACCATAACCAGATTTGTCTCGGCTTTTCTGGAATCTGTCACGCTGATATTTACTTTGTTGTTCCGGGAGATGCAGCGGCGGCCATTTATTGTGATATTCTTTCAAGCATTGCCCCGCAAAAATAATGAACCGACACCGATGACACCCAGATATTCCTCCGCCACCTCCTGACATGTTTCACTCGTCAAAGCATGCACGAGCTCCGAGGTGAGAATTTGTTTCCAAAGGCTCCACCTCTTGAAATAGCCCATGAAAACAATGCCGCTATGCATGTGTTTAATAACATATTTGGCATGTGGATTTCCTCCGGACGCAAAGGGCTGACCTGCTTTTCTTAATGACTGAAACCTCAAGTCCACGCTGGTCTCGGAGACATTTCAGAGCATTGATGTTGTGGCAGAGTTGAAAAGGATCTGGCCTAATTAAGGGAAATATCCTGATGCAGCGGGGCGTCCTGAGGAGCCTACAACGGCGTGTTCGTTTGATTAGAGTGGCCTCAGCCTACTTATTACTGCAGAGAAGAAGGTCTGCCTTTATGAGGGATGCACAATCCCTCAATCTAATGCAATTCATAGGATTTGTCATTTATCACTTATTAACGTTGCATTTGTATAATCGAAGTAACGAGACCTGCCGGTTTGTGCTTGTGACGAAGAGCTGGACACAAAAATGAGAGGGAGATTCTTTTGATGAATCTGGTCAGATTAAATGTTTTCTTTCAGCATTGGGCTTGATGATGTCGTATATCTGTATATCTGTATATCTGTATATCTGTATATCTGTATAGCTGTATATCTGTATAGTTGTATATCTGTATATCTGTCTATCTGTATAGCTGTATATCTGTATATCTGTAGCTACGGTAATTGGTGTGTATAAGTGTATTTATGTATGTTTATGTGAACTACATATGTATGTATTTTCAATTCTATACGACAAAATGGAGATAACGGGGAAAGGTTCTGCAGATGGTTTGAAAAATTCCCAATGAAAGATTTATTCAACATTTTACATCAAAATCATGTGTGCCGTTTCATTAGGTTCATGACTCTTAGAGTTCGGCATCAGCAGTGTGGTTCCTCTGTGGTGAAGGTGAGGCTTAGCCATTGTGCAAAGCTCTCGATTTACCAGTCGATCCACGTTTATGAGTTGAGGAGTCCGTCCACAGCTCCGGGGTAAGAACTCTTCTTCAGTCTGTTGGTTCTGGCTCGTATTGTTCTCAGTCTTCCTGAAGAGCTCTGCCCCCGCTGGAATAAGGTTTTGTTTTCGTCAGTCAACTACTGATTGTGTGTTTGGTGTGTGAAGAATGCCTAAAAAACTTATACTGGTGTCACTCAAGCCCTTTTGCCCGATTTTGAAACGGTGCCTGCTGAAACAAATAAATAAAAAAATGCTGCCCTAGTTCTGATAGCGAGGAGGATAATAAAGAAAAAGCTGCATCATTAAATATGAGAGGCAAGAGTTTGTAATTAAATTTTACTGTAGACTGACTAATGCTATCAGGGAAGATTCATGCTTCAATTGAACATTATAGCAGAGCACATAATTGTGACCAACATATGCTGGGACGTGATTTATTATTATATTTATTTTTTTTGCCATGCTTCGCTTTGCCGGCGCAATACTTCTTTCCTTTTTTATTTTGTTTCGTTTTTATTTCATCCATTAAGAGCAACAACAATCCTCTTCCTGCCTCCGGGGCCAGCTCACGTGAAGATACGAAAACCTGCTTCGTGACGACAGCGTTGTGTTGATAATAATTAAAGTGAAGCAAATTATGACCGTAATGATGATGCAGAAGTAAACGCACGAGTCTCAGATGAGACAAGAAGGGAAGAAAAAAATTCACAATTGCATTTTAATTCTTCATATCCTTTATTAGAAACCAGCAGGGAAAAGGAAGGAGTCTATTTTATAAAAATCGGAAATTAGAAGAATATGTGGCATTTTTCGGGGAAAATTTACCAAACATCCCCAATCAGCCCCTTTGGTAAAAAATCTAATTGATCAGTTTCTGTCAGAGGTTTAAGAGTAATTAGGTGCGATTTCATTGCAAGGAGTATCTAGTCGCAAATGGATTCCACTTTTACTATTACTGGATTTATTTAAATGCTTCTGCGCTCCTCTCGCCATTCAGAATGTAAGCTGTCCAAAAATCATGTTGCTACACTTGAGGTTTTTTTTTTTTTTCTTTTCTGCGGCTATTCGCTCTACAAGTGAGCTGTGTCGACAGATATTAGAGTCCAAGAGAGAACACCCTATTAGGGAGTACTGCAGATGTTCTTAAGTGTAAAATGTCCACTTGTATGAACACAATAATTGCTCACAGGCATCACATTCCTCCCTATCTGCTACTGGCGGCCCTATAGTATTCTCCTTTTCTGATATTTTATCTTGTTCCCTCCCCCCCACCTTCCGCAAAATCCCTTTTTAACAAAAAAGATTAGAAATAATGATCACAGCTCTGAAGTATGAAAAAAGAGGTAATTAGCAGCACTGAATTAATCAGAGATGGGAAAATTGCAATTATTCTTGTGCGTATTAAGTTACATTATTTTGTGGACCACCATGAAATGATTTTTTTCTGCTACTGCAATCCCTTGTAGGACTCATTAATAACAATGGTGCATTATAATTAAAATTAGGCCTCTTTTTTTCACTCTACGGCTGGTGTGAGAGCAAATCTGAGCCGCGTTAGTTTGAAAATATGGGAGTTTTTATTTGATGAAGGGAGGAAAGTGGATAATCAGGCTAGGTGTTTTCTCCAAAACTCACATCCTTGAGTACAAAAAAAAAAGTTATTTGAGACTACATAGGAAAAAACTTCATTCATACAGGTGACAAGACAACCGTCTATCATTTCATTCAAAACAATGTTAGTTTTGGGCCTAAAAAACATGCAAACTGGTGAATTGGTGACTTTAAATTACCCGTAGGTGTGAATGTTCACAGGTATGTTTGTTTACTTCACAGGAAATGAGCTCAAGTCAGTGAGTGGCTTGTTGATAAATTCACTGCATAATCTTTAACTGGTAAAAAAAAGTGAACATTCCCACACACCTTAAACACCCCATAAAGGTTCATTACTGCTCGTATTACTTTATATTTAATTAAGGTCAGGCAAAACCTCGTTACAAATTCTAGTTACAACTTTGAACCATGAGGTGTGATAACCAATTTCTGATAGGGTATCAGTTCTGGCCACACTGCTCAGCATGGGTCCAATCAAAACACGGATCTCCCACTCAGCTCTCATGTCTAGAATTAGTTTCATAGTGAGTGGAATTTTTCACCCGCCTAACAGCCTCCAACTGTCTGCCGCTGCCGATGGAGACGAACGGATCTTATTCAACTAATTACCAGAAAGCGAATTTACCTTTTTTTTTCTGCTTTAGGCATGGTAAAATCTCGATCTTCTAACAAAACATCCTGTCAGTTCTCTCTCAGTGGTTGAATGCGATACTTTAGAAATAAAAAAAATGGCCCTTAAATTAGCTCAGAATGGCTACGATTCAAGCGCTAATTGAACATCTCACAGTAAAAAAAAAAGAAAATTCCTCAGCTATCCTTGGATTCGTTTGGGAGAGCCGGCTGTGTTATGTACATTAATTTAGTGTTGCCATGCTGTGCGGACCAGATGCAAGGTTACTTCCTGTGAGTCGAGCCACGGGAATTTTTAAACAGCAGTAAATTAAGGCTTTTTACGTGAATTGGCAGTGAGCGTTAACGGTTGTTTACTTCTGTGTGTGGGCTCTGTGATGAAATGGTGACTTGTCCATGGTGGAACTGACCCAATGCCACGGACAATAATGGCTGGGATAGGCTCCACCAATACCGTGACCCTTGAATGAATCTGCAAACATGTACAAACAAATAATAACTACGTTTGGTTTGTTATTACCGCCACAGAGGAGGAAGTTATCGTTTCACCTCCGCCGAGGTGTTTCTTTGATCTTATGCAAGATTTAGGACTAAAGGATGGATTTGCATGAAGATTTACCCCAGAGTTAAGTTTTGGTATATCCTAGAGGTGTACACTGATGGGGCATTAACACAAACTATAGACCCACATAGACACTGATGGGGCATTAAGACAAACTATAGACCCACATAGACACTGATGGGGCATTTAGACACAATGTAGACCCACGTACACACTAATGGGGCATTTAGCAACAATGTAGACCCACGTACACACTAATGGGGCATTAAGACAAACTATAGACCCACGTACACACTGATGGGGCATTTAGACACAATGTAGACCCACAACCGCACTGATGTGCAACCAAAAACATTCAAATTCCACATAGACAAACTTTAGTCACTATAATATTCCTGTGATGTATGTTCCCACATAGCGTGTTTTCCCCCCATTGAATTTATCCAATTAATGTGTCACAGTTGCCACGTTCACAACTGTGACACCTGTCACAACATTAACCATGAAGGCTAGAGCTCCTTTATGTGAAGAAGCCGGCTACAAAACCCACCATTTCGTGTCGGCCTATTCATTGCTTGGTCTATGAGACGCCTGTAAGCGCTGCCTCTAATCACCTTCATTGAGCACGGGCACTTTGTTTCTGGTGAAACCCCCCACAGACGGCGCTGGTGACGAAGAGCCGTACTGCGGGAATGAATATGAGGTTGAGTTTGATCTATTAGGGAGTGTCATTTCTCACAGGGGACTGCAGATGAGATCTTCTACATCGTTTGGCTGAGGTATGGAAATCCTTTTTTGTCTAGAGGGAAATGCCATTTTGCTAATAAAGCCTGGGAGTGAGCCATCACCCCATCACCCAAGTTCTCTGTAGTGTACAATAATGCAATGTGCCCACCAAAGTGTCAGGGGATAATTATCTTGTAAGAGGGTATGTGCATTCGGCTGCACACGTCCCTGTGTACGTCTCCTGGCGAAGATCTGGTTTAAACTGCATGTAGATAACTCGTATCCCTTGTTTGAAGTCTTAGTTGGACCCAATTACCAGAGCGATCCAGGGGCGGTGTGAGTATTTACTCACAGCATGTTGACCAAAACCCTTTAATTATACATTTATTTTTAAAGTTCAGTTCATTCCAGCTTCATGTATAGAATAAGTCGCAGAGTTCTGAGGGAACTTTGCTCTCCAGCTTTCTTTTGCACCTGGAATTAAAATGAAGTATTCATACGGATATACGTTATCCGGACATAAACAATGTTTTTGAATGCATTCTCTCAAAATGAGAAGTCTGTCCTCCTCCAAAAATCTTCACATGAGGAGTGTGAGTATTTGGCAAATAAGGCCGAGAATCCTTCATGACATGACGCTGTAAGCATCGTCTGCGTCCTAATTATCATATACCTGAAACCAATCAACCAATCAATCAAATCTTATACCCACATAGACATTAGTGCAAGGAAGAACTGGGTTGATTTTTGGAAAGGTCTGTTGTATATTTCTGACACTAGGGGGAGCTTTATCTCCAAAAGTGTAGGGCCATCATTTCACTGCCGTTGGACTGATTTAGATTTAGATCCAGATTTGAAGCATATGATTCCAATTGAGAAGATCTATCATCCATGTATCATATTTTACACTAATAGTTCATATTTTACGAATAGGGGGAAGCTTTTTGGACACAAAATAAATCCGACATAACTTCACATTAAATTTGAGGAGTTCAAACATGGGGATTGATTGTGCAATGCAGTGGATTGGGGAACTTTCAGGGATATACCTTTTCTGTCGGGGACGACGGCATGGGCCTAGTTGTTTCCAGTGGAACTCATCCATTTCATTCTTATCTGAATCTGTTCTAAGAAAATTCAGATAAATACGAACAAAATGAACATAGATGAGAGATTCTCGTTTGTTTATTTGTTTTTCATACATCGGCGTAAATGGGCCATATTTTATACCAGAAAGACAAAGTTTCTTCCTGTAGCGTCTGGTAGAAATTGTTTTTTAGAGCTGCATCACCTAATATTTTTTTTCGAGTTATTTTGTAAGATTTTCATGTGTCATTGCTTGGTATATGAGACGCCTGTAAGCGCTGCCTCTAATCACCTTCATTGAGCACGGGCACTTTGTTTCGAGTGCCATTGTTTGTATTAAAGTTTGTGGGCTCCTGTGAGGGGCTCGGCACTGATCCCGCGGCCTTGTTTGAAGAACTCAAAGAAAGAAACAACGCTTTCTCAGGACTGTGTGATACATTTTACTGTTGCCTGATGTTTTTTATTCCCCCATGCTTTAGAGGCAAATCTTATTTTTGCTTCCTGCCACAAGAAAAACCCACGGACAGAATCGGCAGCAGCTGCTTGGCCTCGCTTTACGACAAATCACGAGGTGGAGGGATGCCACCTACTGTGCTTCTGTCCTCCTGGACCTGTTGTGGTGAAAAACAGGTACATTTGGGCTTCTGATGGCGGTGGGCCGGCATTGACAGCTCTTCTGTTGTAAAGAGACCTGGGGTGAAGTATATTGCTGTTGAGTACTAACAAAACAACCTCTTGTTCAGCCCCACTGCGGTCTTCACATTTTACTGCCCTGTGCACCAGCTGACCCTCGTACACCATTTATGGATGGATAGAAAAAGCCCTGTTTTGCTGTTGGTGTTGAAAGCATAGTTTCAGAAGGATGGGTTGCTCCCGGTTTTTAGAATATATGATGCTCTTGCGAAAGTTCATAGTCGGAAAGAACAGACACAGAGGCAACAGTTCACAGTTCACAGTTCATATCTAACACCGTTCTGTTATTCGCACCTTTCACACCTGCTCAGTCTTAATATCCTCTTTTTATGGGCTGGAGCTGTCATCATCTCCTCCTATTCAATATGAAACTCACTATAGGTCTGGTTCTTTCATGCTGCACTTTATCTTTTCATCTATCACTTCAAACTGGTTGGTCTCAGCAGGGTCATCAGCCACCACCACCACCATCACTTATACCAGGATTCAGTGAGGGGATAAATGTAGGTGCACTTGATGCGATGGCACCAAAGACATTCTCATGGGCTATTTTGACTTGAATCGGTCTGACACTGATGACCCATAACATTATAACCATCTGCCTTATACTTTGTATTTCTCCCTTTTGTGACTTTTACTGCGCTGGGATTCATTTTATAATCTGTTTCCTTTCTATCGGAAGCAGCATCAACTCTTTTAGCAATTGTTTGCTACAACAGCTCCTCCGTGGGATCAATAAACATGGGCTTGCATCCTCTCAGCACATCCATGAGTTCTCAGGATTAGAATACTTTATTGATCCCCGGGGTAAATTGTTTTGCAACAGATTCTCCTTAGAAAAAAAATGGGGTGAATAATAAATGAATATATAATATATATATATAATATAAAAATATGAGAATAACGGTACACTATAGAGGTTTAGTGCAACAGGCATATGTGCAAATGAGCATCCATGACCCTGTTACCGGTTCACCAGGTCTCCTTCCTTGGACCCCTGTAGTCAAAACTAACCACCGCAAAGAAGGGGAAATGGTTTTTATTTATTGTATCGGTTTCCAGTTTAATTTTGAAAGATGTAATTTTCTGCATTTGGTGTCACTTCACACTTTCTGTTTTGATGTATTTTCCCAATTTCATTTCCTATGAGTTCTGTGTTTATGTCTGTTAGTATTTCCTCTGTCCCTGTCCCTCTGTGTTTCACACTCGTTACGTTCTTCATCTGTTTCCCTTTTTTAGTTTCCGTAGGGTCCTTCCTCTTGATTGTTAAATGTATGTCGCCTGCCTCGAATCCCCACCTGATCCCCATTTGTCCTTGTTCCTCCATGTATTTAAGTCTCTTTCTTTGTCAGTTGATTGTCAGATTTTATTGTTTGGTGTTTTTGTTTTTACCTTCTCGGGTTGCCTTTCATAAAGGCTTCCATTTTCAGTGATCATAATGTTATGGCTGATCGGTGTCAGCCTATCGGGATGACTTCTTCATAGCTGGAGCGGAGACACTGACTTAACCACGCCATTGCATGAGCAAATAAATGTAACGACTACATCGAGAGAGGAAATTAATACATTTGCAGATAAAATATTTGATCTTTGAATAATGGCTGAGATGTTCTATTTGACCAATAAATGTCATTATTCATCTACGATTGTACGTCCTCCTCTTGCATAATCCACAAGAGGAGGTTGCTACACTGTAAAAATAGAATTGTTGGATGAACTCAAAAAATTACTTCAACTGGAAACACTCAATTCAATGAAGTATTTACAACTTGAATGAATAAGACGGATTAAAAAATACGTTATTTAATTTAGGGTTACTAGTCGAGGTAAAAGTTTAATAATTTCATTTTTACAGTGTATGATTAGCACTCCAGAAGCATTAAAAATAAAAAAACTGAAATTCCATTTTTGGAAATTGCTCAAATCTTTCAAAAAAATAAAAATGTTTTAACACGTTTGCATCAGAAAACCTAGAATATATAACAGTAAATCTTTTTTTTGTATTGTTGATAGATGTTTATGACAGTATTTTATTCCTGCAGTGTTGTATGACCAATATTACACAATGTAAAAAGAGATTTGTTGGTGATTCAAAAAAAAAAGTGGTTTTCGTTGCCGACACAATTATAGTATTTTCAACTTCAACTTTTTCCTAAACATTCTTAATTTCCAGTGAAAAAATAATTTCTTTGAGTGTAAGAACCACAATGGAGATGAAAACAAAAGTAAGTGGGTTCTACGCAGAGAAAGACGGTCATGGCTGCAAAGGTGGCGTGACATCTGCGGCTGTTTCTCTCCAGGTGGATCAATGTCTGCCAGTCATTGTTAATAATCACACCCACCTTCTTTTGGACTGCCTGAGACCAGAGGACCTTATAAAACACATAGTCCAGCCAAGCGAGCATCTCTAGGGTGGAGCCGGTTCAATGCTACCGGGCGAGCCAAAACCGGCCAAGGGACGTTCAGGTTGGCCCGCTGCTTTTGGAACCCATATACAAAAAAAAAGGAAAGGTCACCAATTTGACGCCAGCAGCAGCGGCAGCGGCAGCAGCAGATTTGTCCTTCTGCGCCGCGCTTGTCTTGGCCGAAACGTCTCTTCGGCGCCTTAATGCATTTTACAAATGATATATTTTCCAAAGAGAAACATCCGGAGAAAACAAAAGTATGTAAAAGGTAAGAATAAGAAACAGAAATATACAATACAGCAGCGAAAACATAACTTTTGTTGAGGTAACAAAAAAAAGAAAATGGAGCAGCCGAGCAGCATGATATGCATTTTATAGAATCGAAGTAAAGGAATGAAAATCATCTCTCTTGCGGCATGCGGATACATTTCCAATGAATATATCTTCCTCAAGTTCAGTCAGAGATGGTCATGTGACCGCAGCGAGCGGCTACTCTGCAGAGTTAATTAGCTTCTCAGCACAGAAAAATTATTCCAGACTCCGGTTTGCAAGGGGGGGGAAAAAAAGGTAATTTTTCTTATTTCCCGTGATCAAAGGGTTGTGAGTTTTTGTGCGCTTTCCGCCGAGTTTGTGCGGCACCTCATCATAAGTTGTTTTGTTTATCTTTCACTGTAACTTAATTGCTGCCGGTGGAAACAGATGTCTGTACACCTTTCATTATGAGGGGGCAAGGCTGCGGGATCCAAGACTCCCGCTCCACAGGCGGGAAGAACAGAGAATGAATTTCAATGCCAGCCAGACGGGAGGAATGGGTTTCATTGGATTAGCAAGAAAAACAGTAGGGGAAAAAAATAACAACAGCTGCATCTTCTTTTTATTATTTCATTTTTTTAATAAGGGGCTTAATAAGATTTTTCTTTCTTCAAAGTGTACTTTGGAAAAACTCAGTTGTTTTTATTTCAATAAATGCAAAGGGGCAGTACAATTTTATTCAGCCTATTCTCATAGAAATCGTTTTTGTTTTTTTTATACTATTAATTTACAACCACGGATATAGTTATGAGGGAAATGTAATCTCGGCCTGGATTACGTAGGATACCTTCACTTTGACTGACGCTACGTTCTTGGTGGAGCCACGGGGAGGTAGCTAGTCTGGTGGATGGTGGGAATGGAATTTTCAGAACTCGGCGCTCTAAGAAGTCCAGGTACCTAGATGGACCTAAAATGGTGAATTTGTCACTCCTGCTGAACTCTTTTCAATTCTTTCCTCAGATCAATGAAAAAAAAATTTGGTAGTAACATTATTAGAATTAGAAAAAAAAATGAAACATCTAAAAAGTGAATTAAAAAATTAGAATTCAGACTTTCAGGACAGAATTTACAAGAAAAAAAGTCCAAACCTCCGGTACCTACCTCTGAACCTACGTTGATTCTTCCTCTCTCGTTCCCTTCATGTGTTCAGCACAATGTATTATTCTCTGCTCCACACTGTAGGACTTTGAGCGGGGGTCTTTTGGTTAAAGAGTGTACACAATATCTGTTTAAGATTTAGAGTTAAACAGACGTGAAATATTGTATTGTACTATATGTGGGTTTGTTTCTTTTTTAGTGTTAAAAAAAGAAATACCAACGAATACGTATATATTCGCTGAAAACGTTTCTTCATTATGTTCAATAGAAACATTAATTTGTCTGTATTGTATCAACCTTATAAATGTAAATTAAATGTAATTAAGGAGCCTCTGTTGTTCATAAAAGCTAAGAAAAAAAAGAAAAAAGAAGTGTGGTTTAACTCCATGCATGTTGTAAATATGCAGTTTCTCTTATTTCAGCTGGGTGGTTGTGGACAGAATCTGTTTTCCGTTGATAGTGAGATGAATGCGACATGGAGTCATGAAGCATGTCCGGGGTTATGACTTTGCATATCATTTCACTGCTTTGTACTTTCTGTGAGATATTGGAATGGAAGAGCAGGATTTTTTTTTTTCTCTTATGAAAGAAAATTGTGTGATTATAGAAAGAAAGAAAAAAAAACAACAACACCGAGCTTTTCAGTTTGACCTCCAGTCTATTTAACCAAAATCAAATTATTTTATCAAATAAACCAAAACGTTTCTCAAACTCCCAAAAAATATTCAAGTCTAATATTTAAGATTGGTGTTTTTTTATTACATGTTAAATTTTCCATATATTTGTATTAAATAATTTAAAAAATGGACAAACTAATGAACTTAATGTAATTAAATAACAAGAGAAATTTACGTTTTTATGTAATAATTTGGATTTATGGGTTTTAAATTACAGTTCCGATTCAAAATAACATTTTATGTTTAAAATTAAATGTAAACCAATCTCACAAATTTTAAGTAATTGAATTGAATGAAAAATATTCAAACCTTGTTTCAGATTTTTTGAACTGATTTAATTTTATTGTCTTCATAATTAACAAATTTGTGCTGAATCAGTGAAATTTGAATATACACATTTAAAAAAACAAAAAAAACATGATTATTTAAATGAAATCAAACTTTAACCACGCAATTATTCTTTTTTTATTTTTTTTATTGCTGTTAGACACGGTTGTAGTCAAAACTATCAACACTAATATAGCAAATTAGTCCAAAAACTGAATGAAAAGTGAATCCAGAACCAGAGTCAGGTGTGAGACTTAGACAGTCTGAGCCTGTCACAGTCAGAACCGAATGACACACACAACACACACCACACACAACACACACCACACACACCTGGTTGTCCTTGAGAAATTCCAATTCCATTGGTCTTTGTTCAGGTTTGATATTGGGACCCAATTGCAGACGCAGAGACCAGACAATGTTCATAAAAGGAGGCAGAGTCTGTCTGAGACTTGAATTTTACAGACATCTGACTTGTTTATCAGGTCAGCGACGTCTGCAGTTTGATGTCTGCCTCTGATGTCTGGCGCTGTTGTTCCTCAGTGGAAGCAGAGCGTCGGTCAACATAGAAGATAATCCGAAAAGAAAATAGACAAAAAGAATCCAGACACGAGGTTTAGAGGTGAGTCAGATGTTCCACAGAGAACGCTGAGTTATCTGGCAAAAAAAACAAACAAATGGTTGGAGGGTCTTTAATACTAGAATATGATAAGTTATATATAATTAATGCTTTATATATGAGTTAGGACAACATGAAAACCCCATTTTAGTGCCCCTTTTTTTTTATTATCCCTGAGCGTGTAGCTTCATCTTTTTAGCTCCATAATCCACAAATCAGCAGAACATCAATAATAAAACTCCTTTTTAGCCCTTTAATGTACTCACCAAGAAAAAAAAATCTTTATCTGCTACTTATTGAATAGGACTTTCTCAATAGCAGTGGCCCCTTTGACCTGTGGTGTCCCCCAGGGCTCCACCCTCGGCCCCTTTCTCTTTAGCAAATACATTCTGCTGCTGGGTAATTTTAATAAACAGGTTATTTCAGATGTAAATAGAGACTGAAAATGGGCTCAACCAAACAGTTTAGCAGGACCTTAAAGGGTTAATATCTTCATATGAAGCACTTAATCGTAATGATATACCTCTAAATGCGATAATTTACCTCACATAGTATCAAATCTATTGATGTTGTTGAGTACGTGTGTTTTGATTTTCTTTTTCTTTTTCTTTATATTTTGCTCTCCTTTCATCTCTTATCGATGAAATCTACTTTATTTTGCTCCACATTGAATAAACCTGTTGTTGCTTTCACCTAAAAGTCAGTACACATATTCTTATTGAGCTTCTGCTGCGTTACCTGGACTCTGTCACCACTATTTATTTCTACATAATAGGTTTTGTGGGTCACGGTTGTCAGTTCGATTAAACACGTTTCCCGTCTTTTGCATAAAGCTGTTAACACGTTTCCTGCTCCTCTGCTGGTTTGCTGTCAAAACAAGTCATCCGGGTTACTCCTTTATCTGCTACCCACTCAGCACCGCTCGAGATAAATCCCTCTAACTCTGTTACTATGCAGCTTATCACTTACTGCGCCAGGATGTGGTCACAGCAAATACAGAGGAAAGAAGAGGAATCTGCTCGTCTACACAAGTCTGGGCCGCAGATACGCCGGAATTTTAAATTCACATTAGAAGGCGGGGTTTGTTTGTTTTTTTCTTCGTCTTTTAAAAATCCTGCCAGCGATTAAAGTTGCCAAAGTGGATGCTTTCAATTTTTTCCACCAAGCAGATTTAAGAAGTGAGGTAAGAAAAAAAAGAAAAGAAGACAGGAAATGGATTTGACATGCGACCGACAACATCTAGATGTATCCAGAATAAGCAAATGCACATAATCAGGATTAAAAGAGCTTCTCCTCCAGCTTTAGCTCGAATCAATATTTGTTTCTTCTTTGTACACTGAATATTTTTCACCATTAGTGACTCTTTCATTGTTTGATAAAGAGTCACTGATGGTGTGCAGTCATGCATGATAATGAAAAGGGGTTTGATATTCATATTTTTTTAGCAGCGGTTTTGGAAAGCAGGCTCAGTTTACCCACCACTGTGACCCAGACGGAAACATCTCAATATCTATCGGAGATGGTTTGCACATACATTGTTACATATGTTCCACTTTTGCAGATGTTAAATGAACCTAAATGCTCCTTTTCTGGTCAGCTTGACCACTCAAAGCTGTTTATGGCCCAAAGAATCCTACTTAGCGTATAGGATTTTCTCTTCGCCCTATGGTGTCCCCCATGGCTCCGTCCTCGGCCCCTTACTCTTTAATATATACATGTGGCCACTGGGTCACATTACAAACATTTTTCACTAAGAAATAGTGACTCCAATGGCCACCATCGCCTGTATCGTCATACTGTTGGAAGATATTTCTACAAGCCAAATGTTAGCACGTTAGCATGCTAAACTAGAAAAAAAAGGTTAAGAAGCCAAACATGGTCAACTTTGTAATTAGTGCATGAAACAGTGGTACCGATTCTCTGCCCAGCCCATTTAACCGCGTCTGTTGGGGGCAATGTAGACTCACCGGCATGTCCCTTTTGCCAAAGGAAGGGTAACGCTGGTCAACATCCTCTGCAGCCAGTCCCACAGCACTTGGGGAGGGTTGATTCCACTGGCGGCGCTGAAGGTAATTGGTGATTCCATCTGCAGCACCATCAACCAGGCCAAGAATCTAAGACAACCACGTAGGAGAATAGCTTCCCTGAAGGCAGGTATGCATCCAAAGCCCAAGCTGAAAGCCCAGGCAGGGACCACCCACTGCTCAGACATTGAGCTGTCTCAGAAATAGCGTTGCAGGTGGTCATGCTTGAGCACACAGTCCCCTGGGAGGAATCGAGGAATTGGAGGAGGCCAACAAGAGGTGGAGGGAAAAAGGTAAAAGAACCGGTGCAGGTTTGCTGCAATCAGGGTCGGCCTGCCCATGGAAGGTCCTGGACACCATGGTTCATGCACAATTAAAGCTATCTGCATATCTCCGGGACTGGGATCTCATAACTCCCGTTCAGGTGGCCAGGGTGAGGGTGTCTGAAGTTGAAAGACCCGAAACTCCCATTGATCCCAGATACCATCTCTGACGATGGGTCCAACAGCCACTTACTATTCATCCGACCGCTAATAGGAGAGAAAAGAACAAATGTAACAAAATGTAAAATCACAAGCTTTTGGATCGTTTTAAATGGCTGTGTAAATATTTGATGAAATGCTGGATGGAGTGTTTTGCTCTGAAACGTTAAATGTGTACCATCAATCCTCCTGAAATTAAACAACACAGCCTGGGGTCTGTTTGGAATCCATTAGTTGTTGCTGGGGCGTCGCAGCGTTTCAAACAGACAGCAATAACAGTGTCAGAATTGCTTCTTCAAATATGCAAAATGCTGCTGTTTGATTGTTTGAAAAGTTGGCTGACCTTTTTAAAAGTGCGATAAACTTCAACGCTATCGCCTTGACCTAAATACTGTCTTCCACCCAGAGCCACCATTCCTCATCTGCCGTGTCTCTGTGAATTGAAATAGCCCCTTTCTGCTCTCTGAAAATGGCATCTAACATGCTTCAGAGACTTTATTTTTCATTTGTGTGAGCTATCTAACCTTGTGACAATCACACTGCCACTCATGTGTATAATAGTTGTTTGGACATCGTTTCAGGAAATGGAAGTTAACGTCCCCCAAACATGTTACGGTTATTGCTGATACAAGGTCAGACCTGTCAAAAACCTGTATATATATTAGCTCTGGAACGTGACACTGCTTTAAATAACTCTACGAGTTAAGTCAATTGCCTATTAAATGCACCGTTTAATACATACATGATCAGCCATAACATTATAACCACTGACATGTGAAGTCAAGAATAGCATTGATTCTCTTGTTGACATGGCACCTTTCAGTGGGAGGGATATATTATGCATCAAGGGAACATTTTGCCCTGAAACTGATGTGCTGGCAATGAAAAGGGCAGTTTTAATTATTTGAGCATCTTTGACAGTGGCCAAGTGGCCAATGAATGCAAAACGAGTTGGTCACAGTATTTCCAAAACTGCAGGTCCTGTTGCCTGTTACCAGTCTGCATTGACTAAAACGTAGGAAAGGACTATTGATGAATCATCGCCATGATCATTGGTGCTCAAGACTTATTTGGGATAAATCAGGCAATCAATAAGAGCTACTGTAGCACAAATTACCTAAAGTTCATGCTGTATGTGATAGAAAGATATCAGAAGAGTTCATTAAGGAGCTGTTTTAGTGACAAAATGGGTACCTACACAATATTAAGCAAGTGGTTTTAATGTTATGGCTGATAAGTGTATGTAACAAATAACTTATATCTATTAATAGCTATTTAAATGGAAAAAAAGAAAAGTAAAGTGGGAATTTATAAGAATAATTACCGTAATCATAATTAAGTCGGTGGAAGAATAATAATAATAATAATAATAATACATTGAACCAAACAGAGTGCTAGGTAGGTGGTTTTAATATTATGGCTAATGGGTGTGATAAAAAATCATTTTAATGTATAATTCTTTGCAAGAACAAACACTGAAATTAAGTGGAGGACAAAAAATGTGGTGAAGAATGAACCCAAGGATTCCATCGGAAGGTGGTCTTAATGTTATGGTTGATAGGTTTTGAAAGCGCTTTCACAGCACATTCTTGTCTCCCGTGTTTTTGGACCGCATCATACAGAACACAGCGCGTGGAGACGTGTGTGTCCTTAACAGAGCCCTACAGTATGTTTGGATGATTTGAGGGCAGCCCCAGCTCCCGGCCCTCCCTCTCCTCCCTGTTCCCCCAAGTCCCCCCTGAAGACCAAGGCCAGGTCCCCGCTGATGGAGAGAGAGGGGCCAACTCTTGCAGCAGGAACAAAGTGGACTCGACAAGTGTGAAAGATTCAGTGCTGGCCATTTAGAGTGATCATCTTTTCCGCTCTGTCAGCAGGTGGAGAAATTTCTCCGCCCTTATGGTGTCCTTGATTCAAGTTTGATGGCACAGTGGGAAATCCTGATCCCTCCTCGCCGGGCGCCGAGGACCCCCGTTTATGGCCGTTATTTCTCAAAACGCGATGATTGTTATTACCTCCAAACCTCCGTCCCGACTTCCTGTTTTCGGATTTATAAATAAGGCGGGCGCTGAAAGGAGTCACCGGGGTTTTTTGTTGTCGAGTTACATTTCAGCCCTTTTTCTTCAGAATCAGAATCAGAATCAGAATCAGAATCAGAATCAGAATCAGAATCAGCTTTACTGGCCATCTATATGCACACAAGGAATTTGACTCCGGTTAACTGAGCTCTCACAGTACGAACGTCATCTAAATAATTTTAAATTAAATGTAATTACATTCTTATATTCTTATATCATTTGTTTCTGCCTCTCTGTATTCCACGTTTATTCCACGAGTGTTTTTTTTTCCTGAAGAGTAGCAAACGTTACACTTCAATGGAATTTGGAGGGCTCTTAAATCCCAGATACCACACCTCTTAGATTTCAGCAAACTATGAAATTAAATACGGGGGGGGGGTCCTCCTGTGTGAATTGGATTTAAATATCCCTATTACGCCCGGAAATTAACAGAATAAGAAAAAAGACAAAAGGTAAGATTCACTTTTTAAATGATGGGGAGAATCCTCCGGTGCATCCGTTTAATAATTAGGTCATTAGTGCAAGTATGATGCTTGATAATCCTTCCCGGCGGCGAGCACGATACCGCAGATCCATATCGCCTTCTTATCATCACTCCAGATTTGCAACTGTGGCGTTTTCTGCACGGATTCTCGCGGACGGCGTTGGGGAACAACGGCGGGTTCTAAATCCACCTCAGTTACGTGCCAAGTGCCGCGATGCGATGGATTAAATGAGATAAAGTCAGGTGAATGTTGGAGATGGTGGGCGCCGCTCGGGTAAACCTCTTATCACCTCCCCGGGTTCATTCGTCAGCCAATTACCGTTTTACCTTCTTTTATTTTTTTATTTAAATGATTATTCTAGAAGAAAGAAAAAAAATGCACACTGAAATTATTTTGAATTAAATCAAATCAAATCAGCCATAATAAAATTATTATTAGAATTTTTTACATTTTTATTTTCCTTTTCTCTTATAAATGTTTGTTATCCTCCAAAAATTATACATTACAAATGTTTTTTTCAAATACACTGATTAGCCATAACATTAGAACTACCAACCTAACAACCTGTAGTTCATTCTTCCCCCCCCCCCCCATAAAATGATACATTTCTCAAATCCTTTTCTAAATAAAATGTTTACTCTACAACAAATATACATTAAGAATGATTTGCCAAATACAGCAATTAGCCATAACATTAAAACCACCAGCGTAACAGCCCGTAGTTAATTTTTTTCCCCCCGAAAAAACATTTTACATTTCACTTTCTTGTGTCTTTTTCTAAATTAAAAGTTTATTCTATCAACCTGTAGGTTAATTCTGTGACCAATTCTGTTTTGCTTTTAAATTTAATTTCACCTGGGTCATATAACATTGACTGAAGGTATTTAGTCTTCCTTAGATTTCTGTCTTTGAATGCTAATCAACTTAGATTAAAAAAAAAAAGTGAATTTGCTGCCCAATAAATCCCACGTCAATGAGATAAAGTTATTCACTTCCTTTGCCATGGTTGTAATGTTATGGCTGATCATGTAGTGTTATGGAGAACCGGTTTCGACGTTCCTTTCACATGCGCTCAAACTGACTGACATCTAACTTTTATACTTTATCCATTTGTAGTATTGCAAAGCATGAGTTGTTTTGACCGGTCTCTCCACCTGAGCCTTGGCACCATGCAATAAAAAATAAATGAATACCAAACCAGCCTCTCGGAATTAATGAACTCAAATATACCAAATTTTTTATTTTCTTTTACCAGTAAGGCCGAGTGAAATTTGTTTTGTCGTAACTTCAAGGTTTCACTTTTTCAATGAGGAGAATAAGTTTGCGAGGTTTTGAGCTTTAGTTAGAGTTCAGGTATGAAAGTGATCCTATTATAACGTTACAATTATAACGTAAAAACGGGAAACTTCTCACATTATAATATGATGTCAGGTACACCATCAGTGGAAAACATCAACTCTCAGCCTGCCTTTGCACCAGTTCCCCCTGTCCACCTTGTATTAGACAGTTCAGAGACAGGATTGGATTCTGGATCAGCCCACTTCATATTCAAAATACATACATCACCCGAAGTCACGGTTATCTTTGCCTGCGAAGTTGACCAAAAAAACAAGTTGGTCATGAAAAGAATCGGAGACATTTTCAGACGGGATCCCAGCTCCAGTCTCCTGTGGAAAATTGGTGTGTGTGACCCTAACACTCAACCGTGACCTCCATCCCTCTTGGGGCTCCCTTCCATTGTAAGCTCCGTCAGGTAGTGACATTGACCCAGATGTGTTTGGATTAGAGGTGCATTGAAGGCCACGGAGCCACTAAAGGGCCCGTCTGGATGAGAGTCAGAGGGACGTGCCAATATGGTGGCATTTGACTCTCTGGGAATGAGACCGGGCTCAAACAGCCATTGCTGGCCGGCCGACTCTCACTCTGGGCTTTAGTACAACACCACAAAAACATTTGCAGGAACACACGGTCTCAGTGGAACACAAAGAGTTCATCTATAGTCCATATCATGCAACCGCACACATGAGGCCCCAACCTCAACCTCAACCTCAACCTCCCTTCTCCAAATGAGGGTTCAAATGCCCGTTGCCACGGACTTCGAAAGTTCATCGGTATGGCGGACAGCTTTTGACTTGCTGTTGCTCAGATCCTGTCTGCCAGCGTTCCGCAGAGGTGGACCGACGGAGAGAATCCCACATCCTCTCCGCCAAAGTCAAAGCCAGCAGCGAGGCGGTCTTGACTGACAACGACCTTTTGAATTGGCCCCAGAGAAATGAAAAAAAAAAAAAACAGATTTCCTCCTGACCGCCTCGGGGTCTCAAGGGTAGATGGCCCCCCTTCCCCCTCGTGATAAGTTATTGCTGATGCATATGCTCGATAGAATGTATTTACGGCACGTTTTTGCAGCAGAGGATGAAGAAGAGTGAGTCTTCTGTCTTCAGGTAGACATTTACATCCCAGAAAAAATCGCGGCTGTTAAAAAACATCGTCATTATGGCCGCCGTCACCTTCGTGTAAGAAAACCCTCAAACTGTTTCACGGCTCTTTTTCTAGTTTCATAGCCGTGTACATCTTGGTAGGTTGAAGAACTGGGTTGTTTCGGGGAAAGGTCGGTTATACATTCCTGACGCTAGGGGGAGCTTTATCTCCGAAAGTGTTTTAGGACAAAATTTCTCAACAGTTTGTCCGATTTAGTCCAAATTTGATGGGATTTGAGGAGATATTTCTTGAATACATCATGTTTTCAATTAAAATATTTCATATTTTATTCGCTAGGAGAAAAACAAGTTTTTTTTCAAGCGTATCTTCCTAATCATTTGTCCGATTTAGTCCAAATTGGTACATATGAATCGCCTCGAAGAGATCTAACTTGTAAATATCATACTTTACTTCAGTAATTCACATTATTACTCACTAGAGGGAGTATTTTATCTACTGAAAAACTCTGTTTTCTAGGCAGAACATGAGAACTATTTCATGGATGGTTTATACCCTATAAGTCTCAATACAAGGAAGAAAAGGATTGATTTTGGGAAAGGTGGTTTGTATATTTCTGCCACTAGGGGGAGCTTAATCTCCAAAAGTTTTTTTTCGGGTTAAAACCTTATTCAGTCCAAATTTGGTGCACATGAATGGACTTAAGGACACATATCTTGTTTACATCATGTTTTACTTTACGTTTTTTTTTTAACCAAACGTAGAGTGGAAATAACTTCACATTTAATTAGAGGACTTCAAACAGGGAGATTGCTTGCACAACACAGTGGATTGGGGACTTTTCGGTAATATACCCTTGCCGTATCTCGGGGTCAAAGCCCGAGCTGTTGTCCCAGAATGCATCCCGCTTGTATGAGGCAGTACCGAGGCATTTTTTTATTTGGGTCAATAACAATACCATCTGAAAGAATACACTTTTTTTTTTTCAGAGAGTCGATGCGTCGCTCCATGAAAGACCTCTTTGTATCCCATCATCGAATCTGCACGCCGTATCTGTTTACAACGTATAATTTCAAATTAGTGGCGTGAATAATACTCCATCAAGGAAAGGGACACAGAACGAGAACACAATATATTTCCATCATTCGGCAAATTGAATTCCCCTCAGGGATCAATAAAGAGTTAGAGTTAAATGGCAGCGAAGGCTACATTTCATTTACTATTTGAACTTGATGAGCCACATCACAGAGAAACAGGCTCCGTCTGCAAACATTTCATACCTGGCCATTAAATGATACAAATATATATGTATTATATATATATATATGATTCGGGTTTTACGGCAGTAGTTAAGCTGTGAAACACTGAAAATGGGAATAATACTAACAATCTACTCATGTCACTATTCCTTTGTGGGCATGTGACTCCTATAGCATTAAAAGAATATTTCTATCCCTCTATTAAACCAGAGGGCACTCTGGGAGTTTATGTTCAGCCGTTTCCCTCCTACTCGTCCTCCGCCACGCCAATTTCAAAAATCCTAACACGTCGATGCACACAAAATCGAGATTTTAAAATCTCTTACCCGGTCAATCCCCCTTTTCGAAGAAAGCTTCCTTTTGGAGGTAAGGAAATATGAAAAGGTGTGGTTGCATTGCGCTGAGCTCCCCATCCTGGCTCCAGTGGTTGCGCTGGAGCAAAAGGTTGCAAATTTAAATTCTGTTGAAAGGCTCCTGAGGAACGATGCTGAATAATGCAGCTCCTATGAAGACTGGTTTTACCGGTTAGGAGAATATTTCTGCAACAGATAACAAGTCTGTGACAATTTAGAAAACAAAGGCAAGGGAACTGTCTTATGTTTCTTCCTATTGGATTCTAGTCACTGCTTGAGACGCATCTCGATGTCTTTATACCAACATTTCTTTGCAAAGAATGAGAAATTTTCCTTAACGATCCCCCCAGCTTATTATATATATATATATATATATATATATATATATATATATGGAACCTGGACCATATTAGACGCTGGCTGTCAGTTTATGTAGCTGTTGAATGAAAGTAAAAAGTAAATGGGAGCGCTGAATCGCTCCTAAGCTAAATACGATAAACTGTTGTGCGTATACGCTCATTGTTAAGACTCAAAAGACATTAGCCGGGATATTTTCTCTCCAGATTTGATTTGACAAGTTGAAAACGGCTGGATGGAATGAATGGAAGCAAGAGATACTCTGAAAAACTGCTACTTCAAACTGCATTTGAGAGAGGGGTTTAAAACAAGGAGAAGGATCATTATAAAGATGGCGAAACACTGTAAACCGTCCTCAAAAGGAATTTTTACGAGTCTGGGATTTCTAATAAAAATCACTTTTGAGATTCAAAAAAATAAGGGTGCTCTTTGTGAGCTGGTGGGAAGCCATTCAGCGGTCCACTTTGAATTCCCACAACCGAGCAGTGTCTTTGAAAACGTGCTTCATGTTTCAAACAGACAGCCCACGAAATGAAAGCGTAAGCATCGGATAAAAGAGTCTCAGTGTTGATAATGGTTAGAAAGCCGAGGCGGCAGGAAGCAGCCGGCTATGCCTCGTTTGGGCCTCATTGGAACCAAACAGACAATGGGCCATTATATTGTGACATGTTTACAGCGGTACGCCACGTGTGAATGATGTATGGTAAGCCGCCGAACATCCTGCGGCAAATGACAGAATCCGACGGCGGCGCTCCGATATGGTGAGAACGCGCAGATTCAGCAGGAGACCAAACTATGACAAGTGAATAAAAGCCTAAATGGCTCTATAAGTCTCCCCTGTCACATCCCATGTGAGCCATCAGGGCAGTGATTGGAACCAGTGCGGCGCTGGGGTCACGCCAGCAGCCGGCCCCCTTTAAGGCAGCGCGGGGAGACGCGGCCTGTTTTAAAGGTGATGTAAACAAGCCCTGATGGATGAAGCGCTCCCGTCCATCCATCATCCTTCCACTCTGAAGGGGCCTTAATCTTCTGCAAACACAATCCCTTCGCCCCCCGCCCCCCACACCTCATCTCAGCCCGCCTTGTCTCCCAGGTCCTTAATATCCCTTGGTTTTAGGGGACCTTGTTCCTGCAGTGAGCGAGTCCATCTCACCGGACATAAAGAGACGACGCCATCCAGGGGTTGAAAGCCTGGAGAGGTGTCAGGGAGTAGGGGGGGGGGACGCTTGAGTCTTTTCTTATTACTGCTGTGACATGAATAATGCAGGAACAAACAACTGTTGACATGTCATTAATTGATAGCAACCCCCAACCGCTAAGCTCCACTGTATTATCCCGCCATGCTGGTTCTGTCTCTGCGGCTTCTACTGATCCATTGAGCGGAGGAGGGAGTTGAGGACGGAAACCAGGAAGTGATGTTAACAATGCTACACGCACGTACGGTCGATGTTGTAGCGATGTTAACGATGTTGTCCACTTTAACCACTTTAAGTCTTTTTCTCTAATAGTTCATATTTTACTCCCTAGAGGAACTTTTTTTTTATGACATAACTCAAAATCTTTTTCATTGACTGTTTTCAAATGATATACCCAAATAGTGCGAGGAAGAACTGAGTTGATTTTGGGAAATTGATTTTTTTTTTTTTATTTATTTCCGCCACTAAGGGGAGCTTTATCTTCAAAGGTTTTTGGGCCATCGTTTCTCAACCATTGGTCTGATTTCGTCCAATTTTGGTGGATATGAATCGACTCAATGAGGTCTATCTTATATATGTCTTAAATATATATATATTATATATGTTATTCTAATAGTTCATATTTTACTCACTAGGGTGGGTGAACTCTTTTTTTTTTTAAAAGAAAAATAGTTTCCAGACATGATTGAAAAACTATTTCATGGATCATTTTGAGATTTTTGTGTGCGTAAGAAACGACTGGAGTAGATTTATAAGATAAGATAAGATAAGATAAACCTTGTGTTATGTTATTTTTATTGTATTTGACTCTAGTATTTCATATTTAATGCACAACGGGGAACTTTTTGGACAAAGAACTATACTTTTGGGACATATATTCCTCACTGTTGGTCCGATTTAATCCATATCAGGACGTTTAATTGGAGGAGGTCAATCAGGTGACTTGCTTGTACAACACAGGAGATTAGGGGCTTTTCGGGGACTTGGACCACGTTTAACACACGCAGGCTCTTTTATGCACAACTGAGCAGAAGGAGAGAAGTTAAACCAATGTAACCCTGCTGATGCATCCACAGTAAAATAAAATAATAATAATAACAATAATAATAATAATAATAATAATAATAATGAGAAATAAATGTATTCACACACATGGTCTCTGCAGATACTGCCACACGCGTTTATTTGGGTCACACCTGATGATTGAGAGGAGACGCTGGCGCTTTAGCCGTGCGCATCCATATTTGGACATAATTGTAATACTTTTTCTGCATATTTACATCCCATAATAGAGCGGCAGATTGGTCATAGTGGAGGTATGCGCTCTCTCTGTGCCCTTCTAGTCTCACTGAATATCCGTTTGACTTTCATCTGATTCCAGGCATTATTGGGGTTTTTGGCTTCCTGTCAGTCGCGTCTCTTTGTCCTTCCTGTAGAGGCCGGCGGAGCCAAATCGCTGTCTCAGCTAAATAATGGAGGACTTCAGGGCCCGATGGGAAGTTTTATAAATGGTTGCCAGGCTGACTACCAGACATCACATTTCTGCTGCCAGAATGGAGAGAATGGTTGACATGATAAGTTACAATATCGGTAATGAGGCAGTAGAGCTTTCTTCTGTGATAAAGGATGATTACGTACGTTTCACATTGTCATAAACGTTCCTTCTAGCAAAGCAAGGCACAGAAGTTTTCTTTCCGCTTATACTTCTTTTGCAAAGTAGTGTCCTTTTTTAAGAGTAAAAGTAGAATTCAATGTAACAGTTGAGGCTTTCCTTGAGAGTCTCATTAGACAAAGTTTTTTTACGTTTCCTTGCTTTGTTGAATTTTTTTATTTGACCATAATACCCCTTGTTTACTTAGAGAGTGAGCCACTATATATAATATATTATTATTTTAAGTTGGTTATATTGTGCGTGGAATGCAGTTAAAATAGTAGTTTAGAAATATATGTTTATTTTCAAATGTTAAATTAAGTTAATTAAGTGTAAAATTGGACATGTTTTACCTAAACGTGAGCTATAAATATGACATTTAAATATTGAATATAAATATCCTGGACACAAACATGAGTTTGAATATGTATATGTTTTATATGTATAATATTTTAAATTCTTGTTTCTGACTTGCTGCAAAATCTGTTGTAATCTGCTGTATTAAAGTTAACGTTCACTGCCCACTAGTGGCCTGGCATGCACACTACACATTTTTTATTTCTTTTTATCTGCACATCTGTGTGCACAAGAATATCTTTCACGGGGTTATATATTCAGCAACGATGCGAAACAGAGGAGGACAGTCAGCAACGTGAAGGAGGGAAAACTCTACAACGGCAGGAAGTGAAGAGCAAAGCACGACGGACTTTCCCAATAAAACAGCAAATATTAAACACAAACCCCTGAACAATCACCACTCTGGTTGGAGTTTATTCAGGAAGCCTGGTTTTGTTAATCCATAGGCTCTCGCTGTCAGACCTCTCTAAAGGTCAGAAGTTCTCTCACCAGCTTAAATACCTGTGGACTTAATTAAAATCCTCACATCTGGTTGTATCAGTCTGATGGCTGCTGTTTTAAGCGTCACTTGGCAGTCGTCTCACACACGATCTGTTTAGAAGCAGCAGCATGAAGAGTTTATCTCTGGGAATCTTGAAAATAGAGTTCAACAGTTGTTTTCAATCATTATTATTGACTCCTTGGCTGCTTTTATGTTCCTCGGCGTCCTCTGTGCCGCCATATTTATCTCTTCTTCCTCAGATTTCATTGCTGCTGTTGGCGTCTGATGGAGCCTTTTCTCGTATTTAGAATCTGGACTGTACGGAATATTTACTCTACAACACAGACGGCCGATTATCGGACTTTTTCCATGTTGGATTGTCCCCGCTTTGATGTCTCCGAGAGAGTTATGGTTAGAATTATTGACCGTACACTGTCAAGTTGTATGTTTTACGGTTTGAGTTCTGAAGTAGAAGCCGCCTCTGGCGTGTCGCGTACATCAAAAGATTGCAACCATGTCTTCAAAACTCTGTTCACGTGACTAATTTCTCATCCCGCCCACACACAACCACTACACACCCTTTACATGCTGTTTGTTGCAGTCGGTCAAAACGATACATTTATTTATTTCTTCTTCAAACAGGATTTGCAATCGTAGGTCTAAATGGAAGTTTACCGCAGATAAAAGGGAAAACTGGGAGAATCTCTGAATAAAATGAAGGCCTGACGTTCTTTTCAGCTCCCTTTGTGTGTCGGTTGCATTATTGTTAAAGTTTTCACATTCTTCCAAGTCTTAATGTCAAAGACTGGATCAATACAAACATTTCTCAGATGCATAGAACGGGTTAGACTCCCATTTATATACCACAAATAACTAAGATTACGTTCAGCAGTGGGGCTAGCCGGGTTGCTATACAGCTGTTCAATCAAATAGTCAGTTGCTTTACAAATAATTAAAGAAACAAAATGAAATGTATAAAACAGATGTCGAGATTAATGCAAACCGTTTAGAGCCTAAAAACAAACACCGATAATAAAAGATGGGTGGTTAACAAAAAAAAAACAGAGGGACATAAAAAATAACATAAACAGAGAGATAAAAAGAAAAGAAAAGACTTTTGAGCTTGATATTAAAAAAATAGAATAAAATCAACGTGAAAAGTTAAAGGTAATGGTACCAGTTCACAAGAAGACTGCCATTATGAAATATTAAAAAAAAAAAAAAATTCATAGTGAGGTTATTAAGAAGGTTGTAAAAACCTTTTTAAGTTATTTAAAACGTCACTATTTCTTATCAAAAAATGTGCCTGAAACGGGTTAAAATGTGACCCAGCGGCAGCAGGTATATACCTAAAGGCAAGGGTCCAAGCACGGAGCCCTGGGGGACACCCCAGCTGAAAGTGGCCACCAGGGTGGAGCCATAAACCATGACTATTTAAAAGGCTGTATTTGTGCGTAGGGTTTTTATCGGGGGGCATAACGAAGCATGTGAGAACAACCGAGAGAATAATGTCTAATAGTTTTCTGAAAACATGTTTTTTACCAAAAGGCTGAGTTAATCTAATTAAAACCATTCTCCATGAAATTCTTCATCACTTTTTATAAGTCAGACTTTCTTTTAACATTAACGCAAATACATGCGTGACCACCCAATTTGTCATTTTATGGTACGTTAAGAACAGATATAGAATTAGTGAATGCCCCTAAGGAATGAAATACTCATAAAATTAACTTTTCCGGAGCTCTTTGTTCTTGGCGAGGAAAGTACAATTTTTTAAAGACATAATTAGAAAACTAGTTACTAACATCTTTGAACCCTTAATTATTGTAGTCTTATTGTAACGTTGTACCAGAATAATAACAAAGCATTACACAAAATTGATTTCCGAACCGGATCAGTTTGGGCCCGGGTTCACTAAAACTCTCGCTAGTCCAGTTAGCCAGCAGGGTACTGGCTTATAGATGGAAACAGGAGATCCACTGTGACGACCCAGAAAGGGATCAGCCAAAAGATGAAGGAGAAAATAAATAAGTAATGACAGGAACTAACAGGAAAATGTGAAATACAGTTCTTCTCGCTTCTCGATTTTGTTTTTTTTTCTGTCAACTTTTGATTTCTTGGTTCCACCATGTCTCCATTCAACACCTCATCTCGTCTTCTCCTCATATGCGACCTCAGCCTATTTCTATTGTTCTCCTAACTCCCTCCTTCTTCCGGTCTTTCTTGCAGATGGGTAGCCTGCCGTATTTTCCTGTCATTGCTCCGATTCTCCAAACTTTCCCAAAGTTGTATCACCCTGTAAACAAACAGAACCATGGTCCAGATTTAGACCACCCTTTTTTTCTCTGGCTGTATTGTTGCGGATATATGGGGAGGGTTCACGCCTACAATTTGGGTCCAGATCAAGCAGGAAAGTCTGAGGTCCAAACAAGGTAGGTGTGAGAGCACTATTAAAATCCAATTTACCGTCATTTTCATAATTACTATGCATCAGCAAAAGGAGAAGGGAGGAGAATTACTTTGCTGTGGGCTGCAATTCATCCGCTGTGACGGCCAGTATATTATTCACCGCTGGCCAACGCTCAGCTACGTATTGACTGGCAGGAGAAATTACTGTGAGAGTTATTCTATGAGCTTTATTTGGCAAAAGAAAGATGTATTCAGTCACTGGGGGATAGTGAGTACTTTGCAAAAATATTTACTGCCCGTGAAGAGGTATTTATGTTTTACAGGCGAGATATGATGGCCTTTCACTTATTTTATTGTTTTACTGTTGGAAGATGAAAGAATGAACGATGATCTGTCATTCTGTAGATGTAGATGAATTATGATAAATTTGAGGAGAGATCAGCCATTTTGACAATTTTTACACCGTCATCGATCATAGTGCGAGGAAGAACTGGAGTGATTTTTGGGCTTGAACGATATTAGGTCGGTTGGTTTTATAAGCACTACTTTGTCATTTCATCTCAATCAACCAAAGACTTTCTGCAGACTAATTATCAGATATCATGTGTTGTAATTACCAATTATCTTAATCCCAATCACCTTTCTCTTAGACTGAAGAGATGTGGGTCCGATAAAGTAAATTCTACGTTTGTTCACATCACACAACATATATATTATAAAACAAGGTTATAGCCCCAGCAAGTTCCAAAATCCCCCTGCGTTGTACAAGCAATTTGAACTTTTCAAATTAAATGTGAAGCTATGTCCACAGTATTTTTTGTGAAAAAAGCAAAAACATTTTCAATTGGAGTAAAATATGATATAAATAAGATAGATCTCCTTGAGTCGATGCGTACGCACCGAGTTGGGACTTTTGCTTTTGCAAAAAAGCCCCCACTAGTGAGTAAAATATGAACTACGAAATGAATTCCCGAAGTATGACAAGATGGATCTCCTTAACTGAATCACATGCACTAAATTTTGGTTAAATTGGACCAAAAATTGAGAAATTACGGCCCCAAAAGGTTTGGAGATAAAGCTCCCCCTAGTGTTGTAAAAATACAACCAACCTTTCCCAAAAATTGCTCCAGTTCTTCCTCACACTACATTCTATATGATTAGATAATCTGAAAATGATCCCTTAAACGGTTATTGAGTTATCGGGTTACTAAGGATTGACGATGACGATAGGATCGATAGGACGAAGGATGTGATGAATCAGAATTTTGCTCCCATGTGTATTTTATAACTCAAACCCTCATGAAGGAACTACAACCGAAGAGAACACCAGGTACTTATCTCATCACAGAAAAGAGTGACTGCTGATTAGACTGGATCCTAAGCTGTGGCACGGGTGTGGGCAGATAAATGCTGCTGAGGGCCTTCGGGCCGCCAGCTCCTCTTCGTCATCCTTTAACCTGCCTCACATTCCCCACCGAACAGTCGGACCCCTCAGAACGGACGGCCATTAAACACCCATTAATCTTCATTCCCGTACACCCCGACAGGATTTACTGATATCCATCCGAAAAAAAACACTCGATGATCTTCTCCTCGTCTTCTTTTTCTGGCGGTCCTCATGCGAGAACGATTTATGTGGGAATTATCAAGGCGCTCTCTGGTGGGCCCCGTCGTCCTTTGAGGGAGAATTGATAGAGTTACCGAACAGACTCCCGGACCCTGAAACGCTGCTAGCTGCTCGCATAAGTGAAGTGTAAAATCCCGGCTGGACGTCTGGCAGCTCCGGAGGTTCCCTCAGGCTCTGACTCAGCAACAGGTCCAAGAAAATACTAATAACAAACATAGACGTCTGTGTGGCGCCGCTCACGCTCCACACGTCTGGTAAATATCTTTTTTTCTTTTTTAAATCTGAGATTTGACAGAATCTATCGCCACAATAACGTGGAAGAGGGTGATTTCCGCACAGAGGTAGGAGAAGATCTATGACCTCTTCAGGGGTCACGGTGTTCGGACCTAGTGGTACACTTCTGTTATGGAAGCTATTTTTTTTTTTTAAACCCACTGTTCCAAACGTTGCAGTCAAAATGGGCAACGATTCTTACCTTGACAAACAGATAAATTCTGTGGTTCAATCCGGTTTTTATCAGTTTTCTGTAATCTGAAGTGACCTTTTTAACGTTTGATGATTTTGAAAAGATTATTCCTGCTTTTATTACCACCTGCCTGGACTCCTGTACTGCACTTTATATTGGCGGGAGTCAAAACCGCCCTCTCAACTTTGGAGTTGATCCAAAATACCGCCACTCGGCTTTCAAACCTTTGAACGGGTCAGCACCAATTTATATTTCTGACCTCCTAGAGACATATACTCCTTCAAGGTCACTGAGGTCAACTGACCAACTGTCTCTGGTCGTCCCTAAGTCGAAACTGAAAACAAGGGGGGACCGAGCTTTCCCTGTTGCAGCCCACAAACTGTGGAACGAGTTCCGCCCTCGGTTCAGGTCGGCCCCCCATGCTGCCTGCTATTAAAACAAGCAACAAGACTGGTTCTTACTCCCTGGCTTTGAACCCAGGACGAGTGTTGTAGCTTTATTTCTTCTGTTCTTATTGCTTTCCTTGAAGGTACACTTTGTGTTTTTATGCTATTATAGACACTATACTATTTATCGACTGTACGGCACTAAAAAACAACAACCGAGTAGAGACGCACACCGCGGGAGCACGAGAATTTCATCTGTAAGAAATCTTCTTATCCGAGTCGGTTTTTGTTTTTCGAGGACTTGACTTTTCAAACTCTGCGGAGGAATTAGGAGAGATGGATTTAACGCTCGCCGTCGGTGTTGCTGACATCTCCACACCGGAGGTCATCATAATTCACTCAGAAAGTCGATACCGCTGTGTTGTCAAAACAAGAAGCATCTTGACCGGCGTTCACCCCGTCCTGTAGAGACTCTCACACCGGCGCGTTGCTCGGGCTCGTGCAATTTTTCTATCTCAGTACTAGCCCTCTCCAGATGGCAGCAATTTTACCCTGGAAGGTCAGATGCCCATCAATCTAGATGATAACGTCTTTTACCCTCGTATCATGATAATCCTGGGACGTGTCTGCGAGTCAAATGTCCCTCCCGGCGCAACAAAGTCTCTGCTCCCGTGGCTCTGAGTGTGTGTTAAACAAAAGTACACTTGATGTACAGGGTTCGTATCGAGTTAGGGTGAAGCACAACATCCTGCGAAACAAGATTTACATCTAATGCAATCGGGCTGAGTAACGTGATTGCTTTGCGCTAGTGTTCTCCATTTGTCATGTGCACAAAAATTACAGCGACGAGTTTCGCCTGCAATGAAAATCTTAATATCTCCAACGATACTCAAACAACATGCACAAAAAGGCACACAAGTGAAAAATGGAATGAAATAAAATGAAATAAACAACAACTGGATCTATGCTGTCGTTCCCGATAGCTAGGGTTTATACCCGGGAAGTCCCCAGTCCCCTGCGTGGAACAGGAATCCTCATGAATTAACTCTACTGTATTTTTGTGGGGGAAAAAAAACCCTGACGTGAGTAAAATAAGAAACAGTTAGTGTAAAATGATGGATCTCCCTGAGTCGATAGACATGCACCAAATTTGGCCTAAATCGGACCAACGGTTGGGGGGTTATGCACGAAAAACAGTGTTTTCGTAAAAAGGCTCCCCCTAGTGAGTAAAATATAAACTTTTAGATTAAACTATAATAAATGCTAAATATTTATCCCTGATTCGATGCATACGCACCATACGTGGCCTAAAATTGGACCAATGGTTAATTTATGGCCTGAAATCTTTTGGAGATAAAGCTCCCCCTAGTGTCAGAAAAATACAACCCATGTATCCGAAAATCAATCCAGTTCTTCCTCGCTGCAAGGTCTATGCGGGTTTGAATTTTGAAATTATCCACCCGTGTCAAGCGGTGACAATCCCATAATAACCCCCAAACCAATTTAGTGAAACGATTACCAATGAAATAAAAAAAAGAAAATGATCACAGATATTCTGTATTTTTTAGGTTCAGGATAAAATTAAACAGATTTGAATTGAATTGAAATGTTTATTTCGAATATATATATAAAAAAATAAAATAAAATCAAGAAAACCAAAAAGCATAGTGGACAGAAAAGAAAAAAAAATATATGAACATACAATGAAAAGCATAAAGCAAAATAAAGTCAGACACTAGATTTGGTTTACATGTATAGAAAATGAGTGAGACGAAGTAGAAACTCATTCAATCCCACACTTTCTCCATAAATCACTGACTGTGTTATTATATAATTGATATTATATTAAATATTTTATGATGCAACACATGTATACAACCCATATATTACTATTGATATCCAATTTATATCATATTCAATATGAATATACATTCATTCATTCATTCCTTCATTATCCATTACTGCTTATCCTGTTCAGGGTCAAATATCTACAAATATATATTCTTATTTACATAAAAAGAGGAAGATAAACCGAGAGAAAATAAATATTAAGAAACAAAATACAGAAACATCTAAAACCAATACATATCCTTTATACGCTGGTTTAATATGGTTATTATATATTTATTTATATGTTTATTTAATGTTCAATTTAGATTTCTTACAGGAAAACGCTGTAACTTTTGTTTGACGATATAACAAACTTTCACTACAGAACATCTTTAAAAATGTTTTCACTTGTTTAATTTTTTTCTTGCAGATTTTCCAGAATTCAAAAAAGTTTTCAATATACGTCTTTCGGGGGATCGTCCGATGATGGTACACGATGATGATACATGATGATGATGATACATGATGATGATACATGATGAAGTATGCTGTTGGTTGGCTGTAGGGGGGGGGGGTTCTACATTTTTGACCTTGAAAAAAAGAGCCGTCGATTCGGATTCTATAAACCAGATGGGCTGGAGCCCCCCCCCCCCCCCAAGACTACAGAAAATTTTTTTAGTTCCTTCACACCTACATGTATGTGAATTTCTACACTCATCGATCTTGCATATATGTGGGCTGGTGTGAGGACGCTGGAGCCTCAGGGGAGAACAAGCCTGGATTTGAACCCTGCACCCTCTTCACTGTTCCATCACGCCGATGCACATTTCAGCCTCAACCTCTATTTGACAATTAACCAAAAAAAACAGGCTTGAATCTGCGACAGACAGCAGGGTCGGTCGTGTTTTTTGATTTATTGTAGGAGACACGCGTGTGAAAAATGAAAGAAGCGGAGATGGTCGGTTTTTGTGCACAAATGTATTTCCGTCTGAGGTAAATTGATGCCCATTAAGAAGGTGTTTGGGAAAAACGGCAAAGTAAGAAACATGACAATAATTTATGGAATGAACATAAAACCAATCAATTACGGGCCTCTAACGATTGTTTGGGTCGTTTCTCTGACGGTCTCCTGACAAGTGCCATCTTGCAGTTGTGCAAATAATGACTGTAATCTTTCAGCAGCAGAGGCGGAAGTAGCCCGAACAAAAGAGAATGTGGTTTTAAGCAGCACCAAACGCGTGACAGCTGATACCTGAAACCGTCAAGACCCGTTTAAGACCCCTCAAGAACCCTGAGACCGTCAAGACCCGTTTAAGTCGCCTCACCGAGGCGGGATCGGTTTTATGTTCATAGTTTGGATTCTTAATTGACGCCGTTTGAGACGTTCATCAGAACGCTGACATTCAAACGTCTGGAAGGTACCAAGGCAAAGACAAGCGCCCGTTCCCACTGATACCCCGCCTGGCTGGCACCAAATGGGGAGCCACGACGAAGACGTTGAGCATGTCCACAGCGGCACTGGTGTTCTCAACCGCCAAGTACTGCGTACCGGTCTGGTGCCGTAGTAACCACGCCAAGAAGTTGCATCCGACCCTCAACAGCGCTCCGTTGACTGTGTCCAGATGTCTACGAGTCACCCCCAGTCAACCAACTGCCCGTCCTCGCTGGCATCAACACCATATGAGAAGCAGCCATGCTGGCCTTCTCTCCAAAGCATCAGACCAGTGAATCCCTCCTCCTCCATAAAAATGGAGTGGAATGTTAAGTCCATTTACGTCCACAAACTACTCCGCACAACACCATCCAACATCTCCAAGGCCGCCTGGGTGAAGATGAGATGGAGATCCCAGTGGAAATCAGCAGGACCATCAAAGCTACGCCACTACATCCACGACCCCATGGACCTCCCTAGCCTGGACCTGCCCCGAAAGCAGTGGACAATCTTAAATGGACCGGCGTTGGATGCGATGAAGTGGTGTGACTCGCGGATAGTGCCTCCTGCAAGTGTGGGGGCCCAATAGAGACAGTTGAGCACATAATCACCAGGTCCCCCAAACACCGGCCACAGAATGGGGAACAAGGTCTGATCGACCTGGACGACTGATCAACTGAGCTGCAGGTTTAAGGACGTATGAAGAAGAAGAAGAGACGGCATCTCAGAAAAATAACATGTGTTCACACTGTCATCCCCGACAGCAACTCTATAGCCCACAATCCCCTGCATCGTACAAGCGATCCCCTTGATTTAGCACGTTAAATTAAATGTAAAGTTAAAAAAAGCTCCCATTCTTGAGTTACTACGTATTATGGTATTATTAGAATAAAAGACAATGTATACAAGATAGATCTTCTCAAATCAATTCATATGTACGAAATATGGACTTAATTGGAACGGCTACAAAGTTATGTCCGCAAAAAGCGTTTTTGTATTAAAACCTTCCCCTTGTGAAAAATGGCAAAAAGAAATATCGACAAGAAATAGTTTGTTTCTAATGCTGTCAAAGAAATAAATTAATCTATTTTGCTTTTGTGAAGCGATGTCTTGTTCAGGGACGACATGAGTTTTATTTTACTTGATTTTTCTTTTTATGTATATATATGCTGATGATGATGTACAGTTTTTATGAAATGTGTTTTGTGCGTCACAAATTGATTTTTGAAACCGGAAGCACGTTTTCACAATGTAGACCATAAAATGTTTGTGTTCCAATTGTTATGTATGAAGTAGAGGTGACCGTGAAGGAAGAGTTCTGAGCCCGGGGAACTGATGTATGGGGCAGCAAAGTAACGGCTCGTTTGCAACTAACGTAAAGACAAAATTCTCATTTTAAGGTGATTTCTAAAGTAAGGAAACACCGTTAAGAATATTATATTCTATTTATTCCAAGATTTAACCTTAACAATTAACCTTTAAGAATATAAATGTCTGTGCTAAAACCTGCAGCAGATTCTAAAAGTTCTACATTGTTCGAGTTGAGCCAACAGAGACTGCTCCAGCATGTGTGTCCAGGAGTGCTTTGCATTCTGGGTACAGTTGTGGTCGCTAGCTACAGTATGAATTTGACCACACATCCATTATTCATCTGTTTATTTGTAGGATTTCTTCTGATACCCTTGCTCAGCCGAGGGGAGATTGAAGTCCAGATAGATGCATTTCCAGAACAAAATGTGTGCAGTGTCAAAAGGTCCGGTCAACATGAGGACGAGCAAAGAGGGAGTTACGACCCAGAGTCGGCAATATCAGGAATGTATGACATGCATTACATCTCCTCTGTGGTGGGAAGAAAATACGGAGGTTGCAACAAACTCCGGAGCTCATTAAAAACATAGAACTTTTTCATCCTGCCTCCCTTCTCCTAAAGAAGATGTAACTTCAAGGTGACGACCCGACGCAGCGGGTCAAAGATCGTAGCGTTATTCATCGAATCTTTCCTACCGTCACACCCTCGTGTCGGCTGAACTCAAGAATCAGCTGAAGCACAAAGGTCCATCCTTCTGGCCGGTTTGCGTAGGAGGAAGGAGTTACTCACGAGAGCTCGTCCACAAACGAGGCCTTTTAGCCGCGCACATTCGACGGAACAAATCGGCTTGTTCAAACTGCAGCCGGCTGGCGCTGCCAAACGGTGATCAGGTGATCCGTACAGAATGATGCGCCTGGACACATCATCTGTGTGGAAACCGAGCATCAAAGCTACTGCTGTTGCTGCTAATCTTCCCGATGAACAGGAAGTCAAGGATGTTGGTTGTGGGTTTGAATCTCTTCTTTAAAGTGTGGGATTAGATTTTATTCCTAAAATAGAGTTGACATGAGGTCAGAAAATCATGTTGTCTAAGGTTGCCCACACTAATACTCTTAACATCACTATAAACACTATAAACACCTATAAACATTATTATAATCACTAAAACATCCCTATAAACGCTATAAACACCCCTATAAAACATAAATATCATTAAAAATGCTATAAACACTATCAATATCGATATAAACATTATAAATATCACTATAAACACCTATAAACATTACTATAAACACTAAAAACTTCACTATAAATGCTATAAACTATATAAACATCACTATAAACACCTATAAACATTACTATAACTTCACTATAAATGCTATAAACAATATAAACATCACTAGTAACGCTATAAACATTATAAACATCACTATTAACACTATAAACCGTATAAACACTATAAACATTATAAACACTACAAAAATTACGATAAACATCAGTATGAACACTATAAACATCACTATAAGCACTATTAATATTATAAACATCATAATACTCACATTGAGGAGATATGTCTCGTATATATAGTGATTTTCTCTTAATCTTTCATATTTTACTCACTAGGGGGAGATTATATACCCATATATGTCTTAAGTGCGAGGAAGAACTGAATTCGGGAAAGGTCGGTTTCATATTTCGGACACTAGTGGGAGCACTAACTTCAAAAATCTTCTGGCCCGTAATTTCTCCAGTAATTAGTCCAACTTATTTCTATATATGAATATATATATATATGTATATATATGTATATATATTGTATATCTATTATATTTTACTCCAGTAGTTTTTTTCATTTTATCAACATGGGGCGCTTTTTTCTTTCTTTTACAAAAAACAGTTTTTTTGGATATAACCATTTTAATTTGAGGTTTGCCTGTACAACGCAGGGATTTGGGGACTCTTTCAGAGATATACTACAGCATAACTGTATTTGTCCTCGCAAACAAGTTCCGACTGTTGAAATGTGAATAACTCCTTCTGAACATGGAAACGTTCTCACGTTTTCAAAGCGGCACATTCAGGTATCCTGCTGGTATCCTATTTTCTTTCCCGCCCTTCTTCATCAGAATTTGGAACCTCAGACTCGCGGTCCTAAATAGGGGGAGCGGACCCTCTGTGAAGGATAAATGATGTCATCCACCTTCCCTTTTTTTCATGCCTCAGTTAAATGTCACTTACCGACTGACAACACCTCTGCTCTGTGATTTGATTTACGGCGACAGCGATTCTTCCTGCTCAGCGTTTTTACCGCCGGAGGATATCTGTAGAACCCAAAAACTCCTATCTGCTGGGCTTAAGACTCCCTGAAACCCCACCGCCGCCCCCTCTTAGCGGCGCCTTCAGGGTTCACTCTGTTTGCCGGAGGACACTTTTACACCAAATAACAAAATCCGAACCCGCGACCTTCCGGTTAGACAGCCTTAATGCCGCGCCGACCCCCCGCAGAGCTCTTCCTCCACGTCAGCGCCGCAAATCATCAAGAATCATCTCCGGCCTTAATCCGGTATTTACCGATGGGATGAAATCAGGCTTTCGATAAAGGATAAAGTTGAGAATGAAGCGTTTTTCTTCTTGAAGCGGCGAGTCGGGCGGCGTGCGAAGACTGACTCACAAATTGCTGGTTTTGACTCGGTTGGCAACAACAATCTGTCAGACCGCTCACTGGGATCCATTCGGCGCTCCATTTGAATATACAGCAGGCCGAGGAAGGAACACCTTATCGAGGAGATGTGAGCAACTGTGATAAATTTGTTGTATCCAGCTGCATTGAGCTGATAAGCTGCCCAAATTATATTCTCCCAGCATGCTCCGCTCTAATTAAAAAAAGAGTCTCTCAGGTTTTTAGCCGGGCGCCATTTGATGTATTTCATCTTTGTTTGAAAAATGACGCAAGCGGTGCAAAAAATTCTGCGGAAGATTCCGCGCTCCCCTCGGTGATGAATAAATCAGCAAATAGAATCCGACAACGATGCACGCCAACGCCGCCGCCGCTTTTCCTGGCCTCCTGCTGATTCCAATGCACTCGTGGACTGACATCATCAGTATTCAGTCCACCTCCGCCGCTCCTGTCGCTCCTCACAAAGGAGCCCTCGGGGCGTTATTGGTGAACCTCAACCCACATGGGACCTGTTGGTCCCCGTGACACCTGTCTGCCTCAGGTTGACCCCAGTCACGCCACGGATCACGCTACAGTGCCTCCGAGTCTGAATCTGTCGGCGCGGCCAGACACTGACAGGCAGCCACCGCCGGCCGACACGCAGCGGGGGCTTTGGAAAACAAAAGGAAAACCTTCCAGAGAATGAATTAAAAACTATCGCCGGTTAAGATCATATTTGCTATTCGAACCGGTCTGGTCACTTTCACGGTCTGGTTGACTATCGATCGCCCAACCCTTCAGCCGAGAGATACGCTTAATGGAATTAAAAAGTTTTGCCAGAATTGACTTGGAAAAGGCCACGGCTGTAACCGGGGAAGTCACGTCGGAAAAACAGCCAGGCTGAGATCCCCGCCAAGACCAATCGATAGCTTTCGCCGTCTGTCCTACGCCACGTTGAAATCTTTATTCTCTCTCTCTCTCTGCCGGTGGAAGCATTTTAAAAGACAATTCACTTTTCAGCACGTTATTCAGGGGGAGCAGAAAACTGGAAAATGAACTCGTACGCTTGCATTTATCGGGAAATGTCAAAAAAAAATTAATTATCGGACTATGTACTGCATCAAAAACTGATCAGCCATAACATTATAACCACTGATAGTTGATGAATAATTAAGTAAAAGGGAACATTTTGCGTTTTTCGTTCAGAAGAAGAAAAACGGTCAAGGGAGACAGTTGGGTCAGGGCATCTGCAGAACTGCGGATCTTATCAGATGCTCCCGGCCTGTAAAAATGGTGAACTGACAGCAGGGACGTGATATTTTCCCTGTTGTCCCACAAAGCAGGGACTGTAGTACAATTGATGCAAAAGATAATGCTGGTTCTGATAGAAAAGTGTCAGAGCACACATTTTAGACACCTGTCCACTGCTGAAAGTGTCCACAGTTGGTGTGTCATCATCAGAAATGGATCATGAAGAAATGGATGAAGGCGGCTTCACGTCACTATGATGGGAGACAGTTTGAAGCATTATGAAATATTCTGCTTGGAGATCGTGGGTCCAGACATTCATATGGACGTTACTTTGACATATAGAACCAACCTAACCGTTACTGCAGACCATGAAAAGGATGTTCTGTAATGGCTATGGCTTCTTCCTGCAGAACAATGCTCCACTGCAACACTGCAAAAACGGTTCAGGAATGGTTTGAGGACCACAACAACCACTTCAACATGTTGATTTGACCGCCATATTAATCAGACCTCAATTCGATCCAGCTTCTATGGGACGTAGTTGACATAAAATCTTACCCAGTGAGGCTCCACCTTTCTTAAAGGACTTTAAATATGGCCTCCAGAGGTTTGTGGAATCCATATCTTGATGGGTTAGGTTAAAAAAGGGGTATCTCCAAGATAGTAGGCAAGTGGTTATAATGTTATGGCTGATCAGGGTGTATCTGCGCTACAGAAAGATATTGCGTATTTGTGTTTCCGGTGTAATTCCGTGCAGTAGGGAACCCAATCATTGAGCTGACGCTGACTCCCGTCAGCTTTATCCTCTTACAGGATGTTAAAATCTCTTTAAATGACGTTTAAAGTCTCTCGTTGAACAAAAATGTTTAAACACTGATTCAAAGCCATGTGAATGTTTTTTTCTTCTTTTTGCTAAATGTGCTTTGTCGCTGTTTTTGGAAGAACGCCTCAGGCTTGAATTCTTTTGTTTTGGACCTATAACTGCACTTCTGTGCTAAATCCACGTATATAATTAAAGAGGCGCGGACAGAATGTCAGCGTTTGGTTTGTTGCACAGCCGTGTTTACAGAAAACTCTAAACAAATCTTTTTACTGCTTCTTGAATTTAAGTAAGATTAATAACGGGAGTTCAGCAGACAAAGTCATGCGGAGAAAGACGGTCAATAATGTCTCATTTACATTTACGGCATAGATTTCAGCGGCCGTTATCTCTTACCTCCTTTACCTGGTGTTACCTCGCTGCAGACGTTACGGCAGGAGGTCTCACTCTGGAACTTTTTCTGCTGATGAAGCAAACGGCTCGCTCGTTCCACATGGGGGTCTGTGAATGTCACTCTGCATTTTAAATCCTGGCTGCACATAGTTACTCTGCAGCAGCAGCTGCTGCCGAGCACTTTGCATTTCTTTTATACCCACGATGGCAGAAATAATCTGAGGTTCATTTAGAAGACGGAGAACGAGCGTCAGAGATCCTCCTCTGTTACGCTTTTGTTTGTTTGCCCTGAACCAAAAAAAGGCCGGAAACTTGCTGCTCCAGGTTGCAGCACATCATAGCGAGCTGGCCTTCATTATATTCCCAAAAAGTCGGGGATATTATGGAATTGTCATCGTCGCCGCCGCAGATCCTTCGTCTTAATGCGATAACTCAAAAACTCTTTCAGGGATCATTTGCAAACTTTATACCTACATAATTCTTAATGCGGGAAAGTATCGGATATATTTTAGGTATGGTCTGCTGCATATTTCAAAACACTAGGCGGAGCTGTTTCTGTTCATTTTTACCTGGATGTCTGATTCACATCTGTTACTACCTCTAAAAACACGCTGCTCTAATTGTACTGCCTTTTTCTTTATGTGGAACAGTTTGGGAGAAATGAAGATATAAAGACAACAAAAAGTTAAATGAACACAATAAAATACAGTACATATGTTAAAATACATTAAAATAAAATGATTTAAATAAGATATAAGTAAGAAAAAAAGAAAAAAATAAGGATAAAGAAATAAAATAAAACTGCATTAAGCCTCATTTAGACTAGGTGGGACTTGAGCCTTTTGGGTAAATGAGGCTTGACACATTTATCAAAACATTTGGCTGCTATAATTTCACACTCCTTACTCTTTCTGTACCTTCAAAATAAATGATGCTGCATTGAACACATCAAACTTTATCAGGCGCGTAAATGAGGCTTTACGCTCCAATTTAAGGGGTGAAAACCTACTTGGCAAGCAACAATATTTTAATATAAAATCTATTATAGGAGCCAAAGGCGGCGACGGATTGTGAAAGGTAAATTTCCTCCTCAATTAATAAAGATAATTTGCCTGATCTCTGAGGATAAATATCTTAATTTCAGTTCACGCAGCAGAATCAAGAGGACGGGAAATCGAACGCGTCCCTGATTAGCGACTCTTGACTTTGGTAAATCTCTTCTGAGGTATTTGTTGATCCGGATGTGTGGATCAGAATAACCTCTCCGTGTTCATCCGGAGAGATTATCCACAGCTCCGCCGCAGAAACCCTCATTCAGCGTGTTTGTTTAAAGCTTAAGCAATGCGAGACGCGTGTTGTTAGATGAATGTTTCCTAATCGTGAATAGATTTGAATGGCTTTTTTTATTTTTTCATTACAGTGTGTCATCCTATGTGCTTGGCTCCGTATTCAGTTCATCCTCTTGTCTCCTACTGTTGCATGAATCATATTACCTTTGTTTCCCTTGAGTTAATGCCACCTGAGATGAAACACGGGGAAAAAGGATTTGACCCACTCCTGATATCTTCTATTGCGGTATAAGCCGTGTCAGATCTTTAAATGAACTTCAACATGAAAGCAAAGGGAAAAAGAAATTCTGCTTGAGCCTCCAAATTCATTCGGTAACTGAAGTTCAGTCTCTGACGTCACTGCGCATGAATTTTGGCCCGCTCCTCTTTGCAGAACTGTTTTCGTGCAAACACAGGAGGGTTTGAGAGCGTGAAGCGGTCTTCTCAGGTCCAACTCAGGCATCTGAATGGGGTTCAGATCCAGAACCCGCCTAGACTTCTCCAAGATCTGCAAAGCTTCAACTCACCAACTGAAGACCCTCAGAGTCTTCTAGTAGAAGATTAAAACAAAAGAAGCAAAATCCTTATTTTAGGTGATTTTACCGTAAAGAGGACATCATGTGAAAAAAGATAAAATGGAAACCTTTTAATGGTTACATACTTAATGACATAAAATTACAGTAAATCATCTGAGTTTCAGGCTTTTAACCTAAAAATCCAGATTATTTTACATAGTATACCGTATCTTTTGTATTTTCTGTCTGTCGATATTGTGGGATGCTTTTGCTAAATGGTTAAAAGTTGGTTATTTATGTTATTGTAAATAAAATGTGTTAGTTATACGGGAAAATACTCCTACAGTATTATCTTACTTGTGAAATTATGGCTTTGTACCTTTAATCTTCACTAAAGTTTTACAAATATTTTTACCAAAAATAATGTTTTTTACAGTTTTCCCTACTGAATATTTTTAAAGTTTAAGGGAAAAAAAAGTTGAAATTTTCTGTAATTATACGTGATTTAGAACGTAACTGTAAGAAAAGGTGACATCATATTTGTTTTGTTAAATGGAAATTTATCGGTAATATTTTTTTATTTTACGGATAAATTCTGGAAACCACAGCTGCCGATCTTACTTTTTAAAACTTTCATATTCTTTTCTACTCAGATTTAGTCATAAATTGAGTTAAAATATCAAACACAATTGAGAGTGACATCCACACAAAACTAAAGCAAAATCAGGAATGGGTCCAATATTTCTTCACAGCAGATTAAGTAGGAGAGCCGGTCGGGTTTCAGTGCCCGACATTTATTACAGATACTGTCGCCGATGTGGCGCTTAGGTGGGCGCACTCTTCCAGTAATTAACAGGAAATGAAGTTGTGTTTGCTTGGCGTTTAACCATCTCCCTATCTGCCTCCATGTCTCCATGTTCCACACAAATGACGTCCTCTGCGCTTTCAGCGAGGGGACATTTCCCCGGACATTTATCAAGCTACACTTTTACTCGTACGGCCTGTCAGGTCCGGCTTCCCTCTGCAGCCGGGATGCGAGGCGCATGAGGACCCCGGTCTGAGCCCAGATTGTGACTCGTGTCGTGATGCCGAGTCCCCTAGTGAGAAATGACACTCAATTTGTTTGCCATCATGCTACCTGGGCAGTCGCGTATGATTAACGTACCCCTGCCAAGTGACCCATGATGTGTTTTTCTTCCATTTGGACTGGGTCTGTGTTTGGGCAGACTCAGCAGATGGGAGCGCCTGAACCGCTGAGTCTAAGGAAAAGTGTTGGATCATAGTTGTATTTTTTTACGCAGCGCTCACATCTGGCAGTGGATGCCCTCGGGTTGGTCTGGTACCATAATTTAGAAGACGCACCCAAAACCGGTGCAAAGGCGTATACGTGTAAAGATTTGCAGTACATCCCATTTGAGAAAACCTGTTTGGACACCATAGATCTTTTGAATCCAGTGATGTTCTTTCAAACGTTTAAAGATGCAGTAAAACTTAAAATGCCATTTAATATTCATAAATGTTTATTTTTTGGTTAATAAACAGCCTGACAGGTCTCATGGCAGAGGCCAGTCAAAACTGGGCACCAACTCCAACCGGTAAAACTCAAGTTATTCAAACACTGACGAATTCATGAGGATGTTTGTGAATGTCCTTCAGGAGAGTCGTGCTCCTGCCTCTTGACATTGTAGGGTTGAAAAGGTTCTTTAAATCATCTGGGTTTGCAGGAAGACCAACTGTAGTTACTTCAGGATTAGGCAAAACTTTACCCTCAGCGAAATTGTCGCCGCAAATTGTTGATGAAATCACTACACGTCCATCTACTAAGTCAGCGTCAAGATTCATCGCCACTTCCTGGGGCATTGGACGAAAGACTCGCTGCGCCGCAGACGTCTAATCCTACCGTTTTTAATGGCCTAAGCAGACCAAACATAAAACACTAATTTGCCAGTCAAAGGTTTCACGAGTTGTGTCCTAATGTTCTCTCTTCTCTGAGGGCAGGACTTCCTGCTCCGTTGTGTCTTTATTGTGCTAAATAATAAGTCTCAACTTGTCGAACAGGATTCTGGACACAGTCCTGGACAATGACATCTTTTTGAGACTTGAAGGCCACCGTATTTCCCATAAAAATAATTATGTGATTTAGGTTGCAATCTGGACCAATTTTACACATTGCACACTTAAGTGCAATAGATGAGGATAATAAAAGCATCATGCATGAAGTGACCGCTTGACGACTTTTCGCCAAACTCAACGAGTGATAAGGTAGATAAGGAATTATAAAACAGGGATGCGGCGAAAAAAAAAATGCATCGAAGAAAATTGATGTTCATAAGCTTTTAGGGAGTTTGAATTTAAAGCTATGAAGGGTAAAAAAAAAAAGTGGCACTGGCATTCTTGCAGCTGTGTGAAATGTTTTCTGGTCGGCCTTGAGGGAGGAAAATTGGAAGGAGTAGACGACAGTTCAGGGAGGCACAGAGGGAAAAGACGAGATCTGCCCTCCACAGAGACCTTGCCTGTGAAAATAAGATATGGAGGGGACACGATTATAGAACCATAAACGCCATAAAATAAACTCCCAAAATGCAACCTTAAAGTAGAGAGAAGAGGGGCGGGAATGAAACGATGGAGCGAGCAGCGTGAAGTTGCAAAAAGCGTGCTTGGGGAGAGGAGAAAAATAGCCGTCTACGTCACATGACACACCAAACGTCTTTGAATACGTCTGCCGCAGAGATAAAAGTGAGACGCAGGGCCGTCACAAACATTCAGCAAAAGAAAGTTGTTTTTTTGAGTTGTCTTTGAAATGATGGCTTTCGGTGTCTGGTGTTGACATCATAATTATGATCTCGCTCTAACTACAAGTACTCGACGTGTCGGGCGTGTATTTTTATAAAAATCCATCGCGAGGCGTCTCAAAACCTCAATTTGTGCTCCGGCGACACGTTTATTTGTCTACCTTCAGATGGCAAGGAGAAAAAAGGGAAAGTGTGTCATGTCCAGAATAGATTTCTGAGGCACAACCGGCAAAGTGCCGAAAAAACACGACCCCTATCAACGCCGTCTGTGAGCTACTTCCTGCAGAAAGAACTCGCCGTGAAGTAAAGTTAGTGAAGCTCAAAGGGTTCAGAGGGCTCGGATTAGAATCCCGCAAGAAGATGAGGAAGCGAAAAACAAACCGTAGGTAGAGGCAGAGTATGTGCTCTGTGAAAAAGAAACTCTACCTCCTTGAAGTGGGAGGGGGGAGACAAATATTCCGTGCGAGACATGAGAGAATAAGCAGAACCTAATTTAAATTGTGCTTTATTTTTCGAGGTACAATGGAGAAAGACCACAGAGGATTCACTCATCAAACAACCCGGGAAACGTCTCTATGGGCAGGGGAAGAAAAAAGGAATAATAATTGTGTACACTCTGAAGGTCTAAGATTTGCCATTAGAACGGAAGAACAGAGGGAGAAATAATAAGCAAGGGATTTCTAACGTTATTTAAAGAAGTTCTAATCATTAGTCCGCAATGCAGCCGCGGTCAAAGGAGCCACCAAGGCTTCCTCCTGTGCGGAGAACATGATCAAAGAGGATGAAGGTTAAAGAAGTTTAGGGGATGGCAAGACAAGGAAGCTGACCGTGTGTCTGCTCACTGTATTGGCAAAATGAGGAAACGCCACTGGTGAAAAGCTATAAAGCGATTCTAATGTGCGAAAGCAAAACTAGAGTCAACTAGAGAAGACACATGACCTGACATAACGCCTAATATCAGAAAAGAAATCCACGAGTTCATGACATATCATCCATTCCTTCGGTGAGGCCACAGTACCATAGTGGATATTCTTTAGTATATATAGTATGCTGAAGGCGAAAGACCACAAGAGTCACCTTGAAATAACCTTCTGATGGGAAAATCAATGTGAAACGTAGTTTTCATGGTTGATTTATGGTTAAAGTTGAAGTGGATCTAGAATGTGTCATTGATCAGCCATAACTTTAGAACCACTAACCGGTGAAGTCAAGGGTTATCTCAGAAACGTTTGGATTTGTCTGATTTGACCTTCAAGGATTAACAAGACTGGGAAGAATAAGAATCTACACAGTGGATGGTGGGTTTACATTTAACCCTGATGTTGAGGAGATGGAACCAAAAGGAGTCTATAGAAGAACAACATGCGGGCCAGTGACAGGGTTATAGATTTTGACAGGGTGGCGGGTGCTCAAGGTTTATTAAGACACATGGGAAGCAAAGTCTGGCTCATGTTATCTGATCCCACAGAAGAGTTACTGTAGAAGACAAAACTGAAACAGTTAATAATGTTTCTGATAGAAAGAAAGTTGTACTCTCTGTTCACTCCTACTAACTGCTAACTATAACTCATTTTCTAACCTCTAGTAGCTAGCAAATACTTATTGCTGCTCACTACTACTAGCCTTTTATAACTAGCTGCTACTGCTTCTAGCTGCAAGAAATGAATCCTTTTAACATGTTTGGAAGTTCAAAATGTCAAAAGGGACAATTAGCTCGTCGCTAATCTACATTTAAAGTTTGATCATGCTAGTACGTATCGTTTATGAGATATGCTCCAAACAAAAAAAATAAAAAATCACTATTACATAGAGCAAATTGTGAGGTTAAAGATATAAAAAAAAAAAAGTGACTGAAACAACACCAGACCAGTACTTTTCAAAATCATTCATGAAAAGATTTACGGGTAAAATCAGCCGGCGGTCCACTGCTGCGCTCCTAAATCCTCGATTTCCCCTAAATGTATCCTTCTCCCTGTTTCTCACTTGTTCTCTTTACACCATATCTCTTTTGATCCCTCTTCGTTGACGAAGACTTACTTCGAAATCAGCTCACCCCTAAATACCGAGCGTCCTTTAAACACAACACGGTGCCTTTAGAATCCTCATTTTAAGTTAGTAATCCTTAAGTTATTACAAACTATATCGGGACCCACCCAATAAAAAAAAAAAAATCATTCCCTGACTGAAGGACCTTTTCTTATTTTCGTACAAACAGATATTTTATTGGCGAGGGAACGATTTTTCATAATCTTTCCAGTCGTGTTCGCTACGACTTCATCGGTAGAGCAAAACAAAACGGAAAATTTGTACGAGCACTTCAAATGCGGCATTGATTCTGCCAATATATCCAAGTGCTCCGTTTTTATTGGTTCCCCTCAGAGCGGGCTTTGAAAAATGCCACACACCTCTTATCACGCAGATTAGAATGGATCGCTTTTAATATTTCAACCCCCCCCGATAACGGCTCTTTGTTCCAAATGGCCATTTTCCCTCGCCGCGTGATAAGTCAACTTCCATTTGAGGAGACATTTACTCTGGTTTATGTGGCACAAGCTCTGCATACAGTTTCACATTTAAGGATTTTTGTGGGTATGCTCGCAGAAAAAGGGAGTTTCTAGATCATTACATGCGTTTCCCCTGGATCTCGATATTCCGATGTTACATTTTCTTGTCTGCTATTAGTCAAAGAGCTCTAATTTAAAGAAGGGACACTAGTGGGTTTTATGTGATGAATGACCCCACAGTGGGTAATAGAGGGAAGAGGACCGGTAAAGGCTTTTAGAATATTCAGCTTCTTTTTTTTTCTTTCCCCCTCCAGAGTTCAAGGTTGACTCTGGGTTTCAGATTTAGTACAGTTCAGTTTCTTTGTAATAACATAATTCGTTTATTTCAAGTTCTTCTCAAAAGCATAGTTTAGAACCTGAGGTCACTCTGATTGAATAGATTTCATATTTCTTTACATTATACCTCCTTTTACCATTAAATACTTTTTTAATTTTCATATGTACCTATTTCATTTCTTTCAATAGAAAATTCTTCTTCGGATGTTAAAGGTGCAGTCTGTAAAATGTATAGGAATAGATGAAGTAAATGGAATAAGTATCCGATTTTGCGACTACAGCTCTAACTCCTGACCTAATTAAGTTTTTGTTCATGTATAATCACCTGACATAAGATTTATTTTTCTTTTGGTTCATTTATCTTTTATATCTCAAGAGGGGGCGGGTCCTCTTCCATTTAAGGTAGCAATATTAAGCTGCCATGTTTGCACAGTATCCTTACGGGACGATCAATCTGAACCCTGGAGAGGGGTTTTAGTACTTTTAGGTTGAAGTAGGACAAGACGATATGGAAACCATCAAAAGTTGTGGCCTGATGACTATTAAATGGTTTCACGAGTCGGGCCTTCGTGTTCCCTTCTTTGACGGCGAGGATCCAAAGTTTGTTGCTACTGTCTTAATGTCAAAATCTGGGTCATCCTCACCCTTCGCAGGAGGAGGAGGAGGAGGAGGGACGACGTAACCACCAAGGCCACAATAGAATGTCAATTTGGTTTTCAGTCAAATATAAAGTAACAAATAGTTTACTTGAGTTAAAGAAAAAAAAAAGCATATATCATCTCAGTATTCTTTCTTGATTACATTTGGGCGAGCGGCGTTTTAAAATCGACGCAGCACGGGTTCACGCTGAACATTTTCGGTGGTCCAACTCCAACGTGAAAATCCATGTAGCTATTGAACGATACCCTGGATTGAGTCGCGGTCCAGCCGTCGTCACCTGATGAGTGAGATCAGAACCCATTCAAACATCTTTATTCTAAATACCAATAAAACAGGAACACCTGCTAGCCAGATGGTACCTTCATACTGGCATGAATGAAACTCATCCCTTCTACCTTTTGCAAAAAGTTTGTGAATTATGAAGGCAAACTTAATCCAAGATAAACATGCTTTCACCTACGTCCTTTCTATGCATCTACATTTCCTTTCAGGACTCACCTCCTCGTGAGTTCTGAATTTTTTTTTGAGCCGGGTCTGTCTCTATGATGTTAAAGTCGATTCAAAACGGCAGGGGTCGGCCGGCGCTCGGCGGTAAATTAACTGCAGGGAGTTTTTCTTCTGTCCTTGGAAAAAACACAAACAGTATCTGTGTCATGATCTCCCGTGGCCCCCCCTTGAAAGAAAACAACAGCTGTGTATTTATTAAATGTTCTCTCCTGCCCAAACCCATCCGTTGCAATAGAAACAATTGCGCCGTAGAATCTGATATTGACGCCCTTGAAATACCCTTGGCGGTAATTTAATGTCTGGCGGTGAATTGCGGCCCGATTGCACTCTTGTGTTTTCATTATTTATAAAGCAAGATGTTATTTCTCTGGATCCTTTCAAATAAATGTCATAACAGCTGCTGCAAAACTGTCAAGTCGTAAAGAAGCAGCCTTTAAATGGGACTGAGAGAAATTGGCACGGACCTATGGCGGCAACAAAACCGTCGTCTGACTTGGAGGGCTCCCATCAAGTGCCTCGCAATTACACGGCACATGTCGCCACAGACATGTAGATAAACAATGCTCCATCAATTTGCCCTGAATCAGCCACAGACATCGATTGGAGCGAGTGTTTCGTGGACGTAATTGCCTCTTTTGATTCTGATCATTGATCTGAATCCGAAACGATCCTCCACGAAATGTAAAAATAACATTTATTATCGGCGCCTGGAATATATTCCATTCCGCTTGAATCCCGTATCAATTCAGAATATCACAGCTCTGATTGTTTTTTGTTTTTTTTTAGAGTTTAACACACCTTCATGGAGGGGTTTTTCTGCATCGGGGCGACCGATTGCCCACTATCTAATTTCTTTTTCGGTTCATATTCATAATGGAATGGAATGAAACTGTAATTCCATGTGTTCAATGTGACTTCAAAAGTCATTAGTGAGAGGCGGAGGCGAGGGTGGGGGTGGAGTTGGAGTCGGAGGTGGAGGGGGGAGTCACTAACCTTCGTGACATGCCCCACATTTCCTGTAGGCTAGCTGTGTCTGGAGGCAGCCAGCCGACAAATACATCACGGAGCAGTCTGAGGAGACATTAGCTCCCGATGATATTTGTAACGCGACACGTTTGGAGGAGGTATTCCTCATTTGGTGAAGGAGAGAGGAAGGATAGATATGGTAAGCAGCGGCTCCTGAGGATAATCTGACCTCCCCAAAAGAAGGGCCATTTATTTCCCCCTGGCTTAATGATACAAATACGGCTGCGTTTTGATGAAGAAGTACTGCAGCAGCCGGGCGTCTGTGTGGATTCAATCCTGGAGAAATATGAGGAGAACGTGGCAGAAGGAGTCGGAGATGAGGTGCACACCTCTGAATGTTGAAGGTGTCAAATGAAATCATCAGAAAGTCTCTGGTGCTCAGGCTATTAGGAGAGATTGTGATTGAAAGATGTCTGCCCCGACCTTGTAGTCTGGATACTGGTGGTGGTGGCTGATGGCGCCGCTGAGTCTAATGAATGATGAGGTCGAAGAATCTGTGAGGACGGGGGGCTGGGGTGGGGATGTGGCCGGCTTTGAGGACTTACTAAACAAAAAGTTGTAACTATGTAACCAAAAGAGTCCAATAAAGGTTTTTTCGAGAAAAAAAAACACGCTCTACCAAACGGTTGAGCTAATCTAATTGAAATATTTTCCGAGAAAAACAAAATTTCCCCAATGAGATCATTTTACAAGTGTGAGCTTTCTTACTGTTTAAAAATATGCTTAATTCATAAATGCCGCATAGAAAATATACAAGCAAAGAAATACATTTTCAATATTGTGTTTTCTTGACCAGGAAATGAAAGGGTTAAAAAGTCCGAACAAAGACAAAAGAGACGCGATGTTGGAATTATGTCAAGTATTTCTGCAGGAGTGTTCACACTCTTTGCACTGGAATTCTACATCTGGGATATTCTGTATTTAGTGACGCTTGGCAATATCTATCACTTTTTTTTATGACCTGGTCCCACCTGGAAACTAATCAGAACTTCGGAAATGAATCTCTTACTTAGCTTTGTAGGTTTAAGTTCTAAGAAGAGACACTTTTCTCTCAGATATTTTTCTAATTGTTCCGAAAATCAAAGGTAATAACGAGGTTTTCACTCTTCGGGGTCGGACTCAGAATATAAGGCCGCCGTGACGGCTGATGAAGAATGTTCATTTGTCTGATCGTTGACAGTCCGCTGAACACATAATGGGTTCTCCAGCGAACGTATGAAGGATGTTCTTTGAAGCTCGCTAACAGCCTGAGGGGTTTTTAGTTTTTTTCATCTACTCTAACTGAGAAGACCCCCCATGAAAGAATTCTTCCTTTCACGTTCAAGAGTGCGCCCCTTTTTTTTTTTTCCCGCTGACTCAGCGTATTCACAAAAGCCCAATTAGTCCCGTATCAACTTTGGAGTTCTGTCATTGTCGCATATCAAACAAAAATGTTGACACAGCCAATCTTTGTCATCAAGCCAGGCAACATTCTATCTCCCCGGCGACGCGGGCTTGGATCGGCGCCCAAAGACCACATCGTTTCCCTTACGACGTCTTCAAATAAAGAGGGGAATCCTTTCATTCCGTTGCCGCCCAGAGACCCTTATTATTAATCAGCGGCGATGATTTTGATTCTTTGTGTGCGAGCGCGCGTCTCTGTTTGTCTAATCCTAACGAGTTTATGCAAATAAAATAAAGTTTGAATTCATTTTAATGAGCGCCGAACAAAAAAGGGCCGGAGCTAATTATCTTAAATTCCTTTCTCTTTGAAAAATGGGTCGCGCTGACCCCCGTTGAATACGAAACAAAGGCGAGAGCGAGAGAATATTCATTATAAAACATATTTATGTAACACCGTGATGGGGTTCCATGTGACCGCGCGTCCCACGGGAGGAGCCGGGCAGATTGCAAGGTGGAAATATATAGTTTAAGCTTCAAAGCACAATAAGGTATATCGCATTAATTCATACTGCTGCCTTCAGGGACCAGAGGAAGCAATGGAGGCTTTTTTTTCTTTTTCTTTTTTTTTTTTGTTCCATCTCTGTACCAGTAAATTCTCCGTTTTGAAGTTTAGGCCCCGCTGTAAAAAAAAAAGAAAAAGAAAAAAGGTTGCCTGCTTAATAGGCAATAATAGATGAACACTAAAGCTTCTTTTTTTCTTTTTTTTAATACATATATATTCCTGGTGTTCATGAAAGCATGGATGACTCCAGAAGATGCATGGTCCTATTAGAGTGGCGTACCATCAGGTGAAATCATTAAGGGGACGTAACAGGATGGGGTTCCTGATAATGAATGCGAGGACACGGACAGGAGGCACGCATTAACGCCGTGAAGAAGCATCTTATGATAAAGGTGAGACCGGCGTCGTGTTGTTAATAGCCACAATTATCCATCAACGCCCCAAATGAGCCGTCCGCGTTCACGGCGAGCTCTCCATCACGCAAATCAGCCCTGATCGCCGGGTTCGCCGCCGAACAAGCTCCCTGCCACATCGGATCGGTTCTAATGCCAGCTGCCATTTCTTTAATCCCCGCCGCCGCCGCCGCCACCGCCCATGTGATTGCTATTAATCGTTGCTGTGGCGGTCCGAAGGGCGGCTGCATCACGGCTCTGCCGCCATGACTGAAGGTAACCGCGAGGTTCAGAGGAGAACAAGTCTCGGTACAAAGTTTACACCTCTGAAACTCAAATACAGATAAAAAACATGATAAATTAAACATTTTTAATGCGTGTCATGTGATGACAATAATCACCTGTGTGAACCTGGACTGTTTCACTGTGTGAACCTGCACTATTTCACTGTATGAACCTGGACTGTTTCACTGTGTAAACCTGGAGTATTTCACTGTATGAACCTGGACTGTTTCACTGTGTGAACCTGGAGTATTTCACTGTATGAACCTGGACTGTTTCACTGTGTGAACCTGGAGTATTTCACTGTATGAACCTGGACTGTTTCACTGTGTGAACCTGGACTGATTGACAGTCCAAACAACCAATGCATTGTTTTTTTTTCACGTGTTTCTCTCAGATAATAAACACGTGAAATGTTACACGCCGCTGTAAATTCGTATTAAAATGCGATACATCCCCTAAAAAAACAACAAACAATTCCCTGACTCGCAGAGACGATGTCGGTAACTGTTGTACATTAAAACGCGGGGATCCGACGACATGACGCGGACGTTAATTTATGAATTTTTGCAGCAGAGAAAACGAGTGGATGGTGTCATCCAGTGTTCTTCAAGCTTTTGTTTACTCTGTCAACACTCAGAGGAGTTTTGCCCATCTCCACTCTTCCCACGCCATCTGTCTATCCTCTGAGTCCCGCGCAAAGGAAAACAAAGACGTTCCTCTCACGGCGCGCCTCGGAGAAGTTGATGTCCCCGTTGCCAGAGATTTTTTTTTTCCCATTTGGTTTGAATATCAAAGTACAGATTACTCTCCGCTTTATGAGCCCGTGTTTCTACATCACACCAGCAGCAGCGTCTCGAGGCTAAAGAGACGCCGTACATCGTCTACTGTGATGTTTATCTGACGGCGGGACCGTTTGCTCTCCGGAACGGTTCACCGCACGGCGTTGCCAGATGGGGTAACGTTCAAGTGTCGTACCAGAGGCTTAAAATCCTCCTGAGTTCTACCAGAATTCAGCATCTTCAGTAACATTTTATATATATAAACACGCTGCTCAAAGACTTAATCATCAGTCGGTTAAACTTCTGGAACACGGGTCGGTCCAGTTAGGACGATCCTACCCTGGTGGCTACGGGCGTTTCTCTCTCCTCATCCTGGTGTCCCTCTATCCCTCCACCAGTACTATTATGTGGTACCTGCAACCCATTCAGGTGGACCACCTCCTCCAGGATTGAAAATCCGTATGAGCCAGCGCCTTGCCCCCAAGAACGGTATCAAGAAGGTGGACGAGATGCCAGGACACAGGCCACTATGTTAGGAGAACTGGACCGGACCCATCAGCAGGACCGGTATCTCCTCACACTGAGGAGATGGATAAGTCCGGACAAGTTTAAGCGTCTCTTACGTTCAAGCCCCACTTTTTCATATTTTAAAGGAGCAGTCCGCAAGTTTTTATCTCTTTGATTAAAAGGACATTTTCAAAACTAGGTTTCTATTAAAAACGTATTAACGGGAGTGTCTCACCATGATACCTGCAGAAGGAGTCGGGCCTCTTGGACCTGATGGAACCCCCCACGTGTTGCACTGCTGTGTTTGCACAGTAGCCTCGAACGCTCAAACTAAACACCGGTTCCAGAGAAGACTTTTGCAGAGCGACGATGAAAACACGTTTTGCCTCTTAAAAACCAAGAATGCGGATTTTGAAAACCCAAATTTTGACGTATTAAACCCAAGAAAGAGAAACCTCGGGCCAAATCGGGGCGGTCCAGCCAGAACCGACATCTTTTCAACTCCCTTTTTATCCTCTTCTTCTTCATTCTTTGTCTTCCGTACATTGATGATTATTTTGCCTTTTTTCAGGCCGTCCCCCGTCACCATCTTTTTCCTTCTATGTTTTCCTCCCGCTAACTCTACTATCTTATTTCTAAGCGCTATTCCGTGAATAAAATTCCTAACCTAAACCTAAAAGCTGATTCAGAACATCCAGTTGGGACTCTTTTGACACACATTCAACCAGTGTAAAAAAAAAAAAAAGTCATTGCAGCTTTCACATTTTGAATGTGAAGACTCCGAGCGATTCGTGCCAGGCTGTTTGAGGACGCGTGAAAAAACTTCATCCTTTATCCTAGAAAGAGTAAGAGAAGGCAGACAAAAGCATTTCCTCGATCGTAATTGCACGAAGGAAGCTTGTGCTGCTTTCAACGCTGGAAGTATGGACTTAAGACGTTAAGAGTTATGAGACACACTCATTCGTCTCCATGCTTTATTTTCTCTTCGTGTGGCGCCAGCATTACGCGTCTGTTGAGACAACAATAAACTATGTCATGTATGAGATCCATCGAATAATGGCGGCGTTACATAACACACACACACACACACACACACACACAGACGTCAGACACAAAGGTGAAAATTACTCTGTTTATAATTAGATAAACATAAAAGCCTTTAGAATATGAAGGTGTGATCTTCCTCTGATGCTGCGGGGATCTTTTGTGCATCCGTAATGTTTCGTGCTAAGGACACCTTTTTGATGCATGTGACTGGTGCGATCATGTAATCGCTCAATGTTCCAAACTCTGTCTGCACATCCTGTGCTTCACATCCTGCTGTATTTGAGACAAATTTAGGGGAATATTTCCCAAAATCTCCAAGTCCCTTGCATTGTATAATCTATTCAAGGAGTCCAGACATTTGAATGAAAAACCTCGCCCTATAGTGAATTAAAAAATGAACTATTAGGGTAAAACATTATACAGTAAATATAACTCTCCTTGTGTTGATTCATATAACCCAATTTGAAAGAAAATCGGATTAACGGTTAGGTCGTTATGTCAGGAAAACACGACGTATATGAAGTACTTGTGTAAAATATGAAATATTCACGGTTTTCCCCTCAATTTGATTCATATGCGTCAAATGTGAATAATCGGACCAGTTCAGAAATTGTGTCCGAAAAAAGGTGTTTTTAAAAAAAAAATTAAATAAATAAAACTCTCCCTAGTGAGTTAAATATAAACAACTTAAGTAAAATATAAGATATATAAACGATAGATTCACTCCACTTGTTCATATGCATCAAAGTTGGATAAAATCGGACCAAGGGTTGAGAAATTATGTCAGGAAACAGTATTTTTGTAAATAAAAAACAATAGAAAAACAAAAAGAACATCCTCCTAGTGAGTTAAATATGAACTTCTTAAGTGAAATATATAAAACATACAAAATAAATTTCCTCGACTTAATTCAAATGGACCAAATTTGGACAAAATCAGACCAACGGTAGAGCTATTATGTCAGAAAACAGTGTTTTTCATAATATAAGCTCCTCCTACCGTGTAAAATACGATATATAAATGATTAATGTCTTTAATTTGATTCATCTAGCGCCAAATCTGGACTGAATCGAACCAACAGTTGAGAAGTCATAGCCTGTAAACTTTAGAAGGGAAAACTCCACCTACTGTCAGAAATATGCGACAAACCTTTTCTTCCAATCAGTCCAGTTCTTCCTCACATTAGTGCCCACGAGTTATTGCGTTAAAATGAAGGATCTGCGGTGGCGGTGACGATTCCACATCAAGCCCGACTTTTCGTGAATAGAAATATATATACGAAGTATTCAGGTTGTTAAAATGATTTAAAGAAAAACGGCTTGATAAGATCTGTCTGTTATATTTATTGATGCATCACCGTCTTTCCGGTCTTCTGCCGGTTTCCTGCATTTCACAAAAACTACAACAGAGACTCCAGGACTCCTGACTGAATCTCAGAATTCTGCTGCACCTCTCACTCTGCTCTCCACCCGTCAGCCCATCCACTTCTGGACCTCTGGATACCGGGCCTCCACACAACCACCCACAGTCACAGCCAGGAGCAAAAAGCTGCTCCTCCAAGGCTTGCCTTTTTTTTGCAGAAGGCATTGACGTGTGATGGAGTTGTTTATGCGCGCCTCTTCAGAAACATTTGTCGGCGTGTTCTTAATCTCTCCGTGGAGCTCTGAGGAAAATATCAAATGCATAAAATAAAGTATACATGCAAATATGCAAAGACAAGTGCACATATGCTCGCCGGTGATGCATTCATTCCCTTTCAGATAGACTCATTTGTAAGTCAAAAGCTTTACTAAAGCAGCAGCGAACGTTATTCCGCAATTATATTATGGCCCGGAAAATCAATGAAAAGGCCAAAACCATCATTGTCGGTTTTCTCAGTACTCCCAGAATGGCTTCTCTGTCGCAGCCCTGATTCTGCTGGGTTCTTTCAGAGATGTAATATTTACACGCGGGTTACGAAAATAGATATTTTCATTTTTCAAAGAAACGAAAAAAAAAAAACCCAAAAGGGCCTCGGTGATTTTCTGCAAAAGCTGGACTACATTATTTTTTTTAGAGAATGTAAATCAGGAGTAGGTGGGTCACTTCTAGACATTTGCTGCCCTCATTAGTATTTTTCCGGCAGCGGGCTGGTTTGTGTGGGTTTGACGCCGAATAAACAATATTGTGTGTTTTATTATGTTATATTATTTATTATATAGTTCTGTTAATGAAAAATAATCAAAAACGGACATTCAGAACCTTTAACCGGACCCTTGTTCATTAATTATATCCCAGAATATATAAAGGAATTGTCATTTATCACCACTGCTGAGTACCCAGTTACTCTAATAGTTCCTGTTTTACTCACTGGGGGGAGATTTTTAATAGATCTTTTTAAAAGATCAGACACAGCTTAGTAGGAGATACTGGAGTCCCAGCTGCTTTCTCTACTCCATTATTGTAAGACGACTGTAACGCAGACGGAGTTTGGCTGAGATCTGTTCATGTTGTCAGGAGAGAAGAGAACTGCACTCTGTCCTCACTCTGTCATATCTGATGGATCTGCGGCCGAGTAGGAAGTTCTGGCCTAGTTTTGAAGCGAGCGGGTCCGAGGGGTTTAGGAGGAAAAGGTTTGCCTCAGGCGTCTACAGCTGTGTGGCGGTCTGTTACTGGGAGTTTATCCCAACCCACCGGGATTAGAACAACTCTCTGGTCAGTGTCGAACTCTGACCCACCCGGACGGATCAAATCTGCTCAAAACATTTTTTCCGCACATGTTCCGTAAAAGCCCGAATTTCCCTCCCAAATGTTTTTTCTCCTCCTTGTTTTTATGTCCAGCCGAATAGCAATTAATACATGATGCTCTCTGGCATGACTCGGGGAAGATATTTATTGCCGGATCGATGCTTGTTTCCTTCGGTATTGTTCCAATTTCCCTCTGAGTCACGGAGGCACTCAGGGTGATATAGGCCGGTGTTAAACCTGTTGTGCTCACACATTATTTCCTGCTAAAAGGACAGCCTTGTGTTTCCATTCAATGAAAGGAACCTTTGAAACGTAACGATACGCTGCAAGACGTTCTGTCCACATCAGGCTGTTTTTCTTTGAAACCATAATCCTGAGCCATGAATGCCTCTCATTGCATTTTTATGCATTTTCTTTTCCCCTCACAAAAGAGACTCAGTGTTATCACAGCTATGGCCGAGTGTGAAGTATACACTATATGTAAGACGGTATACGTATGTGCTTTTAGACAGCTTTTTAAAAACTCTCTCACTCTGGTACGACTGTTTGTTGCTGCACATGCTAATGAAAAGTAATGCACATCATTTTTAAAAAGTCAGGAATGTTATGGAAGCAGCATCACCGCCGCCGCGTCCGCCCCGCGATAACTCAAAAACTATTTTGGTGATCATTTTGAAATTTTATACCAACATAGACCTTAATGTGAAGAAGGAGTGAAATGATTTTGGGAATGGTTGGTTGTATATTTCTGACGAAATTCAAATATTTTTCAGGTCATAATTTTCCTGCCGTTCTAGTAAATATATATATATTAACCAAATAGTTCATATTTTACTCACTAGGGGGAGAACTTTTCCAAAAAAACATTGTTTGTCGGACATCATTTCCTAACTATTGGACCAAATTAGTTCAAATTTAGCACATATGAATCAACTCCAGATTTATCGTGGTAATATCATATTTAAATGTGGTAGTTCATATTTTACTCAATAGGACGAGTTTTTTTTTTTTTTTACAAAAAAACACTATTTTCAGGTCATTACTCAAAAACTATTTCAAAGATCGTTTTCAAATTTGATATCCAATTAGACTTACGTTTGAGGAAGAACTGGATTGATTTTGTGAAAGGTTGCACATATCGCCCAATCGGAGGAGCTATTTTTTCTTTTCTTTTCTTTTTTACAAAGAAAACACTAATTTCAGGACATAACTCAAAAACCGTATCATGGATCATTTTCAAATTTTATATCCACATAGACTTAAGTGCGTGGATTGACAGGATTGATTTCGGGAAAGGTTGTATGTTTCAGACTGTAGCGGGAGCTTTGTCTCCAAAATCATTCGAGGCCATAATCTTTCAACCGTTCCATTTCGGCCAAATATTTAAATCAAATTAATTTAAGATTCTTTTACATTTCTTAATTACATATAAGTATTTTTTTAATCATTACAGTAAAGCATATTTTTAAATATTAAATTCATGATGCATTTCCTCCAGTTCCGGTGCTTCCAAGGTCGAAAAAGAAGTTTTTTGCCATATATTGCGATGCCCACTAAGCAAATTATCAGAGTAAAAATATTCACTGAATACCCAACCTGACAATCACGCTTCTGCATGATTGATGGACATACGCTTTGCTTCAAAGTGGCACATTTCTGTTTTCTAACTGAGCTTCCACTTAACTCCAGAGCAGAATGTTGGAGGCAGACTGTAAGAGCTCCACTGGTGTACCCTCAGAGACAGGTAGCGTGTATCCTAACACATGTAACCACACCATAACAACCCTTTTAATACTCCTAGATTAGTAGGAATATGTGTAACTTTTCATTTCGGTCGTCATTGTCATAATCGTATCCTTCAAATCAGCCAGGGAGTCTCTTAAGGAGACTTTAAGCAACTCTGGGCGAGCTGTGGGGAGTTGTAATGCACCTTGACAATGCTTGTAGCTTATTTAATAGTTAAATATTTAAGATGTGTGTTCTCCCAACATAAGGCTGCGCAACTGAACTGACATACATCTGCTTTAAAAGCTTATTGCCCTTGTGGGCCTCTGCTAGCTTTTACAGCGCCGCTGCTGTGACAGTGCTTGCTTCGCAGTCTGCTGCAGCATCTGCCGGCGTGTTTGATGGCGCGTCAGAGGACACACTAAACATTGACAGAAACATCTATCTTCCCGCCAGCCTGTTTTTATGGATTTATCCCACTTTAGATGCTAGCTGTCATAAACATAATGGCGCCGCGATCATTAGCAGCCGTGTAAGGTGAGGAAGCCGCAAAAGGATTGGGGTTTATTTTGTTTTCTGATTACCTTGGCCGCAAACGAGAAAATAGGGCCCTAAACTTGAATTAACTCCTCTCTCAATGGCCCCGAATAAAATCCAACTGTTTTTCCTGTATAACCGAAGATTGGGCTTTATGTTATCATCTCATTTAAACAACGAGGGAGCGCTACCATCTAGCACCAAGCTAACCGTCATATAATACTGAATGTAAACTAACCTATGCATATCGTACTTCCTATTTTATTCAGGTTATAAAACTCTTTAATGTCCTGCTTAACTGTTTGGCTGAGTACATTTAGAGTCTCTATTTCTTATTGAGAAATGTGACTCCCAAGACTGAAACTGTTTAAAAATATAAATGCCGTCATTGATCAGATTATAAACAGCAAGGGGTCAAAGGCGGAGCCCTGGGGGACACCAGAAGTCAAAGGGGCCACAGAGTAGGAGGCAATGAAAATGGCTATTGAGAAAGTCTTATTTGATAAGGAAGATTACTTTTGGTATTATAAAGTACGTGAGGACTTACTAAAGAGAATTACGTGACTTCATGCAACCAGAAAAAGTCTGAAAAGGATCAAGTACTTTTCTGAAAATATGCGCTTATCTTATTAAAACTAAAAATGTGGTCATGAAGCCTTTCATGTTGTCTTTTTTTCTTTTTTCGTTTAAAAATATGCTTGACCCAACAATTTGGCAATTTATGGTAATTTTAGATTGTCTAAGATAAGAAATATTCTTTAATTTTATTTTTCATTAAACGGTTTTAAAATCCCCTTTTCAACTTTTATTGTTTGAATTCTTTTTCATAACTCTGCTGCCTTTTCCGTTTAATGTCTACTTAATTTAATTTGACTTTGTATAATGACAATAAAGCTGTCTGATTCTAATTCTCTATCTTCAGACAATTCTCTTTCTTCTTTTTCTTATACGAGTTAGCTGCTAACTGCTATTAGCTGGTTTTAAGGGCTTCCTTTTATGGGCCACACACACACACACACACACACACACACACACACACATAATACATCGTCAGGACGCCACAGGCCAATTCAGTTTACAGTTTACACAGATATCCATTTCATCCCTGTTACTACCTCCACTGTCTTATACAGAACGGAGGGGCGCTAAGATGGGACCGGTCATGAAAAGCCGGTGTTAAAGTGTCTTTTATCTCTTTATAGGATGATTTGAGCCACCAGAAGCATCAAAAAAAAAAAAAAAAAAGTTAAAACAAAGAATATAAAGACGCAAACGTTTCATGAGCAAACCACACCACTAATTAATGTGCTGGCAGATCAAATGTATTCACATTAAAAGTCTTACAGTCAAGCGGAGAAAGGGCCCACATGCTGGGTATGTATGCAGTGGACCCCCAACACCCTAATGGACCAGACCGCCTGAGGCCTTAAGTGGGTGTGAATACTGTACACTGTCAGTGTGTGGGTATACTGTAGACTCTATATGTGAGTGTATGTGTGTGTGTGTGTGTGTGTTGGTTAGCAGGGACTAAATGGGTTTCGCCTCCAATGGCCCACATCCCTGACTATAACAAAGCATTTTGTCTTTTCCCGAGGGTTATTACAGAGCCCAATGACATCAGGGATAGACACCCCCAAAAGAGTCTTCAGTGTTTATTGAGAGCGCTGACATGGTTACCAATTTATGTTTGTAGGCGAATATTCTATTAGACAGCGAGGGTAAGATCCTGGGACCGGTCTATCTTTGGAGGCGGGGATGTCTTGATAAATAAAATCATCTCCCTGCCACTCTTAAAAAAAAACACGTTGTTTTAATCAGCCGTGACGAGACCCCTCAGAGGAACGCGCTGGCAGATGCATCAGTGATCAATGCAGAACACACACACACACACACACACACACACACCTGCAGATGAATGAGGAATCAAACGCCAACCCCACACTCGCTGAAAGATAATCTATGTGAGGACTCTCTGGCCCGTTGGATTTAGGTCAAACGGCGTCATTTTCTATGCTAATGTTGTCAGAACTGTTTTCGATACCCGCCTGCTTTTATGACCACAGCTGACAGATCATTTGGATCCGCCAATAAAGCTTCTATCTACAGTTCTTTTTCCACTTCCTTAGCGATGCTAACACCAGGCTAACTGGGAGACCCTGACAAACTTGGCTTCGCCTTCCCAGTTTTCTCTCCTTGTGCTGCAGATGGTTGGGTTAAATGTTCTTTCATCTGTTCCCTGTAGGGGTCGCTATAGCACATCATCTGTTTCTCTGTGTTCAGAGAAATCAGTTTTGTGTCCGTCAGCTTTTATGTTTCTATGCGAAAACTCATCGTCAAAGGAAACACAAAGACCCGACTCGAAAAACCATTGAGAGGTAAATCCTGGAGAATTCATCTTGACAGTTGACAGGCGACACACGGTGTGGAGTGCTCACTCCCCCACCCTTCACCTTTCCTCCATAGCAGTGGAGGAAATGTGTGTTAAGGTGGAGCTTTTCTTTCTTACGCTGTCTCTCTCTCTCTCCCTCAACCCAGCAAATCAAGCTAGAAAGCTGTCCACCCTGAGTCAAGATCTGCTTGAGGTTCCTGCCCGTTAAAAGCAATTTTTTTCCGTCACCACTGTCTTCTATTTTTGCTCCTTTCGGCAAAGTCTGGTCCCTGCAGAAGACAGAGTTTGGTCCGAACTCCAGTTTGTTGATTTGATGCTATATGAATTGACTTGACCCTGGTGTTTTCGAAGCTTCGGATCGAGGGTCTATGTCCGCAACGTGTGGTCATCTGACGTCCGCGTCTGATCACCTGAACCACAAACCTCACCAGTTTACCTCTCAATGTTTCCCGAGTTGGGTCTTAATCCTTACTTTCTTTGACAGGATAACTTTATGTTAGTTGCGTTTCATCGTGCTGATTAATAACTTTATCCTGTTAGAGGTGGTGCAGGGTTCATCACCTTTGGAAACCGAAAATCCTTCCCCCTCCTTCACGGCCCCAACCTGGGATGGACCCACAACAAAACGGCGCCTTTATGATAGTTCTACAGAGTAAACAACTCCACACAGTTTGTAAACGCATCCATCTAGAGGAACCTCATCACCTGGGAGGAGATTCGATTACGACTCGGAGCCCAATCGTAGAATCTTTGACGGGGAGGGTTGAGCTGATGTTTAGTATAAAATACAATCTGGAACGTCACCACTGGGCGCTGCCACGTTCTGCCCACATTTTGAATGGTTAAGCCATTCACTTTTCCGTGAGAGTTTATCTCCGATCTTTCTCTTGCATCCTCTTCTCGCGACTCGGAGAAGTGACAGCTGTCTTGAGAATCTCAACGGAGACCAGACAAATTTAATCAGCAGGCGCCGCACTGTAACAGCATTAGCGGCACTGGACCAGTGATATCCTAAAGTCAGACCGGTGATGTCATCTCCTTGCTGTTTCCAATTTGAAATGGCAGTATTTGTTTTCAAATCCCCTGACGTGTCATTCTCATCATATACAGTCATTATTCAGGCTTTGTTTGCTTGTCACATTGTATTAAGGTCGCCTACGAAACGCCGCCGTTCCCTTCGATCTCTTCATTTGTCCGGCGTCTGCTTGTTCATTTCTATTTTCTCAGACTCTTATTGTAACTGACACCCGTTGTTATTACAGAATAATTACTGATTTACCACGGAATTGGTCTGTGACTGCTTGTTGCTGCTGGAGTGCCGCCGCGAGTTTTCTCTTTACATTAAAAGTATTTTTTCTACTGTATTTGTACGGCAGACTGGCGAACTCAAACACACCGAATCAAGTTAACGGCGGCACGGAGCAGCAGAACATCAACAAACTGAATTAGCATCATGTTGTTGACTCTAAACTGTTTTACAGCGCAGTCAGTCAATTTAGATTCTTTACATTTAGATTTATTTCTGTCATATTTGCTGTTTTTCCATTTTCTTACATACAAACATGCAGGTACACACACATACATATATTCTTTTTACACATATATATATATATATGTGTATATATATATATATATATATATATATATATATATATATATATAGTAATTTTTTACCAAGAAGGTTTTGAAGGAGTTACAGCTTACTATGCCAACGCTGTCATTCTGTTTTATCAGTACAATCCTATCCTAACGAAAGCAAAAACATTCATCTAAAACCAAACAGGAACTCAGGGAAACAAACGTTTGAAGTTTTTCTACCTGGTTATTTTATCACCAGAAGTCGGGGATATTTTGGAATTGTCACCGTCATCGCCGCAGATTTTTCGTGTTAACGCAATTACTCTAACGGATTATTTTCAAATGTTATACCCACATTGATGTCAGTGCGAGGAAGAACTGGAATGATTTTCCGGAACTTCGGTTGTATATTTCCAACACTTGGGAGGGGGGTTTATATCCAAAGGTTTTGAGGCCATATATTTTCTTTGATATGGATTTGCTGCACATGAATCGAGTCAAAGAGGTCGATCTTGTGTATATCACATTTAGTACTTCATATTTGACACACTAAGGGGGGATTCTTTACAAAAAAACACTGTTTTTTTCTGACATAACTTCCTAACCATTGGTCCAATTTGGTCTGAACCTGGTGCATTTAAATCACCTTGAGGATATCTATCTTGTGTATATTATAATTAACTCTAGTAGTTCTTATTTGACTCACTAGGGGGGGCCTCTTTACAAAAATAACTGTTTTAATTCTAAAATAACTTCCTAGTCCTTGGTCTGATTTTTGGGGATATACTCTTGCTTCAGGGGATGACAGCATAGGTTTAGTTCTTACACTATATAACTGTGTTTTAAAGCATTTTCTGCAGGTTTATGTCGTTGCAGGTTTTCTGCAGGTTTATGTCGTTGCAGGTTTTCTGCAGGTTTATCTCGTTGTAGGTTTTCTGCAGGTTTATCTCGTTGAACTAATATGAACGTGTTTCAAATGTCACATTTACAGCCACAGCGCTTTCATCAGGTTTGATAAGACGAAGCGGTTTAGGAGGTTCCTTGTCCACAAACCATTTCTGGTACAAAGCTGAACTCATCATTTATTTCCATCCAGTGGCTCTCAGACAGCCTGCTGTTTCCTCTTGTACATCAAGACAAAGGACGCCATATACAATAAATCTGAATGATGGTGAGATCGTCTCATGCGTCTTGAATAAATGAGACAGCATCATCTGAAAAGCACCGCACGGAAAAATGAGACACTGCCCTAATTGCGATTTCTCTCTGTGAATCTTTTAATTCCTTCATTTTTATAATGTGATCTTGCTAACCAGAAAGAAAGAAAAAAAAATGAGTGGCAGATTGCAATCTTTATCCCTCACCCTGGACAGAACCTCCACAGCGTCAGAATCCTCAGCCCTTCTGGTGGGTTTTGGCCGCTGAAAATAGGGGGGCTCTGAGAGGGGAGGAGACGGCGCCTCGCATGCATATCAGCGGCTCGATGCATCCGAATCCCAGCCCGCTCCATGAATCAGACAAGGTGGTTGAGGAAGGAGAGAACGAGAGGAAGACAAGTGGGATGTAATTGAAGGTGTAAAAATGTATGATGGCGCCGGCGTAAAATGGGACAGAAAGAAAATGTCGCTTTCATGCATCACAGGTGGGGGAAATGAAGTCGTAACACTGCCAGATATGGCCATTACCATGAAAGTAGTTCCCTGGACTGGTTGAAAAACACCTCCCTGTAATGGAGCGCGCTCCTGTTGTGCATATAAAAAAATAAAAAAAACCTTGACGAATCCATGCTGATTTCTGTGTCTTTAAGTTTGTAAAATAGCAGGTTTCTCCGCGGATTGAAATGAAATTGTCTTGTTCGGTATCAGACATGCATTCGGAATCCATTGGACGAGCTCAGAACTGCAGGATTGTCAAGAAGACAGCAGGGTTATTTTTTTTTGTTGTTTTGTTTTGTTTTTTTTGTCCGATGGTTTTCTACTGCATAGCAGCAAGAAACGGTGAGAAGTAAGAAAGTCTGCTCTGGCTGCTCCACTGCTTCACTATTGTCTTTACAGGAAGCTCATTTTCTGACGTGAACAGGTTGCCTCTAACTTACTCGATTTGAACAGAGTCCCTTTTTGTAACTTTCAATTACAGGGACTGACAAAAACGTTGTTGCCCAGATGATGGAAACAAGGATAATAAAAATGACCCTCCGGTGTTTGTCTGGGTGTGTTTGTCGGAGCCTGCAGAATCCGATCTAAGAGGAAGTCGCATGCAATGATGCCACTGTATCGATTTTAATTATCCCATTACTGAGCCTGGAGGTCTTATAAAAACAGATAAGCTAAAGACCCCCAACTAATTACATATGGAGCGCCATCATGCATTTATTTTGCCGTTGATTGAAGTTGCTTCGATTTATGTTAAATAACGCTGTGATTCAAATGCTAAATATATCGGCTCTGACAGAGAGGGACTGGGATGAGTGAGAGAGAGAGGGGGAGAGAGAGAGAGGCAGAGAGAGGGGGAGAGAGAGGGTGATCTTTTACATCTTTGACCCTGGGTCCACTGGGAATAATACTATAGTGATGGCGACCAGAAAATAAGAAAACACTGGAAAGCCTCTCGAGAAATTGTAATATCAGTCTGAGGGTGAAACTATTGGACTCTTTCACCGTATGAACCTGGACTGTTTCAACGTATGAACCTGGACTGTTTCAGGGTATGAACCTGGACTGTTTCACCATATGAACCTGGACTGTTTCACCGTATGAATCTGGACTGTTTGACTGTATGAACCTGGACTGTTTCACCGTATGAACCTGGACTGTTTCACCGTATGAACCTGGACTGATTCACTGTATGAACCTGGACTATTTCAATGTATGAACCTGAAGTGTTTCACTGTGTGAACCTGGATGTATCACTGTACAGTGGTGGCCTGGAGGTTTTCAGTGCAAGTAACAGGCAGAGGAAGGAACGCTGAACCTGGAAGTGTTTTTTCTTGTTGGCCCGACGCACATATCATTGAACAAACACGGCGTAGACTGCGTGGACCCTGCATCTGCGAGGGCCTGTTGGTCCGTTCGTGCTCCTACCAGAACCACTCCTGAAGGTGGTAAAAGAGCTCCAGGTCAAGCTCACCCACCTCCACCCGTTCAGGGCTGGCTGTAATTTCATACTGAGAAAGTTTGAAAACATGTTTTATTTTTGTTGTTGTGTTAAAATCCTCACCAGAAAGTAAAGAATAAAATATTCATGTAAAAATATCTATTGAGAACACATAAAATTTTCTAACTTTATACCCACTTATCTTGTTTATATCGTATTTCACTCTAGTAGTTTTTGTATTGCCCACGAGGGGGAGTTTATTTTTTAACGTAAAACACTGTACTCAGGACGTAACTCAAAAAACATTTCATGGATCATTAGTTTGAGGAAGAACTGGATTGATTTGGGAAAAGAACGTTGTATATATATGGCACTAGGGGTAGCTATGTCCCCAAATGTTTTCTGGCCATATCTTCTCAAGCTTTGATCCGATTTAATTCAAATTTGGTGCATATGAATCGACTGGTTTTACTCTAATAGTTCATATTTTACTCACTTCATGGAGCTTCTTCTTTTTCTAATATACAAAAAAAACTGTGTAGACATAACCTCAGATTCACTTTGAGGAGTTGAAGGGAAATTGCTGCTTCAACGCAGGGGATTGAGGACTTTTCAGGGACATTCGCTCGCTGTCAGGAACGACCTCATAGGCCTGGTCAGGCTGATAGTTTGATCATGACCGAGCTCAGCCTCCTTTCTGGGGCTGCCAGCACTGCGAAAGGCTCAACTAAACGCTCCTGTATCTGATCACGGAGCACAGGTGTTTCATTAAGCGGCATTCATATTTATTCTGTCACATGATTCCTGCTCATTTCTGTAATTTGGCTGCAGGTAGAGTTCAACAGCGCAATCTGATTTAGCCGGAGTGGCTGCAGATGCGGAGGCGGTAGCAGAGAGAGAGAGAGAAAGAGAGAGAGAGAGAGATAACGAAAGAAAGGGAGGGACTGTGTGAGAGAAGGTAAAGAAAATAGGAAGTAACAGAGTGGAAAGGTGATGGTGTTAAGCTTGAACGCTTCGGCGCCATCGCCAACACAAACACCACTGACCTGGAAATCCTCTGTTTGTAAAAATTCAGCTATAAGAAACCCCTTAAAGATCTCCTCAGGGGATTTATACTGTTTTGACGTTTGGGGTCTCTCCGCCTCTGTCTGTCTGTCTGTCTGTGTGCATGCCTGTCTCTCTCTATTATGTGTGGAGACGCCCATGTGAGAGCCATGAATGGTGCATACAGTGGAAGCCGCCGTGCATGTACAGAATGCGAGTAGGAGAGGAAGGGAGTCGGGCAGGGAGAGGAAAGGCTGATTGGCGTTTTAGTATTATGTCGAGGCAGGGATGCAAGGGAGGCGGAAATAATTCCGCCGGTTTGGCAGAGTGCATGATCCACAGTTTTTAAGAGCACCAGTTAACTTCACCTAAATGGGACGAGGGTGGCAGCTCCAGTCTAAACAGAAAAATAGGAATATGTCATGGCAGCAACATGTTTTTTTCATTCCCTTCGTGATCCCAACCCCCCCCTCCCCCTCCCCCTCCCCTTGTGCCGGGGCACCGGAGCACAGAGAGGTTAATGACTGCAGTCGACCAGTTGGGGAATTTTCCCACTCATGACTTTGAATGGAATGTAGCATTAACCAGGGGAAAGAAATTATAAAGAATGTTAAATTGGCCGTGAGAAAAGTTGATTTACTGGATGATTAATTGTTTTTTTTATGACAACTTGTCATTTTGTACGTATGGAGTTTATATCTGGGGGTTATTACATCTGTATTTTCGCAAAAGCTCACGCAGATATCGCAGCAAGCGCCTCTAAAAATATTACATGGAGGAGGAGACACGACCAGCTGGAAAGCACTCAGACAGCGCAAACCCCCACCAAGGCACAAAAGCACCCAGGGTAGCCATTTTTTTTTTTTTATCAGAATCCGTTAAGAGCGCTTCATTTAGGAAAATTTCATGCAGCTCCGTCCATTCATTTATGTGTTATTGCCAAAAATAAAACTTGGAGTGGGGATAAAGGCCCAACCGTGAGTGGCCCTCGCCTCACCGCTGGGAGACAGCTGGATCGGAACCAGAAGCACCCCCCGAGACCATCCCCATTAAAATCAAAGCAATCAGCATCGCAGGGAAGTCATTAGATCCAGAGCCTGTTTGAGGCTAAATGCTGTAATAATGTGGGAGCAGCAGGTTCTCAAAAGCCTCTTGAGAAGTTAAGGAAAAGGTTATTATGATGTCACAACTTGAGGTCACGACCTCACCAAAATTGAATCATCTCTTTCTATATGTTAAAACCTACCTCTGGATAACGTTTCATGCAAATCTGTCCATCAAAGGTAAAAAACAAAAACACAATCACCTTAGCGGAAGTAATCAACCGTACATGATTTTGACTGAAACTTAAATGAAAATGAAAATCTGTTCAATATCATTCCATCACCTTCATTTTTTTTATATATACATATACATACATATTTAAAAATACGTATTCTCGTAAGCGCATACCAACTTCCTGCTCAAACGGCGTGAGGCATGGCGATCGTAGCGTCGCACTGGTTGCCGCGGGGAATCACAGAATCTCAGCTCCGTAGACGCAGACTTCCGACTCGGACTTAACAAACTCAGAATTTTCTAAACTAACTCAGATCAGCGGCTCCAAAAATCATAAATCCACGAGTTTCTCAGCTCCGGATTTGTTCGAGCCGGAGCTCAGGGCTAAAACTCTTTGTTTTAGTTTGTTAAGCCTGCGTCTTGAAATATCCCCTGCTGTGATTGTTGAATGTTCGCACCTGTTCACCATTTGTCCTCGTTACTCTGTTTATTTAAGCCTGTGTGTCTCTTTCCTCTGTACCAGTTTGTTGTGGATGGTTTATAACTAGTGGCAGCCTCTTTCCTGGTGTTTTTTTCCCCCTTTATTCTAGTGTTTTTGTCTTTGGTTTATCATTTGGGTTTTGGGATTTGTTTGCATTATTGGACTCGCCCTCCTGGTTTTCACACCTGTCTGTTTCACAGACATTTCATTTTGGATGGAGCGATTGAATTACTGAGCTGCACCTGCTCTGCCTCTTGTGTCGGCTGGTGGGTCCAAACACTCTGGTTCTGCTAAAGTTGCAACACCGGATATTTATGCGACTGTAGGGAGAAACAATTTATATTAAAAAAAAACAACCTTATGTTTGTTTCTTTATATATATGGTATTTGTTAACCTGGGCTCCAGGTTAAAAAAACAATCCATCGATTTCCAGTTCCGCATATTGATTTGCCCTCCCCGACGCAACCCTCCCCATTTATCCGGGCTTGGGTCCGACGCTGGAGGAGCACTAGCTTTCAGTAATCTGAAAAGTTCTTACGGTGACGGTCAGAATAAAATGTAGCTGAGTAAAAAGTACGGTATTTGCTTCTCAGATGAAGTTAAGTAGACGTCTAATGTTACATTTACTGGAGTAAATGTACTTTTTTAAGTCTCGATCCATTCTGAATCTCGGTCACCATTTAGAAACATCAAGGATTCAACAAGGAGGTACTTCCCCTTTTTCAAAGAGGCAGTTCCTCAAACATCCCAGATGTCCTCCCATGTTTTTACGTCCAAATATAAAAAAGTAAAGCTTTTAGTCTCCGTTAAAGAGCAGATTGTCTGAGCAATCTGCTTCCTTGCCACTTTGGACTTTTTACAACGTCTCAAACCTCAGCAATTAAATTAGGATGCTGTTTTATCTGACTGGTACGATGGCCAGAGTCACACACACACACACACACACACACACAGACACACACACACACACACACACACATACACACACACACACACACAAAAAAAAGATCCCAGCCGTAATAAACCATAATTAATTTCTGTTTAAGTAGATCTCCAATTTGCCAGGAAAGAAGACGGAGCAAAGACGGGGAGATAAAGAGAAGGGAAATCTCCTGTTTTCATTCGAAGCTCATCTTATCAGCACTTCGCCTAATCATGGACAGGGAATGGACCCGGTCCAGCGAGGAGCTAATTAACACTGACAGCCAACGACACATCAAACAGGTATTGTGCGAGGAGTCCCGCCACCCTCGGCGGACTTCAAGCAACCGTCTCCACCGCTCTGGATCCTAGATTACTTTTGACAGAAAAACATACAAATAAAACATTACCAGGGCTGAGAGGGAGAACTCGCCGAGATACCCACCGAGTAAATTATTCATACATTGACTTACTGAAGGAATGAAAGCTTCTGTCTTCCCTTTAATCCCCGGCAAAGCTTTCCGTAATAGTGCAGTGCTCAAGAGTTGCCTCTCACAAGGCCTATTCATCAAACTTTCCAATGTATGAAATCAGAGTCTGACAGGCTTTTGGAATCCGGCGGCTGGCGCATTATTGCAGCATTTAGCCTCAAACAGGCTCTCGATCTAATGACTTCCCCGCGATGCTGATTGCTTTGATTTTAATTGGGATGGCCCGGGGGTGCTGCTGGTTCTAATCCAGCTGTCTCCCAGCGGTGAGACGAGGGCCGCTCCCGGTGAGACTTTCATTCCCGCTCTGAAAGCCGTCACGGGGTAGCTCGGCCGCCCGTTGGGTTTAGATATGAGGCAGAGGAGGGAAGATGGGTGCCGTATGTCACAGAAGAGCGCCTTGTTTTTCCTCGCTGAAGTCTCGTGTAAGTGAGACATGAAATATAGAAGCCATCTCGTATGGACGGCGACTTTGGTCTCTAGAGACGGGCTTATGGTACATTAAAGGGCCATTTAGTTGAAGGAGAAGGGCTTGACCCCTGTGGGAGGATGAAGAGCAGGGCTTACCTGGGCTATCTCTCCAGACAGTGAAAGGATCACACCAATGTTCAGGTTTCTCTCACCCTTTCTCCACCCAAAATAAACCGGGGCTAGTTCGGTCCTATTGATTTGGCAAGGAACCAAGTCAGAGCCACGCCATTGCGTCACTTTATAACGCATTCGGTTCTTGGTGCTAGACCAGCAAAGAGTTGGTGCTTGTCTGGCACCAGTTTTGAGACCCAGGAGCTGGTGCTTAGGCTGGCTCTGGCTACGAACTAGCTCTGGAACCAGCTCGGTGGAAATGGGGCATATTTGTCCTTTAGTGAGAATCACCTATCTGATCTAACCCATAAAACTCCAAATGTCTTCTAGGTACTTCTCCGAGGTGGGAAGTAACAAAGTACAAATACTCAGCCACTGTAATCAACCCTTTAATGTCTAGAATCTATGTAAAAAAAAAATGTCTTTGCATATTTTATCTTAGATAATAAATGTGTCAGAGAATGACACTCTTTTTTTTTGGTCAAGCATGTTTTTAATAGTTTTTTTTTTTTTTTAAAACAGACCTTTAAAATTATTCCACACTGAAATTTCATATTTCATGGGGAGAAAGTCAATTTTAAATTATATTAGTTCAAGTTTTTGTAAAGCGTGTTTTTAGACTTTTTTTTTGTTGTATGAAGCTCACAGGCTTTGATACATCAAAATAAATCCTACTTATCAAATAGGACTTTCTCAAAAGCCAATTATTAATCCTCTTATTTGGTGCTACCTTTGACATGTGGTGCCCCCCGAGTCTCCGTCCTTGGCCCCTTACTCTTTGGCCTATCGTTTTTTAGCTTGTAGACCATCATTTGATACCAGCTGCAGTCACTCAGGCAGCCTCAGCAGCGTCATCAGCCACCACCTCCACCAGCAGTAGTAGCCAGACTCCAGAGGGGAAGATATTCCATGCTTGTGCTCGGGGTACAGACCCTTTGATCTCAAGACTTTTTAATTTTAATTATCAGGCATCATCTGTTGTAGTTAATCCTTCTTCATTTCTTCATTCTCTGATTGAACTTATTTCATTATGGCTAAATTGCGGTGCCAAAAAAAGAGAATCCGAAACAAACGGAAAGAGTAATTCTACTAAAATATTCCCCAGGTTCTGCGTCCCAACGGCGGCGTGTCCTTCAGAAGGCCGGCGTCTAGACTACACTTGCATCTCATTCTTTGATTGCGCCCCTTTATGGGAAATTGAAGGATGTTTAGAGATTAGAATAAGGCAAAGAGAGAATTCCAGATGTCACTCTCAACAAACTGTACAAACAAAGTTATTCCCCTTTTTGCTTAAATAGTCATAACTCAAAAGTTTCTGTTGTTTACACACTCATGTTAAGAGTTTAGAATTACCTCTTAACCTGATTTATTTCCTTCAAATGGCTATTTAAAAGATTAAAATGGCCATTTACTCATTATAACCACGATATTGCATTGCAGGCCATTCCTTCCGCCGAGTAACCTTTGGTTTTAAATCGGATTTCCAGTGACCTGAGATCATTATTGAGCCGCGGTGCAAAGAGCCTCTTAATAATCCTGTTTTTTTTCTCCGGGACCACGATGCCAACTGCAGAGAGGCTTGACTGAATATGTTTAAAATGTGGTTTGCCTGTCAATAATATGAGCCAATATTTTGTGACCAATTCAAATAGTGCTCGCCCCGGGCCAACCTTTTTGTTTCCAAGAACCTTCCAGAACTTCTGTTGATTTAATCTTGTTGTCGGCATGATGGTGAACTTGAAACTGGAACTCGGACTTGTTCTTACTTTCTGCTGCGCAGAGTTGACAACTGTTCCTCGGAGGTATCTTTACTCTTTCCTGTCCTTCCTCTTTATTTGTTCAGTTGGGCTGAAGTACTTGGAACCAACATTTAACATGTAATTTCCTATTTCATCCCAAACAGCTAGATATATTCCCATAAAGCCCCAATCCCCTGCGTTGTTCTGATTGAACACAAATTAAATGTGAAGCTGTGTCTGAATAACGGTGCTCTCGGTGAAATTGCTCCCCCTACTGAGTAAATTACGAACTTTTAGAGTAAAATATGACACATACAAGTCAGATCCTTGAGTCGTATCATTTGCACCAAAGTTGGACTTAATCAGAACAATGGTAAGAAAGTTAAAAATCTCTCATTAGTGAGTATCTTGAACTAACATAAGATAAGATATACTTTTACTAGTCCCTAGTAAAAGTATATAGTATATCTATTGGGACATTTCCAGCGTTACAGTAGCGAGGTAAAATAGCCGAAACCATTGTGGGAATTATCAAACGGTATAATGCAAATGCAATCGGAGGAGGTATAAAAAGAAAATGCGAATGAATAAGGAAGAAGTATATGAATACGACCACTATAAAGTGTAAAATACGATATCTTTAAATTACATCTCCCTCGACTCGATTCATAAACGCCGAATTTGGACTAAACGGACCAACAGTTAAGTAATTATGGCTCGCGAGACTTTTGGAGATAAAGCTCCCCCTAGTGTCAAAAATATAAAATCAACCTTTCCCAAAATCAATCCAGTTCTTTCTCAAACTAAGCAAAGCAAAAAACAACTAAGTTTATATAACAAATTTCAGTAACAGAGTAATTCAAAGTGCTTTACAAAAACAATCAAGAACATTGTGACAAAGTGGAGAAGAAAATTAAAAACATAATTAAAACAGCTATAAAACACATTGAAAAATATTAATCAGTTTAAAAAAACAGTCTAAAGAAAAGAAGAACTATAATAGAAGAAAATCAACTGTCGAAGAATTTTCAACCTCACACAAAATTCAGTTTTTTATTTAACAGTACAGCTTAAACTAAGATTTATGTGGGTATAAAATTTGAATATGACTCATGAAATCCTTTTTTTTTACGTATCTGTGGCAGAATACGTGCTGGATGTGGACAATTATGATGCCATAAAATACCCAAATCTTCGGGGACAGAGTTAATGTAAAAATCAGCAGCACTTTTGTTATAAATGCTGGATCATAGTTCGTACAAGGACTTCACAGAGCGGGAAAATAAGAAAGGTAAAAAGATCAGATTTGGGATAAATCAGAATTGTGCAACTTGGCTTATTGTATATAAAATGCCACATTATGGAAGTGAGAGCAGATTAATATTAAGCAGAATGAAAAACAAGGTGGGCCGGGATATTAAAAACATGAAATGCTTGCGGGCTCCAAAAAGTGGGGGAATTTATATAAAAACCCAATGAAAGTAAAAAAGTATTAATAAAATAAATGTGATTCATGAGACGCTGTAATAGTACGTTTCTCAGCACACACACACTTGCACACACACACGCGCAGAGGGTGACTCTGCCCCTGAAATTAGCTTCGTAGCTTCAGGTAACCCTTTAGTCATCGTCTGCTCAGTGTGATAGAAGAGGCTAAAGAGCGCCGATGGATGGACCCACGTATGAAAGGTGGAGATCCGTCAGCATTTCTGCCTCACGACCCCAGAAAGAAGCCAAAGCATGACAAGGCAAAAAGCATCTGTTGCCTCAGACAACAAACGATGACTTTTATTTTCCCTTCAGAGACGCGACTTCTCTTGACTAATTGTTGGAAGAATCCCTGGAGGCTACGGTTCCTCGTTATGCTTCCAGAACAGGGCATTCATCACCAAGATTTAAACGCGGATAATAAATTTATGTCTGGATTGTATTTTTTAAGATGCTATCTGTCTTCTTGTCACGCTCCTTAAAGGTGCAGTGTGTGAAAATTAGATGGATTTCCCTTCTTTTTTTTTCCTGAAAGAAAACCTTGTTTTTTAGAGTAAAAATTAAAACAATATTTTTTTTTTTTTCTTAGCTAGCTTCGAACCCTCTCTATCTAAATATGGAGTGAGACAGAAGCCGCTACCATGTTTTTAAGAGTAACATTCAAACCGAAACACTGCCCCTAGAGTGAACTTTCAACGTTTTTATGTTTGATGAGGTAAAACTTTATTATCATCTCATGAAGAATTGACCGAAGGGTTTCCCTCTTCTATCACCAAACAGAGTTTCTCATGGGCGTCGACGTGGCTGGCTTTACAAGGCACCCAGAATAAATGGAGATAGTTCCATGGTTTTTCATATCAAGTTGTTCAGTATCCGGCTGCCCGCTGAGATGAAGACCCCAGCAGTTTAACACTTAATGGTTTCACAGGTCGGGTTTTCCTGTTTTCTCTTGTCCTGATGGTGGGGTTTCACACTCTATTGCTTGTTTTGAATAGTTTAAATGGGCTGGCGCCGCCTTATTGAACTGAGCTTTTACATTTTAAACGTCAAGTTGAGGCACCGAAGTCGTCCAACTGCTGCCTTCTGGACGTTCCCAGATCCAGGTTCATAAAAAACTGTGACTTTGCATTGGTTGCCCCCAAGCTCTGGTATAAGGGCGTTACCTATTTTTGGCTTTGTCTTTGTTCTTTTGTATTTAAATTCTGTTAAGCACTTTGGCCAACTGTGGTTGTTTTAAATGTGCTTTATAAAGGAAACTGGCATTGATATTTTACACTTTATATGAATAACAGTGAGGTCGTCGATGATGACACTCTAAGGCCACTACAGATTCTTAGACAGATAGATTTGGGCCGAGTTGAAATATACCATTATACCGTAGGTTGCAATCTGGAACTCCTCTGCCAGAGGCCACTAAATTCTACACACTGCACCTTTAAAATCCTTTTCCTGAGATTCCCCCCAGAGCGAATCAACATTTCTTGACTTTGGATCGGTTGAACTGCAAAAAAACAAACAAACATTCTGCGAGGAGATGAAAGCGGAAAACGCAAAGAAAAGTATTGAAGACACTGGAATATTTTTCATCCACAGCAAACTTGAGACACCTGTGGATATAAATCGGCTGTAAAGCGAGTCCGCTAACGCAAACACTCTCCGTTTGATGATAACTTCCCACATGCACTTTAGTGTTGAATAACTCCTGATTTCTGACTCACCGTCCTCATTTTTTTTACTTTTTCATATCACCTTTATGTGCCGGTCTTTGTGAATATTTCTCCTCTGAAGCTCTCGTTGAGTTTTGACACGGCCCCCTTTTTTCTTTTATTCTGAACTGATTCCAAAAGAGGGAAATGTAAAGAACGGCTTCCATTATTGAACAACAGGGCAACCTGGGAAGCCTCTGCGAGACATTTCAACAAACTCTCTTTGGTATGAACTCAAACCCAAAGGTTGTGGACACTAGTGTTTGCGTACAATATACAAACCCATGGTGAATAATCAGTATTAAGTGTAATATGTTCAAGGAATGAAATGGATGTATTTTATTTTTAACAGGCGTTCATGGGGCTGCCCTAGAGCTTAGCCCCCGGGGTTATGGTTTGGACAGATCATCAAAAATTCTACCTTATACACATTATTTCTTTGCACAGTTTCTGGTTCATGTGGTAGAATCTAAGCCACAACATTATAGCCAGCTGTCTAATTTGAGCAGGTTGTGACCCATGAAGGCATATACTCCACCGGACCTCCGAAGGTGTGCTGTGGTGTCTGGCACCGAGACCTTAACAGTAAATCCTTGATTGGATTGAGATTTGGGGAATTCAGACACCTTCAACACTTCAACTAATGCATTCCTCAAACGATTCCAGAACCTCTGTGGCAGCGTAAATTAACCTGCTGGAAGAGGCTGCAGCCATTAGGGAACACTATTTCAATGAAGGGGGAGTGCTTGGTTTGCATCGATGGTTAAGTAGGTGGTACTTGTCACAATAACATCACATGAATGGCTGGGCCCAGCAATCCCAGGAGAATATGGCCCAAACAATCACATTGCCTCTCCATCGGCTGTAACCCTTATTTATAACATAATGAAATTAATTGTCTGCATAGGAACTGGAGGTTCTACCTGGGGAGCATATTGGAGTTCAGATTCTTGCTCAAGGAATCTATAAGATCCAGGGTCGTAACGCCGTCTTGCCAGTCATCTGGTTGGAGGTCACGTCTGAGTCACGGCCACCCGGGTAAGCAACACAAGCACCGGGCCGTCCACGTTATATAAAAAAGGCCGAGACTCATCAGAGCAGGTCATCCTCTTCCACCGCTCGGTGGTCCAGATCATACGCTGATATGGCTAAATTGATCGGGTGTTCTGACACCCGTGTATCAGAACTAGGAGGAATTTTTTTGTCAGTTAGAGCAACAGTTGCTCTTTTTGTGATATCCAACCCCCCAAAAAAGACCCCTGATTGAGCTCCTCAATGGAAATGTGAATTTCATTTCCACAGTATTTTTTGTACAAAGGTTCCATGAAGTCAGTAAAGTATTAACTGTTAGATAAACATATGAAATACACACATGATACATCGCCGACAGGATTCGGATTCGCCAAATTTGGACTCATTCGGGCAAATGAGTAGGAAGTTCTGTCCAAGAAACTGTTTTTCATAAAATGCTCCCCCTAGTGAGTAAAATATGAATTATGAAAGTGTAACACAATCTATACAAGGTAGATTTGCACGAGTGGATTCATATCTGTTAAATCTGGACTGAAATGAAGGCCCCAAATACTTTGGAGATAAAGGTCTCCCTAGTTTTGGGAAAATACAACCGATCTTTCCCAAAATCAATCCAGTTCTTCCTCACATTTCACTCGCTAAGACAAAACACTCAAATAACACTAACAGAATAAATGTTATTCTTTCTTCTTTAAGAATGTTTTTGACCAGTCTTGGTATAAACCATTAATATACACGCAGACAGATTTTTAAAAAAAGAAGAAGTTATTCCTCAAACTGAGATCTTTTGGGGTAAAAAAATGTAAAACAATCGCGGAAATTGTTTTGGAGTTATAACGTTAACACGAAGGATCCAAGGCGGCGATGAGGATTCCATAATCTCCACCCGACACCTGCTGAGGTTTGAGACAAGGGGCAAGAAAAAAAGCGTCAACTCATCTCACCTGTCTGGGGTCGTAATGTTATGGCTGATAGTTCCAGGCTGCATGACCAATCCGTCCCTGGAACCACATCGCTCCTCCTGTAATCAATCCTGGAACGTCCATCAGAGAGAATGGTTTAATGATAAATGACAAGGACACTCATGGCCGGGAGGAAGGTGTGGTAATAATTCCAATCATTTGAATAAGTGTTCCAGCGGCCCCCCTTTTTTTTTTTTGCTGTCTTACTGGCCCGCGGTGATCTGAGCGCACGGCAACCTATTGTTGCCGTAGAAATGATCTGCGACGGCAACAATGTGTTTGCATCCGGTTTTAATTTGTACAAATACTCCCATTTTTTGAGGATTAATTGAAAATAGAAAAAAAAAAAACACCACAATGCGTTCAAGGTTAATACGACACATGCTCAATTAAGCGAGGGGTGGGGGTCGTGGGGGGGAGGTTGGGGGGGATACGTAGCTCTGCTGTATTTCAAAAGCTGGCGGAAGCCGTACTATTTTTTTCAGACTTCTTAACGATAGGCTTTCTCAACCCGAAGTTATTCGTAATTAAGTTTCTTCTCAGCATTTAGTTAGAAAGATGTCAAAGAGGAGAACAGAGGAGGGGCTGTGTGTGTGCGTGTGTGTGTGTGTGTGTGTGTGTGTGTCTGTGGGGGGGGCAGTGAGTTGTGATGGGGGGAGTTGAAGCTGCCCCTATTCCTGAATAAATGCAGAGGGTGAACAGGATTAGTGAATTTCAAAGTCACCCAGGCGGCTTAATAGCTTTCCTAAATGACTCAGCACATTATTTCGGGTTGTACTGTAGTCCATTACACGGTGCGTTACCGGACCCGTACAGGGCGATGGACTCTCTCCCTCCTGTCCTTCTGGCTTCTGGCATGAGTTCAACAAACCACTTGAGCCTGAACGCAAAAATTGAGTCGCTGGGCGGTAACTTTAAGGACAGCTCAGTCTTTTTAGCGCTTACCCAGGAGCTGGGGGGGCTTTGACACTCGGTGACACCCGGAACACGCCCCCCTCTGCACCCCGAAGCTCCGAAGGTGATAGCCATGAGTGCGTGGCATCGGCCACGGGCATGAACGTGGATGGAGGGAGACGGGGGAAAAGAGGGAGATAAATAGAGGAGGAGGGAGTAAGAGAGAGTAATTAGTGGTGCTCTGCAGCATAATTCCTGGGAGACAAGGCCCATCAATCATGCTACTAATCCTTTGTTTCTCAATAAAGATAACCATGCTGCAGGGAGTTAACATTTTCTTAATAAGTCATCTCACCATAGTACACCTGAAACGCCAGATTGCCCCGGAATTATCCTTATCCTTTATGTATGACATTGACTTGATAGGAGGGTGCAGAGACAAACCCGCTGAGAAGGTTGCTGCTGTTATTTTCGCAATAGCGGCGCTAGCCTGGATGTTACAGTGGGTCTTATCTCAGGTGGGCCTCTTCTTTTATCCCCGGGAAAATCCTCCGATCTGAAAGTAGAAGCAGCCTCGCCGCTCGGCGCCCTCCGGAAGAACTCCTATATCGATTTTTTTTTAATCTCACTGCTGAGGCTACGTTGTTTTTCGGAAGTGCATTCAGAAGCTAGCTAGCTGGACTACCAGACGGAACTGCGCCGCTCTGGGCAGTGAAGGCTTGAGTAGTAGCATCGGTAAGACGTAAGCTAGCCTTCAGGACCAGGACACCATAATCTGTTTATCAACAAGTCTGAGACGGACAATAATGAAGTCGGTGGTTTATTAGAGCTAGCCGACGTAATTGACTTCCATAAGGCAAGGGAACGACCGCACTGCCGATCATTTTTGGTTCAATGCATCTATAGTTACCTCGGACCTGGTGATTGTTGTACAACTAAGTTGACCCGATAAAATCATCCAACAAATGCATCAGTATGTGACGTATCCTCCTGGTGGCGAGAGTGACGTACTTCGTTTTGGATATGCTGCAGAGAACTTGGCGAACCTTCAAGAAACCCTTAAACCGGGCCGATGATGTCACCCCCGAGGCCCCCCACCCCCCCGGCAAGGGTATATCCCGGAAAAGTAATCAATCCATACGTTGTACAAGCGACCACTCTGATTGAACTCCTCGAATGAAGTGTGAAGTTTTCCGTTACAAAAAAAGCTCCCCCTGGTGAGTTAATTAGAGTAAAACGGGATGCGAGCAGGATATTTCCACTCGAGTCGGTTCATGTTCACCAATTTTTGATTAAATCGGACAAACGGTTAAGACGTTATGTCCAAAAAACATTTCTTTTCAGAGAAAACTACATTAACGATACAGTAAAATATCATATGAAAAAATGTTAATTCATATTCACCAAAGTGGGACTAAATCAGACCAACTGTTTTTTCATAAAAAAACTCCCCCTAGGGAGTTTAATATGAACTATTGGAGTAAAACACGATATACAAAAGCTAAATGTCCTCAAGTCGATAGATTCACACTAAATTTGGACATGAATTGAAAACTTTTGAATAAAGGACAGCTCCCCCTAGCGTCAGTAACTATAAACTGATTGTTCACAAAATCAATGCAGTTCTTCCCCTCACTGAGGTCTATCTGGATACACAATTTGAAAATGATTCATGAAATAGCTTTTGAGTTATGTCTGGAAAACTGTGTTTTTTCATATTAGATAGCGCCCCCTAGTGAGAAAAATACAAACTTAGTCAGTTAAATATTATATTTACAAATTAATTTTCCTTGAGACAATTCATGTCTACCAAATGTGGACTAAGACATATGCCAACAGTTAAGAAAGTTATATCTGAAAAAAAAGGGTTTTTATAGTAAGTCCAATATGAACTACTCAAGTCAAATTTTATAAAAACAGGATTTATTTCCTGGCAGCAAATTTGGACTAGATAAAACCAACGATTGAGAAATTATGGCCGGAATACTTCGGGAGGTAGAACTCCCCTAGCGTCCGAATAATCAGAAGTGTGCTAATTTCCATCAATCTGGTTGGTGAGACTTCAAGAAACGCGAAAATTAAGCCTGTTTTATCGGATTTTTGATCAAATTCCAATAACTCCGATAGTCCAAAGTTGAGATATTAAACTGGGCCTAAGCAGATGAACGACTGACGGATAATAAAGCTAAATGTGGAGCATCGCCATGGCTGAGGGCGACCAATATTAAGAGGTCGTCAGAGTCAGAGTCGCACACTGTGATCGCTGCGAGCGAGCCGCTGAGCCTCGATTTAAGGAAAGAGGTTTTCGCCCGGCCACGGTGAAAACCAGAACTTCAGGGGTTCCAGGGTTACGGCATGAAAGGCTGCTCACTTTTCCCTGGATAGTGGATCACGATCCCGCTGCAAACTTCCCCCCCGATGAAGGTAACACATCTCCAACTGTGTTAAACTACTTAATCACATAAGTTTAAGTTGGAGCCGAAGATTTTAATTGCCCGCCGCGCCTTTAAGGCATACGATTATACGAGGTAAGGAGTTAGCTTGAATATTCATCGCGACAGCCTGGGGGGCGCTGCTCCGAGAATGAACGCCATTCCGGGGGAGCATAAAGGGAATTCCAGGAGGCAAAATAACGCATCTATTGGGTTCCTCGACGCTCTCTGTTGAAGTAACGGCGTTTTTGCGGAGGAGCCCATGCAGTCGACCTTTGTGGAATCCAGCCGGCGCCAAATCGAATGGATTCGCTGGTGACCTTGAAAGCATCTCTTTGTCTGCTCTCCTCTTTATGATACAGCTTCCGTCCATCCATCACGTTCTCTTGTTCACCTTTTGTCTCCCAGACAACATTTTCACAGCTTGTTTTTTCTGCTCTCTCTCTCCACCTCCATCTCCTCCTCCACCTCCACCTCCACCTCCATCATTTCAACCGTCGATGGGAGAAGCCAGCCGAGGCTGTGTTGGCGGTGCTGTGGACGCGGCTCTGCGCCGTCACGGATGCTTCAAGGTCAAGAGTGCTTAGCTGGATATTAAAGAGAGAGATGGGTGTGGAGACCGAGTGGGATGGCGAGCGCCATGCAATTATAACCCATCGGCCGTCGTCCACCACGCACAGCGCGGCGAGGAGGAGGAGGGGGGAGGAACACCAACGCTGAAAGCCACCAAGAAATAGATATCGCTGCCATGTGAAAGAAAGACCTCTGCGTAGAAAAATCTAATATCAGCGTGAGCGTAAGTCCACAGAAGTTAAGAGCACAAACAAACAAACAAACAAAAACACAAACAAACAAACAAACAAACAGACGCGGGCTTGTGGACAAAAACACACCGGGCACCGAGATCGTCTGATAGGAGGCGTAATGGCTCATTAGAGCACCAAAGTGATCCCGTGGATGGTTTCAGGAGGGGGGGGGGGGGGGGGGGGGGGAGTGAGTGATTGATACAGTGATACAGAGTTGTTCCCCCTCCACCAACCCATTAGGGCTGATTTACAGAGAGTGTGAGTGCAGCTGGAATAGAGAGGAAGCTCCTTTCCTTTACGTTACTGATTCCAAAACCAGCCTGAGACTGATTCACTATGTTTATCTTCAGGTTGTTCAGGTTGTTGTTTTTCATTTCCCCTCCCCCCGTGTCCGTTTGTTTGTTTGTTTGGTTGTTTGGTTGGTTGGTTGGTTGGTTGGTTGGTTGGTTGGTTGGTTGGTTAGTCAGCCGGATTATAAAAAAGATTTTGGTCCGGTTCTTAATACATGTGTGGAAGAGGATTAGGACTACATTAGGCTACGTGGATTAATTATTTTGGAATTCTGACCTTAAACTCGGAAATCAGACTTTGAACACATACGTTTACTCTAAACTAAGAATGTTAGCTATGAATGTTAGTAATCTCACTTTATTCTCCGAAATCTCACTTTAAACACAGAATTCTGACTATATTCTCAGAAATCTCCCTTTATTCTCAGAAATCTCACTTTAAACTCCCAGTTTAAAGTGAGATTTTTATATCCCCAAAAAGTCTGGGATATTATGCAGGTGTCATCAGACGATCATCCGTGCTCAAAAACTACGTCATGGATCCTTTTCAAATTTTATACCAACATTAGCATGAGGAAGAACTGGATTGATTTTGGGACAGGAAAGTCGTATATTTCTGACACTAAGGAGAGCACTACCATTATCATTTAATGTCGTCCCAATTCGGTGAATATGAGATGATTCGAGGAGATTCAATATATCACATTTTGGTCTAATAATTCATATCTTATTCACTAGGGGGAGCTATTTTTAAAAAACAAACAACTGTGGAACTAACTTTGTAACACAGGGGCTTGGAAAAAAAAGTTTTTAGTAGCATGATCATGCTTTCTTTACACATTTCACAGATATGAATACCAGCTAGCAGCCATATAACTAGCGCACATTGTAGTTAAATAACTGTTTTGCTGAAGTTTAGATTAGGAAATCCACAATTCTGAACAGATGATGCTTAAATCATCAACTCAGCCTAATCTTTCTAGGTTTTCCAGGCTGTATCCTCGGTTAATAAGCAGTACTAATAGATTTTACTGCCTCATAACAGAACTATAATACCCATGTAGGGTGTTGGTCAGAACTAATGAGGGAGGGATTACTTTAGCAGGTGTAGAGACTCCACTGCATTTTAAGATGCTCCCAAAACCCTCGCCCTACCTACTTAGATTTCAAGAGCTCAACTTTGGATTAACAGCCCTGTTTCTCATGCAGCACCCAGAATCCGGTGTGTCCTTGCCAAAAATGCAAATACAGAGCAGGTATAATAATTCCGGGATCAATTTTTTTCTTTGGTGCCGGCTTGAAATGTGAAATACCTTGATTTAAAAAAACAAAAACATTTAAAAACAAACCGACAGGATTGAAAGGAGTCAAAAGCACGAGTCAGAAATTCAAGACTTGACTTAAGGTCATAGTGAAAAACTAAGCAACTAACCTCTAAGTCAGAACCAAGGTTTTTGGACCACTCGTTACAGTCGGTTTGTATTTGCAATATTGCGAGGACATTAACCCTTTAATTTCCCCACCAAGAAAAAATCCTCACATGCTTTGATATGCCACAAATAAATCCTACTTATCAAATAGGACTTTCTCAATAATCATGGCTAACGTATCTTTCTCGGTAGCCCTTTTGACCGGTGGTGTCTCCCAGGGCTCTATCCTCGGACCCTTAGCCCTTAGCATAGACAAGCTGTCACTGAGTCATATTATAATCAGGTTGAGTCCCATTTTTCAATAAGAAATAGAGACTCAAACAACTTAGCAGGACATTAATTAAGTTATCATGTCTGTTACCCTCCCAATGGAGCTGCTTATGCTGCTAATTTTGAACTTCGTCCCTCTTTTGTTTGTTTTCGCTATTCTTTTTGTTGATTAAAAAAAGAGACCACGGCAAGAAAACCTGGGTTTTGCTAGAAAAAAAGCAAACATTTAATTTGCTAATTGAATCCACATATCTGCATCTGAATATTCACTACGACACCCCAAGAGCCGTCCTTATAATAACGTTCTTTTTTTCAAAAATCCAGTATCCACGCTGTTACTAACCTAACCCTCCTCATTACTGCAACGACCCCTTTAGATGTTAGCACTAGTGAGGTAAAAGAAGGTAAAAACAGCCGAACTGAGGGATGCGTGAAGCTGCTTTGGATCCCGTGTGTTGATGGATGTTTGAGGACGTCTTTGAGGAGGGAATTATCTGTTCCGGGGGACAAATCTCCTTCATTTGTCACCCTTGACTCAGTCGGTGACGGGTGACTTTATGTAGCTTCATTTGTCTAAAAGCGAGAACGCGAGGACTTTTCTTCACGCTGCAGAACTCAGACACGAGCATGAGGAGATGACGCCATCCTCACGTCGCCATCAGGATGCGTCCGTATCGCAAATGTGCGTCTGAGTGAGCCTAACGATGAAGTGATAGTAGTAACGGTTGGGCTCTCGTGTAAATGAAATGTTCACTCCTTTACTTTAAATCAATGTTCAGCCAGTAGAGTCCTGATGGGAACCGTTGATGGAGACCCACTGGAGATGACGAGGAGGAGTTCGGGCATCGTTACACATGATCACACGGTGACCCTTTGTCATTATTTACTCATGATGACAGAGACGTCCGGGGGGTGTGGACTCCCGCGTGAGTCCACATGATTGGGGACCAGGGAAGAAACAGCGGTGCTGTGAAATGGAGCCCCAGCTCATGCTGAGGCAATTGAGTCAGGAAATAGGGGTCGGCGCGGGGTCACGGCATCCAAACTCAGCAATCTGAGGATTTAGTATTTCCCACAAGTCCTCCCTCACCCGCCCGCTCCTGCTGACACACGCATGTAGACCCTCCGCGCCGTCCCCCTGGAGGTGAGGGTGTGATACCAACCAGTCAGTTCCAACCGCCCGCCTCCTAACCCCGACGGACTTAATAGGACCTCCCCCGATCCTCACAGTGCCTTCCTGTTCCTGTCCGGCGAGGGCCACAGAGGAGCAACAACGGCACTAAGACACGCTCAAGTGAGCGCCGGGCTCACGCTGAGAGTCAGAGAGGACGTTTGAGTCAACCACGGCGAGAAAACAAGTCCCGCTTAGACTCTGTCTGATAGACATGGAAACCTCAAATAACCTACAAACTATTTATTTAGAGTATCTATCTATCTATCTATCTATCTGTCTATCTGTCTATCTATCTATCTATCTGTCTGTCTGTCTGTCTGTCTGTCTGTCTGTCTATCTATCTGTCTGTCTGTCTGTCTGTCTGTCTGTCTGTCTGTCTGTCTGTCTGTCTGTCTGTCTGTCTATCTATCTATCTATCTATCTATCTATCTATCTATCTATCTGTCTGTCTGTCTGTCTGTCTGTCTGTCTGTCTGTCTGTCTGTCTATCTATCTATCTATCTATCTATCTATCTATCTATCTGTCTGTCTGTCTGTCTGTCTGTCTGTCTGTCTGTCTGTCTGTCTGTCTGTCTCTCTGTCTGTCTGTCTGTCTGTATGTCTGTCTGTCTGTCTGTCTAGCTAGAAAAGCACAAATACTTTGTGTTAACACGATAACTAAATTTTAAAGTTTTAGACCAACATAGACCTTAGTGTCAGAAACATACAACCCACCTTTCTGAATGGCGGGTTGTATATTTCTGACACTGCAAAACTTTTCGGGCCATATTTTCTCAACCATTTGCATAAAATCTGAAAGAGATGTTTTGAGACATCAATCAAGTCGGTTCTTCTTGGGACTAAAGTTTATGGAGGGTATAAAGTTTGCAAAATTATCTATGAAATAGTTTTTCAGTTACGTCCAGAAAGCAGTGTTTGTCAAAAGAAAACTCCCACTAAAACATGAAGTACTAGAGTAAAAATATTTTTACAAGATAGGTCTCCTAAAGATGATTGACGTGCCCCAACTTTGGACCAAATCAGATCAACAGTTAAATTATGATGCCAGAACTTTTAAAGATAAAGCTTCTCCAAGTGTCAGAAACATACCTTTCTCAAAATCAATCCAGTTCTTCCGCACACTAAGGTCTATTTGGTTATCAAATTTGACAATGATCCATAAACAGTTTATGAGTTATCGCATAAATTTGTACTAAATCTGGACAAGATCTTACCTCGTCTTAGGATCTCCTAAAAACTATGGTTCTTGATGAAATCTCCCCCTTGTGAATAAAATATGAACTAATACAAAAAACTTGATGTATACAAGATAGAGTCGATTCACATTCATCAAATTTGGACTAAATCGGAATAATTGTTGAGAAAATATAACCGAAAACATTTAGAGATAAAACTCCCCCCTTATGTTGGAAATATACAACCAACCTTTCTCAAAATTAATCCAGTTCTTCTTCACACTAAGGTCTATGCAGGTATAAAATTAGCAAATGATCTATTCACCGTCCGTTAGCATGAATGCCCTCTAATCGTTAGCATTAATGCCCTCTAATCGTTAGCATTAATGCCCTCTAATCAAGGCAACCAAATGAATATGGAAGAACAAGCAAGTCTCTCATTTCATTGGGGTTTCGCAGAGATCGTTCCCATGATGCTGTTGGCGAGGCGGTTTGCTACGCGTGTGGACGGTAGTTCATATTTTCTCTAGAAGTCTAAATCAGCCTCACATTACGAGTAGTTTCAGCCTCTCCTCTGTGAGAACCGTGGGAGAGGCGATGAGAGCGAGGGCACAGAGGGGAGGCAGCCATGAAAGCAATGAAGCAGAGCTCAATTTGGACATCAAACACAGAGGCGGTGGCACGTGGGCCAGAGATGTCAGGAAGGAGCAGTGTCCTGAGTCCATTTCCAGCCCTCCCGTGGGAATCCCACGCATGTTGCAACAATGTGGCAACAGACTCCATCCCATTACCCCCGAGGCTCTTTACCCTAGATCTGCTCTCGTCTCAGAAACTGACAACAAGCGTATTGAACTCCTTCAAAGGGCTTTCAGGGTTCCTGGAAAGTTTCCTATAGTGAGAATGTAATAATGTATGTGTCTGATTCAAATTCATCAAAAGAAATGTCTGGAAAATAGTTGGGGATTTTTTAAATAGCAGATTGAATAGAGGTGTTGGACGCACCAAGAAATGTGGCAGCGAACCGAGCTAATTAAGAATCTCCAGCTGATTGGACACCGGCAGAGATTATAACTTTCTGTTCGGCTGCCCCTCGTCTGTGGAATGCCCTCCCTGACCATCTGAGGGCTCCACAGACGACTGACACATTTAAAAAAGGACTGAAAACTTTCCTTTTTAGCAGAACCTATAACTTTAATTACCATTGCTGCTTTTTGCTCAGGTTTTTATATAGTTATTATTTTATTTTTTATTGAGGCTTTTATCTGCTTTTACTTTGTAGCACTTTGAGATTTGATCCAAATGTAAAGTGCATTATAAATTAAATGTATTATTATTATTATAACAGTGACATAGGGGGGTCAAAGACGTGTTTCTGACTCCACAATACATTTCTGTGGCTTCACAGCAAACCATCTTTGCGGCGTTATCCTAAAACAGCGGAGGCTGTGTGTGCTGCTAGATGGAATCAACAAGAACTTGTGATCTCTCCATATCCTTCCAGCTCAAACACAACAACGAGAGCGCTGCTAAAGTTCAAGAGCCTTTGTTTGATCTAACGCTGTATTTTCATATATTTTACCTGGGAGCGCCGAGGTCTGCAGGGATTGAAAGCTCTTGTTGATTCGGTGTATTGATATGTTCAAGAATGTGCATCATCCTCAGGCTTTCAGAACTTTCAACTTAGATGAACTTAGATACTATTTATTTACATCTTTTAACCCTGACTATTATTAGCCCTTGTTTGATTAACGTTTGCGTCAGATATACAAAATATATAAAGTATAGAGCAGATATCCGGCCCGAAAAACAATTATATCCGCCCTGCGAGACAAAATCTCATTTCTATAATAACTGAACGCTGGCAAAATTACCACACATACTACATATCCCAGAAAGCACTGCGAAGTGTAAATCAGCAGCGCCAGCTTTCAGCTCGTCCTTTGTCAGATGTCGCTCACGCTTGTCTGCATCACTGCACTACTTTCATTCAACATTCATATTACAATGAGTTTGTATTTTAATAGCTAATTTTTATATAATGCCTGGATTTTTGTGATTGCATGCTTCGTACCAACATACCGGGTCAAATTCCAAGTGTGACTTACTTTGGAGATAAACCGTTTTTCTGATTCAGATTACTGTTCTTCTGAGGTGCAGCTGCCCCTGTCTGCAGTAACAGATAGAAACAACAACTAATTTATATGTTTTATGGTTGGCAGATGAACAAAACAGCTAAATCAACCCAGCCACTTATTTTTTTAGTTATTTAAAGTTCCTCTTTGCTGATATATTTAATCAAAATCATAATGATTTTAAGATGCAACATAAAAAAAATATTGTTTTCCAGCCGTTGTTGATGCCTGAGAAAATGGAAATTATTCTTCGAGACATAAAAAAATGAGTTAGGTCGATCTATTTTGAATCTCACCTGTGATTTGACCATCAATAAAATAAGAATAAATTATCATCATACCTCTGATAGGTCTAAACTAAGCAGACTCTTGGTTTTGGGGATTTTTTGATGTGCTTAAAATTCAGCCAGATTCCATTGACCATAAAGTGTTTCGAATCACAAATTAAGAAACCCCCCAAGTCCCGCCCCCCCCTTGCTATTGACAACAGCTAATTGCACGGTGTTATATTCCTGTGACCTAGGATCATTTCCAGCAAACAGTCAAAGCTCTCCTGTGCAGCAGAACACATCAAACAATCAGCACCGTCATGAAAGGTGATAATTGCCGGTCGCGCTCCTGTCATCGTAGCTCCTCCATCCGCGGTCATTATCATCGGCGCCGTGACATGGAGATAGCCCGGATCCATAAGCTTTCTAATGATCGGTAAGTCATGGTTTCCGGAGTGGAATGAATATGGAAAAGATGTTTATCCACCGGTGGACTCAAGGTCACCGCTGATCTCCGGTCCCCTGGGTGCTTAACGGGAAGATTTTTGTAAAAGGTGCCGGTGATACCTGCTGAGGCGTCAGCATAGTGGAATGTGACTCAAGTCATATCATGTATCACAATGATATGCTCACAAAGGAGCGGTTGAACAAATACATCCGTACAGCAATGCATTAATTGGGTTTTTTCAATGAAGTATGGACGTATGGAAGAATCAGAGCAAGGAGGCGGCGTTTACGGTTTTTCCCGACAATTAAAAGCAATAAAAATGCAGCGTTTTCTATTTTCCTCAACTCTGTCGTCAGGTTGTATATGTTTATATGTCACAGATACGCTTTGTTTGTGTAAACAAATATTTCATTTGGAAATCTTCACCGCATTTGCATGACATCATGGAAATATTTTCATTTGTTTTGTCAGAGGCAAGCACAAATTAATTAACATCTCCGATATGTAAATGTGTCAGACTTCGCCAAAAGGCAAATTTCCGCGAGACAGGGTGATATGCATAAAAATAAAGAAAAACGCTGAAAAAAGGAATCAAAAAATATGTTCATGAAAAAAAAAAAAAACACGGAAGAAGAAGATTATTATAATTATAGCGATACCATTAAAACTGTGAAGAAAACAAAAAAACAAAACAATCATCGTTATGAAATTAATTAAGTCACTTTAATTATTTCTCTGCTCCTCCGGAGTTATTGCGAATAAGAAATGTGAAGAAGAAGAAAAAGTGTGACATAGTTAACTTAGCTTGACAAATCTAATTGGGGTCGTGAGAATTTTGGGACCTGAAAATGGGACAGAAAAGATGGAGAAATTATGAGGTAACCTGTCGGTAAGTGGAGCGATACATCTTAAAGGTGCAGTCTGCAACCAAACTGCCCCTTTAAAGGGCTGCAAGCCCACCTAAATGAATAAGATCTATGTGGTGTTGGAGGATTTTAGAATCTTCATAAGCGGTCTGACTGTTATGTCACATGTTCAGGTACATGACTTAAAGAAATGATGAAATATTGGCATATTCTACATAAAACCTCTGATTATCCGCCTTCAAATCCCTTAATTTGCCGAATGCTAATACGTGTGAAGATTAATCGACTGAATAAACTGAATAAGTATGTCCGGATCTTCTAGCAAAACAGATTACATCCATTTCTCAAATGAGCCAAACTGTCAGGGACTGATTTCAGCGGGTGGCCCTCCAATAATGAGGCCTGTTTTTGAATCCGGCGGCCGGTCTTCGCGATGACTGATACAGACGTTGACTGATGTCGCCTGCACTTTTGATGAACACGTCAGCGCTCTGAGTGACAGGCTCCGGCGCCGCCTCATGCTGTCGCCGTACGCCAGTGGCTCACCTGATTTACTGCCCTGATCGCTCCGCTTGTCCTCATCATTTTTTAAAAGCTCCTGAAGTGTCATTTCCTGGGCCATGCTTGACTTGAATCTGAGGAAATGAAGCCTGAGAGAGGTGAATTATTACCCACGGTGACTTTTAGACTAATTGAGACCATTACGCTATGCAACGCCGCAAAGAGAGTGCCGACTGTGGTGGGGGAACACAGACTCCCCGTGCGCCCCCACCACCACCACCACCCCCACCTCCACCCTTCAAAATAAAACCGCACCCTAATTTGTCAGTTAACCTTAAATGTCAAGGTGGAACCGCCGGTGGAATGCAAAGGTTGAATGTAAATGAGAGGCATAAAAACATGCTCGCCTGACCTCAATCTGCACGGTTCACGGTCTATGTTTGGATTTGCTTTTTAAATGGCTTATCTTTAATTATCAGTGACCCTCAGGCTGAGTTGCTTGATTAGTTCATTGTGTTAACAGTCCGACGTGCAAGGATAGTTCACCCGCATCCGCAGCGTCCCGGGTTCCAGTCCACCGGAGGAGGGGCTGGAACGCGGCATTACCGTGATGTATATACGTTGGCGAACGTATTGCACAGCCTCGGAAACGGGATCCACGGAGTATTACCGATGGATAATACATGCGAGGCTGAAAGGAGATTTCATCCCTCTCCAGTGTGAGTGAAAAATCAGAGAAATGGCTGAATGAAGCAGAGAGCAAAATGGAACCCAAATCCCTTTGAGAATAATATGGAGATCTGCCTAACATAAGATCCTCCTGGTAATGCAATTTAAGGTAGAAGGGAAAAATGTCAGGGTAATCTCATCAGTCCATCGGAAAGAGAGCGAGCGAGAGAGAGAGAGAGAGGGATGTCAGACGTAGCCTCTGACGAGCCTCCGGCAGGAACGCTTCTATCTTCCACTCTGCACCGCTCCGTCTCGCCTCACTCTCTTCCCCTTTTCTCTCCATCACAGAGCCGTGCCATCGCCCCATTGTTGTCGCCATCCTCTGTCAATACGCGGAGCTGAGCAGACCTCAAAAACCGTAACCCAAATCCTGGGGATAAGAAGAGAAAAAAAAACTGAGCAACATCAGAAACAAAAAGGGCAAGCAAACAAAACATTTGCATAAGGAAAATCACCCTGCCGTGTCAAAAAGTGACAGATTTCGCCTCAGGTACCAAACGCAGACTGTCGCTGGGGTCATCGCGGTATAAATATAATATTATCTTCCAATGGAAGGGTGAAATGACATGCAAGAAAAACAATCCTGTCTGTCAGATGCCTGGCCATATGGAGATGGGATCTATATATCTCTGGCCCCTGTGAGCCCCGGGGCGTGGAGGAAGGGGCAACGACGTCCTTTAAGTGGGCTAGCGGGTGGGTGTGTGGGTGGATGAGATGCACCCTCAGACAGAAGGAGGCATCTTCGTCTGTGGAAGCCTTGGGCTTCAGTGCTCGCGCTGAGGTCACCGGGCTGCTGGGCAGATTAACTCCACTGGGACAAAACCACAGCAGGGGTATTGCAGCATGGTGTGGGAATCGTTGTTAGTTAAACTAAAGGCTGATGGGGGATGCCGGAGCGCCGGCGCGCCGGAGACTGTGATATTTGGGGGAAATAATAGACCTTGCTCTGGGATCTGTTGCTTTCTTTTAAAAAGTTTTCGGGCCAAATTCAGGATCTCTGACTGCTGCGAGGCGATGCCGACTCTGGGCTTATTGGAAAAATAAAGGTGGAAATCCATAATTGCTGTCAACCTTCTGTGATGCTCTGCCCGAAGGACATTGGAGGGTGTGGAAAAGTGGCTGTGCAGCATATCAGAGAGGGAGATAAGGCCAGATTGTGGGGTATTGATTATAGATAGGCATCTACTCTCCAACACAAGCTGCTGGTCGGCTCTCAAGCACTGGAGAAGACCTGATGTGTCATGTCCCCTGCTGATCGGATCTCTTAGAAGAATGTCTGGACGGGGCAGTAATGGCGTAGCTCGATTCGTTTAAGGTCCACACAGGGAGTGGTCGCCAGTGTGAAATGCTGTTTGCTGTCTTTATGCAGCGATTGGAAGGGTGTGGTCCAGAATGGTGGCAGGTTCTTCGCTGGCTGACTGGTCCGATACAAGACCACTGACAAACTGGGTTACATGTTAAGGCTATATAACTTTTATGACTTGCTCAGTCTGTGGTTGTTTTCCAAGTAGACAGTCTATTTCATATTGTATCCTCAAGCCTTGGGTTATAAAGCAAAGAAAGGGACTAAGGAACCTCATCAGACAGGCTTTGTAGCTCTTAGTGGGCAGATAAAGGTCTTCCATCCTCCCCGACGTAGGTGTGTCTTCAATGGCAGAGCGTCCATCCTATTTATTTCCACCGGTTGGAGAACATCATTGTTGAGAGTCACTTGAGTGGATGTTCAGGATGGAGGACAGGCAGTAGATGAGTCATATGTGGCGGCGGTAGGTGACCCAGGACGCCATAGAGTGTGGTCTGTATGATACAGTGCAAAGACTTTTTGTCTCTCAAACCCGTCATTTACGTTTGCCAGTCTACTGTCGGTTTCCTTGATGAGCTTGTCTTCAGATACGATGATGCCCCACAGGTAGATGAATTTGTGGATTGATGGTGATATGGTACACTTGCCAAATCTGAACATCATAACATCTGAAATAACACCATGTTAAGACAGTGTTTAGGTTTCTTTTCGATGGGGCCCGGCAGATGTGGACAATCCTTAATAAATACTGAACGTCAACCAGAAAATAAAACAGATTTGTTTTGCATCTTCTGGTTGATGGCTCCACCACCGAAATCTCTCCTTGGAACTCAGTTCACTGGTTTTTGTGTAATGCTGAAAAAATGTCCTAGCTAGCTCGCTATGTTAAGGCAAGATATATAAAAATAATGTTGTATCCTTCCTTTCACATCAATATTTACATACAACTGAACCCTAACAAGACACACAAAGTCTGGATTTTCTCTATTTCAAAGTACCTTTGTAAATTTAACAGATTGAATATAATAACAATAATAATAATAATAATAATACTTTTAATTTATAATACACTTTACATTTGGATCAAATCTCAAAGTGCTACAAAGTAAAAGCAGATAAAAGCATCAATGAAAAATATAATAATAATTATATAAAAACATGACAAAAAGCAGCAATGTTAATTAAAGTTATAGGTTCTGCTAAAAAGGAAAGTTTTAAGTCCTTTTTTAAATGTGTCAGTCGTCTGTGGAACCCTCAGATCGTCAGGGAGGGCATTCCACAGACGAGGGGCAAAGGGAAATAATAATGTGGGAAAACAGTCTCAATATGAAAAAAAATCCTATTTTGAAGTGGTAATCAAGTTTTATAAGCCAGTTTATTGGTTATAAAGTTACATACACACAAAGTACACGTTATCAATAATCATTTATAGATTCATTTGATACTTTTAAATTCAGATCAAACTTGCCGTCAGTGTGTTATGCTTTTACCTCATGGATTTGAGGGGAAAAAATCTTATGGATTTTCAATAAAAGTGATGAAATGAGCGTCCGATCCCTCCACAAAGTTTCATTTGTCAGATCTAGAAAATGTGTCCGTTGCTTGTGTAAACCTGCAACACACAAAGCAAACAACCAGAGAAACAAAGGGACAGGGGGGAAAACATGACCTCCTCAGCAGAGGGAAAAAATTGATTTTAAAAGGAAAAACCACAGGCTGGAGTCGTCTCACAATTCATCTCAGCGGAAAAAAAGAAAAAAAACAGCTGTTGCAAGTGTGTTTTTCATGTAATGTCTAAATAATTACATTTGTGGCTTGATTGCTAAGTACAGTGTATTGAAAAGATTCTCAGTTCCAGCACTCCAGAGACTTAAACAAAGAGCAGCGGTGATCAGCAGCGACAAAGAGACTGACTGACCAACAGACATCAGTACTAAACAACTTCCATCAAGACAGACAATTGATTGGAGGAAAGATAATTGTCTAGTGGAACCGATGGTGTGTGATAATGTTTCTGCGGAAAGTCGTTCAGGCTCCGTCTGTTCGGGGGATACTCTGAGCAGAGGTCATCGCTGGACAGCTACAGTATATTCCCCATTGGAGTGTGCATACTGGTGGTGGTGGCTGTGGCTGATGACTCTGCTGAGAACAATGAAGTTGATGGATCTGCGAGGTGATCTGTAAAAAATTGCTCTCTAAATTGTGTAAATTATGAACAATTGTATTTGAATATGAGTAAAATAAGATGTATATAAAATCGATCCACCCCTTCCTCACACTAACGTCAATTTGGGTACAAACTTTGAAAATGATCCCTGAAACCGTTTTTGAGTTAATTACAGAAAACAGTGTTTTCCATGTAAAAGCTCCCCCTTGTGAGTGAAATATGAACTACTGGGGTAAAATATGGTATTTAAAAGATAGATTTTGAGTCGATAAATAGGCACCAAATTTGGACAAAATTGGACCAGTACTTGAGAATTTATGGCCTGAAAACTTTTGCCGATAATACTCCCTTCAGTGTAAAAATTAAACAAAAAATCCCTACCAAAAATCATTCCTCCTCTTCCTCACACTGAGGTCTAAGTGAACATAAAATTTAAAAATGATCCATTAAATAGTTTTTGAGTTATGTGCAGAAAACAGCGTTTTCCATGTAAAAGCTCCCCATAGTGAGTGAAATATGAGCCACTAGAGTTAAATATGATATTTAGGAGATAAATCTTTTAGAAGCACTGAATATGGACTTAATCGGACCAACATTGGCAAAATACGAATTATAGTTTTTGAGTTAATGCGTTACGACGAAGGATCGGCAACGATTCGGTAATATTCCCGACTTTTTGGGGATATAATTACATTTTATGAAGAATCTCGTGGAATCCGTTTTTTGTTTTTTTTTTGCCATTGTTTCATGGCTTATAAATCAGAATCTAATCAAACCACCAGGTGCCTCTGATTCCTACACATCCATTCCTTCACTCCTATACTAAATAACATCCTATACTAACGCAATGCGTCGCTCTGCAGTAGCGTCTTTTTTTTTTTTTTTAAAGTTAGTTTCTCGCTAAAGAGTAAAGTTTCAAATGTCTGTCAACGCGTCAACAGGCCAGCGGTAGCGTTATAATGTCAGGTGTGCCTCCGAACGCACGATTAATTAAGCGCTTCAAGAAGACGGCGTTCGGCCTTGGAAGATTCTGTCCTATAAATAAAGCACAACTCCTTTTGAAAACAACAAGGGAAGCTGCTCAGACACGTTTGAGCCGGCGTCTCGTGAGCACGGTAGGAAAGGGATATAAAAAGACACAACCTCTTTGCTCGAGAAAGAATGGAAGTTTGTAAAGTAGTCGCGGAGGACAGTGAGCTCCTGTTAACTCCGTTGAATAAAAGCTGTTGCGTGTGACGAGCTAACCCCTGCCTGCTCTCTACCGCTGCAGCCTCTCCGGTGCGTCACGTGACGCCGGTATCGACTGTTTCATAATGATGTTTTTACTTTGCATTGCGTGCATTGATGTGCTCAATAAAACTTTATCGATGCGCGGACTCGCTGGCGGACCGCTCTCAGAGTTCTCCATTAGCGGCCATTACCCCCGGCGTGCGTCTGGGTACGTCTGAATCGCTGCCAAAAGGTACGTGATAAATTGTGCGAGAGTAACAGTCGTATTAAAAGAACATCCCGGCTGTTGTAGCTGCTACCCTTGGTTTGACCTTTTGTCCCAAAAACAATGTATCCGGCTATTAAAAAGTCTCTCCCACTAATAACTTCTGACTCCTGTCGGATAAAACAATGATTGAGGCTCGATTCTTCCGAGGTTTTCCTGCCGTCATTTTTCAGATGAATAATAAATAAAATTAACTTTGTTGGTTTGTTTTTTCGATAGACACCGCGGTCCGTTTGCATCGGCACAAATTTCCTGTTGGACCCAAATATTTCATTTTTTTTACAAATGTTTTATTTTGAGATTTCAACATATATTCACAACAAAACAACCTCAGATAAATAAATACAATTCAATAAATGAACAAACAAAAGAAAAGAAAAAAGACAAACACAAAAAAAAAATACAAAAATCAAATTGAATTAATAAATAAACACAACAAAATAAAAATAAATAAAGAAATAAAAAAAAATACAATAAATAAATAAAAAAATACAAAAAAAATAAAGTAATAAATAATGAAAGAAAATAAAGATAAAAATTCCCCACAAAAAATAAAAGTAAAAAAATATCTATTAAGATTTTTTAGGCCATAATTTCCTAAGAATTTGAAAACATTTGCTGAACATTGAATATACTCAATGAGATCGTTCTTGTACGTATCATTTTTTAAGCTAATAGTTCGTATTTTACTCACAAGGGCGAGCTTTTATACAAAAGACACAGATCTTTGGACATAACTTCACAATCAATTAGAGGAGTTCAATCAGGGGGATTGCTTGTACAATGCAGGGGATTGGGGACTCTTTCGGGGATAAAGGGTCTAGTTCTTCCTTGTGAGACAAGCATCTGCCTGTCTGACGGGTTAGGGGGTAGGGCCAAGGGGTTAGGGCTTAGTGGTTAGGAGTTAGGAATAAGGGTTTAGTGGTTAGGAGATAGGAATAAGGGTTTAGGGTAACCTGAACCCCATCCATCTAAAAATGTAAAAAAAAAAAATTGTTTGGAATGTTTTGTGGTCAACCAACCCTTTACCCTCCTGGGTCACGCCTCGCCCAGCTCCGATGTTCCAGACGAGTAATGGATCGGGCCCCGCTCTCGCGGCGTGTGTTGTGTTTCATTCTCACAGCGGAGAAGCGTCGTGTCGATGCCCCCGAGTTTATCTCCACACCCCAAACACGAGCTGCAGGACGTGCACTCCACAACACAGACAGAAATAAAAACCATAAGTTCTGAAGTCTCCTGCACTCTCCCCATCGCTCTGCTCGATAAAGTGTACCACACACACACACACACACACACACACACACACAATGATGCACATTGAGAGCAGAACAGAGAGGCTCTCTTTCTGTCCTCTTGGTGAGGAAGAGGAGAGGACACTGTGGTTTTGTTGTTCTGCTGCCCCTGTTTTCCTCTCCTCATTTATTCAGAGCTGTAAGGCAGCGGTCTGCTGCCATCAATCTCAATCGCTCTGCACTTCCTGCGCCGCTCTGATTGGATGTAATGATCTCCGGATGTCACTCCACACACTGATATGTTTCTCTCCGTGACCCATCTGCTCCCCGGTTCTGCCAGGACGAGCCGGGTGTTTACCGCCGACGCACAGGCGGGATCCTCCCACGCTCCTTCTCACAATCCTGCGTATTCATCATCCCTCCTCTCCATCGCCTTTGTGTGATTCGGGCTTTCGTGACATATGGGTGTCTCTCCCCGTATGTGAAAGGAACAAAAAAGGCTTTGCGGTATTTTTTTTTTCCTTCTTCCATTTGATGAGAAAGTAACGGATGAAAAGCTGTAAACTGTTGACCTCTGCTGAAAAAGCCTCTAATGTGAACAAACTACGTGAGGAAATTCAGAAATTAATTAAAAAATTCCCATATTTTTACTTTTGGCGTATTAGAAAGAGGTTCGATGAGCGAACCTCCGGAATCCCTCTGTGCCTGACTCACTGATTACAGCCCATTTTCTTTGACCTGTACCTCAAATTACCCAGATCTTTTTCCTTTCAGAGCAAAAAAAAAACAAAAAAAAAAACGCTCAGCCATCTGTCAGCCGAAGCACGCCCTTCGCCGCGTAAGTCCGCCTAAGTGGCTTTTGGTGAGGATCAGATTGCGGTCGTGTTTCTGAGATTAGCGGGGGGAGAGAACGTTGCAGTAAGGAGGCCAAATCTATGTAAACCAAACCCTGAGGTAAACATTACAGCCGAGAAAAACAGGCCGGGCGCGACCCGGGCGCGGAGGACCGCGATAAGGACGCCACTGAGTCAGACGATACCAATCTGCTTTTGTCTGACGGTCTACTTGACATGGAGGAGTGGACGGTATCACTAACATAGAAGGGTGCTCAGCTCAGACACCTGAGGCTGTGATCAGATAGGACGCCTTTATTGTAGGACTCGGCTCGGGGCATCAGTAGTCCGAGGAACACGCCGCCCCAAAATACATCAAACGTCTCGCATTCCCCTTCTTGTTGAAATTGTGCTGAGTTACAGGAGTTTCTTACACCGACACTCAGCAAAGAGACTTCTGGGAGGGTGTGGTGACGCCCTTTACGATGCGCAAGAACATAGGGAAAAAAAAAAAAGACTGGAATTATTTCCAAAAGATAAATAAAAGTTTTATTTTAAACTTGCTTGCAGAACTTATAAGAGAAAAATAACCTTGATAACTGAGAGGACTGTGTGTCGAAATACAAATGGAGGATGTTTTCGATCGATTGACTCAACGAGATCTAGCCATCTGCTTTAATAGTTCATATTTTACTCACTAGGGGGAGCGTTTGTTTTTTTTAATAAAAAAACATAACTTCTTAAGAATCGTCTCGATTCTTAAGAATTTACATCTATATGTATATATTTACATATATATGTATATATATATCATATTTTTTTCTAATAGCTGATATTTTACTGACTTTGTAGAGATTTTCTTTTTTGTTCAAAAAAAAACCGTTGTGGACATTTAACCACATTTAAGTTGACGGGTTCAATCAGGTGGATCGCTTGTACAAAGCAGGGGATTGGAGACTTTTCAGTGATGTACTTCCTATAGAGTTCGTTCTCATCATGGGGCCCACAAAGGAAAGAATTCTAACCGGGAATATCTTGACGAATGCGAGCTCATATAAATATTTGTAACCAGTACTGCTGCACCTAATACCACTTAACAACAACAGTAACAGTTTACAAAACGACTTTACGTCCAACATGCCACTTTATGCCCCCACGTTATGACGAATTTAGGGATTTATCGCGATCGTGGACGTAAGAGACACACGACGCCCCTCGCTTGGGCCTCATGTGAGTTATTGGCGAGGAGACACTGATGTTTGGAGAAAGATGTAAAGACGTTGGTGCAGTTGGGCGAACCCTTCGCCTTAAAACGAGACCTCCAGTTGCTTCGGATTCAACATTCAAGCACCGACATGTCCTTGATGAACGCGACGCGACGCAATCACGCTTATAATAAAGTATCGTTTTACAAGAACGGAACCACTTTGTGGTACGTTACCTTAAAAACACCACTTAAGGCAATTATACCACTTAACACGGCGTTACGCCAGCTGATATCATCATTACGTGTTCTGACACCACTTCAAGGCAACGTAACATTGACTTCTATTTGGTGGGCGGATGGGGAGCAATTTTCAGCAGCGTGGAAATATAATAATGTCAGACGAAGTAATATATAAACTCGTTAAAACACATAAAGTTCTCGTGATCCAGCTGTGGTGGTATCGGTCGTATTCCTGGCGTTTCAGTTTCGTTTAAGTATTATGTTCGAGGCTGAGGTTAACTTCCGCATTATTATGTTAATTGTTATTTGCTTATAATGCATAATTTTGTTCTTTTTTATGTTCAGAGGATAGGTGAGTAAGTTTTCTAAGCCGGAATTACATTTTGACTGGCTCTTACTCAAGGTCGGGTACACTGTAAAAATAAAAATTTAATTAAAAAAAATACGGTGACAGTGAATTAATAGGACATTATATAAGAATTACCATAGAAAGAAGATTTAATGTCAACCTGTTGAGAGCTACACAGGTAATCAAATAAAACGACAGTGAATTACGATAGATTCAGACTTTTTGTTTTACAGTGAAACCCACAGTTTTTCACAAATTTATACTGTGTTTTTTAGCAATATACTTCCGTAGAATAAAAAGTTGATTATTTATGTAAATTGAAATCATAGTTCTCTAAACCCCTTTAAAGTTGTTCTAAACTGTTTGGTTGAACACATGTTGATTATTTCTTAATGAAAATTGTGTCTGAACCTGTTTATAATGTGACCCTCTGTCTGCATGTCTCTTCTTCTATAGAGTAAGGGTCCGAGGGTTGAGCCCTGGGGGACTCCTTTTTTTTTTTTTTTTTTTTTTTTTTTTTTTTAACATAACAGCGTGGGGAGGAATAATGTTACTTTATAAAACACAAAAGAAAAGTTTAACAAGGGTCAAATAGTTTTCTAAAAACACGCTGTACCCCAACGATGAGCTAATCTAATTAAATTGTTGTTGTTTTTTACACGAAATACAAAATTTTAATAATTTGAAAAAAAACAGATTTTTTTTACTGGTTTAAAAACATACATGACCAAACGATTCATCCTTTTCAGGCGACTTTAGGTTGTTAAAATGAATATATGCCCACCAAAAACGATAAAATACACAGAAATGATATTTCACATGGTCTTTCTTCCTCGGTGAAAACATTAAAGGGTTAAATCTCACATTTTCTGCTCAAAAATAGGATCGGATGTGAGAAGCTTTTTGCCCAGTTAGGAGGCATTTTCTACTCCGAGGCGCTTCATGAAAAACGGAAACTGAAATTTACGTTGCCCGTGTCGCAGAGTAACCACCAACAGGAAGTACAAATCACACAAATGGAAGCCTCTGAAAGTTTCTCCTGCATTCGCCGAAAAACTTGATAAGCACCTCTTTGAAAGGGAGAAAAAAAGAGAGAGCAACCAGATTTCATCATCTGGTCTGGCTCATCTGAAGGATTTTCTCCGCTGCAGCAGAGACGACTCATAAAAAAAAAAAAAAAAAAAAGCTTCAACATAAACATCAGTATAGAGGAAATATTCTTTTCTGCACAGAATATTAATAATGCATGTGGTAAAAAAAAGAAAAAATAAATAAAAAAAAGGTGTAAAGCTTCCTACGTGTTCCTGGCTGTAAGCAGGGTCGCTCAAGGTGTTATAGCCAAAAACAAAGCAAAGGCTTCTGGGAAATTTTGATACAAAATCTCGTAGATTTTGCTTGAATTCGCGTTGTAGAAAAAGGGGTTGGGGGAGGGGCTTCCAATGATCAAAAGAATCTCTGCAGGTAGGAAATACTTTGTTTTTCAAAACATGAAAAATGTAAAATTTAAGTATTTGATTCAAACTTAAAAAAAAAACACACAAGACAAAGAGAAAACAAACCCAATTCATGTCACGGTTTTATTAATCTGACCAAACATCGCAGGAATAAATAAATAAATAATGTAGTTTCCGGGGTATCTCCTTAAGTCTGCGGTCCCTGGACCCTCCTCCCGTGTGAAGTGGCGTCTTCTCAGCGGACACGGACCGGCACAAAGGAGGATATAAAGAGAATATGTTATGGCCATCTCTACATGAGCGGCGTGCGTCGCCGGGGGAGGGCAAAGGCGCCGACGTGCAACTGTTTCATAATTCATCAGATCACACCCGGAGAAATAAAACAGCAGTCCCTGTCAAGAACATTTAATCCGGGCGAGCCGCGAGTGAAGACGTCAACAGAGCTGTCAGCGCCGTCCCGCGCTCAACTCGTCAGGGCCGCCGCCAAACACCTACGCCGCTGACGAGAGGGAGAACAATGGAGGCGGGGCCAGGAGACAAGGCCCACGCCAGATATCCGACGTGACAGCGGTGTGAAGGCGCCGCAAGTTGACGGACATGTTGTCCGTTTTGAACGCCTGTATTTGTAGCTGCGACTTCAGATTGCTTTCACACTTTTTCTTTTTGATACACTTCACATCTGAGAGTTGGGTCCCTTCCTCCACTCAGAGGTGAGGTGTGACCTTTCACCCACAGAACTCTCTCTCCCCTCACTGTTGGACTCGGCAGGGCGAGATCTCCGGTCTTTTTTGCCTCATTGGTGGAAATGATGTTACAGATTACGTAATTTATTTATGACGTCATTGACGCTTACGGAGCGCAGACCTCCGCCCGGCCTCCACCCACTCAAGACCTTAAATGAATTCTAACTGTTTACTCACTTTTTAAATTTTCTGGTACAAACACACACAAATTTCACCTTTGATTTCAACCTTTGCATCATATGCACAGAAGCCAGATTCACATCTGTTACTACCTCCACTGCTGACACTAAGGTGGAACAGCACCACCCATATACCTGTCTCTTTTTTCCGATTATACTCTTAATACTTTGTATTTGGTTTAACTCTGAAATCTCGCGTATGCTGGACAAAATTAAGATCAAATGTAAGATTAAGGTGTGTGTGTGTGTGTGTGTGTGTGTGTGTGTGTGTGTGTGTGTGTACTTAGTCTATGATTTAGTTAAAAAATTTAATTAAAAAAAAGAAGAAAAAAATTATAAAAATAACAATTACAATAACGATAATAATAATAATAATAATAATAATAATATTATTATAAAATTCTATTGTAATTAATTTTTCGTCGACTATATTAGATATTAATTTAATGTTTGATCTAGATTGAACCCCACTCGCTGAGGATCAGGGCTGCTGTTGGAGACCTTTAGGGGCCGATGCGAGGGGGTTCTGAGGGGCCCCCCCTCTGAAAACACGCCGCGCCCCTGACTTTATTACTCAAACCTCTCACTTCCTTTCCCGGCGGGAGCGCCAAACCGCAACTCTGTAATTATTCCTGATGAGGCACCAAAGTAAGTCTTTGCTTTATTCCCACTTTATTATAGTCTGCCTCACAAACACCTTCATCGTGAACCCGGTGCTGCTCAGTCCATAATAAATAAGATGTAAAAAGAAAAGTGATCCTGAATCCTCACTGCTGGGGGAGGAGCGACACAGCGACAAGTACCACTAATGCTGCTTTGTGGAACGGACTTCACGGGTTTCTCCTCATTCGGGCAACCTTCAGCCGACAGAATGGACTGAGGCAGAAATCTGTGGTTCCGGAACCATTAAATGTTGAATGGTAGAAGCTGGAGGAGCTTTGACGTGACAGAATAATGCTACGTTTTTAAAGAATACATACTAATCGAATGCCATTATGGACTCTTTGTATGATGTTGTGTCCAGTCACAGATCCACTCCATGACAAGACGGGCAGCACCATCTGAGTGGATGAGAGACAACAGAGTATAAACAGAACCGACTTAAGAGCTTCCAATGATTCTTTTTCTCACAAAGCTGAAATTGAGTGGTATTACCCTTTAACCTTAACTGTCCATGTGCTGTTTCTATGCCAACGGCAGAGGAGGATTTGAGCCCTGGCTACTCAGTTTGTGTGTTTGTGTGTGTGTGTGTGTGTGTGTGTTTATTCGTGTGTGTGCGTGTTTGTGTATGTGTTTATTTGTGTGTGTGTGTGAGTTTGTGTTTATTTTTGTACGTGTGTATTTTAGTGTATGTGTGTTTGTGCGTGTGTTTATGTGTTTTGGTGTATGCGTGTATGTTTGAGTGTGTGAGAATGTGTATGTGTTTGTGTATGTACGTGTTTATATGTGGGTGTGTATATGTGTGTGTCGGTGTGTATGTGAGTGTGTTTGGGTGTATATGTGTTTGTATGTATGTGTGAGTGTGCGAGAATGTGAGAATGAGTCAATGTGTGTGAGTCTGCATGTGTGTGTATATGTGTGGGTGTGCATGTGTATGTTTGTGTGTGTGAGCGTGTATGTGTGTGTGTAGAAGAGGATTTTAGCCCTGGTTACCGAGTGTGTGTTTGTGTGAGATTATGTGTTTGTGTGACTGTGTGTGTGTGTGTGTGTACATGTGTATGTGTTTGTGTGTATATTTGTGTGAGTGTGTTTATGTGTGGGTGTGTGTATGTGTGTGTGTGAGTGTGTGTGTGTTTGAGTGTATGTGTGTGTGTAGAAGAGGATTTTAGCCCTGGTTACCGAGTGTGTGTTTGTGTGAGATTATGTGTTTGTGTGACTGTGTGAGTGTGTTTGTACCTGTACATGTGTATGTGTGTGTATGTGTTTGTGTTTACTTTTTGTGTGTGTGTGTGTATGCGTGTGTGTGTATGTGTGTGCGTGTGTGTGTTTGTGTGCTTTGTCCAGCAATCTGCTACTTGCAGCAATAAATATTTCACATACACCAGACGACCAAAGTCATGCGGACAGCCGACATGACTTTGTGCTTTCTAGGATCTCATTCTGACATGATTGCAATAACTTCCTGCTCTCCTCCGGTTTCCAGCAGAATTCAATCCTGGCTGCCGTCCAGACACAGGAGGATCGGCGCGGTGATGTCGGGTGATAAAGTCTGGAGTGTAGAAGACATTCCGTTTCACCTCAACAGTACGGGACAAAAACCTGGGATTGAAAACCTGAAGCTCTTAGAAGAACGACTCCCTCAGATAAAAGAACAATAAAGGAAGTACAGGAATAATAATAATACAGTTCCAACTCCTAATGGGATACCAATTATGACGGCCTCGTCTTTTATACGTAGATGTTTGTGGATGGATGTCCCTCGTCCTGTTTAATAGAAATCAGTTAACTACGCCAATCAGCCATAACATTAAAACCACCTGCCCGATAGAATAGAAAAAATTTGGGGAATGGACGGCAGGAAGAACTTTAGAGGCTGAAGTTGGTGTTCCAGAGGACATTAGTGCATATGAGCCTCGGGGGAGGGATCTAGCGGGGTCAACAGAGGGACAGAGATGGCTGGAAGTTTAGGGGCTGGATGTCCTTGGGGAAAAAAGTTGCCCTTCTCCTCTGTATTCTACAGCCAGGGGCGTCACTTGTTAATAAGGGGTCCTGCAGAATCCTGTGGAATTTAGATAAACACATATAAAGCATAATTAGAAAGGCATGAAATGTAGAGCTGTGATGTCAGCGCACAGAAATCTGTTCTGTCGTCCAAACATGTTAATTTGGCATTTTTTTAATGGCTGTAGATCAGGATGCACAGCAGGTCCCCCACCAACTGGAAGGCTGGTGGTCCAAGCCCCAGACTGAACCTACAGTCTACACATTGTAGCGTCCTTGAGCTAACCTTGACTCAGAGTAACTCATCTGAAACATCAACCTCAGGACAAAAGTCCCGCCCACTGACAAGCGCCATTGTGTGGTAATTATGCAATTCACCTGTGTCAGTGGTTATAATGTTATTGCTGATATCGGTTTATTTTACACGTTTAACAGCGCTGATAAGAAATATTCCACTTTGGGGCCAACATATGTTGACAAAGTTCATCTTGAAAAGTAAAAGTCTTAACCTGAGCAAACAAGAATTTGTGCAAAATGTCAAAGAGAACAGAGACAAAGATCTCGCTACGACCTCTGACCTCTGATCAAGCCGAACAGCGGAGCCGTACACTTGCGTGAGAGTTCATCGTTGTGTAACATCTATATGTTACATGTGCATCTTTTCAGGGCGGACCTTGGGAAAAAGGAGCTGCTCGGAATGGCTGCTGCCCTTTCGAACGAAGGTTCGTTCCAGAACGACCTTCAGGTGGAGGTCGAACAAACCCACACGTCGGTTCCGCTCTTACCGCACGGCGGATAGTATCACCTCCTACAAGTATGATTCTGATGCAGCGGATGTGGATCGTCGTCTGGATGTTCTCTGCAGTGTGCAAACTTACATAACGTCCAAGGTGGCGGCCATGTTAGAGTGAGGATGTTCTCAGTTTTGTCCCATCTCGAATCAGAACCGGGTCAAACATGAAAAAGATCCGATGCTGAAATATTAAGACATTCCCAAATTCGGTATTTGTAGCTGTTTTTACATTTATATACCCCTGGTCTCCTACGCCACGTCGTGCAGAACTCTGCTGAATAAACATAAAGTCATCCCATTCAAACTTAATGAAGACATAAAACACTGTAATCAATAAATTCAGGTTATAATCCGGAGTTCAAGCTGTTTATTTTAAACTATTATTTATTCCACTGTTTACAACCACATTTAAAATCGGAAAGGTTCAGCCATAACATTCAATCCACATAATATTGGGCAGGTCCATTTATGGCCACCGAAACAGTTCTGCGATGCATCGTGTCGCTGATGGACGAGAAAAAAAAAAAAGACTGACTTTTAACAGGCATAAACCTTGAGTGGATTCTGACTCATGGTTATCGGCCCACTGCCTTGATCAGTTGTGTTGAGAGAGAGAGAGAGAGTAAGAGAGAGAGCGTTAGAGAGAGGGAGAACAAACAACCACACAAACAAATGCATGGGGTTGAAAAGCTTTTTTAGAGCTTTATCAAAAGGGAACGTTTTTAAGAGTCCTTCCAGAAAGGCTGTCTGCATCCTGGACCCAGACTGGAAGAAGATTCCAGACTAAGTTTTCAGAGAGTCTGATAGTTGACTTCATAAATCTTTGTGACTTAAGAGAAGAGCAACTCAAATTTAGCAATTCCAGACCCTCTAATTTCCTCCTGAGCACCTGCATGCACTCAATGGCCAAAATAATAATAACACTTAAGATTACAGATTTATTTTTGACCCCCCCTGGAGTTCCTCTACCGCAGTTTGAAAAACTAGACTTCCGCTCAAAGTGAATCGACACTAAAATAAAGAGACCAAAACTTACAGTTTCACTTTCTTCCAGGTTAATCAAGAAGTTTTGCTTTATCGTTAAGGGGAAACAGGAAAAAGTAAAACATTTTTCCAAAGGCCACGTGGGGAAAGAACAAAATCGAGGCCAGACCTTTTAAGGAATGAGATCAACTTCCTGGGTGTAATATTTCCACGCCGCCACAGAGCGCTCGGTAACTTAATGGTCACTGAGAACAAGTGTGTCACTTCAAACAAATGGGCTGCTTTGCTCAATATGCAATTAACCTATATCTCTGGATGGAAGTTCTCAGTCCACTAAGGAGAGTTTTGACAGAGTGAATATCTAAAAATGGCGAAGACGCGGCGCAGAAATCAATCCCCTTTCTCTCCATTGATTCCATTAAAAGCCTTTTTGGAGATTGATTACACCGAGAAGTCTCCCTCCGCTTTGGATTACAGCGCCAATCTCATTCTTTACAGTCGGAAGATATGGGCATTTATTCTATTACACTGCAAGGTGCAAAAAAAGCCTGCAGCGCGGACATCATAGGCCGCCTGTTTCCTCCTTCTTTTTTTTCGAAGAATAATACTTTGTACAGATAGTAGAACATCCGTTTGAGTGTTGCCCTGCTTTTCCCAGATAAGCCTTATCACTCTTGTCGTTTTTCCCTTTTCTCAAGATCAGTTTCTTCCCATCAAGATCAAAATGCATGTCTCACAAAGCAACTCCGCAAACCTGTTTTCAACTCTGTCTCCAGCTGTTTGTTTTTTGGGTTTTTTTTTTGCTGATATCGTACAAAAATTGCTTGTGTGTCTGAGTTGAGCTGCAAAAAAGGAAATGTAAGGAAAACAAAATAAATTGCGTATAGATTTCTTTATGTGCCGTAGCTCTCAATACCGCCGCCTTATCTCCGTAATGGAATATTTATCAGCGAGGACTACTGCTGAAGTAATGTTGCCCATGACGACTGAACGCTGGACACATCCTGTTACTTCCTGCTCTTTGCACACTGACCGGATAAATGATCCAAAAACCTTTAAAAAGCCTGTTCTTGCTGTATTTTGGATTGTTAATGAAAATATACAGTATGGAATGGTTAAAGAAAACTGTTAACAACTGCCAGCGTTGTTGCCGTTTACTTACAGTTAATCTTACATTAACTTAAGTTTTCGTACTTTTATTAAAAAATACTGTATTAGCTGGGTTTTCAACTACTTTTCTTGTAAAAAAAAAAAAAACAGTAGTGTAGTTTTACTGTTACTGACAAAAAAGATTTTGGACTGTTAATTACAATACGGTATGAACTGGCTTCTTAAGTTTTGTGTGTACTTTTACTGAAAAAATACTATATTAGCTGTGTTTTTAATAACTTTTTAAAAAACAAACCTAAAAACTAAAAAAACATTAAACTGGAATTAATATTATTTTACTGTTACTTACAACAAAAGTTTTGTTCCATTAGTGAAAAATACATTATAAACTGGCTTCTTTATTCCTGTGTTTAAAAACAGTAAAAGCAACTGCCACCACTGTTGCCATTTGCTTACTGTAAAACTTAAATTAAGTTAAGTTTATGTACTTTTACTGAAAAAATTCTGTATGATATTAATACATTTTTCTGTAAAAAAATAAACAACTAAAACTAAAAAAACATTAAACTGGAATTAATATTATTTTACTTCTACTTACAAGAAGGATTTAATTCCTTTACTGAAAAATACATTATAAACTTGCTTTTTAATTTTTCTGTCATAAAAGAGTTAAAAGCACGGTTGATATTTACATACTATCAAACTAACTTTATTTTACTGTTACTTTAAGTTAAAGGTTTTGTACTGTAAATGAAAAAAAAACGGGTTTTTAATTGCCTTTCCTGTGAAGAAGAAAACTGTAAATAACTGGAATTAACTTTTTTTTTTTACTGCAAGGACTACAGCAGAAAAAATGTTGCGGACTGAATGCATAACAAAACCTGTTACTTCCTGTCATTTGAATATCGACCAGATAAATGATGAAGTGTATTCTCCTATTGTGGGGGGGGGGGGGGGGGGTGTCGTGTCCTTACTCCATCCTAAGGCTAAAGTCGGGGATGGCGTCCTTGCTGACCCGCGCTGTGATTCATTTATCCGTCACATTTTTTTCCGCTGACCGCGGCACTATCTGCTCGTGGGATGTTTATGAATATATCCCTAAAGCGATATGAAAGCAATAACACTTTACACGATGTGGGTTTTTCACTGAAAAATCGATCTGACGGTGTCCCCTGAAGAAATTGCATTTCTCTCACTCGGGAGTCGTTTTATTAATATTATCTGCATTTCAAAGGGAGGGAGACGGCTGGGTTTTGAATATGGCCGCCTGACCTTCCCCTGGTTCTCGCCGCTCTGCTCAGTGTCTGCAGTCTTCTGGCAGATTTAGATGTTGTTGAAAAGATAAGCACCCATCACGAAACTTGTGACGTCTGGCTTTCTCCGTGCTACGCTGTTAAAAACGTCCCCGTTAAAAAAAAAAAAAGAAAACGTCTCTCATTTACTTACTGTAGAACTGACGTTATTTCACTGTAACTTACTAAATGTTTTTGTAATAATGAAGTACAGAAGGACCTGTCTTCGCTAATTTTCAGTAAAAACAAAACAGTAAACAACCCTGCAGCATGAAAACAGGAAGTTTACCATTTACTTACTGAAAAACTAGCATATTTATTTTTCACCGTTTTTTTTAACATATATATATATATATATATATATATATATATATATATCATATTTTACCTATATTTTAATCTAATAGTTCATATTTACTTTATCTTACCTATTTAATTTGAGTTCAATCGGGGGATTAAGTTGTACGATGAAGGGGATTGGGGACTTTTTCGGGGATACACCCCGTAGGTCCAGTTCATCGTCTTGGTATTTTAATGCCAGTTTGCTTTTATCACATTTGGCGACATCTGTTATTTTCACACAGGTAAATAAAAAGAGCTACAAAATTGAAAAGCTACGGGATATTAAAAAAAATACGCCGCCCACAAACGGAGACCTGAACGGCGTTTATCGCCGTGATACCGGCTGGACTTTCATTAGAATGTGTTTGTACACACTGCTGCATGTCGCCTCCTTACTTCCTGGAGGAGTCTGATTGTTCTCGCATCCCCCGTGTTGTCACTTGTTTGGTCGCCGTTCACTCGCCTAATTGGGCTTTTCTGCCACACAGCGGACTAAAAACTTGACAGCGCGTCGGCTTTTTCAGTTTTTCCCCGGGTCCGTCTCGTCACTAACTATGTCTGTGCAGAACTCCCAGTTCGTTTTGGACTCACTGAAAGTGTGATTGTTCCGTGGTTTTCAAAATAATGCAAAAAAGGGCTTTGAACACCGAACGTGAGAATAAAGTTTTTTCAAATCTAGTCTGTAAATATAAATATTAGTAACAAAGCGTTTGCTTTACATTTGTTTTTTTAGTGCGTCTGGTAGAAATCAAACCCAGATTCTGAAATAGCTGGGTGAATGAAACTAGAAAGTAAGGATTTGCTAAAAACAACTGAATACAGCACAAATAGAACATATATAATATCCAAACTGGATTGTTTTTCCATAAGAATATATTCTATTATGGAATGGTCATAGCCTCCTCCGCTGATCCTTTGTGTTGGCGCTATAACTCAAAAATCATTTCATGGATCATTTTCAAAATTTCTACCCCCCTTGATTTTAGTATGAGGAAGAACTGTATTGATTTTGGGAAAGGTCAGTTGTAATCTCCAACAGTAAGAGGGAACTTCCTGTGGGCGGGGCTCAAGAGGCGATTTCTTCCTTTCGGCAGCTCTTGGAGGTCAAAGTTGACAGTTCCATCACACAAACACACCTCTTTAACGCAGGAGACCGGCGTTCATGTCGCGTATAAAAGCAAACACATGTCACACATCTTCTAAAAACCTCACCGTGTAGCAGGAAGTTGCCTGGTTCCCAAATTGATCAAAGTGCTGCTTCTTGTAAGTCTCCCGAGGACGTCGGACAAAGAAACTAAAAGCAAATAGTCGCAGGTAACTACTAGACACGCTGAGAACTTGTGCGTCTCTTGGGTCAACGTCTCCCAACTTCTTGGACCCACCTGACGTTTTTTATGTCCCAGAAAGAGTCAGAGATGTTTATGGAATCGTCATCGCTTTATAACTCAACAACTGTTTCCTGCATTTTTTTTTTTTTTTACTAAAAATAATGTTGACACCATTTTACATTTAATTTGAGGGATTCAATCAGGGAGATTGCTTGTACAAAGCAGGGGATCGGGGGGCTTTGGCGGGATATAGATTCACGAGCGATGACTGGTCGTGTAATGCGTCTGTCTGGCGTGTTTCTACATATGAAGAGCAGACATGATGACAGTATTTACGTCGTCTGTTACTCACATTCAGACGGATTAGACGAGGGACACAGGGTTTATAATCTCTGCACAAAAACCTCCTCACATGTGGATACACAGACGCACACCTACCCCTCAGAGCCGTGACTAAGCCTGCTAGATTACCCCGTCCCTGTTGGCACCGCTCTGATGCTGGCAACACCGAGCCTTGTCCTGTGTGGTCGGCTGTGTTTCCTGAGGGGCTACAGTCACAGGGTTCAGCTGCCGCCGCCGCCGCCGCCGCCACCGCCACCGCCACCGCCGCCATCTCAACTCCTTTCCCAGTCTGACCCACGGCAACAGGCAGTCTGCTGCTTCATTAGGTCACTCCACCCGCTCTAGCTGGGGGGCCGTTTCAAGGCAGGTCCAGTCTGAATTACCATATGGCTCCTCTTGGTCCTGCTGTCATGAAATATGAATCCGAGGCGAGGACTATGGGCCCCGATGCACTCAGATGCGTCACATGGCCCAGCCGGACGCTGCCAGAACTCCCGGCGGCATCGGATGTTGCAAAGATTTCATCACGCCTGAAAGTTATTGTGTTTTAAAAATCGAGCCCACATCATTTTACCTCAACTCGGCGCCGGTCCGTATTATTCTCAGCTGCATAAAAAGTTGTGGTTTTAAACATAAAAAAAAGTTTTGGGGGGTTTAGCGTTTAAGTGGGAAAAATGGATTCTTCAGCTGCTCTAATTGCCTCGTCTCTCTCTCTCTCTCCCCAGCCTCATCTTCAATTAGCGTAGCGACAAATGCTTCGTGGGATAAAATGCGGCGCGATATCACAACAGCAGGTTCGACATGACATGAATCAAACATAAAATTAAGACTTAATTAAGAAAGAAAGTGCCGAGGCAAAGCCTGTGAGTTGGGTTTTATTAAAAACAGCTGTATAACAAAACAAAAGAAAAAAATGGAATAATCCAAATCAAGTTCACGGGGAACATTTTTACTAATTATAAACTAATTTAGATTTTCTGATTACACTGGTAAAATTTCTATATTTTTACTATTTCTCTGGGTAAAAAGTGATTTAAATGAATTCAACTGATGCGAGGAATGAACTTTGTATTAATATTTTTTTCATTTATTTACTTGAGCAAACACAATTTCTATAGACTAAATATCCGGTAGATATTTGCTATCCTCCCTATTTATTCGGACTTTAAATCTATTTAATTATATTGGACTATTTTATTGTATAATCTACAATAATATCAAACCAGCTCACTTCATTTAAAGGACTCCAAAACGAATTTTAGTCACATAAATGGACTAATATTCAGTTAATAAAACATTAAAATTCGTAGAATCTGACTCCAAACTTTCCATTGTTTTTATTATGTATACATTTTTGTATTTTATTTAACATTTGAGTCATTATCAAACTCTTAACTGTGATTCTGGCAGATTTTGTCTCCCATGAGGAAGTCATATTTCACTTAAAGTTCAAGTATTTCACTTAAAGTTTAGAATTTTTTCTGCCCAGTGTGAACACGGAACCGGTTCTGACTCAAGGTGACGAAGTCCTTCAGTCACGTTTTGCCATTTTCCGACAGGTGTTGGCCCGACGGATGAGAAACAATATCTGAAGCATCCGTCCTAAGCTGAGGGACAACCTTTGGGGCGCTGAATGTCACCATCTGTTCAGGACCTGCTTAGCTGAAGTCATTACGGCGTGCGGAGGGACAACGGAGCGCCGGCGCCGACTCGTGACGGCCGGGGTTTTATATTGCACGGAAACTCAGGTGGGCCCTGATCTGATTTCAGAGGCTCAGTTGGAAACGGTCGGGAGCGCTGGGGTTGACATTATCCGCCTCTAATTGTTGCGCACACAAGATTTTTAACTCTCTGAAAAGGTGAGATGATTTATCGGCTCAGGCCGAGATCAAACGCAGGCGGAGTTATTTTGGACCGGGGCGTTTGCCGCAAACATAAGAGCAAATATAACAGGAGTTTTCAGATTCACAGTGTCGCTGCTGAGCTTTAAAACCGGGATTCATTGAATGTTTTGGCGATTTGAAGGAAGATGAAGCTCATAATAAGGTAAAAAAACTTTTAAAAAAACCTTTCTGGCACGCCAAAGTTTCACTAAAGGGAAAGTAATGAGAAAAAATATAAAGAGTCTTTTAGTTCATTTTTTTCCCCCTCTGACATCTGAAGCCATTCTGGCTTTTATCCAAACCATAAACCTTTATAAACAGCATTAAATAATGGTGCGCCGTGCGAATGCTTGCTGCATCACAGCATCACCTCCGTAACCTGTCGGCCATTTCTTCAACTATTACATTAGTGCAGCGATGAACACGTAGGGTTATGGTCGGGGGGTCACGCCGGCGTTTGTCTTAGGATTCCAATCGTTACAAAAGAAAAGACTATAACAAGCTTAAAGAGCTGACGACTGATATCTAGTCTGAGGGACACTGAGACTCAAATTTGAATTATCGACAAATCAACCATAAATAAACAAATGCCAATCAAATAGACGAACGGCTAAGGCGCCATTTGGATGAAAATCAGTTCAAATATAAATCGGAAAATAATAAATAATAAACATGCAACTACGTAAAATGCGTAACTAAAAATTTAAGATCAAAAATGGTACAAATTTTAAAAATTCTAATTTGCTGGAGGTTTTTTTTGTGCTGGATTCTAAATTGAATCCTTCATTGTCAAAATCTGGGGTGTCATTATTCACAAAATTCTCACAGTACAACTTAATCATCATCTTCTTTTTCCAGGTGAATCGTTTTCTTTATTGTCTTTCTTCAACTCCAACCTAAAAGACTAGAAGAAGAGGAAGGAGACCCGCCCCCTTTCTGGACATAAAAACGACATTTTCAGCTGATTACACGCCTACAAAAGACATTTTAAAGAATATCACGTTCCATTTATTCCATCAGACACCCCCTATAATACACACCTGCACCTTTAATGTAAAGGTGGGCCTTAAATATGGACCAACAGCAGAGTTGTGTCGAACGGAGCTGCCTTCAGTCCCCAGCTTTAATCATCCTCTCCTGTTTCGCAGATATGCAGCGGGCGAATATTGAGCAGCCACCCCCGTAAAGATGCTCTTGGATGACTCGGGTCCATTGCTATGAGATACGGCACAATTAGTTCCAGCGGTTTTCCATGGTAAACAGAGTTTGATTAAGTTGTTTGGTGTTGATGTACACGCCGCAGGGCGCTCAATCCTTCATGCCCCGCCTCCAGTTCCTCTCACGCGTCAGCCAGAGAGGAGAAGGGGGGTGCGCCGACTCACCACAGCCAAACTTATCTCCCAGCAGGATAATTCTGTGGAGAGGAAGGTATTATGTATCTGTAAACCAACTCGCAAGCATAGAATCGGCTTGATGCGCTTCTCAGGTGGCCATCATTTTGCCTGAATGGATTTCAAGCAATGATGTGGAACAATTCCTTTGAGGAAGGTACCCATTCAAATGAAGATAAAGTCATTAAACCGCAGCAGCTGTCCTTGGATCTTCACTTTTTTTTCCTGGATTGCCTGTGATGAATATGAGTGTGGCATATGTTTCAAGGATAAGATACTCTTGAGGACGATGTTCATTCCCGGCGCACGGCTATTGAAAGGTGTTTTTCTCCATTATTGCTGGAGGACTGTCAGTTTTGCAGTTCATGCCACTTCTGGACCACAATCTCCGTAGATGTGGAATACGGGTGTTTTTAATACATCCTGCACACAGACACCGTTATCCTTAACTATAAGAAGCACTTGGAGATCGCAAACCTCCGCTAAGGCACAAGGTTTAGGAAACATTGAGGCATATTTCTCCGTTAATGTCTGAGTTATCGCGACAACTCCAACAAACTCTCAGATTATCTTTCAAATACTCTGTAGCTGCTTGTCTCCTACGCATTCAACTTCAGTGTCTCTGTTCAGCCCCAAGCTCAAACAACCATATACATCAAGGGAATCAAGGGAACTCTTGAAACAGGCCATACATGAAGAAACATTGAAGGGATCGAATGATCAAAGGCAGGAAGCGCCACATCCTGCCATCACTACTCCAAACCACTTGTTTTATTTCATTTTATTGTAAATTATATGAGCCACGTAAAATCACGAATATGTAATGATCTCTAGGATATGGCAAAATCTACCTTTGGGTAAACTTCTAGGCAAAGTTTCTCCGTAATCCTTCTCACAAACAAACATAAAAACAAACAAGGAGTGTAAACATTCGTCACGTAATTACGCTCTGAATATTTTGTATGGAATCATCTGTGTGATGAAGAAATCTTCACACAAAATTCTTCCTCACTTTGTGATGAAGAAATCCCCAACCCCCTGACAGTTGGATGATGCAGGGGGTTACTGGAGGGGGGCTGGAGAATGAATTCATTGCATTTGCAGCAGCATTGAATATTGCATAATGAATATAATATAAATATTAACCAGGTTTTTTATCTATTTCAAGTCATATTTTGGATTTTCCTGCATTTTTTGGGGGGGAGAAAATGTCATTATTGATCTTTTCTGTTGGTTTTGTATGAGCGTAACCGGAAAATATCCCTTCATTTTCCATGCTCTTTGTGAAACGATGTTCTATAATCCCATGTGGAGTGGGTCAAATGTTTGGCACAGGAGTAAAAATGGAAAACTAACGCGATATGATCGTTTGGGATGTTGACAAACAAACGTGGCGCCTCTGAAGCCCCTCCAGCTTTTTCGGAAAATGCACTTCTACATCCTCCATACGGATTGATGTCTTCATTGCAGATATGAAGCGCCGACCCAAAGGGACCGGAGAAGTTGGCCGAGTCACTGAGTTGAAGATTCCTTTCGGTTTTTGAAGGCGATAAAAGAGCGCCACGGGGAAGAGAGGCAGGAGGTTGCATCGGTGGGGCCGGACCCTGCGGGGTATCAGCGAGAAGATGAGAAACAAACCAGGGAGTGCAGCTTAAACACTTTTGAGGCGTCAATAGACATGCTTCGCAAAACCATGTTACCATGGCAGCCATCTTTTCCTGCTTTATCTTAAGGACAATGCCAACATAAAGTACATGCTCTTCATCGTGCCCCTAATAAGGGATTATTTTTGAGCAGCTATTCTATTTCTTATCATTTTCTGCCATCAATGCTTCACATACTTACTCAAGACGAAGTTCTCATCGGGTAAATCTCCGAAAAGCCCCCCGGTGCAATCCCCCTGATTGAACTCCGCTGATTAAATGTGACCTTATAGTGTATGGATCTCCTGGAGTCGATTCATACGCACCAAATTTGGACTAAATCGGACCAACAATTTTTGAAATAAAGTTCCTCCTAGTGTTGGAAGTATATACAACCAGCCTTGACCAAAATCAGTCCAGTTCTTCCTCGCTCTAAGGTCTATGTGGGTATAAAAGGTTTTTGTGGTGAACACAAAGGATCTGCGAAACAATATCTATAATTTCAATCAATCAATCTTTATTTATATAGCGCCAATTCACAACAAAAGTTCCTTTGATGGTTGAACTGGGGGAGCTAAACAGAGACGCTGAAGTGAAAGGAGTATTTGAGAGATGCTGAGAGAGATTGTTGGAGTTGTCGGTAGATGAAAAGTCTGGCAGTAATGTCAGACCGAAACGGAAAAATATTCATGCGGTTTTCCTAAACCTGCCTCAGAGGAAGTTTACGCCCCCTGAGTTAATATTATTCTCACATCACCTGTCCGTGGTCATAATGTCGTGCCTGATCGGTCGTGTGCAACTTTTTTCGGACATCTAAAGGCCAGTATTTACAGTGGATATGAGTTGACTGGACTTGACCCTGAACCGTTTTTTCTGAAAGCGCTGGAAGAGAACACTTTCATAAAAAACCTCAATCGCTGCTCAAATCAATCACAATCGCCGTTATATGATTTCTTAAATCATAACAGGCCCTGAATGGCAGAATTATCTCAAACAAGACATCATCTCAGAGCTATGATGTTATCTCCTCTCGTAAGTGAATCATCTTTGCTGGTACCGAGGCCGCCTCTGGTTGATGTAACCTCGTTACACCAACACAGCTCCGCGGCGGCGCGCTACAAACCTCCAGCCTCCCGAAAAAACGCCGGCTCTAATCTTAACTTGAACCGGAGTGAGTCTTTATTGATTGCCAGCTGGGAGAGCAGCGATGGGGCGCTCTCTCTCCTCTAATGGGATGGAGTTCTTTGTTGGAGCACAAAGGCACAAAGGCGCACCTCTGACATGACTTTTTTTTTTCTCTTTTGCAATCAAACAAAGCGTGTCCGCCTGCATCATGGGAAGTTAGCCCTCTTAATGTAACCGGAGCCTGAAGCGCTCCTTGATTGTTACCAGCCCCGCCAAAATTAAATCTTTTTTTCTTATTTCACCCGGCACTTGTCGAGCTCGTTGCGTGTGATTTCTCAGATTGCTTTCTCTTTTCTTTTTTTTTGATTGTTTTGTCTCTCAACAGCTCAGATTGCCTTCAGTGACAATTTGTCACTTTTCATGTATCGTTTTATGGACACTTGATGAAATGGGTGGTGAGGGACCCTCGATGGATTGCATTAAATCCAGCGAGGTGGCTCTGCTGGGTTCATTACGGGCCTTGTCCCGCAGATTTTGATGCTTGATTGTATCCTTGATGACAAAAACTGGGGGTCTCAGAGGCTTACGTGAGGATCATCACCCCGGCGCCTTGGGTTTTTCTTCGGGCCAAATTGTGCGTTAGGGTGAATCGGTAATCAATTGATGAATCCCTTTCCTCCGGTTGGAGAGGAGTAATCACGGTTGTTCTCCGTCTGTGTCGTCACAGTATGGCTTTTTGTCTCCCTCAGGCCGTTTCTTATGATTTTCTTGTTTCAGTAAGTTGATTACTACAAATGATGCGTTGCAACATATCTCTTTAAATTACCGCGAAGAAGTGCGAAAAATTCTAAATCATCGCAGGCATTGTCACTGAAATAACGTTTCTACTCTAGCTGCTCCCTTACACTGATCAGCCATAACATTATAACCACTTTCAGTTGATGTGGACTATAGGCTTGTGTTGTCGACCCAGACAGCAAAAGTAAATATCCGGAAATCCCCACAATCCCTTGCATTATACATCTAATCTCCGATACATACCAGATAGGATTCCATTCAAACTTATTCATCGGCACCAAGTTTGGACAAAACCACATAAGCAGTTATGAAGTTCTGTTCCGCAAATAATGTTTTCTGAGTATCAAACCCCCTAGTGAGTAAAGTAAGAACTACTGGAGTGAAATATGATACAAAAGAGATAGATCTCCTTGAGCCGATTCATAAGCTGCAAATTTGGACTAAATCGGACCAACGGTGGATAAATTAGGCCGTAAAACCTTTTCGATATAAAGCTCCCCCTAGTGTCAGAAATATACGACCAACCTTTCTCAAAATCAATTCTGTTATTACTCGGGCTAAAACCAATGTGGGTATAACATTTAAAAATGATCCATGAAATAGTTTTTGGAGTTATCGCACTAAAACGACCTCTCGGGGATATAATAACACTTTTCATTGCTTCTCAATAAAATGACTTTTAAAATTGATTCAATATAAAAATTTATTTTAGACCCACAAAATTCCCTTATTCTTAAAAAACATGAAAATTCTCGTTCTTATAATAATAATGATGATAATAATAATGATGATAATAATAATACATTTAATTTATAACGCACTTTACATTTGGATCAAATCTCAAAGTGGGATATTAGATGAACCAATATTAGCTGGAATATCTTGCTCAGATATTTTTAAAATTAGATTTTTATTCCTATGTGGAGGAGGCTTGACGAGATCAGTTTTCTTTTGAGACAAAAAATGAGGTTTCCCAGAAACAAGACCTTTTCTTTGTTACCCTCTTTCCTTTTTGCGGTGCAGGTGGGATAGAGCGAGGGAACATTTTGTCCTCAAAGCTGAAAATTGAAGAAGATGAAGGATCTGAGTGACTTTAAGAAGTCCAAACATGTGCTTTGACCGGGTCAGAGCATCTCCAGAACTGCTGGCCCTGCTGTGTGTTACTGGTCTGCAGTGGTTAGGATATATGGTGCTCCAATGTGAGACCAACATCAATGATGCATTTATGGAACCTCTGTCGGCTGATCCAAGAAAAGATGTCAGAACACACCCAAATGAGCAGGTCGACATCCTAACCGGACCGCATATGAATGGAAGAATCATGTTTTCATTAAGCCGAACCCTTCATTAACAAACAGAGTTCCCTGTGCTTCCCTGGAATGTGGCAGGAAGATGCTTCCTGCCACATTCCAGAAATAGTTCTGGAATGGTTTGAGCGACGCAACATGAGTTCAAAGTGTTACTTGGCCTCGAGATTCTCCAGATCTGAATCCGATCCAGGATCTGTGGAATGTTCTGGACTAACAAGTCTGTTCCACGGAGGACCCCACCTCGGGACTACCAGGACTCTGGTAGGATCTGCTGCTACCAATGTTGGTGCAAGATACCACAGGGAATCTTCAAAGTTCTGCAGGAGTCCAGGCTTCAATAACTTTTGGCCTTTCAAGTTTAACAGAAACTGTTAAGAATAAAAAACATAAAAACATTCAAATAAAAAAAATAAAAAAAGCCTGATATAAATCATATGGCATTGTGTTGAGATTTAAATGTTGAAACCATATTTTGGGGTCCAGATGGTAAAAAGTGAATCAAGCTGTGTTCTGGGGGAGCAGAGCTCATTAGCGGTAAAGTAATGGCTGGTTCGGATTATTTTGAATTGTAGTCATGTCCTCATTTCAGATGACATATATTACAACATACCACTCATAATCCCACGCGTTTGAGTACAAAAATGTAATTTGAATGCTATCGATGAATTAAAAATCACTTAAATATTGACGAGGAAACAAAAAACATTTAATTCTCAAACATTTTCCAGTGAAAATAAAATGTATTCAGCTCACATCATACTCCCTTACCTAGCAGCCGTGGTTCACGCTGCAGGTATTTTTCTTGACTGGTACATGTCGAATGTTGTTTCCTCGTTGTCGATTCGTGTTTAATCCCCCTGCAGTGAAGAAGCAATTCCCCTGATTGAACTCTTCTTAACTTCAATGAGAAGTTATGCCTGGATAAATGTTGTGGGGTTGCTTCTTGAACGACGTCCGGCGTAAAACGTATTTCAAATCAATATGCGCAACAGGAAACTGATTTCCAAACTGGACCGGTCGGGGCCCGGGTTAACAAGAACTGTCCCTGGATCTGTTGGCAGGCAGGAAACCGAACAGGAACTATGGATAGAAATAGATGATTGACCGTGGCGACCTCGAAAGGGAAAAGCCAAAGACTAAGAAAGAAGATGTCTGAAAAAAAATAGTGGTTTTCATAAAAAAGCTCCCCCTTGTGAGTAAAACATGAACTATTAGAGTAAAAGATGATTTATACAAGATAGAGCTCCGCCAGTGGATGCATATGCACGAAATTCGTACTAAATAAGACCAACGATAAGAAACGGCGACAAAAATGTTTGGAAGTAAAGCTCCCCTCGGTGTCGGAAATATATAACCGACCTTTGCCAAAATCAACCCAGTTCTTCCTCGCAACAAGGTCGCACTGTTAGTTTTTGAGTTATCCTGTTAAAATGAAGGATCTACGGTGGCAAACGCGGCGACTGCGATTGGGTAATATACAAAACTTTTCTATAACTTAACTAGAAAAATCACAGTTTTCTAGGTTTCATGCAGATTCCTCCATTAATGTCCAAGTTATTGCCACCCTCTAAATCTACTGACAACTCCAACAAACTCTCAGAGGATCTCTCAAATACTCTGTAGTCGCTCGTCTCCTGCGCCTTCCACTTCAGCGTCTCTGTTAAGCTCACAGAGCCCTCAGCTCCACCCCAGAAGGAACATCAAAGGCTCACAAACAAACATTGAAAAAAAACAGACAACGCACAAAAATATGCCCTCAACCTCCCTGGTGGAGGAGGGTCCAATCTTAACCCAGCTAGTGTTCGGTCCAGTCACTGCAATCTGGACCAGCACCAGAAAAAACCTTTAAGCCGATAAATGTCTCATGAGGATATTCATTAATCCATTTTCTGCACTCGCCTATGGCTCTGACTATTATTCCTTATAGTACAACATTGTTCAAATACACCCACGGCTCATTATGGTTAGTTACATTTGTAATCTTATTACGTAATACCAATTGTTTACCGCCCAACAGCGATAACGAAACACCGACTATATTTTCTAATCGTAAAGATGGTAAATTCTGCGCCTCAAGTCGTAAGGAACCTTGAAAGCAAACCATTTTCTCTTTAATGCTGTTTTTTTTTGGAGTGTATTGGGGGGGACACTGATGAATTCAAGGAAAATACGATTCAGGACGACTCGGAGCCAATTCTAAAGGAAGCCCTTAAACTTAAGTGGGGATGTGTTTTTAATGGTCCCGGACTCCAGTTCTTTTGAAGTCAGCTGGAAGTGCCTCGCAAAAAAAAAAAAAAACTGAATTCCACTTCTACTGAATTTCTTGGATAGGTCGATCTCAGTGGTGCACTGTAATGTAATTTTTTCTTTTATGTACTATTTCAAAAAAAAAAGAAGCTTTTGATCTGAATCTACAAGGGGGAGCCTGTGAATGTTATCATTACGAGCATAATTCCAACTGGAATATTATTTTTCAAGGGAGCTGCACAATAAGTGAGACTGACAATTTTGAGATGAGATAGGAACACAGATGGGCTGGAGACTAAATTAGTAATTTCTTCCCGACTTAAGAGCGGGACTGTAGTTTGTGACGGTAGTCAAAGCTGTCTGCTTTAAAATGATCTTTTCTTGGACTCCTTGTTCTTGTTCACTGTCTTCATTAGTGAATGGACGGAGAATGGCTTCACTTTTCTTTTTCGTTTTTTTCTGTTTATTTCTTTCATATGGGTTCTGTATCTGCGAGCTTTTAATTAAAGTGTTTTCGGCAGCTGCAGATCTAAGGTCTTCTGGAGGTTTTACGCGCATTATTGTAACACTCGCCATGAAAATAAATCCCCCTCTTAATCACAAAGACAAGTTAGAAGCTGTGGTAGCGAAGAAACAGGAACAAAAAAAAAAAACGGTGTAGTTGACCTTTATTTAATCACTGGGTTGTCTTGAGATGGAAATCTGCTTTAAGAGTGAGTCCTGGTCGGAATGGCGACGTAACAGCGTTAGAAGAACTACCAGAACCGACGGACAGAAGAAAGAACATACGAGGCATTTGAAAGCTTTAAAGTGAATTTTCTGATGTATGCTTTGCCTCCGCACAAACTGTTGGATGGAGAAGCTTCAGAAGTGCCTTCAAAGCGCCACAGACACGAGTAGGACCTTGATTTTGTTTCCGTCTCCCCTCAGCTGGAAAAAAGTAACACAATTCAACTGGGTCAGGACTGTGTCAGCTGATCCAGTCCGGCTCACCTCCGCTAGGACCAACTCTGAAACAGCACTGTGTGGTGTGTTTGTGCGGTCGGGTTGAATTAATGTATTCATAACAGTGATTTTTGTTGTCCTGTACAATAATAATAATTATATATACATTTAATTTATAATGCACTTTACATTTGGATCAAATCTCAAAGTACTAAAAGCATCAATCAATCTCCTGAGGAGGCGGGACCTCTTCCTTTAACGCCGCCAAACTGTGCTTCAATGTTTGTCCAGTAGTCTAGAACCAACAAACTGAAGATTTGCTCCAGAAAGAAGGTGTGGACATGAGTCACCCTTCAGAACCAACGAAGAAGAAGATGGATAAGTTGAGAACACAGATTTTGACAAAGGGATGATCATATTTATTATTCAGTACAAGAAAAAGCAATAAAGTGCGAAACCTCGTCGTTGAAGAGAGAAAACAAGGAGACCCAACTCGTGGAGTCACCCGAGTTGAATCTCCTCCGGGGATCCATCAGCCGTACCTTTATTTCTGCCATGGTAGTGTCATCGGCTCCAAATTAGCTTGGTTAGCTTCTGGGGCAAAGGTAGGTCGTCCTCCCACCCAGAACTCACCATTCCCCGGGGCTGTAGACTGAGTACTTGCTGTGCCCTCTAAGCTCCTCCTCTCCCAGGACCACATTACCACATGTGTACTAAAGAATAGTATTCAGGGTTTTGAACAGAGAGATCTTTCATCACATTTTAAACCTTGTGCAGATGTGTTTTGTACCAGATTTGCAGAACAACAGAAGTATCTTCTCTGTAGAGTCTGGGCACACTCTGGATATGCCAACAAAAAAAGGATTTGTGCCAGCAGTATAATAGCGCCATTCCGGCTATTCAGCTTCACACCGGAGCACACATGTGCTCCAAGGTCATTTATCGCACATTTATGTTCTACATGTAATCATGGCGGCGATGGATAGGTGTGTAGTCATAATGTGACCGCGGGAGAAACCGTATTGAATACGTAAATAGATCTTTGCATTGGCTGGGCTGACTCATTCCTCAAATAGCTTATGGGTAATTTTACCAGCGGCGGCTGACAGTGACAACCAGTCAATGAGCGCTAACTACATCAGCCGCGGCTGCTGCCCTAAATACGCTAAATCAACACAATTCATATAATATGTCGAGTTAAAGGAGCAGCTGCCGTTCGCTGAGACAAGGTAAATGGGTAATTATTCCTTTAGTTTTTGTCGCAGTTTCTCAAATGGGTGATTATTTCCTGAAACAGGTAATTACATTTGTATACGGACCCCCGGTGCCGCTTCACTTGTTCAATCCCTCGCAGGTGTCAAAATGTTTTCAAATGCGAAAATCTAATCATTTAAAAAGTGAGGGAAAAAAATTGCGGGGCTGCTGGGTTATCAGATGACTTTCTCTCCCCTTTCATATTTTTGCAGTGATTAGTTTGTAATTGAGAGAAGCCAAACAAGGTCACAGATCGGCAGGTTTGATTATGAGAGCATCGCAAGAAGAGTAATCATCGGGGATTATTGATAAAGAGAGAAAACATGAGAATAAATAGGAAAATAAATTGCTCATATTAGACAACAAGGACAAACTAATTCAACACATGGGGAGAAAGACGATAAATAGAAGTCAAGTACAGACATCACGGTGTTCCATGGAATGAAAAGTGATGGTTATCATACCGGGTATATTTTTCCTATTACCAGACTCCATGACAGATACCACAGACGCACGCCGCAGAGAAATGGCAGCGAGAAGCGAGATGGACATCATTGATCCCATCACCCCTGTAAAGAAAGTGAAGTCAGAGAATATTTGAAAAGAAAAAAAAAGGATTTGACAATGAAATGTTGTCACAGTGGCAGCTAAATGAGAAAAAAATGTCCAACCTGCTCACTAATCTTCACGAACTTCATCCCTGTATGTAGATGGAGTTATGAGTTCCAGTAATGACTTTAATCCCCAACAAAGAATAATCAAAACAACAACACTTATACAACTCAAAGGAATTAAAGAAGTCGGTACATTTTCTACTGAAGCTGAAACTCTAGAAGAACTGAAACTACAGAGGAAATGCAACAAAACAACCACCTACAGAGATCTAAAACAATGAAGAAAATAAAACTGCAGGGAAACTACAATGAGAAAACTGCAGAGAAACTGAAACTACAGAGGAAATACAATGGAAAAACTACAGAGGAAATTAAATTACAGCGGAACAGCAACAAAAAATGTCTGAGAAACTACAATGAAAATTTGAGAGAAACTGCAACTATAATGAAGAAAAGAAATACAGAGAAACTTATAATACAGGTGAACTACAAAGGAAAAAAACTACGGAGGAACTGAAACTACAGAGGAACTGAAACTACTGAGGAACTGAAACTACAGAGGAACTGAAACTACTGAGGAACTGCAACAAAAAAACTTCTGAGAAACTTAAATGAAAAAGTAGGGAGAAACTACAAGTACAGGGGAACTATGATGAAAAAACTACGGATGAACTGAGACTACAGGGAAACTACAACAAATACCTCAGATAAACTATAATTAAAACTACAGAGGAATTGTTGCCACCGAGAAACTAAAATAAAATAAAAACTATAGAGAAACTGCAACAAGAGAATAATATTAAACAGAAAAACTGCAGAGAACATTTCGGCAGTTGGTTTTACAGCGACTTTTCTTTGGGATTGCACAATGCGGGCAAGCCTTCACTCACCATGTGCATTCATGAACGTCTCACCAGTTCACCAGTTGTCCTTCTGTAGGTGCCTTCCAACACGTCAGCTTGAAGATTCCCAATATATCCCACCAACTAATAGGTGTCATGGTAAAGACATTATTCCTTTCGAATTTAAACTGTTAGTGGTTATAATGTTATGGCTGATCAGTGGAAATTTTTCCCAGTTTTATTAAAACTAAACGGCTTTGGCCCAATTAATCACAAAGTTAAGCGTTTTAACTTTATTCTATCGGTCAAGTATGTCGGTGTTTGTTAAAAAAAAAAAAAATTCTCTTAATTATTGAGTGTTAAATCAGTTCAATCCATGGAATCAAGAAAGAACATGTTTTTTCAGCAGCAGAAGCTGCTTCTATTATGCTTTTCTCCTGAATTGATAACAGTGTGCTTTCATTTTGAAACCCTCCGCCTTACAAGCCAGACCATTCATTTGGTTTTTCTACAATAAATGCAAACACCCACCGACTGACAGATACTGGGGAGAAAAGTGCAAAGGTTTTGTAATTACACCTAAGAGTAATAATCGGCCGTGACCCCTATGAAACATTGAACACAACATATTCATCGTTTACGTTACTTCGACGAGCTCGACCGTAGATTTTTCCGACGCTGCATATCTCGTCTTGGATTTAAAAGCTGCCGGTTTACAAGCACAAACCAGGAAGCTTCACCTCGCGGCGCCTTCTTCGTTCTGCAGTCGTCGCCTTTTAAATTGCACACGGCGTCCTACAGATGGTCAATCTGTTTGAAGGATTCAAAATTATGAGGCGGTATTTAGAAGAAAAATAATGATTTCATCGTCCCTCTAATTATAATCAAACATTTCCAAAGTTGCCCTCTGTGCCAATCATGGCACCTTTGTATAAATAAGCGCCTCCTGGAGATCGCATTTACCTCACAATCATGTTTATTTACGCCACAAAATTAATGTGCGTTCATTTTTCTGGCCGTGAAAGAACATCAGGAGGAGAGAAGTGGATCCTGGTGACAAAAATCAAAGACCATCCTTGAGAAAACGATGGGAGGCCCTTTTGAGGTGCACAGGGATGAAGATGGGGTTCAGGATTTTCATCAAGGACCTTTAAAAATGTGGGATGCAAGGGCAGTCCGGAGATCAAGCCCCCAACCTTCTTGTTGGGGGATGAAAGTTCTACTTCCTGAGCTCCAGTCGCTCCAGTCGGGCTGCTTAAGTATCTAATTTTACTCTCAATGTCCTATTACAAGATGATTGAGCAATTTTGATGTTTTTATCATTTCAACTGCTTATAAAACAATCCAAGTTCAAGCAGTTCGGTTCTTATCATCGACTGCGATGGATCCCGCTCAATTTCCTAGAGCGGCATCTCACAGCTCGAGTACTTTGCTATGACCCCTGACCTCTGGTCCAGCAGAACACTGAAGACATTCGTGAGCCTCACGGTTCATTCAATGAAGGATTAATCATGTTAAATGATCTCCATCTCAGTATTAATTTCGTCAAGATTATCTTGGCGGCCATTAAACGCTGCCTCATCTCTCAGGGGGACTTGAGTTAAACAAATATGCAGAGTGAGTTTGAGGATTTTTACCGAGCATCTCTTCATGCGGTTTAATTACTCTTGTTTAACACGAGCAGACACCTTCGCTTCATCTTGTTTACTCGCTCCCGCTCTCCCCACCTGCATCTGAGATGTCAGCCGGAGCTGGAGAGACGAGGAGGAAAAAAGTGAGAGCACGGGGGACGTCTTCCAGTGAGATTCAGAAAATAGCTCGCTCTCCTGGGCCGATTTAGTCTGAAGGTCATTGTAGGGGAAAATGACCCCGATTCCTCCCTCTCGCCTCTCCTGCTGGCCCCTTCTCCACCGTCCCTCTCCTCTGTAATTGAGTACGGTGTGTGGTTGGGGGAGCAGGCGCTCATTGGCGGGCTGAACATGCTAGTTAGTTACACGCCTTTTCACCGTAATTACAAGGCAGACTCTCCCTGTCTCCAGATCTCTTCAAGGTCGCATCAATTTCACAGCTATCCACACTCTCCACCCCCGCTCCGTCTCTGCGTGCGCTGTCATTACAGACTTTCAGACCCGCTTCCCCTTCGCCGACTTTTACCTCCTCCGTCTTCCCTGCTTAAAAGCATATCAAATCCAAATATACCAATTATCAGTTGATCATCCAATCTTTTCTTCCCGCGAACGTCACTGCAGAGGAGGAGTGTAGAGATAACCTCCGAGTTTGAGTCGTCTGCACTGATAAAATACTGGCAGCTCTGGTCGCCAGAGTTTTGCCTGCAAAAGAATATGATAACCACGTACGAGACGGCGCTGTAAATGACCATGAAATAGTGTGGCAGTGTATTACAATGAATTCAGACTCTTATTTCACATCCAGGGCTTCGCTGTCGTCCCGACAGCAAGGGTATATACCCCAAAAAGCCCCCGATCCCTCGTGTTGACCTCCTCAAATTAACTGTGTGACCCATTAATAATCTCCAACAGTCCATATTGACTCAACCTATTAACTTTTTCTATGAAGTCAGCAATATATTCTAAGGTTAATGTTTTCCAAATTTGGACCAAATCGGACTAGCGGTTGAGAAGATGTAACCCAGAGTCCATTGGTGGTGACGCTCCCCCTAGTGGTGGAAATATGCAACTGAGGTTTCCCAAAATTCAGTTCTTCCTTGCACTAACAGTTATGATGACAAACAATTTGAAAATGATACTTGACATACTTTTTAACAGTTAATTTAAATGCACGTACCAGAGGAATCTTTTATTCGGACAAGATGATACTTTTACTCTAGTGACTATTTTGTGACATTACGGATATTTTCACAGTAAAATTAAGTTGTACGCATATTCTAAATGTAAGAAATGAAGCAATTCATTTCACATATTTTCTACCACATTGTTCTCAGTTTTACCGTCTTTCACTGTTACCATTTGACGGTTTTTACCCTAATCTGTAAAGATAATTTTTATAGTGTGGCTGTCTGCTACTACTCCTCTTAACTGGCATTAAATGCTGCTTGATTGCCTCAGAGGGCAAAGGTCGCTGATTCTTTGGTAAGGCTCCTTAAACTCTTTAACTTTAACTCACCTCCGAGGAGGGAAGTGCAAACAGAGCGGAAATAACCAACTCTGCGTCGTCTCCACCGTTGCGTCTCCCTTTCTTTCAGCGCACGTCTTGGATCGACTGCATTGCTTATACAGCCGAATGTCTGCCTCCTCCGTCTCTCTCTCTCACTCCTTCGCCCCTCCACAGGCCCCTCTCATTTGCTTGACACCCTTGTCAGACCGGGCCCAGCAAGGAGTCAGAGTCGGTACTTACTGGGTTCACAGGCGCTGTCAAGTCCTCCAGCAGGCCCCTTCAGCCGTGCCAGGCACGCCGTATACTTCAGTGGGCTTTAAAAGCGTCAGAGCCACTCAAATCAAGGCGCCGCACAGCAGAGCATCTGTTTTGTAATTTTATTCCATTTGGTGCAGCATGTATTGGCAAACCGCCGATGGAGCCACCTGTTTACCGTCGTCACGCCATAAGCCCAATCCCCTCCACCGCTTTCTGAAATTTGGAAACTTGCACGAGACGTCCACCGAGTGCGGCGGGAAATGATCGCCCCGCTAAGTGATGGTGATTTGTTTATGCTGCCTATTAAACTAATAAGTCCTCACATCATTGTCAAGCCTTGACATTGGGAAAGCGGTGAGGAGGAGGTGGAGGAGGAGGAGGAGGAGGAGGAGGAGGAGGGTGATACCAGCTCCGACTACATGGCGAAATGATGGCGTAGATTAGCAAGAGTGCCGCTTCACAGACCCTCGGCCTGTGAGAAATGGGGAGGGGTTGGGCGGAGGCGCTTTATTGTGCCACCGTTTGATTGAGTTGCAATGTGTCAGGACTATCAGCCCGTGCCATCTTCACGTGTCCCGCGTACTCGGCGCCGAAATTGATTGAGATTTATCGTAAAAGGATGATTAAAGCGCCGGCGGCGTAGTCGATACAAGGGAAAGTGAAGCTGTGAACACATATCAGCTTCCTGTTCTCTGACAGCAGAGGTTGACGGACCCAAACAGCTCCAGCAACTCAGAGTAACAAATCATTAGAGGGGGGGGGGGGGGTCCGCCAGCGCTGGGGACCACCGGATAGAAGCAGGTGAATGTAAGGCCGGAGAATCACATGTGTGCACCCCCCCTGGGTCTGCCGCGCCGTGGGATCGGCTGTACTCGGCGTAATGCATCTCAGAGCTATCCTTGAGTGGATACAGTATCCACCACGCCAATACCGGCATGATTAATTGCTCGGGTGGTCTCATCACTTTTAGTCCAGAAAGGGCTCCGAACCCCTACGGAGCAAACAAACCTACTTAACCATTTAGTGCTTCCTCTGCCTCCGGTTACTACTCAATCCACCCACCTGGAAACGCTCTGACAGCCGCGGTCGCAGGGGAAGTATGAATCTGACAGCACTGCACTCTTTATCATTCTACATCTTAGGGGCCGCCACCTGAAGGTTATCCTGGATTTTGGAAGGTTGTAGCATCCAGGTCTCTGATAGCATTAAGAATAGAACAGGTTACCGGCAAGGCTTTCTTAACTTTGTTATGTCCAGCCCACTCCTAGCTCTAACCCTGAAATGAAAGTTTTCTTTAACGACAGGAAACAATTATTTTTGAGATTCAGGATCAAATATATCTTTTTACATCTGATTAAGGTAAAATTCCTTCACACCTGTAACCTGACAAACGCATGTAATCTTCTTGTTTTTATGGTTTCGACCTCAGCAAATACTGTTACCAAGCAGTTATGTTAATTGCTCTTATTTTGAAGGAGCAGAGTGCAAGCTAAATTGGCCGTTGTGTTGTGACTGTTCTGCTTTGATGAGATAATAAATTACTGCGTGTTTTGATTATATTGAAGTTTCACTGTCTAAGCTTGTGTCATAAATCCTCGGCTACAGGAGGAGAACAACAGAACAGTTCCAATCCATCCTCCTTAGTAAGCTTCACAGGGCTTCTAGCTAACTGCTAAGCTAACAAGCTAATTTTTAAAGCTGAACATATATTACTTATACGTTTAAAATGGATCCTCTAACACCTGTGCGTCACACTCAAGCGCCTGTCATTGGTAGAGAACTGAAAAGTAAATGTGGAAATTCTCACCTGTGTAATTTCAATGGACCCACGTAATGTCGAGAATGTATTCTGGTTGTTGGTTAAGGCGGACATCCACCCTTGCAGCATCATTTCCTGTGTTTCGGCCAATAGCAGCTCAGCATGAAGACCATTTAAATAAAATAAAATTGATCTAATTAACCCCACCTCCAGAGGAGTCTGTCCTCCTCTGCCCTCCACCAACACTTCACACAGACTGCCTTTCCCCTTGCCTGCCCTCAGGTGACCCTGTTGAAGCGCAATCTGAATTTCGATCATACATTTCTTTCTCAAAGAGGATATAAAAATTATTTTATGAATGATACTGAAATTGGGTGATGGTTTATTTCAAACCAATTACTCTTTTTTTTTTTACATTTTGATCTTCCTTCTGCTTCACATAAACCGAAGAGCAACATCCTCCTCTGCCTCCATGGACCAGCCGCCTCTGGTGCCGATGAAACTTATTTTCCGAGATGGTGTCTCTTTGCTCGTCCAGACATGAGTGTGCAGAAATGGTAGCGCTGTGGGTGAATTTATTCTGATTCAGAGCCAATCCCTCTGAGGCCGGACCGAAACTGAAAAAGAAGTGAGTTCTGTCCGCTCGGATAAGGAGGTCAGCATGGCCGCGCGACACGGGGCCAAGATTGCTGGACTCCTCGCGGTCAGCAACCTTTTTCTCTTACGCAGCCACCTGAGCTGACCCAGATTTCTCAACGTCTCCAATTGGCCCTGGAGGAGTCCGTAGCAGATGGCCGTCATACACCAAAGGGTGTAGATAACAGCCATTTATCAAAGCATTAGAGGACTGCCACAGAATAAGGCCACCGGACATGCATCACCGTTTCCACAAATTCTCATCGCTGTTTCTAAAATGTTGCTCATAAATAATTCAGGTTATGGCCACCGGCGCCTCAGACAGTATGGGATATTTTCACCCCACCTCTGTATCGGATTCCCCCCCCACCCTCCTCCCTCACACAAAAAAGACAGAATTTCTCTTTCTGTCTCTCTCTCTCTCTCGCTTCTGTCTCTCTCTCTCTTGCTTCTGTCTCTCTCTCTCGCTTCTGTCTCTCTCTCTCTCGCTTCTGTCTCTCTCTCTCGCTTCTGTCTCTCTCTCTCTCGCTTCTGTCTCTCTCTCTCGCTTCTGGCTCTCTCTCTCGCTTCTGTCTCTCTCTCTCGCTTCTGTCTCTCTCTCTCTCGCTTCTGTCTCTCTCTCACTTAGCGCTGAACGGGCCCTCGTGAGGTCCGTCTGAAATCCGTTTTTATTCCTCTAACACCCATTAAATAGAGCTGATGTGTTCTGAAAACCCAATCTCTGAATCTGGACCGATGCGTTCCAGAAGCTGATATAGTCCTTTTTTTGTATTTTTTTTTTTTTAACTGATAGGTTTAAGGAAGCGAATCACAAGAAATTGACCTGATTGATCTTTTTTAAATGGCAGTTATTTTCTCATCGCCCGATGACGTAAGGCAGTTGGTTTCCAGAACCATTATCTTTTAACCCTCGGGGATCTGAGGTCACAGGAACCCAAACTTAAACTCCTTTATACGCCACGTTAAATTATGTTTAACAATCCTTTTAAGCACAACATCACCTCTTCGGCCATCATCACCTCTTCGGCCCGACAATTATTGTAATAGTAATGGAGCCATAAAAACGCTGGATTAGGGTTAAGGGTCATGCTGGTGTGATTTAAACTCAAGAGGGTTGAACACAACCTGTGTGAGGAATAAAAGAAAAGAGAATAAAAGAAAAGAGAATTTTGTCTCCCTCCAGAAGCCGAATTTATTACATTTGTCAACAATCTCATATATATTCTCTGGTTCTTCTCATGGTGACCATTTTTCCTCTGACATCACACTGAGAGACTCAGAAACTGTGACAAGATCATAAATATAGAGAAATGCAATGAATGAGTCTTTAATATCAGCTTTTCTTTATTGATCATCTCGGTTAAAAGAAGATGCAGAAAGAAATCAGCTAACAATAAAGGCTAGCTCAGATTAGATGTAGATTACTTCCTGGATAACGTTGTGACAGCATTACGTGAAAACATGAGAGATGTGTCATATCAATATCAATCCGTATTTTCAGAATTTTATAAAATGCTGAAGTCTAATAATCTAATAACCTGATGACAGAATAATGTTTAAAGTCTGGCTTCGACTTTAAGTCAGCGACAATGTTAACTTAAAGGGACCTTACGCTCACTGTAACACACATTTTTGTGCGATGTTCACGCAGTTTACATCCAAAAAGTCTTTTCCGGGAACGTTTTACCGGTGAAGCCGGTGTGTTTTCACTCCCGGGTTTAAATTAAGTTATCCAAGATGTGTGTCGATATTCAGGATTAATTCAGGCCTTTCCTATCATGTAACACTGTAACACTATCAACTTTAAGTGTTCTAAGAGAGTAGCCTATGTGTTCTCAAATGTGCTGTTTAAGCTTGGCCTCTATATGTACGAATCAGCCATAACATTATGACCACCGACAGCTGTCAATGTGCGGATATAAAACGTGTAAAAAAAAAGACTATTGAAATTGTTTTCCTATTTATATTGTTGTATGATATAAGTATTTATTCCACATAAATAGGGGTAAAGCAGGAGTCTCATCTGCATGCTGTACTGTTGTACTTTACGGTTGATTTTGAGGACAACTAAGGGACGTTCACCAATCAGCCATAACGTTACAACAACTGACTCAGTGGAGTCCGGATGACACAGATGATATTGTTACCATGGCTCCAGCCAGGGGGTTGGTTATTTTATGACAGCATGGGAACATTTCTTTCCTTAAATTGAAGTGTTGGAAGCAAGAAAAATGGGTATGTGCGAGGATCTCAGTGACTCTGACAAGAGGCAAAAATTGAGATAGATGACTGGGTCAGAGGATCTCCAGAACTGCTGGTCTTGTTGGATGTTTACGGTCTACTGTGGTTAGTGGCTGCAGTTCTAAGGAAGGACAGCTGGTGAATTGGGAAAAGGGTCTTTGGTGCCCAAGGCTCAAGGGAGAGAAAAGCTGATGAACATTGGTCCTGAGAGAAAGCACCAGTCATCGGCGACGTGACGACGGATGTCATTTTCCCTACTTTTACAAGACTTTAAGAAAGAAAAACAGCAGCAGAACATTATTGTAGTAAATTTATGCTTTCTGAAGATGATTTCAAGGTAAGATCTCTCCACCTCTTACCCATGGTCTGTTCAAGGAGTTGTTCAGCACACACTTGCTCTCTTGCAGACAGTTAAACAGGAGAATTGGTGCCCGGATCCCAGATCAGGAAGATACAGCCAGCAGCCATTATCCAAAGCTACTGTGGCATCTCTTAAGCCCAATAAGTGGATACACATCGACCCCTTGGACAACATTCTGGAGCATTATGTCTTGACTTCGCAAAGGCTATCAGAATTTAAGAGGGCGACTACAGCCTGTTTTAAAATGTCTGACAAACAGACTCTTGAAAAAACACTTTTATCTCTGATGCTGTACGGAATAAATAAATCGGATCTGATGTTATTAAGTGAGCTTCAGTAGTAGCAGTGGGCGGATAATAATCAATTGGTCCTCAAGCCGGAGCTTTCTAGAAGCGTTGGGGGGTCACCAGAGGTCTCGGACATATTAGCACCAGGCAGTCAGACTCAGATGTTTACCAACCTTTTAGAATTCTATGGCCAGAGGATCGGTCTTTATTGACTTTTGCTTCCAACAGGGCGACTGATGGGAAAAAAATAAACCCAGTCTTGTATTGAAGTTTGAGTCATTATGGGCAACTTTTTTTGAAATTTTAACATGTAACTACTTTGAAGCTGGGGGACTGATTAGCATCTCGCCGAGGTCTCGCCGTCCACCAATATCCCTGATTATAATTTTCACTGTGTCTTATCGTGCGCTGGCCATGTGGGACCCGGTCGGGCCTCGGTGGCCTCTAGGCACTTAATTTGAGGTAATCAACAACTTGGCTTGAACTCCTCTGATTACTGGTGACTCCATGAAGCCGCCGCCGGGAAACATGCCTGCCATGACAGTTCATCCCGCGATGATGGAGGGGCAACTTCTGCAGGTTTGATTGGATATTTGTCATGTGGTAATTCCTAAATATGAGGCATTAGTGATCTGGGTCAGAACACAGTATTAGGAATAGGGCTATCATTGACCATAGTTCACTTGGACATATTTCTTAATTAGCCTCACTGTATGCTCCCCCTTAAAGTAATTAACTCGATCAGAAAGGGACCTTGCCTCAAGTCGAGGGAAAAAGAAAAAAAAAGAAAAGTGCGACGGCGATAACTAGCTGTATTAAAAATTCCAAAATCGTATGTCGATGCCGAGCTTTGTGCAATTAGTATGCAGAGTGAGCCACCTAATTTTAAATCCTCATAGATTACTTGCCAGGAAGTGATCTGGGAATGTGCTTTCATAATTCATTTGGCTCAAGGTAGTTTGTTTTCCAGAGCATTTTTTTGAACGGCTTTTGTACAATAGCGACAAACAAATTAAAAATGAACATGACACGTTGGCCTCGGCTTGTTTTTATTTCCTTTTTGGCACGCACGCTACACGCTTCATCTTGTTTTGTGGGTTTTTTTTGTTTGTTTGTTTTTTTTCAAGTGTTTGTATATGAGATAGAACGAGAAAGTGACGAGGGAGGGAAAAAAAAAAAAAGCCCAAGGAGACCGAAAAAGATAGAGAATCACATGATGGGCACTGTAATTGCATCGGAGACAGCGAGGCCCATTAAAAATCCCCTCCCTCTCGCGCATGTTTTATTGCCTCATCCTCTTTCCCTTGATGGAATTATTACCCTGTTTGTCCTAAGAAAGAGGAAGCTGGCAGAAACCATTCAGACAACAGCCCATCCCAGAGGGGAGATCGCTGCCTCGGATAGAGACGCGCTCTCAGGCAGTGATAGAGATCTACAGTCCTGTCAGTGGGGAGAGGATTTAAAGCTGCCGTGGTCTTCCTTTCTGCTGCGTCCATCATTCTGCCGTCCTGAACATATGAAGCTAGGAGGAAAGACGGTCATGGGTTCGACAGGAACGCCACGATTGAGGGACCCCGAGGCAATAGTTTAGCCTTGCTGAAAGTCTAGAAAAGCGTTTGTTCATTCATTTTCAGCTAAATTTGGTATTATATTATACAGCATAGAAAATGAAAGTCAGCCATAACATTATAACCACCATAAGGTGAGGTGGAATCAATCCATGGGATGTATTTGTGTAGCCCTTTTCATAATAAAGTGCTTATAAACAAAGTGCTTCACACGCTAAAAAACAATAACCCTCCCCAGGCAACCCACACACACACACACACACACACGAACGCAAAATACATACACCCAGCTGTGACATTGTAATCAAATAAAGCATTAAAATAAGATCAGTACTCGTAAAAACAGGAAGTTAAGAAACAGGAACGGAGGAAGTGCCGCCATAAAGGGGCCGCCCAGAAGAAGCTGCATTAATAAATACCTCAGCAAGAGTCGCACACGAACAGAGGAGTCAACAGCAGAACCATAAAGCTGCGGTATGGAGTCCCGCATCCACTCGGGCCGGAGAGACACCCCGAACAGTGCTCCCAAAGCCATAACCGTGATTACAGCCCCCGGCGTGAGCGGCCCCAAAGTGAACAAACAGCAGAGGATAGAAACTAAAAATAGAAAGATTGTTTAAATGAATTAAAATCAATCAAATAAAAACTGCAGGTATTGTAGGGTGTGTAGTGGTTAGTACTTACCAATGTTGCTTAAGTAAGGACAACTGGTGACATGGTCGCTCCCTGCTACACTCCCAAAAAAATGGTTAAGGAATGGGGCCAATGACGGAGCCCTGCGGGTCACCAGAGGCCAAACGGGCCCCTGAGTTATTAAGACAGTCCTATTTGATAAGTAGGATTGATCATTTCTCCACAGTTTATTTCTTGTGTGGTTATAACGCTGTGGCTGCTTGATGTATGTGAAGTCTGGCTCTGTCATCAGAAAACAGTGCGGCTGAAATGATGATGATGAAGATATTCCCACGGCCGCCCCGGAATGATATTATTTTCATTTATTTACCATAAACATTTCATTGCCCAGCTGTTGTCGCTCGTCCTCGGCTGAATTCATCACAGCAGCGGGAACAAAACCCCTCCACTCTAAATGCACTTACGCTCCAAGATTGTCAGTATTTTTCCTCTTTTCATCCCTCCTAATCTTCCGTATGGATCTGCAGGGCTTAAAGTCCATCTTTTCCAATTGGCTAATGATCTATTTTGAGCAGTTGGAAAATATCTGTCTCAGTTAGTTCTGGTGTTGAAAAGTTTGAGGGATGGTGCTGAGGGGAGAGCAAAATCAATAAACCTATCAGAGGAGGGTGACATGATATATGCTGGCTGTGCAGCCACTTCTCCGGAGAAGGAGGATTTGGCACCGCCATGAAAAGATGAATATACGCTACTTAAAATACCATAAACTGTGCACGGTAAAAACAAAAGTTTATCAGCGGTTGTCTCGCCTGTCATTTGTCGCCGAAAAGTAAGATTTAGTTTCCTCGAGAGCTTTAAATCTCAGGAAAGCTGCTTTATAGCTGCCCCATAACGAAGCCGGAGCGCCGACGTGGGCTTTTCCAACTGTCCTTGAGCAAGAAGTAGCAAACTCTCCGATTGTTCCAGGCATTGTGAGAATCTGTGAGCAGGAGAGTCAGCAAAAAAGTCGGCGTGGAGTTATTCCCGGAGCCACTCCGGCTCCATTAGACAAATATATCGTCCCCCGTTACCTGAACACACACAAAATGCCAGAGTCGTAATCCTCGATGAATATACTCGCATTATACTTGCAATTACAGCACTAATCTGCAAGCATGTTCTCTATGGTAGGTTGCTGTTTCCATTCTTTTCCAATCCAGGATTTAGGGGCGTAGCGGGAGCCGTAGCATTGTCTGAGCACGCATAGTTAAATGAAGAAATAGATTTGGTTAATGAAAAAACGCAACAGATGGCGGCTGTAAACCCAGTCCCTGCGGAGCATGAACATTTCCTGCAGAATGACAGAGAGCGGATTAAGGTCATTTTTGCCTGGTTTTTCAATTTATGAATTCATGCTCAGAGGGAGTGGTGGTGCTGGTGGCGGTGGGGGTGGAATGGGAGGACTGGCGTCCTGCCGAAACTCTTTGGGAAATCCAAATGTCAATGAGCATACATTGGAAATGTGCACATATTAGAACAAATAACACACTTTAGGAGGAGAGCATTAAGGCGGCCATCATAATCAAACATTTAGGCTGACGAGGGCCACACGGAGAGCCCGGTGGCTTCCAGAAAGGCCGTTTTTATAAGCCGGGAAACATTACATGAGTTGATGCAAGGAATGCATTATTGTAAAAGATGGAAAACAAAATCAGTGCAGCCCATATTCTTATGATTACTTAAGTGCTGTACTTAGTTGAGGTACCTGTATATCTAATTAATGCTGCTTTATACTTATACTAGTATATAAGTATATTTAGTATATAATACTAAAGTCATGATTCCAGTTCTGACTGTTGTACAGATAAATTTAAACCTATTTATTTCAGCGGGTAGATAATTCCAGAGGGTCGTAATTAGATTGAGAATGCAGTTTTTCCAAACAAAGTCTTGTTATGTCTAATTCTACAGTTTCCTTCTGATTTACCTTTCAGATTAAAATTCTGACATGTACCTCCGACGGAATCTCGGATAGAAAATCCAGAGTTTCTTTATGGGTTCTTTGTGTTTCTCACAGGAAAGTGATGGAATAAAAAAGCTGTAATAACCAACTACATCCTTTCAGGTCAGACACATTGATGAGTAAACATTGATCTCAATGAGATCTTGAATATATCATGTATTACTCTAATAGTTGATATTTTATTCAGCAGTTGGAGAGTGTTTTTGTTTTTCAGATTTAACTTCACTTTTAGTTTAGTTCTGACGGGGATTTCTTGCACAAGGCAGGCGATTGGGAGCTTTTCTGGGATATATCCACTGTCAAGGATGACAATGAAGCTGTAGTTTAATAAGGTCTTGAATGCAGGTCTTTTAGTGGAGTGTTTTCACACTGTAGTATTAGTATACTTTAACTCAAGTGAAAGATCTGAATACTTTGTATACACCACATACTTCCACTTAGTGCCTTATTTTAATTATTTTCAATGTGGTTCCATAATCGTGAAGAGCGACATCCTTTCTCAGTCCTTGCTCTTTCTGAAAACTCGGGCAAATGTTGTTTCAATGTCACCATTTCAATATTTGAATAGGGCAGTTTTCTTGGACACAATGGCTAATTTTCAGTTTACTAATTGCATTTGAATTTATTCAGCTGAATACAAAAGGGAAAAAAAGTGAAGACCTTGGATATTACATCCTCTTTGACTCTGACACCATTCGTGGGCCTGCGTTTTTAAAAGCCGACCATGAAATCACCACAATCACCCTCGTGCTCACCACATAGCACCAAAAAAGCGACCCCCGCGTTAGCGTGAGAGCGTGCTGATGCTCGTAATGATGCAAAACGAAGGGGGAGGTGCCTCACATTAGCAGAATAGCTATGCAACAATCTTGTGTTCGGCTCAGAGCACCCACAATGGCGGTGACAGACGCCAGGGACATAGAGCATTAAGAGTTGCTTCTCTGCATATGCTTTTAGGCGGCGCTCTTAGCGCCACACATATAGGAGCATATGTCTGATGAATGTCAGTGATTTGAAGCAAGGCAACTCGGCTGTCGCTGCTATTTCTACTATGTAGGGTGCCGGAGCCCCTCACACTCTTTACTTCTCCCTTAATCCTGCAACGACAGAACGCAGCTGATGACCAGCAGATGGATGTGACAGAATGAGGATGATATGTAAAAATTGAGCGGAGATGAGGATCTGCCAGACTGTACTGACGAAACACTGCTGATATCACAGGGGGGAGTTCATTCCTTCCCCGCCTCGCTTGTTTATCATCTTCCAAAGTGGGTAGGACGGGGGAGGCAGCGAGATGTCATTTAACCCCTTCCATCTGGGCTTTAACCCCAATATACTTGTTGGTCGGAAATTCTCTGCCAGCCTTGACATCGTCATAATCATCCATCATCATCATCATCAGCGTCCTTTATAGTCTCACGCAGCTGGTGTGTAAAGTACTAGTCGGCAATCTGGTGTCGAGCTCATAAACACCCTGGCGGAGTAAAGTTACAGCCCGAGAGTGACTTCGATCGCAGGCGAGATAAATTATGCTGGTATCGCGATTGTAATTGGGAAAGCCAGAGGTCTAAAGCGTCCAACGGCCTGCTGGGAATTGTCGAACAAGATGTGACAAATGGGAGGAGTTGAGGTCTGCTCGTTGGGCAATAAATGGGATGTTAAGGGATTAGGAGAGAAAGGGATATGAAAAATGATCCAGGGAAGGATGTTTTCTCGCGGGTTGGAAATTCAGGCCAGGCATACCGAACTCATCAGCAGGAAAAGAAAGAGAAAAAAAAGTAGAACAATGAGCCGCTGCATTTCTTTTATTAGAGTTAAGAATGTCTAGAAATTTAAGACCCGACATATTTTTAGAAGCCCATCAACCTGGGCCTTTATATAGCTCGATAAAATAGGACTCCACGTTTCGTCGGAGATTGAGCTCAACTTATCCCAGCGTGTGAAGAGTGAACACTCGCTCTCAGGGGGGAGGACATCCAGGCAGAGAAAATGTATGGGCCCCATCACTGGATCTTATTTAGATTGATAGAAGCTGCTCAACCTGTCAGAATCCCTACGTGTGCATGTTTGTGAGCTAAAATGATCCGGATTGCCTTGGGAGCCCGTTGTGAAGCAGTGTGAGTGAACCTATTTACCTTTGTGTGCGACTCTTTGTGTCTTTCTTTATGCACGCAAGGAGTCGTGTACGGTTTCTCGAAAAGGGGAAACTGAGGGAGGAGAGACAAAAGAAGACTTTCTAAAGGCATCAACGACCGCACGTACTCCCTCACCCCCTGTTGCCTCTCTCCCTGGGGTGTTCGTTAATCACCCTTTTAGATCTATCTGCCTGTGGGTGGGCCTATTACCCTTCAACGCTGGCACTTTTGTTGCCAGAGACAGTGCCGCCATACAAATCCTCTGCAGACGCCTCCTCCCTCAGTGCATCTCTTGCATGCAACACCTTATTAGATGAACATAAGAGATGATGAATAAATAAACAAAGCAAAGGGGATTCTGGGAGATGAGGAGCGTAGTGACAGCTCGGGGTGTTCATTAAGACAAGGCGAAGAGAGTTGAGCTGCGCACCACACCGGGTGGCGGCTAGGGCTTCGTTGGTTTCCCCTCCTGCATCCCCCCCAAAAAACTTCCATCCTCCCGTCTGCCTGCTCTGGCAGGAGATCCGGCGCTCATAATCAAAACGGGCAGAGATCTTGTCGAGGGAGACAGGCGCCATATGGATCCAGCTTCAAAGATAGCTCGCCTTGAGCTGTCAGGATCTCTCAACCCCGGGTCGCTCGCACCTTGACTTGAAAAGTTCGGCCCGATGATTGCTTCGACAGATTCTTAAGTGGTGTCACACATGCCCCAAAACAATTTGTCCTTTGAAATGAGACATGATAGTTTAGCTAAACGCTCCCAGACCGCGAAGGAAAGCTGGAAAATGTCTGAAACCCAACACCCGAGTTTTTCGGCTGACTCTTTAACCATCCGTATGATGGGCGGGTGTAATTACCTGAAATTAGACGGGTGTTCATGAGTTTCAGATGTAAAATCAGAGTAAACAGTGGAGTAAGCTATTAACCTAATCGACCAATTTAGTAAATGGTCAATAAATAACGTGTTGCTGCCAATTAGACCGTATCATGTGGAGTGTTTGTGGCAGAAGCCATCTGTTCCACCCAAAGGTGTCTGACCTTGGTTTATAAAGGTGGCGGTTTTAGAACCACAAAAGCCGAAGCAGGGACGCACGGCGCTTTGTTTCCGCCTCAATTTTCTCTACTAACTCCAGTTGCTTAATATTCAAAAGAACTCAATCAGTAATGTGGAAATGCATGACGGTCCTGTTGCTGCTAATTATCTTAACCGAGACTGTGAGCGACACTCTCATTAAACCATTTGGGCATGCTAATGGATAGAAAATGGACTCAGGACATGATGTTTTTGGAAAAGAGGACTCAGCAGTTCGAAAATACAAGTCTGGTGCAGGTCTGTCAGAATTATTTCCCGCAATTATCTCAACCCATGAATGAATTATTCTATTTCTAATGTTTAACTTTGATTATGTGACTATTTGCATGGCTGGTTCAGATCCAGCTGAGGACCAAAGGCCAGGGCAGCACAACGGTTATACATAAAGTAACACACAGCAAGAAGGTTCTAGGCTCAAATCCACCAGAGATTTGTATGTCTGTGTGGAGTTGCATGTTTCCCTTTGTGTGTGGGGGTTCGCTCCGGGTTCCCCGGCTTCCTACCATAGTTCCAAAACATGCAAATGTAGCCAGCTGTGTGCCTGAATTGTGACTGAGGGCATGAATGTGTCTTTGTCTTGGCCCTTTCATGGATTGGTGACTTGGCAAAGGTGTACCCCAAAGTACCCCATTTTCATTTGGGATTGGCTCAAGCCCCACCCCAACCCTGAGCTAGAACATAGAAAAAAACATAAGTGTCATGTAGCTATACATGTTCTTCCTCCCACGGTACGAAAACATGCCAAACACGTGTATCTCTATTATCCCAAATGGTTCTTTGTGGTTCTATGTGTTGGTCCTGTGTTGAATAGGTTGGACCACCTGACAGTGTGAGCAGGGGTATTCCGGTAGTGGGGCCGTTAGATCATTACAAACAGAAATTGATTGGAGGATTTCTGTTTGGGCTATAATTCAAATATTTTTGACAAATGTTGAGATTGTGATTATTTAATAGGGATGAAAATATTTTATTAAACCTAAATGGAAAACAACCCAACTGCAAACGGGTTACAAGCCAGTGTACTTCTAGAGTTGCTCCAAAGCCTGAATAAATGTGGAATGCTGCATCAGGGAGGGCATCCAGAAAAAACTTATGCCAAATCAGTATGAGGAACACAAAACGGTTTTCCGAACCAAACTGGTTGGGGCTTAGGATAACCACGACCGCCACTGGTACTGTTGACCAGAAGTGTACGGGCCTATTGATGGAAATAGAGGGTCTGTTGTGACGACTCCGTAAGAGGACAGCTCTAAGACGATGAAGAGGAAGAAGAACATAAAAGGAGCACTGCTTTCACATGACTGTTGTTTATTCCTGCATGATGTGTAATGAAGGACGACGTGATGAACAAAAGCCATGGCAATCCAACAGTGGGATCTTATAACTTTATGATGTCAGAGTCTTTGTAGATGCCTCTTCTTCATACTCAATGATTTTTACAAACCAAGGCCGACAGTACAGAACATTTTACTATCAAATGATCAGACGTTTCTTCATTTTTTCTACAGCCTTTGCTTGAGAATAAAATTGGACTACCTTATTTAGGAGACAATTATATGAATTAAATTAACTTAAGCTGACATGGATCAACAATGCAGTGCTTTCACTTTTAAGTTCTGTAATGTTTTACACGGAGGTTCTTCAGCCGTCTTCTAGAAGCCAAATATCAAGTGTTGATTATTCTCCTGAGGCCTTTATTACTCACAGTGTTCGTTGGACAAACATCTTTTGCCAAATTGAATGTGATTGCATTGATGTCAGCGGTTTTTGGGGGGGAGCTGGATGGATGTTGTGACTCGCTGTACAGGATGCCTTATAGGCATGCTGGTAATTGGAATTAAAGTTCTTTAATGTAAAATGGTGAATGATCAGTTCGAGAACAACCTCTTCCATTAATTTGCTCAACTTCTATCACTCTCACAGTTTGTTGGAGGAAGACTGCAGAGACTGCAGCTTTGTCCTGGAGTGACTCTCGGACTAACACCAGACTGGTTGTTGTTTATCATGCATTATGTGCTTGTTTGCAGGCAGTTTTACTTTAAGTCCAGTGAAGAGTCACGAATGTTTGATGCGATGTTTTGTCACAAAAATCCTGCCAATCGGGCGAATTTGAGGGAGATTAGACGAATTGTTGTGGCCCAGTTGAGTCGTTTCTGCTTGCTAAGTGCAATACTTTCCCATTATTTAGTCCACTTTACTGGCTTTACTGGAATCAAACAAATTCGAATTTAAGCATTTTCAAAAAAAAAACTCCCATTCTGGTGAATTCTGGTTCTCAAACGGGGGTACGTGTACGCCTTGATTTTTTGATATCTAAAATAATTATACTATAATCTATTTAATCAAATATGCCACTATTGGACCAGCTTTTTGGGGATGTACCCTTGCTGTCGGTGAAAATTTTTTTTAATCTACTAGTGAGAATTAACGGTTGCAAAATTATACATCGACCAAACCATCATTCTGCTGTTGATAAAAAATACCCTCATCTCTGTCGGTGCAGTACACGCGAGCTGATCCGCCTTAGAGGTATGCTGAAAATAAATCATTAAATTCCTAAAGAGAAAAGTAGTTCATTATCTGTACAGCAGCAACCCTTTCCATGAATTTGCTCAACTTTCTGAGCCTCCCTCTCATCATTTGCCGGAGAAGGGACTGAAGTTTTGTCCTAACCTAACACCAGACTGGTTGCAGTTTATTGGGCATTATGTGCTTGTTTACAGGCAGTTTAACTTAAAACCCAGTCAACAATCACAACTGTTTGATGTGTTCTCTTGTCACTAAATATTACACAATTCTGCCAATAATGCGAATTTGCAGCATTTGAATGAGATTAGATGAGTCTTTGTTGCCCAGTCGAGTTTTCCCTCTGGCTGCTTAGCACAATACCTCTCAATTAATTAGTGTACTTAGCTGTCTTAACATGCAGCGCATCAAGAAAATAAATCTAATTATTTAAGCATTCCAAAATAAATGGAAGCCATTTGCTTTTAACGACGGGTACCCGCGTCATGATGAACGTCGCACCCCAGCACGGAGACCCGTGTTGTGTACAGACTCATAAAACACACAGGAGTAGCAGTAAGCCTCGACCTTAAAGCAATCCGCCGGTCTTAAAAGCAGAAGTGCAATGACGCATCGCGAGGCAGGGAAGTGACTACGCAAGGTGAACGAGCTGAAGGGGAAACAGGTGAGCCGGGGGGAGGTCACACTTTGGGAGTAGATAAATAAAGCCGGGAGAGCTTGCATACTCCGGCAGAACAAACAGATGGAGCCGTAAACTGGGGCTGATTAATTAAAAGCGAGCTCTCTAAATTCCTGTGTGAAGGGGTTCAGGTTGTGAGCGATGACTTCACTCTGGCACATTCTCAAATGAAGTACTCCGACTCTGCTTTTCATTTCTTGGAAAATGTATTTTCTTTTGCTGTCGTTTCCAGCTAAAACCAGGACTCGAACCTGCCCATCATCCCTCCTTTGTCCGAGTACCCAACCATTAAGTGCACTCTGTCTGACGCCGCTCGCTGCTTCCAATCAGACTTAGAATCTTGAGTGGAGATACATTATTTTTATTGCGACTTAAGGCAATCAAAGGGAGAAACAGAAGACATGCTTTTTCTTAATAATAGTCATCTTCATCTCCATCAAAAAAAAAAAAAAAAGCTCTTGGGGGGGTTGAAAACGCACAAGCCTCGCAGTAATACGTCTGAATTACTCGTGATTGGTTGCATGGCTAATGGAGAGAGACAACACCTTGCCAGGTGAAATCATGCAACCCTGAAAGAGATTTCCACTCACGATGCCCAGGGGTCACCTGTCCGGTCCTCTGGCAACAACATTTGATCAAATGCGGAAAAACACACACATAAAAGGTTGTAATGCGAAGGCTGCAGGGTATAGAGGAGTAATGTGTGATCTGATGTGAACAGACAAGACATCATATAGTGTGTGTGTTCTAACAAATCATCCTCCCTGCTGTACATGGAGACTCAGAAGTCTATTATGCAAATGTCTGTATTCTTTTTTCTTTTTTTTTTGGAACCCTGCACTTTCAAATGAAGACCAGGCGATGGACCCGGGAGTCGGGGTCAGCATTGGACTTCTTCTGTGTGCGTAAATTTCATGCATCGGGAGATGAGGTTTGGCATGTGCTAATTGGCGTAATGAGGCGCTATGCACATTCTTCTACCGGAGCACTTTATTTCAGTCCGGTCAGTAATTTTGCAGAACCGCCTGAAAAACAGGATGTTCTCCGATAATGAAGCACAGAACATTTCTAATGCTTTTCACAGAGAGACATCAGAGAGGCTGCACGCTTTGCTCTGGTATCTGCTGTCAAGACGTTAGCAGCAGATTCTGTAAGTTGTGAGGTGGGGAATCCGTGGATCGGGCTCGTTTGTCCGGCGTATGCAACAAAAGATGAATTGGATTGAGATCTTGGGAGTTCAGAGGTCAAATCAACACCTTGAACTTGTTGTTGTGTTCCTCAAACAATATGCTGAACCATTTATTCGGTGTCTCAGGTACCTCTGTCCTGCTGAAAGAAGCCACTGCCAGGAGGAATACTGTTTCCATGAGGGTGCAACACTATGTATAACATCACGAGGTTTATCAGCAGAACATTCCCCAAAGCATCAAATTAACTCTTCTGGCTTGCCTTCTTCCCATAGCGCCATCCTGTAACCATCCCTTCCCATAGTGCACACTGTTACCGTCTCTTCCTCAGGTAAAGAGTGCACACATAGTGACATTACCAGTTGTCCCTCTTCAGACCACTTTGGTGTGTACTAACATCTGCAAACTGGGAACAACCGACAAGACCCGCAGTTTAGGACGAGCTCTGACCCAATCAGATCCTTATTCTTGCCCAATATTCCTGCTTCCAAGATATCAATTACAGTTTGTGGAGCTGTCGGATGTGACGTCACACTCACAGAGAGACGGCCCGACGGAGGAAGAACAGAGCATTGTGGTACTGAGAATTACCCACGTCAAGCTTCTTTCCTAACTTTAGCCTGACAGCTAAACGCTCTTAACTATATGCACGAGTACCCAGAGCCTGTAAGTCCTAGATGAGTAGCCTGTACGTCCCGGGTGTTGTGGTGCCATGACACAGGCGCCGATGTTCTGAGATAATCAATGCTATTATTACTTCACCTGTCAGTGGTCATAATATTATGGCTGATCTGTGAATATGGCAAAAGTATTTATTGGATAAGAGTTAGAAAAGAATAAAAAGAGGACATGTTTGGTCTGTCGGGAGGCTGTATCGAGGCTGAACCTTCAGGGTCTACGTTACGGTCCATCAAACATCATTCCGTGTCCAAGGTCACCGGAGATTCCATTTCAGAACAACTTCAAGAACGGCAGCGAAGGCGAAGATGTTAATGCAAGTTTACATTTTTCGACTTGTGCTGTCCTTAATAAAAAATGGCACAACCTGCCAATATTTACCAGCATTATAAAAGCAGAGCGTCAACATTCAGAAGAAGAAAACAGACCAACAGAACTGAACGGTGAGCAGAACTCTGACCATAAAAGCCCGAACCCGATGTCACAAACACACACGGCAGCTCAAAAGATATTGATTGCTGTTAAGATCTGCAGAGACAACCTTGATTTCTACATAACAGCCTTCAGCAGAGAGCAGCAAAATTAAAGAGGGGGGCACGCTTTGAAATCTGGGATCGACCCGCCGAAACATCTGCCAACTGTCTCCTTGCAACGAGTTCCCCTCGAAGACTCGCCTCAACTTTCTAAAACTGAGCGCGGATATACCGACACACTCTTTCGCCCACGCACAGAAACACCTATCACAACAGCTGAGAGGATTTAATTGGAATTTCTTCAGTGGTTTTATTTATTTGAGAGGTTTGGTACCCGGCCAACGCCGGTGTCATTCAATTCTGAGCAGGTTGACCTGAAGGGTTCTGCAGGAAATTAACTTTGAGCTAAATCTAGTCTCTTCCTCTGGGTGTATTTCCATGTTTGCCTGATATGAGATGAAGCAGACATTATGAATAAATGCCACAGCCATCAAACTGCGTTGGAGTTTGAAACTTTCTGTTGTTGGTAAAGGTCTTTGTAAGTGACTCATAAAATGTGTTGTTGTGATATATTCTGACATAAACTGGACTTCATAGGTCTTAAATGGACTTTGAAGGTTTGTAATAATCAATTTATCACAACATATCATCTGACGTGCTCAAGCATATCAGCTTGTAATATATCTTTTTTACAGCACCTTGAAAAACATTTTTTTACAATCTGAAAACTGCATGGAGGCGTTTTCCACCATATCAGCATTATTAAATAACTTAATACCGTCTTATTGGATGGATTGTGATGAATCCTGGTCAGACTTTGAATAAACTACGCTTACAATGTCATCTCACGTCAGCAAGGGTACATCCCTGAAATGTCCCCGATCCCCTGCGTTGTACAAGCAATCAGTTGGTTTGAAACCAAAACCAACTGAATTCATTTTATTAATCCAGCTATAATATAATAACTGGATTAATATCATTTAGGTCCAATATAACTTAGGTCCATACGGAATAGTAACTTTTCATACCATACCTACTTGTTGTTGTTCATCTATGTAGGCTACGTCTCCCGATACTTGACGATTTAATACTCTAATATAATATTTTGTTTCAGGAATATCCTTCAGGATCAATAAAGTTTGAGATTGGCTTGTAGATCGGCATGTGACTGTTGTCAGTTCTTCCCTCCATGAGTCTCCACATGTGGACATCTCTTGAGTAGAAATCGATTCCATTATGGTTCCGCCAGCTGGCTTACTTCTTTTATACCACCATAAGTCACACCTGCTGACAGGAAGTGGAAGTACCGTCAAGGTTCTGTAGTCCACCATCGATCAAATTTGGAATACAAATTCCAAATTACTTTGGAATTTTATAATCTAAAAATGTTCTGTTTGATCTGTGCATCGACGCATTCTTGGAATATAAAGCGTTAAAAATGTTAATCGACCTCCACATCTTTTCTTTGGAGTTGCTGTGATGGTGCTCTGGCTAAGGAGTATCAGCACCCCCCCAAAGGAAAGTCCCTGTTGGAGCTCGTTGGCCCAATGGATAATTACCACCTACATGTTAATCATCCATTGGAACACACACTGTAATGCTAATTGATCTATTGACCCCCATTTCACTCTGGCACCTATTTGGCCCAGAACCTGGTCAATGTCCTGAGCCTGTCAACCCTGTTCTGGATGCAGAACCATTAAGGCGCAAGACTCAAGGACTGGGTCAGTGCGGTGGCTTCTTCAGCTACATTAGCCTCGGGCTAAACGGGTGTAAGACTGTTTTCGCCCATGGGCTAAATCCAATGTCAGAAGCGTTTTTAAGGTTAAATACAGTAAATATTATACTAGCATTGTAATTTTGAAAATTGACGGTTAGGGTTTGAGAAAAAATTCTCTCGTTTGCGTTTTCACGTATTTGCATTTAAATAGCAACGAATGGCCAACCAGAGCTAACCTCCAAACTTTCATATGATTGTGATTATTCATAAAACCATACAGAATAGTAAAAAAAAAAGAAGAAGACATTTAAGGACTGTTTATCTGACAGCGGTCTTGGCATAAAACTATAAATAAAACTTTTGTTGCGGTACACTGAAATGGAAATAGCATTTTGGGAGCCTAGAAATGCAAATTTATGAAAACATCCAGTTCCTACTACTGCCTATAATGTTTTCCCCGTAAATAACCGGGAGAGTAACAGAACAGAAAAAAAAACAAACAGTGGTGGACTATCTTGTTTTTTATGTACACGCGTCGGTTTATTCTTATTTTGAAAAGTTACTCCACCAACTCCTAGCCTGGCATGCATACTGAGATGTATTCAGTTATTTTTGCGGGTTTCCACGGGGATATCTTTCACAGTGTTGCCGTAAGAAAGCTTAAACTTTTAAAACGCAAAGGAAATTTATTTTCTCCAATTTAATAAAACAAAACATTATCATTTAAATGGGGACAAAATATGATTAAATCAAGAATGAGTTCCTGCTCATGGCTTTTCATGAGTTGATCTTATGTCTTATCTTATCAGACAGTAAATCGCAAAATAACCAGAGAGCAAAGAAATGGTCTGACATTGGATCTAAAAATGGAGAAAAGGCAAAAGCGAATCCACCGACTTTTTCCAGGACTGAATTTTTGACCTGAACATTTCGGTATGATTCCTTCCCCTCTACCCCCCGATGGAATCCTGTCTCCTGAAACCACCTCACCGGTACACTGCAAGACAGCACCAATTAAAACTTGTCACTATTCCCACTCTCCCTGCTTCCCCCCCACCGCACTGTGTGACTGGTGGAGTCACTAATTTAAAACAAGTCTGAAAGTTACACAGGGAGAGTCAGAGATAATGACAATATGCTTCCAGTGGGAAGCATATGAATCTGTGCACTAATGCAATTATTTGCATTTTTTTTTTATTTAGATGGAGGTTGCCTGCTGTTCTGGCCCAGATGTCCGTCTCTGGTTGCCAAAGTCTTTGAATGGATTACTGCAAATCATGTCTTCATTCTCAAATTGGAAATGTAGAGGCGTTGCCGATATCTGACGCACAATCAAGTTCCGACCGCCAGATGTAGAAACACATGAAACCTGCTTGTCTCTTTTGATTTGTGCAACTTTCATGTTTTTGCTGAAATTCACTTTGGATGCTTCAAGCTGTTATATTAGAGTCTGGTAAGATTCATGTAAATGAGGCTAGCAGTCGCATTGGTTTGAGTTTTCTGCCTTTTAATTAACCGCTGTGTTCTGTAAAAAAAAAAAGAAAAAAAAAGAACCTCCTTCATCCTCCACCTATTTACCAAAAAAGATACGTCCATCTTTCCGGCACATGCCCACATCCGATTGATGCAGCAACAAAAGCAGAAAAAAAGCAGCAACAGCCGTCTGCGAGGTTTTGATGACAGAGAATGAAGTAAAGATGAACGTTTCTCCTAACGAGTGACGTTTGCTAATACAGTCTGTCAGAAAGTATTTGACGCTCAGACTCTTCAGGGAGAGTGAGATTGAAGGCTGTTTTCCCTGAGCAGCAGCAAGGTCCATGGAGTCTGGATACTGGTGGTGGTGGCTGATGAATCTCCTGAAACTGTTGAAGAATGATGAAGTTGATGGACCTGTGAGGAATACGCAGAAATTCGAAGATGCAATGTTCCAGTGGCATGAAGGGCGTTGATGAAGAGAACCATATTTAACTAGAAAAAGCAACCAGAGGGCGCACACCTCTGCCAAGGAGCCAAAACTTACCTGTGAACCTACTTTCTTTCCTCCTATCTCATTCTCTTCATGTGTTCAGCACATTCTTTTTATTCTCTGCTCCACACTCATAGACTTTTGAGAGGGTAGTTAAATGAAATAGACATTGTTGCGTCACGTCTTCGTCTTCCTCTTCCCCGACCAGGAAGCTGGAAGCTGGTATTTAGACTGAGCATGCCTTAAAAGAGTGTGCAAGGTGATAGTCTTCCTTATGGGAGTTTGTATATCTTTATTGCAACTTGTTCCTTATTTGTTGGATTGGCAGGAATTTAGCATGTGTTGCTGGAATTATGCCTACCGAACATTCCTGGTGGCCTTCATATCCGTAAGCTCTTCAAATATGCTCTTCAAATGTAAAGTAGGAACACAAGCCGCTGTCCACATCAGTGTACATATATAAGGTTGAGTATAAATATGCTTTCAGACTTTGAGATCCACTCCCTGTGGAGATCCAGTACTGATTCGGCCATCAACTAATCGGAAAGTCGTTGGATCAATCGCTGGCCCCTGCACTCTAGATGTGGAGGTGTCCTTCAGCAAGACATTGAACCCCGACTTTTTCCCAATGGCCATCCATAGGTGAATACATTATTGTTTTAACTAGTAGGTGGCGCCTTGCATGGTAGCCTCTGACATCATTGTATGTTTTGTATGACTGCTAGCTCACGTAATGCCCTTTAAGTGGTTTAAGCAGACTAGCATGATGCTATAGGTTTAGTCCGTTGACAGCTCCAACTTTTAAACATGAACACGCACAAGAAGTGTCAAGGACATATCTGAGATCTGATCACTCAGACAGTCTAATCATTTACCCAGCATCGTGATACAAATGTGATCGGGGCCACACTGAAGGAGCGCCAAGTCACCTGATATCCTCAGCGAAAAACAAGAGGGAATCTACAACAACAGGAAAAATTGATTACACGCTGTCTGATTTGCATTTGGTTCACTTCCTCATGCCCAAACAAGCAGATGTTCCTGAACGCACTGTCTGTTTCTAATTCCACCATTGAGCTGGTAACCGTAATATTCCCAGACCGTCTCAAAAATCATGTAATGCTGAGAGCGGTTGAATCAGGAGAAGTCGTTTATGCCTTTTCGTAAATTGAGGATTAAATGTAGTGGATTCTTTCCATCAAAAATGTTTTTTTAATGGCATCACGGTATCAGGGTCTTTATGTGCATCCTACTTCCCAACGTATAGGAGCTGTTTCAACACACTGTTTCAACATTTCTCCCCATTTACACCAAATTTATAAAGATTGACAACATTTTATATAAACAGTGATTTGACAGATCTCAGAACTGTGATCTTGATGGGTAACCCCCATGTCTGTGTTTGCATTTACACTGGAGACACTTGCCAAGTTTAGCTATAATAGTGTGAAAAACAGTTCTGCTGCCATTTTGACGAGTAATAACTGCCCTCATCTAGATTTCAACCAAATGGTATTGAGGACGTGTGAGTGGGACGAGTTCAAATAATCGACAGACAGTGTGAGAAGTCACTCAGAGTCTCTTGTATCAGTTAAGACCCGAGTTAGACTTGGTTTTAAAATGCGTTTCGGGCGATTGAATCACAAGCGGACAACGAGAACCATCCCCGTTTACACTTGTGTCTATCAAGCGTCTCCAAACGCGTAGATATGACCACTTGTGCTCAGATTTTGTTGTTGCGTACGTCACTTCCGCTACAAGGTCAAAGGGTGTCGTACGTAGTTACACGTCACGTCAGTCGAGCTGCGGTTTAGCCAGCTAGCACGGGCTGCCAAGCAACTTGAAGATGTTTCAAGAGCTAATATACAAATACGGACTATACTAACTGTTGCGACTGAGAGGATAAAGTAAATTGCGACTTGCTAAAGAGCGCAGGACAAGGCAAGTTAGCAAGCAAGAAAAGCAAAGCAAATGGCTTTCTCAACCGGTCCCCCACCTCCGCCAAAACAACCACCGCATCCATCACCGATGACGTATTTTCCTGTCATGTTCTTGTCGCAGTGCCATCATAATATTTACACTAGAAAAGAAATGTGGTCAAATGTGTCCCAGATCACCTCGCCAAGAGGTTTGAGTGATCGGATCACAATTCAACGTTGGTGGTTGCTTACACTCGTATTCAGCGATGTGTCTCCTTGTCCCCTTGTGATACAATCGCCCAAAACGCAAGTCTTACAAGCTCTAAGTCACAAATGTCGGAGAGTTTTGGCTTGCCTATCCTAACTGATATTGGTTAAGTCGGGCTAACACATGGACACGATGCCAGTTCTTCAGAAAAGATTACACTTAGAGACAGGAAACCAATCAAACTTCGTACCTACGGTAATTTAAGAGGCAACGATTCCCATGCTTTTTGGCGTGTGGAGACACGCGGCCATACTCTGCTGTGGGAAACAAAGAATTAAGATTTTAAAATATGCTGTAATCGCTTGAGCCCTGCCAGGAAACCCTTTTGGCTCTCACTTCAGATGAAGACGGTGTCAGAACTTTCTAACAGGAAGAGATCGAAATGATTTTCCTCTGTTGCCCTTATCTGCGAATAGTTGACCTCCGGGGAAATGCAAAACCGAATGTTTAATATTATCTTAAAATCTCTGTTTAAAGATTGAACATCTTGAATATTGCTTTCATAAAGACCATGGGCAAAAGTCTTCAATTGGTTCAGGTAATAAAGGAAGGAAAGTTACGGTTGTCCCCCTTTTATTATCTGAAAAAAAAAAAACCCAATCTGGGATTTATGACTGAGATTCGCTCTGAACAATGTGTCCTGAGATCAATTACACGCTTAATGGTTGAGATGTCATCTTTTACAAATAGGGTCAAACAAAATTGGTGACAAGATAGATCTCCTCAAGTCCTTTCACAAAGTTTGGACTAAATCGGACCAAAGGTTTCGCATAAAAAAGTTCCCCGTATTTGGTCAAATGTGAATTATTAGAGTAAAACACATTTATTTGCGATTTTTTTTACAAGAAAGTGGGATCTGATCACAAGAAGTCGCTTCTGGGGGGAGCTTTATTTCATGATAAACACTGTTTTCCGGATATAATTCAAACGATATAATGGATTATTTTCAAGTTTTTTACTCTACTATAGACTATGAGGAAGAACTGGACACTTCGAGGAAGAAATGGAATGGTTTTGACATATTTTCTTATTCATTGGTCAGTTCTAGTACTAATTTGGTGGATATGAACCGAATCCAGGGGATCTAAATAATATACATCGTGTTTTACCCACACACAAAAAAACAAACAGTTCTTTAAGACATTGTTTCTTAACCATTAGCCAAATTTGGTACAGGTTTGCTGCATATGAGTCCACTCAAAGAGATCTATCTTTTATACATCATAATCTACCGTAATTTATGTGATTCGAGGAGAGCTTTTGTCTTTCCTTTTCAAAATGTACTTTTTTCCAAATCAGCTTCACATTTAATTTTTGTAAGAATACAATCGGGGGGGGGTATTTCTTGTGCAATGCAGGGGATTTGTGACCTTCGGGGATAAACCCTTGCTGTCGGGGACGACAGCAAGGGACTACTTCAAACAGATGCACGGAATATCTATCAGCTCAGATGCGACACTGTTTTTAACTTACGCCCTTTCGGAGTCAAACTGCTGGGGCGGAGTGCGTCCTTCTTATGACTTCCTGCTTTGTGCAGCTTTCAGTGACAAACCAAAGGCATGGCGGCGGTGTAACAGGGTCAAAGTCATCTACATGTGTCACAGAACTTTGACATTTAGAATCCACTCAACTGCAACCACAAAGGAAACAGAACAGTGTAACAACACACGGGTTCTGCCTCCCGGGGGTTTCTGCTTCTGCCGTGTCTCCGCCTCACCTTGGACACCGGGTCAGTGTCAGCTGTCAGTGTCAGGTTGAGAGCAGGAATGCTAATGGACCCCTTACCACATTGCATCCCCCCGCACCTCTCTTCTTCCTCTCGCTCTCTCTCTCTCTCTCCTTGCTCCTCTTCAGTCTGCTGTATGTCAGAGGAAGGCAAAGCTATTAACTTTCCTTTAGTAGTCAAGTGCTGAATCTGGGCCTGATAGCCCGGAGTCTCTGTTTCAATGAAAGATAGGCCGGCTCCCGTTTGAGAACCGGAGACTCGCCTCAACGCTATCTCTCAGCGGGACAGTGACTCCATGTACAGGCCCTTCCTCCTTCCTCCTTCCTCTCCCTCTTCCTCATGCTCCCAAAAGCGCTGGCGGATGCCGCCAGTATTTCCTCTTTTTTGAGTGAGTTTAGTTCAGCAGAAAAAAAAAGTTTGATATCGGACAATCTGCCAGCGTGAAGAGAAACTTTAGGATTTTTTGGAAGTACTTGGACGTACTTGCATCGTGAATTAGGCCGAAAAATAGTGTTTTTCGTAAGAAAGCCGCCACTAGTGAGTAAACTATGATACATACAAGAAAGAGCTCCTCAATTCACAAATCCTGGACTAAATCGGACCAAAGGTCAGGGGGTTACGTTCGACAAACAGTGTTTTGTATAAAAAAGTTCCCCCTATTTAGTAAAATGGGAGTTATTAGAGTAAAACACAGGATAGACAAGAAAGATCTCAATCTCGATTCATATGCACCAAATTTGGACAGTCGGACAGACGGTTGAGAAAGGATCTCTGAAAAGCTTTGGAGATAAGGCTCCCCCTAGTGTTATTGTGTGACTATACAACCAACCTTTCCCCAAATCAGAATCAATCCAGTTCTTTCTCACACTGAGGTCTGTGTGGGTATTCAATTTGAAAATGATCCAAGGAAGAGTTTTTGAGTTAACAGTGGCGGCAATGATGGTTCCATAAAATCTCAGATTTTTTCAGGGTTTAAAAGATGTAAAAGCAAAAAGTCAGAGAAACATCCCATAATAATAAGGTAGGCAATGGTGGCTCAGAAGGCAATTCGGTCTTTAGATCTCCTGACAGTCTACATCTCGAAGACTCCTTGAACAAAACCCTGAACCCCTATTTGCTCCTTGGGTTTCCCACAGAGGTCAGCCGCTTCCCCTCAGGGACGAGTCAAATACAGTAATAAAATACTCTGACTCCTACATCTGTTGATACTGTGAGGTGATGCAGGCGAGGCCTACTGCATGAGTTCACAGTAGTATGAACACTACCCTGGTTATTGCAAACTAAATTGTCCTTGAATCAGGCTCTACAGACTCATTATGAGGTCGGCGGTATGTTAGTATGCAATTGGGAACACTGTCTGTCTTGTTTTGTTTCTGCGTGGGGGGGGCGCGGGGTTGCTTTGTGATGATGAAGGAGGGTCTAAAAGCAGGTCAAAACACTCGCAACATCATTTGAATGAATTTCACAGCATAATTATTGAAAATGACACTTCATGACGACTTCAAGAGCAGTCTTTCATTACGAGCTGAAGCGGAGGCATCTATTTACAACCAATCACTTTGAGGAATCTCACTGAACTATAATCTGACAACAACAACAACAGCAGCGGCGGCGTCAAGCTCCTTCTCACATTTTTTTTCCTCCTCCTCCACCAGCACAATTAATCAAAAAGCAATTACATTAGCATGCTCGGGAGATGGATTAAATGATTTTGACAATTTTCCGTGGCTGCCTTGGCTTGCCGGGTCCTTCTGTCTGCTGAGTGCTAAAATCACAAAGTCAAGAACATTGGGATAATTAGTCCAGAAGATGAGCAGGGGCTGTTCATGTGGCACATCTCCAGAACCAGCCCCCACGTACCGATGCAGCCACCATGTATTAAAGCCAACGTCTGTTTAATCACAGCGCGCCACATACCCTCCATGCTTTATTAGACCATAAATGTGCTGAACGAACGCCCGGAGCCTAATTAGGGAAGACTTCACTTCGCCCGCTACGGCACACTGTTTTTCTCCCCCCTCACATTTCCCTCTCTTTTCTCGCCACTGCTTTCGCAGCGACTCCCTCCACAGTAGGAAGCACCGCCGAATCCCTCCAGTCTTAAGAAGTCAGCTCGCCCTCAACTTAAGATGTTGAGGGGATTGTGCTGCCGGCAAATCTAGCCGCTGCCTTTTCAGCCATTTTTCTGTCTCTGCAGTGCAGGTGGCCTCGGTTGGCGGGCCGGGGAGGAAGAGGTAGTCTTGCAGAGAGGAGTCCTCAATCTCAGCATATGGACTCTCGGAGGTGGGAGTGTTTCGGGCTCAAAGACTTGTGAAGCTCCTGAAAGTGTTTCAATGAGGTTCGGGTGGCATCAGCACACCTGAGGCTTCGGAGTAAATGAGGGGGAGTTGGACTTGGGAACTGAGCCGAACTGGCTTTCCAGGCCAAACAATATTAGCGGCGCCAACATGCGTTTGTTAATAGCCTAAGCGGTTGAAGATATGAGGTGCAGCCTGCAGACCAGAGAACCTGAGACCCTGTCGAGGTCCCAGTGGTGGAATAATGGCGAAGGACGGCCGTTAGAGATGCGGACTGAGAAATTACCGCCTCGCCACTCATTTATTTATATAAGCCTCCTGGTTCACGGAAAAGGTTGGTTAATTATCGTAAGCAATTATCGCTGAGCAAGTGCAGACACCTACATCGCCTGAACCGAGGCACCAGATGTGATCCGGAGGTGAGAATGAGGTCTTTGAAATGGACCCAGACGTAACGTTCCAGACTCCTGCTTCAGTACACTGTAAAAAAAAGAATTGCCTTTTATGAACAGTAAAATACAAGACATTAAGTTTATATATATTATATGTACGGTATATGTATTTATATGTACTTATAAATACCATGCAACTACTGTGAACTTGTTTACTGTGCGAGGGTATGACATTAAATTACAGTAAATTCTAATAAATTCAGATTCTTTCAGTTTCTGTTTTTTTTTTTGTGATAAATTTGAATATAAACACCACACTCTAAAAACTGTACTGTAAACAAGTTTACAGTACAGTTTTGTTTTATTTTTTTATTGTATTTATATCCCCAAAAGTCAGAAATATTATGGAATCATCAACGAAAACGTTGTAGATCCTTCCTGTTAACGCAATAACTGCAAAACTATTACAAGAGTCAAGTTTAGATTTTATAAGCACATAAAACTTAGTGCAGGGAAGTACTGGATTAATTTTGGGAAAGGTCAATTGTATATTTCTGACACTAGGGGGAGTTTTATTTCCAATATTTTTTGGCCCATAATTTCTCAAAAGTTGTTCTGATTTAGTCCAAATTTGGTGCTTGTGAATCAACTCAAGGAGAAAATCATGTTTATGTTTATCGCAAATTATAGAGATATTTTTCATGTAATTGTTTTTACAGTGTAGGAATGTTTACGCAGAACTTGCCAAACCGACTCCCCAGCGGCCCTGTTACTACCTCAGCTGGCAGGCAGCTGTATTACGGAACCAATCCTGTTTTGTTTTTTTGTGTTTTTTTATATATCCGGCACAAGAAATATCCTTTGGATTGGTGTTATTATTATCTAGTGGAGATAAGGAGTCCCTCCGTACGAGGAGAGGAGGAGCGCATCATGCACAGCGACGGGGATGGGAGAGAGCGAGCGAGGGAATTACAGAGGCAATGGGAATAATGGGCCCGGCCAAGTGGATTCATCACTCTCTGTATCCGAGGTAAAATAGGGTCTTATTTGCAGATACGGGGCTGCCCATTAGAGGAACCTTATCAGCAGGTTTTTTCGGGCGGAGAGGTGGCAGGAGCTTAGGAGGAGGCGTGCAGGAGATGACTGGACACCTCTGTGTCCGCGTCGTCAGCTCAAGGGGGCCGGGTTAGAAGGAGGAGACATCTCGCTGTTCTAGGGAAAAAAGAACCGACGCCCCGCCATGACAGTAATGAGACAAGACCACCGCCGCTGAGACATAAGTGATAATTACACACAAATATGGCCAAACACACACACACCCACACACACGGAAAAATACAAAGTGTCCCTCCACCGACACACACCGCCTCATCATTCTTCAGCCGATCCGGAGAAAAAACACGCCGCTGTACCGCAGTCACTTTGTAAGGGTGAAGGTGGTTCTGTGTGTGTGTGTGTGTGTGTGTGTGTGTGTGTGAGGCTCAGAATAAAGAAGGAGACACAGAGACTGGTGCTGTAGTAGTTATTTACAGTTATTTACAGGGTAGAACCCAGATTCTGGGTTCAGATCCACCTGGAGGCTTTTTTTTTTGTGTGGAGTTTGCAGGTTCTCTCTGAGTTTGGTCGGGTTCACTCTGGGTTCTTCCCACAGTCCGATGAGACAGTGAATGGTTGCTTGCCTCCAGAAGTGGGTTTTGTGATGAACTGCTGACCCGTCCTGGGAGAACTCCAGCTCCAGCCCGGCTTCTGATCCGCTGACGCTGAACAGGATAAGCTGTCGCAGAAAATGGAAATGAGCGATTCTTTGTCAATGACTCAGAAACCGTTTTCACATTTTACACCCACGTATACCTCAGTGTGAGGAAGAACTGGTTTGATTTTGGTAAAGATCAGTTCTGTATTTCCAACACTAAAGGGAGATTTATCTCCAAAGGTTTTCAGGGCCATTATTTTCATTTTCATTAATGTGTGTGTGTGTGTGTGTGTGTGTGTGTGTGTGTGTGTGTGTGTGTGTGTGTGTGTGTGTGTGTGTGTGTGTGTGTGTGTGTGTGTTTGGTCAATGTGCGACATCACCAATGTTCCAACAAAACAGGGAACAGATGAGCGGCAGCGAGGCCAGCGAAAATTATGTAGATAAAGGTGGAGACGGGTGGAGAGCATGTGATTGCAGGAAAGAGGGGTGACGATTGGCGCGTCCACCTGGGTGTCATGATTCCGGCGTCACTGACTGGAACTGGATCCGGGAAATATGTGTGACGTCTGCTGAGTCACCGACCCGGATTGGATTCTGATTCCAACGCATCTCTTTGAAGACAGAAGGTTTATTTTTTTTGTTTGTTTGCTTTAGAGTGAGAGGGGCAGGAACGCAGACGGAAGGAAATAATAATAATTCAGTGTCATTTTATGGGATTTGTCTTAATAGCATTTAAAAGCAAATGACTGTAAACAGGGTTTGCAGTTTTTCATAGTAATGAAGAAAAAACAAAGAACAACTGATCAAACTCATGGACGCAAAATAAAACTCACATTAAAGCCTTTTTTTTTCTCCAACCGTATCATTTACAGTGAAATTCAGGCAACTAAAGCTGCCAGAAATGATCCAGTTTCCATTTGATAAATGGAAAAACTGCTGGCCTACCTCCGTTTGAAGGGATAAACGTTTATCAAGTTAAGTCTAAGTTTCTTTTTCTATCATTATTTTACAGATAAAGCCCCGGATTAAGAATAAATACTGTTTCTGTCCAAGGAATGGCAGAACATAAACACCATAAATCCAGAACCTGTCGGTTTTAAAATGCTGTACATTCATAGTCGTCTTTAGCTCTGCTTCCAGTCTTCATGCTAAGCTAAGCTAACTCGCTGCTGGATGCCGATTTGTCTTCTCATTCATATGTGTGCGAAAGTCAAGCTAAAATAAATTTGATCCGGTTTCATGTGGCACAAAATCAGTTTGTATTTATTACTGATACATCCTCAATGCACAGCAGAGTTACTCGTGGAGTTCCCCAAGGTTCTGTGCTTGGACCAATATCATTCACATGATATAGGTTTCCTCTTAAGTAACATTATCAGGAAACACTCCATAATCTTCCACTGTTATGCAGATGATACACAGCTATACGTATATCAAAGAAACCAGGTGAATGTAGAAAAATGGAAATGAACAAAACTTTTAAGCCTAAATCTAAAAAAAAACAAAAAAACATCTACAATAATAGAAGGATATTTAGCAGAACGTAGGATGTGCAAATAACGTCTTGGATATGATATACAGTATATACGTTCTAAAATGCATATGCAAACATACATACATATATTTAACTATATATTAGCATATATATATATACTGTTAATACTGTATATATACTGTACATATATGTATAGCTATAATATGTATGGCTTTATGGATGTATATATATAATATATATATATATATATAATATATATATATATATATATGTTCAGTTTGTGCAAGAATGTACAAAAAACGTAAACAGAGAAATAAAAAATACTGTTTTGAATAATGTGACACAGGAAGGCGATCCATCAATTTCCCCCTTATTTCTCCTGTGTAAAATGAATTCAGTGGAACAGTGAGTGGACTTTTTTCCTCACCTGAATAAAGAGACGCTTGATTAGTATGATCTGAGCGGCATGCAGCCGCATACATACGTATGACGGCGCTCTCGGTTGCGATGTCGGGGTCACACCTTCACACTGGCTTCACCTTCACCTCCCGGCGTTGCCTTGTAGGTGGTCAGATAACGGCCAGCGTTCCTCTCTGCAGTGCGGCGCTGCGCCGCGTAATTATCTTCTGCAAGGATAATCAGCGGTGCTAAAAGGTGATGGATGGTGTGGGAACGCGTGGCAACAAAGAGAGCAGGCGGTGATACGCCCGAGCGCTCCACGAGGCATTCTAAATCCGTGATGTAGCCGACTCACTTCCAATCAGCACTAATTGTGAAGGATTCTTTCGTGTCATAACGACTCAACAAAAAGTGGATATAATTCAAATTCCGGTACCGTTGCTGCAGCAGTGAGTCGGCTCATGAATACAGGGATGATAATAAGCTGTGAGAAAAGAAATATTGCCACGGCAAGATACAATTTTCCTAATTTCTGCTGATGCGTTTGCATGGAAGGCGTTTAGCTGACGCTCATATTCGGCGAGAGGCTTGCAGAGAGCGAGGAGTACGAAGGCAGGCAGGGGTTGGGAGTCTTCTTCAAGGACACTCCGGCAGGATCAGGGACTGTTTGGAGAGAGTTTTGTCTGTTCCTGACTTCTTTCTCAGAGCACACTTTCTAGTTTTTCAGCGTTTTAGATCCCTCTGAGTGTCAAAACAGACATTGAGGATAATTTGTGACCTCTTAGCAAGAATGTGTAAGAATAAAACCGCGGAAATCACAAATGATATGAAAATGATTTGAACACGTCCAACCGTTGTGGACCTTGGACGTTGCTGCGTGGTATTTTTTGATAGTGAAGATGATTTTTTCATTTACCTCTGGCAGTTATTCAGTTTCAAATCAAGGTTTATACAGTGAAACAGTCCAGGTTCATACAGTGAAACAGTCCAGGTTTATACAGTGAAACAGTCCAGGTTTATACAGTGAAACAGTCCAGGTTCATACAGTGAAACAGTCCAGGTTCATACAGTGAAACAGTCCAGGTTCATACAGTGAAACAATCCAGGTTCATACAGTGAAACAGTCCAGGTTCATACAGTGAAACAGTCCAGGTTCACACAGTGAAACAGTCCAGGTTCATACAGTGAAACAGTCCAGGTTCATACAGTGAAACAGTCCAGGTTTATACATTGAAACAGTCCAGGTTCATATAGTGAAACAGTCCAGGTTTATACATTGAAACAGTCCAGGTTCATACAGTGAAACAGTCCAGGTTCATACAGTGAAACAGTTCAGGTTCATACAGTGAAACAGTCCAGGTTTATACAGTGAAACAGTCCAGGTTCATACAGTGAAACAGTAAAATAACATGATAAATATTTTTCTAAAATAAATCAAGGCGACTTAAAGCAGTAGCAGCAATAGAGAAGTAAACATAAAAAAAGAAAGTACTTCAGAAATTGCAATAAAGGACAGAGCTGACATAAATATATATTCCACTACTCTCTGTGTTTCCTATAAGTGAGTCTTAACAGCAATAAACATGAGGTATACGTCTCCTCTGTTGTTGTTGACACGTTAGTCGCTGTCTAAATGTGTTTCTGAGTGCAGAGCCAGGCGTGTAGAAGAGGAACGCGTACAGATTACTCTACACATTCCTGCTGGATGAATCTGAGAGCCGTGCTGCCGTGAATGCATCAGTCTGAATCTGACAGAACACAGTTGTCATTAGTTCAGGGTTTGAGAAATGAGATTAACGTCTGTCAATGTTGCGGCGTTCTACCGCCCGGCAACGAAACCGACTCCATTTCTGCTGAGCTCAGCTTTTATTCTTCACCTGACCGCATTTATATTTAACTGCAACCGCGTTTTCTGTGTAAAAGTGGACTTTTTTATCTTTTTTACCATTTTGGCAAGGTAAGAGTGAGAATTCGGAGTATTAGAGCCAAAGGAAGGAATAATAATAAAGGTAATAATAATAATAATAATAATCATAATAATAATAATAATAATAACACTGAGGACTTACTCAACAGAATTATGTAACTCCGTAAAACCAACAAAGTCTAACAAGGATCAAACAGTTGTCTTAAAACACGCTTTACCAAAAGGTTGGGCTAAACTTATTAAAAGGACTATTTTCCCACAAAATCATGAAAAATAATTTAGAATTTCGCTGTTGAAAAACATTCTTGACCAAATCTTTTTGACATTTTGCCGTTCATCTAGAATGTCTAAGATATTGAATTAATCATTTATTTTCTTGGAAGAGGACATTAGAGGGTTAGATTTTTTCCAGTGGAGCCTGCTGCCACCATGAGTCAACTGTAAAAAAAACACAAAAACAAATTCTTTGTAGATCACAAACACTAGGCTGAAGGATTTCCTTACATCGCACTGAAGGATCAAGTGTCCGCACTCTGCTTTCCACCTTGAACCTGAATTCGCTGATGCCACCTATTCCGTTTTTTCCTGATTTTTAAGTGTGAAGTATGATGTGGATCCGCCCGGCGCTCAGAATCGACGGTTCTTCCCTGTGAGCTCCAGCAGCAGGAGTTCTCCGGACAGACGGAGTGAAGGGAAGTGTGCGAGGAGCGGGAGCGAGGCTTCAAAAGCTGCTGAGTATGGAAAATACTCGAGAAAAGCTGGAGGTATTTAAATATTAATCCAAGTACGGTATTCGAGTAAATGTACGTCGTTAAGCTCCACGGCTCCTTTTTTTGCGCCGCTCGGGCCCAAATTCTCCCCCGAGGTCATAATTTCTGCAACAGTTGCTGAAGTTAATTGTTAATATTTGTCCCTGCGGTGCATATGATTATACTTCTTTTTTTTTTGAGGGGGGGGGGCGATCTACAGATGTTTACCAGGAATCCTTCTGCAGATTCTTAGAAACGAATCAGCCAGGCACATGAAATCTGGATTGAGATGTTAAATGCTCATAATGTGCCGAAAAGACAATCAGATAATGTGATGAATGATAGAAATGATGACCCATCAGAAAAGCGCCATATTATAATAATAATAATAATACATTTAATTTATAATATTACCCACAATTATTCTTTAAACTGGTGCGCGAAGAGGCTCGGAGTCGTAGAAACATGAATGTATTGCTAGAAGGTTTAGATGATGTTGCATATTCTCCCTGTATGACACAGCAGAATTTTCTTGACCTCCAGTAGAATATAAGCCCTTATAGATTTACGTTTAATCCTGGAAAAGTTGAATCATCATACGCGGATGTTTTATTCCGTATGGACCGGTATGTTTTTATCTCCAAAGGTTTTTGGGCTGTAATTTCTCAATCGTCAGATTTTTTTTTACTCTAATGTTCCACATTTTCTTGGAAATGTGGAACATTTCCAAGAAAATGTGGAACATTAGAGTAAATAAAAAATCCAAGCACTTCCAAGAACAGCTTCTTTTTTTTTTCTTCACAATCTGGTATTTACATTAAAATTTTCTTTAAAAAAAAAAAAAAAAAAACTACAACCTTTCACCGTTTCTCAAAAGCAAACCTTAATTTATACAAAATCTAAATTTTAAAGATGAGATTGAACCGTAAACAAGATTACAGTTATTCTGTTCATTTTCATGATAGTTTCATGAGCTTCCTCCACTTCCATGATTGTTTTAGTCTGGACTAATATGGTGGACCAACACTGCCACAAAAACATCATATGTAAGAACTAATTAATGAGATGAGTAACAGAGTCATACAAAAAAACATTGTTCCCGTTCCCGCATTGAGGGATTTGCATCTGCGCGTGCAAACTGACTGCGTTCCGCTTGAATGAAGCATAAAAAATATGATAAACATTATAGTGCATGATGTTTTAGATGTGCTTTCAATATGGTGGCAGCCTTTAGCCTTTGTTCCTATTCCGGCCTGACAGTGACAAATCCAGAACCATAAAGAAATAGTTTCCCTGGTTTGATGTGGAACAACTTGACAGTCCTGCTCAGAAGCCTGACATCCATCGTGTCTGACCCATTAAAGCTACGCCGCAACAGCAAGCAGGACTTTAACAACCGGCATCACAGACACGCGTCTTTAATGCTGCTGCGGTTAGCTTAGTGGAAATTTTGACATCTATTTTTTCAATTTTAGTCCAGTAGCAAATGTCTTTATCGGGGTTTGTTTTTCTTCGTATATGTAGCCAACACTTTCCTGATTCTTTCGAGTTTCATCGAGAGGAGGGTATATCATTCCGGGTTAATTATTCTTATTCTAATAAGAGAAAACTCTCAATATTTAAATCTATTATTATTATATTATTAATATATTAATATTTCAGATCTAGTCAATATCGCCTTTATTATCCCTTTTATTCCACATCAGAGATATTTGATCATTATCTGATGAAAGACATGTGGAAAGATTCCAAATGCAGTTTTTTGAAGGTTTCTGATCTGATGAAGTCGGTTTAAGGAAAAAATCCAGACACTCTGATTGTATATCCCTGAAAAATCACGAATATTGTGGAATGGCATCCTTGACACAAATGTTAACGAGAGAACTCAATTTCATGGATCAATTTCAAATTTTATTCCCACATAGACCTTAATGTGAGGAAGAACTGGACTGATTTTGAAAGCTTTATCTCCAATCAATCATTTCTCATTTATTTCTCAAGCGATTTACTCCAAATTTGGTGCATATGAATCTACTAGAGGAGATCTATTTTGAATTTATCATATTTAACTCAAATATTTCATATTCTATAGGGTAAAGTATTTTACCATAGTGAGTGTAAGTTTTCCCGAAATAACACAGCTTTTCCGACCTGACTTCCCATTTAATTTAAGGAGTTCAAACAGGGGGATTGCTTGTACAAAGCAGGGGATTGGGGGCGTTTGGGAGATACACCCTTGCCGTCGGGGACGACAGCGTAGGCCATAATTTATCCACATCCGGCTCCAAACCAGTGAGCCGGGCTTTTTACCCAATTAAAGTCTGAAAATAGGTTTGGGAATTATTCCAGTTCCAAAAGTTCTAGTAATCATCTCGACCAGCTTTCCCGAGGGAAACCTCAGAGAGACCCAGGTACTAGATGTTCCCATTAGTCCTTTGGCCCTATACCCAGGTCTAATGACTGATTTACATATCAGGATCGCTGTGGGTCTCCATTAGAGTCTGACATAGGATCTTTCAGATCTCCTGCTCATGGTCCACATCACCGAAGGAAATGCCAAAATATCCCGATGATGATGATGCCAGCTCCTCCTCAGCCAGCACAGCGACGGAAAACCAAGCCGCTTCGCATCCCATCCAAAGAAGAGTATTTAGTGGATTCATTTTTAGTTTTAAACTTTTATTCATGAACCCTACTTTATAGTCCTGTCCTGTTTTGTTTTTTTCAATGATAATGCAAACATGTAGCGTTCCACAAACTTTTGGCCACATGATGTTCTGTAACAACATGATAAACCTTTTTTTTTTTTTTTTTTTAAAGAGCAAATTCTGCGGTGCTTTTAGTGCCACACATTCGACCAACTGATCAACAAAAGAAAAAAAAAAAAAGCAGGAAAAAGGACCACAAGGACGCCCGGAGAGCACGTTTCTCCACCGAGGCTGCAAACGAAATGAGGCTTAAATTGAAAGCTTTATCATTTGTACCAGTATCGGCGTTATCATTCTATTTCAGTGGACTTTATAACCCCGGTACAGATGTATCTAATCTGAATCTACAGCCTAATAATACGACAACAGATAACAGCAGATGCTGATATCAAACATTTACTATTATATACAGATTTATGTACAAATCAACAGAACTATTGTGAGAGGAAGACCAACAATAGAATTGAAGAATGTTGGACTACATGCGAGATGCTTCTATAAGCATCAATTGTCTCTGACCACGTATCCTGTGCATTTTTTTATGAGGGGGGGGGGCTGGAGCCCTACCCAGGTCATATTGAGTGAGAGGTGGGATAGACCATTGAGGAATCACCAGATAATCACAAGAAACACATAGAAACAAAACTTTTCATGTGCATGTTCACACTTTTGGGAGATTTACCATCAATTCACCCATAATGCATCTGTTTGGACTGTGGGAGGAAGCCGGAGGGCCCGGAAGGAACCCGTAAACATTCACACAAGTAAACGGGTAAAGTGAGATGAGTTAAGAAAAAAGGAAGTTGGCCAGCCGCAGTTTCCTTCACTGATTTTATAAAGTCTGATGTCACCATTCATAGACTTTTATATAATGACCTCGGCCAATGAGGTCATGTTTTTAACTCCTGCGTGTTTCTTTGTCTCTTAGTTTGCGAGCATGATTATGGGAAAAACTACAAAACGGATTTAATAGAAGTTTTACCCAGATGTAAGTTTTTTGGCAGAACCTCGAGGTGATTGGGGTGAAATTGATTTATACTGCGAGATTACGTCTGACTGTGCGCTCGCGATAGATTTAGCCAACATGCTAACATCCTCAGCTGGGATTACTTTTCTAAATTTGTTTGTTCGTTTAATTCGTAAACATTTTCCGGGGCTTATTTTCGACGTTTCGCAAGTCGTGAGTTTAGAGTTTTCTTCATTCAATGAGAAAACTTTTCACTGGTGATGAAACGTTTGCAGCCGTCACCCGTCAAAGCGACACAAGTCGCCTGGCATGGATCAGTTGTAGTTTACCCATCACTCCTGAGTGTGTCAGGTACGAACGTCTCACAATGCTTCCTCCAGAAGGGGAACATCTGCTGCTGAGATGGATGTTGTGTATTTTTTGTTATTTAGCTATATGGTAATTCAGAAAGACAGTTTTCAATTACTGCAGATGTTATGGTGTCTTCTGCATCTCCCTCAAAATCCATCAGGACAATAAAAGTTGTTTGGTGTTTTGGAAAAGAAAGACGAAAGTTTTCAGATGTTCTGCACTGAAACACTTTAGGTGGGTTTACATGGAAAGCCGACTTCCTTAGAGATTCGGAAAAAATACTCACGACGCATTTTAAATACGGCGACTTCATAACTGTACCGGTCTACATCGGAGAGTGATTTAGTCATCGCAACTTTGGAAGAGTTTAACACAGTTGGACGGTTACATGAATGAAAAGTCACTTCCACACGTGCCGTCTTTGTCGTGTTCTTCTTCTGGGCGCTTGTTAGCGCTCGGCACCAAGCTCATCGTAGCATAATCACCCGCCACCTTAAGAACCGGCGTGCGGATCGTCTGCGGGTGTTTCTGTTTCACATTGGTTGGGTTGACGCGTGTAAACACTGGGTCGGGAAAGATCAGCGGTCAGGTATATTCCAAAAGGTTTAATTCGGAAAGGAGAAAAGCGTCCCATGTAAACCCACCTAGTGTTTGCGCAAACATTTTAAAATGTCCTGTTCAGAGGGTTAATCAAGTAATATCGCAACGACTTGAGCAATAACAAAGAACGCAAGGTTGTTTTAAAAAAAACTAACAGAGGCCCTCGGCTCGGTTCCTGACGGTCATGTGTTCGACGTCCCATTCTGTTCTCTGTGTGCGGCGTACAGCGAATTCCTGTTCATGGATACTGTGGACTTGCGTGATTTGGCCGACAAGCTGAAGAGAGAGAGGCAGACATTAATAAGATGGAGGAAGACAGAAAGAGGGACAAAGAGAGAGACAGAGGAAGGCAGTTACCTCGGATGCCGCTTGCCCACGTCTCATTAGTGTCTGCCTTCAGCCCGGCTGATGTTTACCACCCACTGAATTACACATTCGCCACTAATTTGGGAAGGATTTAATATTGTATCTGCTTTCTCTCTATCGACAAAAAGCAAAACTGCAGGCATTCCATAATTTATTTGTTAAAGCCCTCTAGTTATACCTTCTAAGCTTTGGAGCGAGTGGGGAGAATTGGAATTAGCCTAATTCTATGTATTATGACCCGCATGTATCCAGGGAGGAGGCTTATCAAAAACTCCTAAGAAGGAAAATGAGCCAAAACTGTTGTTTGTTGTTTTGTTTTTTTTCATTTTAAGAAACAGTAACATCTGTAAGATGAAAATCTGGCTTGCAAAACACAATATATCAGTTTTTCCTTCACTGTGTAAATACTGCTATAATTAAAGCTGCAAGCAGAATTGATTGGGCGCTCGCATCCGAGCCAGCATTGGCCTGGATATCAGATAAATGCCGGTAAACACAGCTCTGCATTTTCAGACATTACTTACACTGTAAAAGGGTTGAGATACCATTTTCTGCGTACACACCTTGGCGGCAGAGGAAATCCCAGTAATTGTACATTTTCTTGCGTTATATGACGTGAAGGCTGCACCGTTAGTATGTCATCTTTAATAATAATAATAATAATACATTTAATTTATAATGCACTAGTCTTATATCCTGTGGCCAGCAGGTGGCGTTACCATCGTGACAGAATATTGTCCTATGGAAGTCTTCAGGGTGGGACTCTTAACCAACATGTGAAGTTTGGTCCAGAGGGAACCACCGCCAGTCAAGTTAGAACCACTTCCTCTTACAAGAAAAATAATCAAAATTTGCTGAGTCGCCACATTCACACCTTTCAAGTTATGCCAAAACATTTAATGAGTTTTCATCCTTTAAAGTCCTTAAATTGTCTTGACCAAGTTTCTTGTTGATTGGGTCAAATCTCTACAAGGAGCTTGCCAAAGTAAATCTCACAACGATGAAGACTACATTCACAATGGCCGACACCCTTTTGGGTTTGGGTCACGGCTTCAAGAGGCTTATTGTTGGATCTTGGAATAGTTAGACAGTAGTACAACGTTTTATAACTGTAGGTGAAACACACTATGGTAGGGATGATAAAAATATTGCCAGTTTGCCATGACACATCCTCAAACCTTTAGAAAATCTCTCATCAGCAGCTTCCTTCGTCATCAGAATTCTGATGACGAAGGAAGCAGCTAGTTTCCTTTTCATCAAAAATCTGTTGACAAATTTCCCCATTGTTCGAAAAAGGTCACAACTCAAGCATCAGCGAAATGATGGTGCTTTGTTGACTCTGTATTGTGAGCTCGTTAATCAATTTCAACAGATTTTTGACAAAACAGGAAGTTGTTGTTGTTGAGCTGATTTCAATCGGCAAATTATGTTCTCAACAAGCATCATCAAGGGGTTGTAGCTACTTTGGAGTTTTGGGGCCGGATTGGAGTATGAACAGTTTTAACAATCACGTCTCTCATTGTGAAAATGCCAAAAAAATTTGCAGTGTTGCCATGGACACGCCATTAAAGTTGAGCAGAAAACCTTTGATATTATTTATGTGGAGACATTTAGTCAATTTTCTAGGGGGGAAATTATAATCAATACTGGCCGCCTTTTGTTGGGTATAGATCGTTGCTGCAGGGGGCTTTTCTCTTCATAAATCTTGATATGTTACACTTGTGTACCCAATTTTATACTTCCAGCTTAAAATAGCTACTCATGGCTGCTTCCTTGAAGTATGCTAGGGGGCACTGTAGAGCCGTTTTTGCTGTACCCACTCCTCAGACCTATAAAATATCAAATGTTTTTATCAATTCTGATGAGACGCCTAATTTTCTTGAAGTTCTGAGTTCAGCATCACCTCCAAAAAAGTGTTGAAACACAGAATAATAATAACCCCATAGACAGCAGGTTCCTCTGGCTGCTAATGAATCACTTTGAGCGAAGTGTGAGGTGCAGTTAGGTAGTCGCCGCGATCACACCTTTCAGGTTATGCAAAAACCTTTGATATAATTTAATCCTCATAGTTTTAAGGCTGTCTTGACCAAAATTCATGCAGATTTTGTCAAATCTCTACGTGCAGTTTACTACAATACCATTACTAAACGAGAGAAATCCAATGACTTCTTGTTAGGTTTCTTGACTGTCAAGCAACGAGCAACAAAAAACGACTCCGTTTTCAACGGGAGTTCAGTGACAGAGGGACTTTTGGTTGAGTCATCGTTTGCAATCAGTCATCATCAAGGAGTTTAAGCCACTCTGATCACATTTGAGGACAGTAGGGGTCCAAGGGGACACAAGAATACGTCAAAATAATTCCCCATTGCCAGCAAGTGTGGGCTAAGACGATTATATGCCAGAAAAGTTGGGGCCGCTGATAATTCGTATCATTTTCAACTTTCGGACCCAAATAGACCTTAGTGCGAGAAGAATTATAGTGATTTTGGAAATGTTCAGCTGTATATTTGTTACGCTAGGTCGGTCTTCAGCTCAGAAATTGTCAGACATTAATTTCTCCACCGTTGGTCCAGTTTAGTCTGGATTTGGTGAAAACAGAATGGACTCAAAGAGTTCTATCTTGTACACATTGTGATTTATGCTAATAGCTTTTATTTCACTCACTAAAAATGGATGTCTTTTGTTGGTTATAGGTTGTGGAAAACGTCTAGGGGGCACTGTGAAGCCATTTTGCTACATCCATTCATGAATTAAGCATATGTTTAAACAGTAAATATGACCCTATAATATGACCCACCCATTGACTTTTGGTGTCCACCAGGGCTCCAAACTTGGCCCCTTACTCGTTAGCATATACTTCCGTCACTGTGTCATAATATAAATAGGTTCAGTCACGTTATTCAATGAGGAATAATGACTCAAAACAAACTCAAACAAACAGTTGAACAGGACATTAAAGGGTTAAAAAGCAGAATAAGAGTGTCCCCGGCATAAACATGAGGCTCCTCTGGCTCCTACTGAGTCACTGTGAGCGTTAGCGTGAGATGCAGCTACATAAACTGCTCTCCCAGGCTCTTATGACCCATGATTGATGCCGTTGTGCGGTGGATCCCCAATAAGTCATGTATATTTAATACACTAAATGATCTTTCACCTCTAATTTCAATTGATAGATGGCGCGGGTACAGTATGAAATATTACACGGCTGCATTTTTAGTTGTGTTAACGGAGCCTACACACCACACAGACAGAGGCCACACGGGCTGATTATGTTACAGTGATAAAAATAATGCCAGCCATCCATCAGGGGCTCTGGGGGAAAGTCTATCGCTCTGAAGCTGCAGAGGCGAGGGGTGAGCGGCGAGCGGCACGGCGGGGGGGGGTGGAGGTTATCTTTATGGTGGGAATCACGGTAATGCAATCACACGATGCGAGTATGTATTCAACCTGCGAAGAGTTTACTCTGGGAGTCAGAGCTCAGACAGCCCCATCATGCTTATGTGAAGTTAAGGGGACTAGATGGGGATGTGTTCCAATCAACACCTGGCAGCATGACAGGTTAGCAGAACGCTGTCCAGCTAACGAGCTGCTTTTGTTTAGACGCCATGTTTGCTAGTAATTGGGCGGTGTGAATGAAAGTCGGCCAACAAAAACAAACATTTGCCCTGTGAAAAAAAGGTTCTCAGAAGGACTGAAGGATGTCGAGAATCAGACGTCTGACATCTGAACATGCATCAAAATGTAATCGTGTTGTTCAGCCTCCAGGTTTCTTTGAGTGATTAATCACAGCAAACAAGAGGAATTGATTGCCAGTCATGCCTTGTCCACCTTGCTTTAATTGCCCTCTGTGCAGATGGAATAGTGAGTTTCTGCAAATCACGGTTGAGTTAAGTTTGCTTCATATATTTTATACAACATTTGAAGAATTAAAAAACATTTACATTTAAAAAAAAAAAAGTATAACAGCTGACTTGTTACGAAGATTAGTGGGTGGGGGTCGCCAATGAGCCTCAGGTGAAATGTCTACGGTGCTAAATGTTCTCCAGTCAAATATAGATATCAAAGCGTGTTTCTGTTAAATCAGACATCGGGACACGTTCCAAGAATTAGTTGGGGAACTATTCCAAATGTCTTTGAAGCGATAACACCATTATTTTTCTTAAGTGATACCACTTTTAGTCAAACCCAGTGCAACTATGAGTATTTAAATCTGAGTATTTGCTGTTATAGATAAAAATACTTCATAATAGCATTACAGTTTCCTTTGAACTATTAGAGTAAAATGATATAGAAATGCAAGATAGATGAGTTATGTGTGGAAAACAGAGTTTATCCTAAAACAATACTCCTCACTACTGAGTAAAATATGATACTTCCAAGATGGATCGTCTCAAGTCAACTATATAAACCAAATGTGGAATAAATTGGACCAACGATTAGGAGGTTATGTCCAAAAAACTGTGTTGTTTTTGTAAAAAAAAGAACAACCTCCCCTTAGTGGGTAAAATATGAACTGCAGACAATGACATTACCATAAAAGAGATAGATCTCAAGTCAACTCATACTAAATACCCCCAACGGTAGAGAAAGTACGACCCAAAACTTGCTCCCTCTAGTGTCTGAAATATACAACCGACCTTTCACAAAATCATTCCAGTTCTTCCTTGCACCAAGTTCTATTTGGGTATAAAATGATCAAATGATCCATGAAAACACTTTTTGAGTTATTGGGTTAACACAAATGACCCGCGGCGGACGCAATGACGATTCCATAATCACCCACGACTCTTCGGGGATGTATTGACGGCTGATCGTGAAGAGCGATACACCCGGATGAGCTCACTTCACGCATATACAAATGATTAAACTCAGCCACATCATAAATCATCATATATCTACATTCCACCCCTGTGTCAATCTCCCACTCCTTTTCAGAAAGCAATCATGTCTAAACTATAGGTGCTAGAAGAAAACATGATCAGGTGAGATTCTGTAGGCGGCAGGTCAGACTGACTTTCTCATCTGCTGCTACATTTATACTCAACTATGTTCTGTGGCTTGGACACAGGACACAAGACACAAGGACGAGTCGGCAACTATGTGGGGTCATATGAATGGACTTCTAGGTAGCTTTTATGTCCAATGATTTCTTCATTGTCTCCATTTATTTTTGCAAGATAGTGGAAAAACATGAAAAATCACGAGGGCAGCAGTGAAGCAGGTTCCTCAACCAGCGGTTTCTGAAATGGAAGCACGTGCGCCCCCAGAGGAAGTTTGGGGGTACTGCAAGCAGCAAATGAGATTATATATACGTATATGTATACGTATATATGATACGTGGAAAATTATACCAGTATTGTGAGAAAAATGTCTGAAATTCTTCTTTACGCTCAGAGAAAAATATGTTGAAAATATTATTTTCTTGTCTTGCTGAAGGGAATTAGGGGTCATCTGTCCTTTTTTTGTAAGTTAGAATTGTATCTTTGTTTTTACTGACTTTTTATTAAGTTTTGAGAAATTCAAAAATTTGTAAACCAAAATTATTTTATAATGAGGGTGAGGTATTTGTCTGCCAAAGGAAATGTGTTTTTTCATGTTTGAAAGCTTAAGAAAAATCAAATTTAATAATAATAATGCTAATAACAATAATAATACAATTAATACAAATAATAACAATAGTAATAATAAAACAAAGCGATCACCGGTGCGTTCAGGTGCTGTGTAATCTGTGTTTGACAATGAAGCTAAACTTTCCTCTAAAATGAACAAAATGAATCTCACGTAGACATCGGTGGGAAATCAGGCCGACCAATTTAAGTCCATTCTGCAATCCATGGTAAGTGCTTCCCATTACAGACCGTGGGACATTTTCTGCCTCTTTTTTTGTGTGTATTCTTTCGAAAATGCCTTTTTCTCAATTCCTCGTTTCTGAATATTAGGCAAAAATTCATTAAAATTAGGAATAAAGTAAAAACTGCATGCATCATTTTCCTTTTATCTATATAAATATATATATATATAAATATATATATATATATATATATATATATATATATATATATATATATATATATATAAAAAATGAAAATCCCGTATTTTTTGGAATGATACTTTTGCAGGGTTGCTGGCCTTCTGTTAGCCGTCCAAAGCCAGAGTATTTCTATTTTCATATTCGATTAAATTCCCGATGCCTACGGAAGGAGGAGGCTCGGTCAGAAAAGAAAGAAAAAAAAGAGAGAAAAAAAGACTGGAAGTGAAAAATGAACTGCTGCTCGTACATTCTGCAATTCGCTGGCATCCCTCAACGCGAAAACGGGAAAGTGCCAACTCCATCCAACAGATAATTGGGACTAGAGATTCAAGGCAGCATTTGTAGAACTCGTCTGATGGAACATTACGCCGTTCCATATTTATTTATGTACAACTGCTGGTGAAAAACCTCTCGTTGCGCCTCGAACGCCTCGAACGCCTCGAACGCCTCGTGAAATGGAGAATCTCGAGATTGCAAAAATCATGTAGAGCCACAGGAAGTTTAAAAATCCCATTCCCTGAGACACAAAAAAACTTCTAGTGCGAGATTACTGGATCCAGCGTTAAATGCCCACACACACACACACACACGGATGAGGAAATGACACGGCGGGAATCAGCGAAGTTAATCTCAGGCCGAATCACCCGGGGAATATCGGTCCCTCAGCTCATCAGAGTCTGAGGCAAAGTTGAGGAAGACACCTCCAGCAAACACCGCCATAACACATCCAATATCCCTGACATGTTTAGCTGTCTGCCTGTGTGTCCCCCGCCGGAGCAGAGAAACCTGGAGATTAGATCATATTAGATATAACGGGAGCCCTTGACCCGCGAGGTGGGATTTTAGGGGCCAGCAGTTCTTTGGGAGGGCCCACTTTCACACGGCGCCACATTTTGTCACAGCTCCCGTCTACGACTGCTAAAAGTTGTGCTGCTGGAACAAAAGATGTTGCATTTGCTGACAACGGACTCCAAGGACTACCCGCTGGTTAATTATTATTCCTTTATAAGGTTGAAAACAGCTGAGCAACCCCCCCCCCACCCCCAACACACACAATTCTTTAAAATCCATAGACACTATTCCCTGGGACTGCACACGCAGCCAAAAAGCGGCCCATAAACCCGACAGCAGCCGGCCCACAAGGCCATTTTGGATAAAGAATGTTTAAAGAGGTGCTTTTGATGAAGTTCTCCAGAGCCGCTCTTAAGTTTCATTTCCTTAAAACAGAGGAGGATTCTCACAGCATCAGCATCTGAGTGAAAGGGTCTGCACTGATGGGGAAATACACTGGACCTCCTAACACTGGACATATTCCAAAATACTGCTGATAGAAGAAGTGAAAATTTGCTTAGTGGGACATCTTCAAATAAGACGTTATAATTAGATAAAGGACATTTTGAAATGAGCTGGTAAATCTAATTTGTGACTATATTTAACTAATATTTGGTGTTCTGTGTCTTAGAATGAGCAACTTATTCTCAGAATTAAAAAAAAAAAAATTAAAAAAAAAGATATATATATATATATATATATATATATATATATATATTATATAATATATATTAATATATATTATATTATTATATATATATATATATAATATATATATTTTTTTATTTTTTTATTTATCCTACTGCCTTAATCACCTCATGAATTTCCCCTGTGGAGATTTCTAAACATTCCATCTATTCAGTAGATAATGTTCTAAATTTATGACCATTAGGACTTTGAAATAAGATTTGAGAGTCGTAGTTAAGCGGCAGCGGAATGTTGTGGGGGTTCCTTTGCTGCTCCAGGTCCAGAACGACTCGCTGTAGTTGATGGAAACATGAATTCTGCTCTCAACCAGAAAATTCTGAAAGAGAATGTCGGGTCATCAATCTGTGAGTTGAAGCTTAAGAGCAACTGGGTGACGCGGCGAGACCATGGTCCCAAGCAGAGGATTAAATCCACCTGGGAATGGAGCGGCCTACTCAAAGGTCTGGACCTGAACCCCACAGAGATGCTGTGGTGAAACCTGAACAGATCAGTTCTCACAAACCCTCCAATGTTGCTGCATAAAAAGAGTTCTACTGAGAAGAGTGGGTCAGAATCCCACCAAAGTGATACCACAGCCTGATCCCCAGTTATTGGAGGCATTTAGTCCCAGTTGTTGATGCTAAAGGTGGAACATCTAGACATTAAGTTCTGGTAGGGGACTATGTTACCATACCTTGACAGTGATTCCGGTACTTAAAGACATTTTTTGCCTCATTGGGTAAAATCAGTGATTTGTTTCAAGTTAAATTCAGTTTGAAGATCTGACAGATGTAGAATGAATCCGTTTTTTTTTCATCACACTGCATAAAAGGACTTAAGCTTTCCTGGAGACGGACGCAGTCGATGGAAAAGCAGGGTTCAGTTCTCCATCGGGAGTGGACCCGTGGTACCGGTCAGAAGTGTTGAATGACTGGACCAGATCGAATACGTCAGAATCCTGGCAGGATGGTGTTCGGATAAACCCGATAAAGCCCCTCCCTCGTCACAGGGACTCACCTGTTTCTCGAGAACTCGAGCTGTTTGTGGATTCCTTCTATGGCGAGACGAGAGGAGGAGGAGGAGGAGGAGGAAGAGGAGGAGGGGTGAATTACCGGCACCGGCTGCAGAATGAAACAAATACCTCCCGAAGTTTGTGCAGAGCATCTGATCCCCGTCGGCCCGGGATATTGGATTTATCTTTAATTTTTTTATATATATATTTCCCCCCCCCCATGTTCGCACCTGGCTGCTGGACAATGACATGGGGGCCGCGTTCTGTCTGCCGCCCGCGTCGCTCGCGGCGAACAATAACTCCTCCGCCATTCAGCGGCGAGATTAACTAGATTGAATATTGAAAATCCATCTTGTTCATGTTAGGCAGGCGCTGTGTTCAGACTCAACAATGTGTGCTCCAGTGGAGCCTAATCACCAGTATATAACAATTCTTTTTAATTAAATAGTTTGGTCGCGATTCAGCGTATATAACCCTGCCGGCGTGCACATGGCGTCCATATGGAGGAGTTTCCACACGCCTCTCTGCGGCGCGGCGCTCGGTCCCGCGGACTGCAGAAAGAGGCTTTCATCATCTCAGCCATAATTGACAACCTTGTTTTAAGTGCGTCTGCACACAGCCGCGGGAACGCCATTTGACATCTGTTGCGGAAGCCATGGGTGTTGCATTACTTATGGCGGCGGCGAAGGCAGTGCAGTCATTCAGCCTTCTCTCTCTCTCTCTCTCCGTCCCTCCTCCTCTCCTCTCCTTTTTTTCATTTTGATTCCCTCCCTGCTTCTCCGGCTCCTTTTTCTTCATTCATCTCTCACCCCCTCCCGCCGACTCTATATATTCCGCTTCTTTGATAGAACAGTAGAATTATGGGTCATTTCGGCGGCTTCTAAAAATAGAAGGCAATCCAAGTTTGCCCGCCACGGGGTCTCTGTGGAGTCTGTTAAAAAAAAAAAAAAATCAGAAATGTAAGGCTAAAACGTTGTTGAGAGAAGACTCTTGTCTCTCTGCCAGTAGCACAAAGTCGGTACCGTAGAGAGAGAGAGACGGGTCTTTGGAGAACCTTGTTCCATTTGATCCACGCCGCCGCACAAACACGATGTGTTTTGTTCAGGAACGCAGAGTTTTCAATAATTCAGCTGTTGGTTTGAATAAAGAAGCAATGCAGGAAAGTTCTACCTTTCTGTGTGTCTTTCTGTCACAGCAGCGGCGAGCCTTAACATTATAACCACTCCTCTCATATTGTTCAGGTCTCATGTTGTCGCCGAAAACAGCTCTGACTCATCGAGTCACAGACTCCAGCAGACGTCTGAAGATGAGCTCCGAGACGTCAGCAGCAGATCTTTTTTAAGTCTTTTAAGTTGTGGGATGGAGCCTCCCTGGATCAAAAGTGTTTGTCCAGCACATCCCACAGACGCAGGATTGGATTAAGATCAGGGGGACTTTGGAGGCCATGTCAAAACCTTGAACTCTTTGTCGTGTTCCTCTAAGAAAGTCCCAAACCATTTCTGCCGAGTGGCAGGCAGCATTATTAGACTTAGACATGCTTTAGTCATCCCAAAGGGGGAAATTCGCGGCAGCTTTCTGAAATACATATACATACACACAGACCGCTTTGAGATATGAATACAACTAGATCTCTGATGTCATTCCCGAGGTTAAAATCCCTGAAAAGTCCTCAATCTCCTTGATTGAACTTCTCAAATTTAATGTGAAGTTATATCCGAACCAAAGTGTTTTTTTTCGTAAGGAAAGCGTGAGTAAAAGGTGAACCTTTAGAGTAAAGTATGATATTAACAAGATGGATCTCCTTTAGTCGGTTCATAAGAAACTAAATAGGACCAACGGTTGAGAATTCATGGCCTGACAATTTTGGAGGTAAGACTCCATCTAGTGTCAGAAATACATAAATGAACTTTCCCAAAATCCTTCCAGTAATTCCTCGCACTAAGGTCTCCGCGGGTCTAAAGGACTTCAGCCCCCAGTATCACACTGCCCCCCCCCCCCTGGCTTACATTCTTCCCATAGTACAGCTACCACATGTCACCGTATCCACATGATTTAACAGAAAACACGACTCATCAGAGCAGCTCCTCTTCTCCCATGGCTCCGGGGTCCATTTCTGATGCTGACGTGCCCACTGTGGACTCCTCCTGCAGCGGAGAGGAGTCCAGATGGACCCTCTGACCAATCTGTGGCCACTCAGCTCCTTACGCAGCAAGCTGTGATGCACTCTTGAGCAAATTTGACTCTTTCCTCAGATCGGACCGACCAGCCTTCCCTCCACACAAGCTTCCCCGCCTGCATGAGCTTTCAGCACCGGTTGTCCCTCCTTCCAATTTGGTAGGTACTAACATCTGCAGACCAGGACCACCCAGAGGCCCATATGCTCAGATCCTTATGCATAACCTTTTTTTTTTTTTTTTTGGCTTCCTCCAGGACCAAAATGTTCTCCTGCCACCTAACAGTACCCCACCCACTGAGGGGTGTTACCAGGTCTCCTGTTGGTGGTTATAATGTTATGGCTGATCGATGTACATTCCATTTTTACATCGACGCAATCTTTCCCGCAGATTGACAGTGCGACTTTGATGCTGAGGGTATTATATTGAAGAAAGAATAAATAGATAGAATCTATTAATTAGCTCTTTCCTAGTTTCTTACTCGAAAGGCCTTCATTTAAAATCCGTCCTCAATTCTCCTTATTCTAGCTGTTCACCAACCACGTGCACCAAAGACCACCGGCAGGCATAAATTAAAGAGGAGAGGTCGCAGCAGAACCCACGTATTCCCACGAGGGCTCTACGCTACCGGAAAAACATCTCCCCGGTTTCCCCTTTGGAGCATGTTTGATTGACAGGAGGAGTGAGGGGAGGTTGTCCGTTAATTAATAGATGGAGGATGGAGCCATTCTCCTGGATGGACAGAAAAATAAAATAATTGAAAATATTAAAATAGGTGATCCATATATAAGTTGGTCTATGAGAGGAAGATGCACAGTAGGTCGTAGATCGCCGAAATAACTAATTGTACAGGAAAGCCTGTTATCTGTCGTTTGCTCTGGCGTTCGCTCTGGCGTTCTCTCTGGCGTTCTCTCTGGCGTTCTCTCTGGCGTTCTCTCTGGCGTTCTGTTGTTCCATCTCTCTGTCTATGTATGCGACAGAGCATGTGACTGGCGGGGACAGGGGTGAAGGGGACAACAGTAATTTCCTCCTCCTCTTCTTCAGCGAGATGGTCGGCGGAGGCTCTGATGGGGCTGTAATGGAAGCCGAGTGTCACAACAACATTGGCAGGACGGGAGTGCGAGGAGATGGCGGTGACCAGGGGCTAAAGGGCTGACTGCGAGGATGAGGGGGAGTTTTGATGAGCTGCTTGGGATGAAAAGGGAGGGAATAAAAGGGAGGTTTTTTATCATACGCGGGGTCATACCATTACCCAGGATCAACAGGAAGTCCTTGTTTCTTTTTAGCGCCAAAGTAAGACACAAAATCTCTATTAGTAGGAGATCAGCCGTGAAAACAACGGAGGTGAGAAGAGACGGTTTAGACGGGGATTAGAATTGTTAAAAAATGCATTTCACCTTTTTAATCCTGTTATTATTCACACCCCCGTCAAAGTTGTCATATCAGGTCAACCAGTGAGCGCAAGTAGTTAATATCCAGGTTTCCTCTAAAACGGCTGCACAGAACCCAACGAAATGTCACATGTGCTCGTCAGGAGTCCTAAAAGTGAGCATCACCACCTTTCCAATCGCCACCATCGTCAATACATAAATATATAACCACCCTTTCCCACAATCAAGCCAACAAAACAAAATTTGAAAATGATCCATGAAAAGGTGATGGTGGCAATGATCATTCCATTATATTTTTTATATTTTTTATATTTGTAATTTAGTGATATTTTTGTCCTTTGTGTTTTTCTATTGGTGGCTAGAATTATCTCATCGTCATTTTATCGATGAATGTCTGTCCATTTCTAAGTAAACAGAAGTTACTCGATGGATTTAAATGAAACTAGTTGTCGTGATCGGGCAGCAAATATGGAAGAATTAATACAATTTTGGAAAGAATTGGCTCTTTTTCATCATTTCTGTATATAATGCAGATATACACAATAAATTAAGATCAAGCTTAGTATAAGAGTCGTTCAGGTAGCGCGGAAGAACTCAGATTTGATATTTTCGAGCAGAATTTTTCTGTTTTTTTTTCATAGCCATAAGTGCTGACATCATCAGCTAGTGGCGGTAACACAGAAAACCAGAATAAACAAAAGAGAGATGAAATCAAGACAGCAGACAGTCTTCGCCAACCAGGGCAAAATAGCATGGACACGCTAGTTAGAAGCATGTCCGTTTAAATTAAATACCATCTGATGAATGTTTTTCAATTGTTGGTTATGCAGATGACTCATGCATAAACCTTTCAGTGTGTGCCGTTTCAGAGGCCACAGGTCACTTTTAGTTCATTCAGACACTTTCCTTAACGGCTTATCCTGTTCAGGGTCGCAGGGGCTGGAGCCTATCCCAGCTGACATAGGGCGAGAGGCGGCGTACACACGGAACTAGCCGCCCGTTCATCACAGGGCTTCAGTTGCATTTATCAATGTGAACCATCAAGATAACCAATAGTGATTGTAATTCAACAGTGTGGTTTGTAATGTGAACAAGGCTCAGAAGGGCGAAAACAGATACACAGGGAAATAAACAGGAAGTGTAAACAGAGAAACGCCACGACAAGGAAAAATAAACTTTCAACCGTAAACGTGAAACAGACGAGACTCCAAACGCTAGCACACCGTGAAGCAATAAACGTACGAAACAAATCAGGAAACATCCAACTCAAATCAAAGCCACGAGACGCAGCTTCCTCAGCGGAGGTGAAAAGTATTTGCTCGAAGATTCAAACATATCGTTGTGAGAGAAAACAGAAACACCTTCAAGAACTCAGCCCGAAGAAATGAGGAAACTTACTACTGTATGACAAGAAGGTAATAATAATAATAATACATTTAATTTATAATGGTGTTTTGATCTTTCTAAACTTTGTGCAGGTGCTGTTTGCTTTGGGATGTTAATTTGTGAAACTACTTCCTAAACATATTACTAATAATATATATATATATATATATATATATATATATATATATATATATATATATATAACACTACTTATCACACCACTGCCATATTTTTACATTTTCATTTTCACAATGCATAAGCTGGCATTTTTCTTTAAATTTGTACTGCATTGGAAAAATATTGATAAATGATTATTTATATATGAATGTGCGAGAAGAGTTTTAATTAAGTAATAAATAAAATAAAATAAAGTACACAGATCAGCTTTACAACGGAAGTAAAGAAATCTTGGATCTTTATTTCGAAATAGGTTGATATAAGTCTATTCTAACCCTTATCGAAATTAAAGTAAAAAATACAAAAAAAAGTGCCTTTATTTGTATTTTTATATAAATTATATATATATATATATTTTTATAATATATATTTATTTATTTCAAAAATGTTTGTAAAAGTTAATTTATTTATTTTACAAACATAAATGATACTTACTTCTTAACTTTTATTGTTTATTTTAATGTATATATATATATATATATATATATATATATATGTATTTAAAACGGAAAGACGGAATATCTACCAGATTATGAAACCTGCCTCCTAAACCTCTGAGTCACCCTCCTCAGGTTTTTTGTTATGGTCATTCAAAGAGCTCTGGTGCACATTAACAGCAATTTGTTCCTCAATTTTCCCAGTCAACAACGGATACAATTGTTTAAGGCACTTTGAAAATTGCTGCAATCTTCGCGTTCCTTTCACACGTCACCATTCTTTTAACAGTCACAAATCCCGCCCACTACTTTAAGATAGAGGGACTCGCTGCTACGCAACGCCGCAGCCTCTTTAACCTAAACTAACTTATTTATATTACATACTTCCTGTCTGTGTCGCCTGAAAAAGACCGAGGCCACCACTTGGAGCGTTCGCCGTCACAAACGCGCCCGCTGGCTTAGCGTTGCTTGCTGGTGTGAGGCCGAACGCGACTTCCATTCTCCAGTGCCAGAGTTGAATGTCTTGTTGTTTCCAGCAAGCTGCCTAAAGGTCACTGCTGTCTGCGCTGGCACTAGATGTTGGCATTGGATGAAAAAAAATGTCATGCAAGAATCACCCACCGTGAACTTCATCCCCTCAGGACAAAACTGGCTTCATCAGCAAGGAGGAGTAAGTAGGAGAAGAAGTAAAAAAAAATACCCTTTGTGTTTGTATGAAAAAGCAATGATGTGGGTTCAGTGAGTCCAGCAGAATTTTATACAGATGGGAGGAACAGTTTGACCCTGCTGCCGTGGACTAACATTCATGTATTCACTTTTCTTTAACCACTTAAAGCACAAGGCTGCAGAGTTTTTCCCCGTCGACACTGGACCAAAGGCCGAGCAGACCTTCATCAAGTCAGGACGATTTAGAGGCGGTTCAGACTACACTGCTAACACTTCTAGCATAAAACAGGAAACTTTTATTCAATTTACGCAACAGAAGCATGTCCGTTCAATAAAAAACTTCTGAAACCGGGTCCTGGAGTTGTTATAGTTCTGTTCTCAATTATTATAGGATAATTGATCATTGATTGTGTTTCCTGTTTTATTTTGAAGGTTTAGTACTGTTTATTTCCTCCAGTTTTCCACCTGTCTCCTTCCTTTAGTTTCCCTCCCACTTACTCCTCTCCTGCCTCCTAGGGTGTGTCCTCCTCTCCTGCCTCCTAGTGTGTGTCCTCCTCTCCTGCCTCCTAGTGTGTGCCCTCCTCTCCTGCCTCCTAGTGTGTGTCCTCCTCTCCTACCTCCTGGTGTGTGTCCTCCTCTCCTACCTCCTAGTGTGTGTCCTCCTTTCCTGCCTCCTAGTGTGTGCCCTCCTCTCCTACCTCCTAGTGTGTGTCCTCCTTTCCTGCCTCCTAGTGTGTGTGTCCTCCTCTTCTACCTTCTAGTGTGTGTTTTTTCATTCAACCTTATTTTAGTTCAGTAAACGTTTGCTACCCACAGCGCCCCCTCTGGACTAAAATGTGTAATTAAAGATGTTAACATCACCAAGGTTATAAAGCCGCATCCGGAAATTCACCCTTCCACCGGCTCTTTGTCCCACAAGTCCAGGCTTCAAGCTCAAGGAAGTTCCGAGAAGCCCGGTTAATCTCACCTCACTGCCTACTTCCTGTTTCCTCTAAGGAGAAGTTACCTTCAACATCAGATATGCTACGTTTTATGAGCCATGAGCCGGCGTGCTTCTTTTTTTCTTTTCTCTTTTTTCTGGGAGAAGAGAGCTGAGGAGAACATTTTCAGGCGCTGAGTGGAATGGAGCGACGAAGCTTAGGAAAAGAGAAACTAGAAGGACGAAGACCGGTGCTGTTCATGCAAATGAAATCTGCTGCAGCTTATTAAACTTCAAAGCCTTGTTTTGTCCTTCACTCTTCAAATGTTGCAGTCAATCTGAAGCGGAGCCAAATGTCAAACGTGTATCAGATTAAATTCAAACTGGGTTCCTGGGGAGAAATATGCTCCAGCATGCAGTAGGAGGCTCCAGTAAAGGCGGCGCTGATATGCAGATAGCGGCGGCGGTTTATCATCATCTATAAATCAATAGTTTGTGTCGCCATGACCGTAAAAGGCATAAATTTGGTGCGTAGCCGTTACGCAATCGTCAGGACTAATACTGCATGGACACGGCGCTGGCAGGAACCACGTGAAGTGGAAATGGATCCGTCTCATGAATCAACTTCGGCGGCGCCACTTTCCCATCAGCGCTTCATCGCCAAACCAAAAGCAACGCTTACCCGTCCCTTCCCGTATGACAAAGTTGCCGCTTTGTTAAAATATATATTCTAATCTTCCGCCGATCTGGCTCGCTTATTGTGAAGGTGAACGTTCCCTGGCAGGGATGAAAGCGACGGTACCGATGCGCACAGCTGAACCCGGTCCAATTTCCTCCTCAACTCATTTCTACCTGGCTGCACTCAACCACAGAGAGAGAGAGAGAGAGAGAGACAGAGAGAGAGAGAGAGAGAGAGAGAGAGAGAGGAAGAAGGTAGTCATCCTCAAAATGGAAATAGCCACTTTGAAAGAGGCCCTGGAAAATGGGCCGTCCCCCAGAGTGGCTTCATTGGAGAGTGGGGCATCAAAGAGCTCCACTGCTATAGCAAAGGATACTAATGATCCCGTGACGCTGGCGTCGGGCTGCTGGAGCGTTAACCTCGCTCTAGACGACCCGTCCTATGTAGGTCAGAACGAATAGGTTCTGCCTCAACAGCCATCTACCTGAAAATGACAGATTCTGTCCTCCTTTTTCTCCCCGCTCTAACACAAAATGACAAAAGGGGGCCAGTTAATGACACATCACCGGATCTCACTGCAGTCGACGCCACATCGCAGAAGCTTTTGCATCCCGATGGCGAGCAGAGGCCTTCAGACGAATGAAGCATCTTCAAACGTCTTCACATCAGTGACATACTATTCATACTTAGTTTCTCAGCGACGTGTAATCAGTAGAAACCTGAAGCTCTGTGCTTTTTAGCGTGGAACTGAGACTTTAAGTATGTCTACAGAGGGATAGTTTGTTTCCTCCTCAATGGAGGCCGCCATCCTGTACCGCCATATTTTGACGGTAAAGAAAATAAGCCCAGCCTCTAATGAAGGCCTGTGGCGTTTTTTTTTTATTCTTCATATTTGTAAAGGGAATTTATTATAGAGAATAATCATTAAGGAATTAAGTTTCATCATAATAAATGAGAATATACCTCTACTTCACATATTTGACGGACTGGCAGAATTAAATCCTTTGTCGTTTTGAGCCTGCTCCTCCGACAGATGCACATCTGATAGGCCTCGCACGCTACATGAATGTAACGTGAACATCGTCGCATTCTGAAAGCAGCAGTGTGATATTGATTCGGCTGCACATGTTCCCCTTCAACAGCGGAATAAAAGACATTTGTGGGAGTTAATGAGCTGATTGGATTATGATGCAGTGTAAATTCCCACTTTCGGCAGCCATGTGAGGTAATAATGACACGATTTATTCGTACGGACACATTGCCAGATTCATTTTCCACCAATTTTGAGCAATTATCGTTATTGAGGAGGAATTTCATTCAAGACAAATGAGGTGCGGGAAAGTTTTGTTGGCCTCGGCGCTGATGAATACTCAGACAGTGCGTCCTTATTAAGCACCACTTCTAATTCCAAAAGCACCCTCATTCATCATTCATAAACATTTATTTCCTCTATTTGTTTCATATGTTTTCCTGGCCTCGCCGTTATCATACCCGAGGCTTGTTTGCCCACTGAAAAAATATGTGGACTATAAGAACGAGGAAGGGGCCGTCTCCCCCTGGGAATCTTTAACGCTGTTTAAAATGCATTCAAAAGATACACGGCTGTGCAAACGCCCCTCTGTGTGATATGCCGTCGCAACTGATCACACTCCTCATCTCTCTTTACGCCGCGTACACATTTACATACCGGCGACGGGGTCACGCGTACCGGGCTGTGCGACGGCAACGCAATCTAATTTGTCGACGAGACATTCATTCCATGCTGCCGGCCCCCATTAAGATCGGCTACTGAAGCTTCATTGGTTGCCATGCCGACTCTTGTGTTAACCAGGAAGCTAATTAGCAATGTTTTCACCTTGCTGCTCTCCTCATGATTTTATGCATTAGTCCAAAGTTTGGAGCATTTTTTTTTTTTTTTAAAGGACGCTCACATAGAAATGTAAATGCTGGAATAAAGAATAGCTAACTCGTTTCAAACAAAGGAATGCATGTCGAAAGAAAAAGTTTGGTTGCTTGTAAGAAGCTGCTATTTTTGAGTTACCTATTGCATAAGAGCACATGGCTCACATGTACTATGAATAATGAAGCTACACTCATCAGCTGACAACATCTGCATCATCTCACACCTTCATCGTTAGCCTATCTTCGCGCTGACTGTCTTGCTAAATATGACTCCATTCGTCTAGTTCCCTCCGGCTACGGGTACACCTGTCCTCCACCTCTGCATGTACACCTAGTCCTTCCAGATCCGACAAATTATCATTCATCACTCTCAGCATGGTCATCAGCCACCACCACCAGCACCAAGACTCCAAGGGGGAGTCCTTGTACTTTGGTGTTGCTCATAACAGATACCCTTCAATCACAACCTCCGGTGAGAGGGCGCTTTCACACCCGATAGTCCGAGACAAGGTTCAGGCTTTCGTAACCTTGCACACATGTGATTCGGTTATGGTTTGCTTCACTTTACCATGAAAAAAAGGAAAGATCGTGGTCATGTTTTAGTATTAAAAAAAAAGAAGACTTTGGTTGCCTGTAAGACTTAAACACAAACAGAAATCTTTCTCGGTGAATTCTCATTTCTAGTGCTGAAGTCCTCAGAAGTCGCCGTATGAAAGGGAAGTTTTGGTTATTCATATGGCATGAAGAAATGGCATTTGATGTGAAAAAAGTTGTAAGTGAAGTTACAGACGTTTTTTATTTGGCAGCAGATGAATCTGACTGATGAACCCGGCAAACATCGGTGCCTTCCTTCACTCTTCAGCAGCCCGGCGTTTACGTCTCTCAGCCCGGGCGAGCCTCTTAACCCTGTTATGACGGCTAAATAAAGCTCTCCGAGCGGCTCGGCGACCCTTCCGCCCTGCCCCTTAAATCTTCTCCGCACAGTTGAATTTCTGGTGTTAACACGCATTCAGCGGCGCCTCCATTCAGCCTGGTGCTACAGCAGCAAAAGAACTTGTTTAATGTTGTTGGAGGTCCACCAAGCCCTTTTTACGCTCACAGCACTTCCTCCTTTCTTGTCGCCTTTTGATGTGAAAACCAAAAGATGCCCTTTTTAGCAGTCTCTCATTCCTCGGAGTAATAACAGCTTGCCTTTCCAGTGGTGTGTTGTCAATTTTAGTCCCGCGATGACAGCTAAGTGCCTCAGAGTGTCCTACCGGCAACGTCAATCATCAATTTAAGAAGCTATTAATTGGCAACCTCTCAGATCCTAATGGATCTGTTAAAGAAGCACTTCTCAATTCACTTTAACTGTTTTTTATGGGGCGATATTAACCCTCTCCAGCTGTCCGTCGGTCCTAAACAGGAAGTAGTTCGTCCAGATCTCCTCAAAAACCAACGGACAGAATTCAGCGTTATTGGACACATCATTTGTACGAGTCCAAAAGGTGTGAAGACCTTTAATGATGGCAAAAAATCTTCTCTTTCTTTTGAACTTTAAAAATTGGCATTTCACTTTGCCCACAATTACGAATCTGATGCAGATAATGAGGCTGAAAAGTTTTTAACATTTTTTTTAGTTTTTAAAAATAAGAAAACTTCATGGGAAATTGAGAAATATTCACTGACTGCATTCATTTGTTTGATAGCGTTATGGTTAGAACTCTAGTCAATGTTGTATCTGGGTTCAAACTAGAGAGGCGCCGATTTTCTCGGCCGATCACCAATTTTTGTTTCTTTAAAGAGAAAAGTCAAAATAAGTAATGTATTTCAAATGCCCTTATTTTGAAGGATTGCAGTGTAAGACGTAACAAGGCTAGTCGGCATGTTGTTACGTGTATTTATTCTGACCTGTTGAAGTTAACGTAAGACTCCGTCCCCCCTCCCGTGTGTTGGCAAGAATTTAGCCGTAATTCAAGCAAGACACGTGAAAACATCTGCAGACTCGAAAACGAAGAAAAGAAATCACAGAAGTGAAAAGTCTCTCCCTCCTCCTGTCACTATGTATCAATTGGACTCATACTTCAGAACGGACCTAGAATAGACTTTTTGTTTACCAACCTCCGCTGCGACCTTGTCACTCTTTCAGTATAACTGTGTGGGTTTTGCGTGGGTTCACCTCTGGGTGCACCTGCTTCCTCCCACAGTCAAAAAAAGAAACACACAGTACGGCTGAATCGACAACTAAACGGCTGCTAGGTGAGAGCGTGAATGGTTTTTGTCTCGGGGTGATGAATCCCTGACTACCTGTCTGGGGTGCAGCCGGCCTCCTGCGTAGCATACGAAAATAAAATGTACTGATGCATTCATTCATTCATTCGCTCACAACTTGGGCTTTACGCTGCGGACGAGGATAAAGACATGAACGAAATGATAATAACTGCCATGTATCCTGCATTTTCAGAAACGCTATTTCCCGCGGGTGAGCGGTTATCTCCCGCATCCTTTTTTCGTCGTTCCTCTGCTGTGCGCCGGCCCGCCAGCCGTATGTGGAATCGTATCTCCGTGCTTTATGTGGGCATTCCTACGTACGCCGAGTGCAGATGCAGTCCCGGTGATGCGGCGGACTACAGACCGGAGATACGCCGAGACTCCAGCTCCTCTTTCTCCCGCGACACCGAGACATTTTCTATCAGTGCAGATTATTCCGGGCCCGGGAACCTATAGCTCTCATCTAAATGTCAGAGGCAAAGGCATGTCAGCGAGATAAAAGCTCAGATAGAAGAGCCACGTTAAGGCATATTCAACAATGCGGGGGTGGAGGAAGGAGGCGGAGGATTGTTTAGGAGTCAGTGTAGAGCATTGACGGATACTGCAGACCGAGATGCTATTTTCTTCAACTCCGTCTAAACTTCATCTCTCCGGGTTCGGGCTGCCTTTGCCGGACTCCTGCATGGAGATCCATGCTATTTCCTCCAGCATCTTTTATTCACTGGAAGCGAAAGAAAATTATAATTCATGAAGCCAATTATGCCTCCCTCTCCATCCTTCCAGCGTTTTCTAAAGCATAGCTCACGAATAGATGCCGGCAGTTTGTAACGCGGAAATAAATGAGGAAAATAAGATTAATAACCCTTTAATGTCCTCTTCAACCGTTTGGTTGAGCACATTTTGAGTAACTATTTCTTATTTAAAACATGTCAGAACCTGTTTTGTAATATGACACAGTGGAATCATGTAATACGCTTAAAAAGTAAGCTAGTGACCTTTTTTTTTAAGATAATATAGCATATGTGGACTCGCTAAAGATAATTGTGTGACTTGATACAACACATAAAAGTCTAATAAGGGTGTTTATCTACAAACACGCTTCACCAAAAGTTTATGCAAATCTAATTAAAATCTACTAATTTCCATGAAATACTAAAAATGTCATCATGTAATAATTTCATTAATCTGATTTTTTTTTTTTTAGTTTAAAATTATACATAAAAGCCCCCAAAAAACATAAAATACACAGAGAAATCATTTCCTTTCTTTTTTTTTATTCCCGGTTAAAGGGTCAAACAAACAAATGTTAATGAAGTGAGAATGTTTGATTTGAATTTTCCTCTCAGCCTCAGACGTCTTCCTGTTTCGTTTGACCCGGGTCATCCTTGATGCACCGATGATGCACATGATGTGGTCCTCAGCGCAGGGGAGGGGGTGCGCCACCCCGGCCGAGGTCCCCGCTCAACCTGAACTTTAACATGAGGTCGCAACCCTTTTCTCCGAGGGGGTGACGGCCACAGATGGGGCCCGGCCGGCGCTGTGCGCCTGCTGTGTTTGATCTCGGCGTCCCGGTGTGGCAGCGCCGCATCGGACTCCGCCTCTTTAAAAAACAGCCCCGTGTTTACGCTAACTCACAATGACTGGTTTCACCGAGCGCCGGGGATAATTACCGAGGGCTTTGCTTTATTGAACGGTAATTACAAAAGACAAATAGACTCCCAGCAACAAACTTCCCGAGTCAAACAGTCTCTCTCTCCCGGCGCAGCTGTGGGTGGCGATGCCGCCAAGAGCGCCGGCGTTTATTGGTGTTGCTGTCCACTCAGAAACGTTGAAAAGAGCCAGAAGTCGTCTGATTAAAACGGGGAATAATTACACAGTTTAGAGTGTAAGTATACAAGCTTTCTTCCCTTTCGCTGAATGTGAATTGCTCACAGCTTAGGTGAGGGTAATGCATCAGAAGCCTTCATAAATGAATGTGCATTCACTGTAAAACTTTGATGGGAAATCACAATTAAAACCGAACAGCTCGCGGAGAGGCTGGCTGCAAACCACAATGCAATCTGGGAGAAATAATAGGGGATTACTCCATGAATGCCAGAGTGCAGTTATTCACAGGAACGCAAGGAACTGGGTATTAGTGTCGGGAATATAATGTGAAAATGAAAGGGACACGCTACGACCTGCTGTCCGGGTCCCAAGTTCTGATGGTGTAAAACACTGGAGTACCCCAGGGCTGTGTACTGAGCCCTCCGCTCTACTCGCACTCCACTCTGGATTGTACGACAGTACATGCTTCTAAAACCGTTATCAAGGTCTTCAAAGACACAACAGTAGTCGGAGTGAATTTGCCCACAAACCTGAGATCCAGTATTTGGTACCGTGTGTTTTGCTGAACATCAGGAAGACTAAAAAAAAAATCGCCCACTCATCCAGATCAATGGTACGCAGGTGGAATATGTCTCCGATTTTAAGTTTTCCAGGTATTCACATCTCCTCTGGGCATCTCAGTACCGATCGAAGCCAAGAAGCCTTACCATAGTCTCCTCCTCCTGGGGAACCTCCTCAGATTCTGGTGAACTTCTATCATAGAACCACTCAGAGCATTTTCACCAACTGGATGCTGAAGAGTATCAAACGCATCATCGGTTCTCTGGCCCTCAACTCCCACCTTGCTGAACTTTGGGCTGCGGTTTTTAGTCTAGATGTTGAATACTGTAAAAAATTATCTGTTTACGGTAAAATAACTGCAGCTGTGGTCGACAGAAAATGACAGTCGTCAAGTCTTTACGGTAAATTGCCATAAAACAACAGATAGAATGCCAACATGTTCCTGCTTTACAAGGGCGGTACAAAAAAATGACAGTAAATTACAGAAATTCCGACTTTTTATTTTACTTTGAAATGAATATTACACAAAAACATAGTTTTAGAATCTTGTTACTGTAGAAACAACGGTAAGCTCTTGCTTAAGGGTTATATATTTCTTTTTCATTAATTAAACGTTAATTTATATGAGCCCACCAGGTAAACCTGTAATTAAGAGATAATGATACTTTAATGGTATTGACTAGCGTGTATCATTCTGTCACTTTCTGAATGTAGTTATTTTAACAGTAAAATTCTGTATTGTTCTCTATTCACATATTCTGACAGTTTAAAAAAGAAGTTATTTACTGTATCCGTATTTAAGATAATTCACCAAATCTACTACAGAGAATTACTGTTTTGACTCTTAGAGCATTTAAATGATGCCATAGACAGAAATTTCTACTGAGAGTTTTTTTTTTACAGTGTAGGATCCTTGAGTTAGACCCTGACCTCCAATTTGCTGCATGGATGGATCAAATGCAGAAAGTAATTCCACAATTTCTTACCGTGCATAAATACATGTGATTGATTAAGGTTTAAATTCTTATTACACTGTTATTACACATTAATTACATCGGAATACATGATATATATAACATAAAATCATATACTGACAGAGTTGTTACGAGTATGCATGCACCAGAATATAATAATGAACACTATCTTAGTTTCTAGAACATTAATCTACAGATGAAGCTGCTGGGGGAACATTTACGCTGAACAACGATCAAATCTGACAATCTTTCCGCTGAACCTCATCTACCACGCTTTTCCCCCTGACCTTCATATTAACGTTATAATGACCTTTGACGAGCTGCCATTTCCAAGGCCGGCCCAGTCGTAACGTGTACGGCCAGAAACGGAGCCAGCACATCATCACCGTAATTGACTTGTGTCCAGATCTTGAGTGAAGGTCGAGCTGGCGGCCAGACAGTGGAGTAATTAAAATGTCTTCTGCTCTTTAAGACACTCATTGAAGTCCACCCTTCATTTGGCACATCATTAGTCATGCTACGACCGACTCTAGCGCTATATCATGGAACTTCCCGGCACCCATTTGCATTCACACACAATGTATAATCGTTAACAATGTCCTGAGTAATTGAAGGTGGCACTTGGGAAATGGTTAGCTGACACTGACAAGCGGAGGATGGAGGGCGCTGTCAGGGAGATGTGAACTTCTCCGCTCCCGCGGTCAGGATCTGTCAAAGAGCAACAAGCGGGGAAGCTCAGAATGTTCACCTCAACTCGGACTGAGCCCGCGTCCTTCCACTCTTACATGGGATTAGAATGAATCCACAAAAATCTCATGTTCAGTCAAACAAAACGCCGGCCAGTGTTTACCGCCGGTCCGCCCGCACTAATTGATTTTAATTTAAATACTCACGTTGTTTTTAGAAAAAGCTTCTCCGGAGACGCTTTTAGTCAACGAGATGACAAACAACTCCGATTAAAACGTGACGTAGAGTCAACACTTATTACCGGCGGAATATTTAAACTGGGCAGGAAAAAGAAATGACTTACAAATTATTGGCCAAAAAGGAGAATGTTGAAAAAAGATTTAGGTGTTTTTTTTTTGGCAGATTTAGCAGATCAGTCGACCATAACATTATAACCACTTCATCTAATGTTGCGTAGATTTACTTTGGAATGTTAAAATAGTTCTGACCCGTCGAGGCATGGACTCCAACTGACATCTGAAGGTGTGCTGTGGTACCTGGCCCCCCAGATGTTGGCAGCACTGGACTGGTGTGCTGAAATTTCACTGTTTAACATTTCAGAGTCGATTTTCCCTCCCGAGAGGTTCATTGTAACACATTCTCAGTCAAATGGTGTTCAGCACTGGAGTTAATTGCCAGAGTTGATCTCATTGGTGTTAATCCAACCCCGCGAGAGCGAGTTAAGCTCTTCCCACACACACACACACACACACAAAAAATGAAGGTGTGGTTAAGGAGTAACCCTGAGTAATGGAGGTCTGCAGCTTTTAGCTGATTCTAACTGTTGACCTTCTTTCCATCCACTTACATATTTCCTAAATTCAGGGGAATAAATAAAATCACAAGTGTTAAAGGACCTCGTGTTGTGTTTTATATCAAGTTCTTGATTTAAAGTTGTTAAAATAAATGATTTAAGAATGAAATGTAATGAATGAACTCTACTAGTGTATATACCAGTGTATATTTTCATTTTTCCCCGCGGTTCCGTCGGAAAGAAAGGATTCTTTGATTCCCTGTAAGTCTGGTGCCTTAGTGCAGAATTGACTTTAAAGCTCCTTGAATATTTTACTCGTCCGGTGAGGCGTCAATAATTATGTGATAGTTTAGTCACACTGTCATGCTGTTGAAAATGTAAACACGCTCAAAAGTGGTAATTAAACCCCTTAGTGGTGGTCCCCCCGTAGAAACATTGGGTGAGCGCTAATTGGAACTCTTAGAGATTTCCTTTTGCTATTGCTGAGAAATTGCAGTGTCGGGGAGTTGTGGCACCGGGACGAAGGCAAATCAGGGTGGGGGGGGCAGTGAGATTGTTTACTTTGGTGACACCTTCCTAAACACTGTTGAGGAAGAAGTAACCCGCGTTTCATGGAAATAGTATTCCCTAATGACCCTGGCCTCTTTCAGCAGGATGACGCTGCCGCTCTGCAAACGGGTTTCAGGAAAGGTTTGAGGAACACAGCTAGACCAGCACCGCGGGCTTTGATGCACTTGTGAGTTCTGACACTCACACAATCTGGGGAAACTGTAAAACTGGGAAAACCCAACAAGTATTGCAGTTTTGGGGATGTTCTGACCCACTAGTCTCGCCAAACAATTATGAAAGTGGCTCCGATCTTTGTACAGTTTCCAACTAATTAACCTCAGGATAAAAAGTCCACTTGCTGCAGGCAGGTTGGAGTGGGTTGGAGAAGAGTGTCAGGAGTTATCTGTGGCAGAAGAGCAGCAGCAGGAGTGAAGGGAAAGGTTTCCAAGATGGTGGTGAGAGCAGCTCTGCTGGATGGTTTAGAGACGGCGGCTCTGACCAGAAGACAGGAGGCAGAGCTGAAGATGTTCAGATGTTCTCTGGGAGTGATTAGGACAGACCGGATTAGAAAGTAGGACATCAGAGGGACAGTCCAGGTAGACGTCTTAGAGACGAAGCTCGAGAGGTCAGATTGAGATGATTTGGACCGGTGAAGAGGAGGGTTAGTGGAACTACTGGTAGAAGGACGCTGGAGATGGAGCTGTCAGGCAGGAGAAGAAGAGGAAGAGGAGGTTTCTGTATGCTGTGAGAGAGGACATGCATTTGGTTGGTGTAACAGAGGAAGATGCAGAGGATAATGTAATGACCGTGGCGACCCCTTTGAAGGGAAGAAGAGGAAGAAGAGGAAGAATTGGTTATAATGTAATGGCTGATCGGTGCAGTCTCCTGTATAAATATCATGCTCGAAACAGATGTGGAGCGAAACGATTTCTCCTGGTCCTCATGTATGTCCGGAGACAAAGCGTGATGGTGGAATGTTTGAGGGCCCGCTGTGATTCTCTCTCCGTCGAAGCGAGGATCGGATGGATGAAAGGAGCCGACAGAACCGTTCTGATGAAACTCCATCCGAGGGAAACAATTTGCAGAAGGATTTGAAAATGACGCAGATGTAGTTATTCTGCTTTCTTCCGGCGAATCGTTCCACTATTCAGCATCTGTCATTGTGACTAATTGTTCGGCTTTTCTATTATCTTGTCCCGGCCGCGATTATGAATGCGCGTGCATCGGCAAACAGAAAACAATACGCACACACTTTCAGACGCACACTAATGTGTACTAACACACAGATGATCCTGCTTTCTGTGTTAACTAGAGCGGCTAGCCGTCTGCTTTTAGACCCTCATTTGTCCTCATTATGAGATCATAAGGTTATTTTATTCTTATTTTGTTCCTAAAAAGCGATTCTGATGAGACTCAAGCGTGAACAACAAATCAAATCAAACAAATGTTTACTGTTGACAGCGGCAGCAACTCGCTAACCTAGCCGTTAGCAGCCAGTTGCATTGAGATGTGATGTGTGATGCATTCAATGTCTAATGAGTAACAACCAGTTTCGGGCGAAAGACAATTGTATCGTCATCGTCGTAATTACTACATCGTCGTAATCTCGTAACATGTAGTAATTGGCGAGAAGATTTTTTGAAGGAGCAATTTGTCGATGTTTTTAATGCAAATATCAAACATCTCTGACACGTTTCCCTTTTTGGTGCCCCACAGTGAAATTTCGACTTTTGCCCCAGCCCATGAAATCGTCAGGAAATCGAGATTATGGAACTGGATTGAAAAAAATAACGTAATATTTGATTTTGTCCGTATGATTACCCATAATCCCGCAAAGCATCCTTCTATCTGCTCTCATAAAAGTGGCCTCTCCAGCAGTGGCACCAAGACAAACTTGAACTTTTATTATGTTTGGCAAATTGAGTGATTTGTGGCTCTGATTTTGAGATAACACACCCCATAACTGGAGGACAGACAATGAAACACACCCGGCTGCTCAGGCAATCACACGGACGGCTCTGGCCTGGCCGGCTGTGGTGAGCGAGGGAGAATGGACACTTCACAGCAGCCTGCGGTGCTGATGGAGCCTGGCCCATCCGTGGTCTTGCCAATCTGTCATCTACTCACAAACACACACAAACACACACACACACACACACACACACACACACATGCACGGGTGCATGTCCACTCACAGCTTGCGAGACGGCCCATGAATCAGTCATCTCCTGCTCCTCCTCATCCTCCACCCTCCGTCGTTCCTTCCCTGACTGACAAAAGCAGCAGGCCGGTCCGTCACAGCTTGGCGCCACTCCTCCCGGTAGAAAGCTGTTTTGGAATAGCCGCTCTGATTCCTGTCTGACCCATTGGCGCAATTCAGGCCTCAGGTCTGCTTCCTGGCCCGGGAAGGTCAGCAGCAGGTGTGGGTTGTTGGGTTTTTGTTTTTTTGTAAAGTAAAAAAGAGTAATATTGTGCAAATGCAACTTTACTTTGCAATGTAATTTCTTCTGCAGTGTTCATGTCCATACTCAAATTAGGAGTGTTGCAAATGTACTTACCCCGGTGCATCATGGGAGTGTTGGTGCTGAAATGAGTTCTGATGCCCCCCTTTTTTTTAATCCACTAATTCTGTTTGTGGTGAACGTTTTCAACTAATATTTACAAGAATTCTTATCATCTCTCATGAACTTATACTTTATGTAGAAAATAAAAACTCAATAAAACACATTTATGTCGGCACATATTCCAGTGTTCAGGAAAAGTTGGGAATATTATGGAATGGTCATCGCCACTGTTAGATCCGCCGCCGTGGGTTTATCGTGTTAACGCATTAACTCAAAAACTTTTTCATGGTTTATTTTCGAATTTAACATCATCACAGATTATACTTCCAGGAAGAACTGTATTGATTTTGGGAAAGGTTGGTTGCATGTTTCTGCTACTAGGGGGAGCTTCACCTCCAAAAGTTTTGGAGCTTTATTTTTTCAACTGTTTTTCAAACTGTTCGATTTTGTCCAAATTTGGTTCTTTTGAGCCGATTCGAGAAATTCTTTGGGGGGTTTTGTCGGGGGGGGGGTCTGTCTCGTGTTGTACAATCCCAGAGAGGGTCTTTGATAGCACAAATTGTTTGAAAAGGCCAATGTTAGTTCTGATAAAGAACTGCTGCACTGCTCAGCTGTTGTTGCGACAAAAGTGGGACCTGCGCAAAATAAGGCAGCTGGTTATAATGTTGTGGCTGAATGGTGGTGCTAAGGACCACGGAGTGTCACTTGTTGATAGCAATGGGCCCAGATTATGCACCTTTAACAAGCAAAGAGAGTCAGAAATGCACTTGACGCTTTGTCCTGTAGTTTGTTTAAGTATTGGTACGACGGTCAGCTGATCGTCAAACCCAAAGGCCTAAAAGTGAAAGTTTAACTCAGGAGAAAAAGTCAAATTTCCTTAATTCCTCCTGTGTGAACGGGTTTAAACAGCAGAAAAGGTGAGTCTCAGCAAAGAAGCCTATAATGATGAACTCCAGAGTTGCTTGACCACCCACCTCTACCTTACCCTGGCCCCCACAAAATCTCTATGCTGGCAGGTTGACGGCGTACCAAAGCTTGTTCCAATTAACAAGCTACCTTTGAGTCCATGTGACTTTTGTTTACAGGGCCCGGTTGGCTTATAATTGGGAAGTTCTGGCTTCAATGAACCAAACGCGAAAAAAAGCACCAAAGCAAACTCGACTGCGGTTGACAGAAAAGGAAAACAAACCTCCAGGCAGCGGCACTTACAGTATCGATGGCTTGTCAGATTATATACATCACATTATGCCGCTCGCTACGTTTACAGCCGTTCATGAAACCCTCCGCAGAATCGGAGGAAAAAGAACGGAAACGGGCTGCTGGGAGATGCGGTTCAGCGCTTTTTGAAAATACAGTATTATCTCCTCCAAATGCGCCCGGGTTGACCATGATGACGGAGCAAATGTTGCTCCGGAGAGCTGCTGCGAATCGGAGCATCTTTTCAAGCCGGAGTGACGGGATCGCAGCGGAGCCCAAAGGTTCTGCATTACGTTGTCTGGCGGACTTGTTATGGCAGCAAAATCAGAACCAGAGGTAAGCAGCATCTCATGAATAAAACATCTCCGAAGACAATCAGTCTCTCTTTGACATATAAAGTCGAATCGCACGTCCAGTCCTCTGATGGCTTGTCTCCTGCAGACGCCAGACCCGTCTTTGCGGAACGTGCCGGCAGGGAAGAGGAGGAGGAAGAGTTGGATGAGGAGGAGGAGGAGGAGGTGAGGGAGATGGAGTAGGCAGAGAAGTCCATTATCTGTTCTTTCTCACTTAAACAACGCGGCCTCCCCCTCGTGGTCCACTCCCTCCCCCTCCCTCCCCTCCACCATCACCTATGGACTTCTTCCCATGGTTCAGCAGCAGGCAGGTCTGATAATTGGTTGGACTGCTGCACAGTCGGAGAAACACGGGTCTTTTTCTTACCTCATTAGAGGCGGCAGAACAGCTGCATTGAAATTTCAATACGCTTTTTTTTTTCTTATTTTTTTTTTTTTTTTTTATTCAATCCACTCTGACATTTGCAGATATTCTATTGACTGAATACTTTCATTCTTACTTCCCAGGGACGGGCGATGTGTGCGTTTATTGTACCTATTTGATTTGTTTGGCTCGTGTGGCAATGAGCCGAGACACTGGTGTGAAAGGACAGATGGAGCATGTTTTGTTCGCTTAAGATTGCACATTTGTGTGAAAGTAATTGCTCCAGTGTTTGATCAAAGCGTTATGAGTGTTGGATACGTAGCGTATAGGGCTGTTTATCTCCGCCAGACGCTTTGATTGCATTAACTGTTCTGAAGAACCCTCTCCGGTGTTTAAATGACGTTTGCTAGCTGCTGCTTGGGATTGAACTTTGCTGTGCTTTGTTTGTTGTATCGGGCTCTTGAGCCATTTGTTCATGAATTAAAGATCCAATCTGGACGGGTTGTTTGCGTCTGACTGTTTTCAGGAAAGCAGAGCTGCATGAAATGAAATCAGGCGAGAAGTTACGACCGTATTTTTGAACACTAGTTTATTCACAGATTTAAAAAAAAAGTGAGAGGGGCACAAATTGTTTCACATGATAACCCTCAAAAACTATTCGAGGCTCTTAAACTAAGTTTTGTCAGATCTTCAGACAAGATTTAGCATCAAATACAAGCAACCAGTTTAAACTTCAAATACAGTTTTTAAAGTGAAATTCATTAAACCAAATTGTTGTGTATGGAAACATTTTTGACTCTTTAGAAGCTATAAATCCATGAAAACTTCATTAATAGCTGGTTCCAGCTGGACTGGTTCTTGGACTCCATAGATCCACAATGAGACAGGTTATCTATACATGGAGATGATTTGTGAACTTTCACAGAAGTGGCTCACCTTCCGAAATCCCTCCTAGAGCGAATAAATCCAAAGGAAACTTCAAAGAAACAGTAGGCTTCTCTCACCTCAATAAAAGTCAGAGGTCATGGCTCCACTATTCCAAAGACGGTAGAGGTAAAAAAAAATCACATCATGGGAGAATGGTGAAGAGCCAGTGCTGACGCAGGAGAACATCAATGATGGTTTGACCTTTGCTACAACACACCTGGATGACCCTCAGAGAGAGCACCACATTTGGATTAAATCAGACCAATGGTTAGGAAGTTATGTCCCAAAAACTGTGATTTTTGTAAAGAAAGCTCCCCCTAGTAATCAAAATATAAACTATTACAGAAAAACATTGTGTAAATATACATACGTTTCTTTAACTCGATTTGTATGCAACCAATTTGGACTAAATCAGACCATCTATTGAGAAATCATGGCCTGAAAACATTTGAGATAAAGCTCCGCCTAGTGTCAGAAATGTATAACCCACCATTCCCAAAATCAATCCACTTCTTCCTCGCCCTAATTTCCATGTGGGTGTAAAATTTTAATATCACTCAGCTTTTTGAGATACAAAGATTTTGTACACTTATAGTAAAATTGTGAAAAGTCACATATTTTAGTGAGAAACATTCATCACATAGAAATGTTAAATGACTATCTAATCAAATTGTGCCTTTATATTTTACACTGAGGATTTGATGACCACCCCTCTATTTTATCATTTTGATGAGTTAAACTCATTAAAAGGGTTATACTACTGTAATAGTGTTATTATACGGTAATAACCATGTAACAATGTTATTAATGCATATTGAAAAACAAGGGTTACCAAGTGGTCTGAAACCGATTAAGCAAAAATGAACCCATCTTCTCTGACCGACTCGCTACTCCTGAGATTGTTCCTACATGTCGGTTGTTATAGGGGCTCGACAGGCCCTCTGCCTTGCCCCTGTTTCTGTCCTGCCATTTGCAAGCGAGGCCTTGTGGGAGATGACTAATGGAGTGTTGTGCTTAAAGTATTGTGGTGTCTGTTGCGAGTGTTCCCAGGGTCGAGGTGGAGTTAATTACCCAGGATTGAACAGTTACTTTGTCCTCCTCAAGGGAGACCCCTCGGCAGACAGGAGAGGAAAGCGATGCGTCTTGAACCGGCTGCATATCCAGGTCACTGTGGGAGAAAAGAAACAACACCTCTTTTCGTATGTTTTTTTTTTTTTTTTCCTCCTTCGCCCTGCTGTGAGTCCATTTGATCTGTGCATATTACTTAAGAGACATTTCGCCCGGAGCCATAGGACGCCAATATCTCCCAGTAAGGAGGAAGGTAATGGCTGCTTTTGTTTATTCTGCAAAGACGTTTCCCAAATCTACTCCTCTGTGAGGCGATTCCCCTCACGCTGCTTCCGAACATCCATCCACCCTGACCTCGTAAAACCTGACAAAACATTGTTGAAGATTTTCCTAAACCCTTGCAGGCTATAGATATATTATATTATCTTATTATGCTGTGACTTCATTCCACACCGAACCGGCTGTTTATTTTCTGCCCGGCAACCATCAATTCTCTGCATTGACAGCTGTCAATTAGCATACGTTAGCGACAGTGGTGCGAGTGCTAACTAGTATCCAAGTGTCTATTAATAGGGATTGTAGCTTTTTTTTTATCCACGTTTAACAATGTTAACACTGTGCAAGACAGCGATAGTAAACACTGACTTAAATTATGGCCTTGATAATAATATTGTATTATTATTATTTCCCCCCGAAAGTTGGAGTCAAAGCTCGTCATATGAGAAATAAAGAACCGCCCTTTGCCAAATTACATCCAGTTCTTCCTCATACTAAAGTGTATGGGGGAATAAAGTTTGAAAGTCATCCATGACATTGTTTAATGAGGTAAACTTATTTCTGGAAAACCGTTTTTGTTTTTTTTTTATTAAAAAAAGGTCTTCCTACTTAGTAGATTTTGAACTTTAAGAGTGAAAGATTATATACACAAGATAAATCTTCATGAGTTGATTAACATTCACCAAATTTGGACTAATCGGACTAAGAAATTATGTCTGCAAAACTTTTGGAAATAAAGCTGCACCTGGTGTTGGAAACCTACAACCGACCTATACCAAAATCACTCCAGTTCTTCCTCACACCGGGGTCTATGCAGGTATACAATTTGAAAATGGTTCATTAAACAGGTTTTGATTCAACACGAAGGAACTGCTGTGGCAGAGAAGACGATTCCATAATCGTCTTCTCTCCCCAGGCATTACGGGGATATAAAGACAAAAAAACAGAATCGCTCTTGAAAAATCTTGACGTAGTTTTTGAAGTAGGAACCCGCCGAAATGGCCTGAGGAAGGAGCTTCTATGACAGGTACCTCAGAAAAAGCCGATGCCGGTTCTGGTAGAAAGGTGGGAGAACACAAAGTGACATCAAAGGCCGGTTTTGGCCGCATAAGACGGGCCGATACCTATAATACTATACTCTGATCCATGTTTGTGTGCACAGAGATGCAGTCCTCTGCTCGTAGCATTATGGGCCATGTGGTACAAGCTCTACATTTTAAATTTTTATGAACACCTGAGAGGCTCTAAGGTGGCTGACGAGAGTGAAAACAGACTATAAACTTGAATCTAAAGACACCTGGATGAGGCATTAAGTGACTCTGCTGCTTACTCAGATGCAGCTCAGCACCATCAGAGAGACCAACATGAAAAACCCATCAGGAAGACCTTCACCCGCCTTCACTCAAGTCCCCCCCCCCCTCGCTCTCAATACGTCAGGTCTGTCAACCTTTGCACCGCAAGACCCTCATAAACTCTGACTCAACTCAAACGGCCAACGCCCCGCCGAAAGCGTTTACATAAATAAAAGCCGGCCTGAAAGAATATAATTTAATATTTGCCTGAAGGCGAGGAAATTAAGAAGAAAATAAAAAGAATTAAAAAAAAAAAAAAGAGTATGCAGAAATCCCTCTGAGCGCCGGAGCGTTTATCATGGGACATATATCCCCAACTAGTTGGCAAGTGTGCGACGAAGCCTGCCACAGTGTCACGCCGCGCTGTGGCTTTTAATAGGGACACGGCTTAAGAGGCCCTTACATCTTTCGTTTCACTTGAAGTTGTCACTCAGTAATCCCTCGGTAAAGTGTAATGCCGCTGGATTAGCTCCGCAACCCCAGATTTCCAAATTATCATCTGAAAAACCCACTGAATGATGCCGCTAATAGGAGCCCAGCTATGCCAAAGAGGAAGAGGAAGAGGAAGAAGAAGAAGAAGAAGGCCAATCCCATTCCTTTCCTTCTGGCCTCCTTCAATTCGTCATGTCATATTTTTTTTTTCTATCTCTCTAATTTTTATAACGAACAGATTAGCCTGCCGCTGCGTCCACTAGCCGCTCGGAATTTAGGAAGGAAGGAAGGAAGGAAGGAGAAGAAAAAGGAAAGAGTCTGCCTGAATATTCGGCATCCTGGGGGGGTTTATTAATAGGGGGCAGTCTCGGTCCATCTGTGTTGAGCTCGCACCTAATCCTCCCCTGAATGAGGCGGTACAAATTCCCAGTGATGGCGCACGTCAAAAGGCTGCTGGAGTGGGTGGAGAGGATGAGAAGCAAAAAAGGAAAGGATCCAAGGCCTCCACCCACTGTCCACTCTCCCTGGAGTCATCTTAACCAAAGCCCGAACCCAGGCTGAGCATGTTTGTTGTGAACGCTACGCCCGGAGACTTCCCCTTTCAGGATGAAGATGATTTCCATTGGCCCGCCTCCAAACCCACACACCAAGTCTGAGTTAGATTCTTTTTTTTTTGGCAAAAACTCTCACTGTCTGCCTCTGTTCTTCCTCGTATGGTGCTTTCATGTTATGCATATTCAAATGTGCTTATAAATAAAGTTGAGTTGAGTTGAGTTTGGTGCTTTCATGTCTCCAATCTCTCTCTCTCTCTCTCTCTCTCTCTCTCTCTCTCTCTCTCTCTCTCCCTCGCTCCCTCTTTCCAAGTTGAAAAACTGAAGAGACTTCCTCCCACAGTGGGTTTCTGTGCACTTCAACCACGTTACACCTCCTGCACCGGGGTATCATCTGCTCTTTTCCCCTTCCTTTTCTATTTTTTTCTTTCTGTGTCCTCACTTTCTCAACTTGATATGAAAAAAAAACAAACCTTGCATTGTGGCTCTCTCTCTTTGCGAGGCGACGGCGGCGTCGCTTCACCCCCACTTCTCCCGCCAGGAGATCAATGCTGATAGAGAAAGAGGCAGGGGGAGCAGACATGTTTTCTCGCCGTTCCACTTCTCTCTTCAGACACAGCCAGGGGACGCGGGAGGAAGGATGATGGGAGCTTCAGGCTGCCCTCGCAGCACAATTGGGCTGCCTGCCACGAGCCCGATGATTTATGATGCCGTCAAAACGTACACTGTTTTTTTTCTGTTCCTTCACCGAGGGTCACTGTTTTCCTCTCAGATGCCTCTATCTTCTGGTCTTCTGTGACGCTCTCACAACCAAAAGAGAGCAACTAATCGGCGGCAGTCAGAGTCCATTTATCTGCTGTGTTATACGATGCTAATTCTGCCTTTTATTCCCTTTTTTCATTCATTTCTCTGCTGTGATAAGATCCATTCTCCTGATTTTGCGGCTGGAAATGGTGCGGCGGTATAGATGCGGAGTGCCTACACGGTCTTCAGATGTTCTCAGCAATTACTGGAGACGGCTGCAGAGCTGCATATAGACATAGGAGGTAGCATCAGGTTTTTCGAAAATCGCCTTAAATGGCAAAACTGCTGAATTTCAACCTCTACATATGCATGAAGCTGCAGCATTCAGAATCTCCGCAGAGACGGTGCGAAAGAAAAAAAAAAGAAAAAAGAATCTCTAATGCAACTTCCCAAAAATTCTGCAAGGGAGCAGAATTACCGTCATTTAACGGGACACTTTGTTTGTGGGAGAGCAACCACGACACGGAAAAGTGCGCGCCGTGTGGCGGTTTCGTTTACCCCACCTTTTTTCCTTTCACTCCACACCTCCTACCTCTGCTGGAGTCAAAACACCTCGAGTCCGTCTGCGGCGGCGCTCTCACAGGTTGAGGTATCTCCACAGCTCGCTTTGGCTGATTAGCTACGCTCGCTATGCGTGCCCGGACGCCGGGGCCTCGCCATCAGAGGTGGAAAGGATATGGCTCCAGGTGGGGAGGGAGGAGTGCGGGTGTGTGTGTGGAGTGGGGTGAGGCGCCGCAGAGTGCATGAACTGAGGTTGCATGCTAATAAACACAGGGTGTCACAGTGTCACGCAAATATAAACTCCCCTTGGCAATTTCTCGCCGTGTTCGATACAGTCACTGCACTTCACCGCTTCCACTCAGTGCGGCCGCTCACCGGGCCTGAAGAACAGTTCCGACTCCTGCTTTGCAAGTTCCTGCGGAGCATGAGCTCCTCAAATTTTTATCCAAATCCCTTTCAAATGCTTCCCTGTGATTTATTAAGTGCCGTAGCTGAAATGGCTGGAAAAGTGCCACCTCCTTTTAAAACTGCTACTCTCCATGGGCTTTAGCTGCGAAGAGACTGTGAGAGCCGGCGAAGAGCAGACATGTTTACGGCCTTATATTTGCTTTTCAATGAGGGCGACAATTGAGACCGAATGATTTACATCACTTTAAGTAAATGGGTATGGAAATCACCCTCTTTTTTCCAGCGCTCTCCCCAAAGAAGTCAGAAAAAAACATGCAATATTTAGGTGGAATGGTGACTAATTTGTCGTGAACCTGAGTGTAAGTGTTTGTTTATCTCCATGTGTCGGCCCTGTGATGAAGTGGTGAATTGTCCACGCTGTCCCCACTTATCTCATAACGTCAGTTGGGATCATCTCCAGCCCCTCATGACAATCATGACATCATAGTTTCTTGGAAGAAACAGAGAATGTAAAAAAATGTCTCATATCAGTCGAAATAAACTAGACGTACGCTGTCGTCCCTAAAAGTAAACGTATATCCTCAAAAAAGCCCCCCAATCTCCTGTGTTCTACAAGGAATCCCCCTGATCGAACTCCTTAAATGGAATGTGAAGTTAAACTCTAAAAACAGTGTTTTTTGGTTTAGCATAAAAACTTTCCCCTAGTGAGTAAAATAGGAACTATTAGAGTAAAATACGTACAAGATAGATTTATTCAATAGATTCATACGCATCGAATTTGGAATAAATAGGAAAAACGGTTAGGAAGCTATGTCCGAAAATACATGTTTTTCAAGAAAGAGCGCCCCTTAGTGGGTCAAATATGAATTATTAAAGTAAAATACATACAAGATAACTCTCTTGGACTCGATTCATTTGCATCAAAGTTGGACAACATTGGACTCCCCTAAGTTTCCGAAAATATACAACAGACCTTCCCAAAATCAATCCGGTTCTTCCTCGCACTAAGGTCTACCTAGGAATCAAATTTGAAAAGGAGTCATGAAATGGTTTTGGAGTTATGGCGTTAACACGACGGATCTGCAGCGCAGTGACGACTCCTCAATAACCCTGTCAATTCAGGGATATAAATATACTCATTTTTGCAAAAATTTGTTTGCTGCTATCCATAAAATCAGCCTTATTTGTCATCTTTTTTTTATTTAGCATTTTGTCTGAATAATCTGTTTAACAATCGCAGATGTCATCCTCCACATACAGGAAGTCATTCAGAGCCACAGCTTCAGGTACGCGAACGTTAAAGTGTGACTGAGGCTGCAATTACAGCGTCACTTAGCTTGACAAGTGCCACCTCCCTTTAAAATCTGGCACCGCTGATGCTGCACTAAGAGGGTGTGAACGCTCGCAGACATGTTTATGGTCCCGTATTAACTTTTCAATAAGGGCCGCAATAGAAACCAGATGACTCGCATCAGTTTATGGAAATGTGTCGCACATCTACGTGATATTTTCCCCATGCGGGAATATGATTGTTCGCCGGGAACATGTTCATGATCTGGGATTCTGGGATAGATTAATCTTGCGGCCCCTCTGAGCTGCTGAGAATGACTAATCTGCTGATCAGCATGAGGTGTGGCTGCCACTCCTGTCAGCCCAGAATTATGTTGATCACTGCACAATGTCAGAAAATATGCTCTGAGTTTGGTGGCGGGCGATGGGGGGTTTGGGGTGGGTGGGGGGTCTCCGACAGTTATTGCTCTGCTTTCCTCTGCATAACATAAATCACCACTCATTGGAGAGTAATCACAACATTATGGGGTAGAAACCGAACATATGTGGCAAAGTGCAGATCATAATTCCTGCTTTGTTTTGCTTCCAAATGAGAAAAGTAGAGAAACACTATTAATTATATGGGAAAACTGGGAAAGGTCATCTCATTATTGGGAATTACCAGATGAAGCCTTTTCCTCCAGTTAAGTACGTTCGCATAGAGGCCAAACACGAGTGCAGAGACCTTATCGTTTTTTCCAAATTAGTAGTATGAGCATGGAGGAAACAGCTGTCTGACTGTTAGCATACAGAAACACACTTTAATTGGCTTCATGCTTAGATGCCCGTGCCAGCATCCCATAAAAACATGTTATAACCGCTTTATATGTGGAGGCACTGTACTGCGCTGCAAGTTAGATCAAATAACTACTCTTCGGCCAGTATGAGGAGGGAATCAGTTGGAAGTTGCTAAACAAAACTAACATCATTCGGATTTTGTCTTTTTAACTCTGTGATCGGTTCAGCAATGGCAGCCGTCTAAGAAGGATATTCCAGACGTTCCACTCCCCTGCAACACTCTCCAGCTCATCGGGGGGGGGGATCCTGAGGTGTTCCCAGTCATCCCAGATGAGATATACAATCCCTCCAGCGAGTCCTGGGTCTCCTCCTACTTGGAAGGAAACCAGTCACCCTACAAAGGAAGCTCATTTCCGCCGCTTGTATCCTTCACCTCATTCTTTGGGTCTCATGAACGAAGGTCAAAACAAACATGACAGCAGATGATACATCTGATTGGAAGGGGGTGTAACCACAATTATTGTATGTTAGGAAGAAAAAAAGGGCAAAACATCATATAAAATAAATAATAACAACTTTCTGTTGATCTTATCGGTCCGTCTTAAGAAGCAGCAAACTCAAAGTATTTTTTCGGAAAATTTGCGGACAAGGTTGTGCAGAATGACGATCAAATTTCCATAAATTACTGAACTGGTGCGGTCAGATGGTTCCACCTGGGAATCTTTCTGTTGCGTTTCCACGTTCTTTCCCTTTTTTTTCTCTTTCCTTTTTTTCTCTCTCTAAGTCACATAGTACAGTAATAGTAACAACTATCTTGCAGTATTCCTTCTATGCTATGTCCTTGTGTTGTTTTCTTGTGCTCAATTATATTTTTCTATTTTGTATTTTTGCACGCTGCAAAGAGCCAATACACTCGCTGCTAAACTGCCTTTCATGTTCTGCAGCGACGACAATAAAGTTATTCTATTCTATTCTTCTCTCGTCCGTGTTTGTCGTCCGGCTTCCTCCTACGAGCCAAAAAATGCTCTTTGATTTCTTCTTTATGAAGTGAATGTGTTCTAATACATTGGTGATAATATAGACACCCTAACTGTACCTGCAAGGTCGATGTCCAAAACGCCATCTGAAGACCGGGCTAGGAGGTCCACAAACTTCTTTTGTTAATAAACTCAAGGCTGTGTCCTAAAGAGTCTTTTGTGGTGGACACTTGGGTCTTCTAGGTGTATTCAGCCGTGCCCCATTGGGTACCGCTGTCCGTCCTCTGTCTCCTGGCGGTCCCAACTGATTCTGGCGTGATGAATCATCTGCAATAGATGAATTGGTGACTCTTTATTGACGGTGGATGTGAATGTGAGTGTGGTTCTTTTTCTCTATTGATGAATCGTTGAATTGTCCAGGATGTCCCCACATCTTGCCTAATGTCATTTGGGATCACATCCACCCCCCTGTGACAATGATGGGAACACAACTTCTTGGAGAAAGTAAAAATATCCCAAAACAGACCACTAATCTTTGCTAAATCTGTTCATCACAAAACATAAATGAGCCTTATTTAGGAACTTTTTGGAACATTTTGTAATGTTCCAAAAATGTTTGACGTAACATTTAGAGGTTCCTCCTTCCTTCACAAAAGGACCAAACAGGAGGTGAACTATTACGGCGCCACATTTCCAGGTAGTGAGTTTCTTGACAGCCTAACCGCAGCGCTGAGTTCAGTAAACAGTGCTGATATTTGTTTAAAAGTAGCCACCATAGCTAATGGTCCGATCAGGGACGGCGTTGTTATTCGACTAAACTCAGATAATGAATAAACTTTTTATTTGCAAGAAGAAGAAGCGACTTCTCTTATCAGAAATGTTTGAAAATGAAAAAAGTCAAGAGCGCTGAAAAACGTCACCTTGTGACAGATGAATGCTGGTTTGACCACAGCTCATAGCGGGGGTCACCCCCGTTAGCAGCCTGTAGGCCAAATCCAGACCGCATCCTTTTGACATAATGGGAAAAACAGATGAGACCCTTACTGGACGCAGGGTTCACACGCTTAGAGGACAGAATATAAAACAAGCTTTGAGTGACCGGATTGAAGAGAAATAGTCTAATGGTTCTGGTGGTCAACCCTCACCCAGAACCAAACTCAAATCATGGTCTTCTCCATTTTGTTAATATTTTTCGATGAAGGATCTCAGGAGTGTTAATTAACTTGACCTTGCAGACTCCAAACCTCTGGTGTAGAGAAAGCTTCAATATCTCCCCAGGCGGAGCTCCTCACAAGGTTGTCATCAGCGCCGCACATGTACTAAAGGTCACGACACATGTTCCAGTCATCAGTTGACTTAGCGTTACCTCAGGCGATAGATGGATACATAGCTAGACAGACCCCTATGAGCAGATATGAAATGCAAGGTTGACACATGGTTGAAGTGGGTTATTGGAGTGTGATTAGTCTTTTCAGACTGATGTCTCTAAGACCTCTGTCTTACACGGATTGGTTAACATCCTCCTCTCATCCATCAACCCAGGGTCCAAAATGAAGAAAAAACCTGGTATTCTTATCATTTGAGGAAAAGGAATTAACTGGAGAAAACTCAGGTGTCTAACTTAAATATATGGGTTTAGTACAGACTGATCTTGTATAACAGAGAACATCTCAGGTACTACTCTCTTCTTCTAAAACAGACACTCTCAGACCGTTTTATTTTTTATAAGGTCATGACATTTGCCGTGGTCTTTGTCATGACCCAACTATCTTGCACCCTCTGACGGAACGCCGCGCATAACATTTGTCAGATATAACATAAGAAAAGACCTCAGAAACATTGTGGGGCCAAGGAACCGTTTTCATTTCCCTATCAATCCAGCTGTCTCTCCTCACCAGTCCACGTTTCTTCCTGTCCATCTCTAGGCTTTCCCCAACCCAGAAGATCTTTGATACTACCCCCGAAGAATCTTTTAGCCCACATTTATTTCCAACTGTGTGAAAGCCGGAATAAGTGGGCTGAGGGTGTAGTCCGTTCTACACGGCCTCCTTCGTTTTGTATAAACGCGGTAGAGGTATAATGGGGAGATAGTAACAGATGCGAAACAGACATCTGTATAAAAGTAAAGTAAAAAATTAAAGAATGCGCGGAGGAGTCATGTATCGAGGAAGTACTTTGTGTTTGGCCTCCAAAGAAAGACTTTAAAAGCAGCTAGTAGCCGGCGGCAGCAGTTAGCAGCTAACTCTTAATAGAACAAAAATGATCTGAAAATGTGTCCAAATTCGGAAGACAAGATCAACCACCAACCGACGTGGAGCGAAAATTCTTCAGAAAGCCCTCCTTGATGCATTTCTAAGGCGTCACATTAGATGCCAAAGCTGCTGTGTTATCTAAAAGGACTTGCTGAAGAAGTCTTGTTCTTCTGCTGCTTTGCTCATCGTAAACAAAACTACAGTGTCACAGAGAAAGGTCTTCATTGAAGCCTCATTCCAGGATCTCTGTGTAAAGGTCTATTGTCTACATTATTAGCACGGTACAGCATGTCTTCTGTGCAGACCTTTGTTCGAAGACCCTCACAGCAGTGTCATTAGTGCTTCACATGTACCAAAGGTCACGTCACATGTTCCAGTCATTAGATAACTTGGTGTTACCTCAGGCACTCAGGCAGTGGGTCGGAGGGTTCTAAGAACCCTTGCAGAATGATTTTAGATAAAACATGATTTTCAGACTTATTACTTTTTAGATGGACTGAGATATCGGATTTCATTTTCCTCAACTTTACCCAGCCTCTCGAGGAGTACGTACCAGGTCAAAGGTCCGAAGCCTCGGAGGTTGTGAAAGATGAACAGTGAATATTTCAGACACTCTTTGTGACTATAAAATGCTTGCTCTCTAGTTCTATAAATGCTTGTATAAGAAGGATAAGAAGGATAAGATCTCCAGATGAAGCCAGTTCTTAAAGCATCTCCTGGTCAACATACTGAAGACCCATCATCAGTCCTCTATTCCAGATCATCTGGTGTTTCCGAATATATAACAGGGAGCCCACCTTCAGCCTTTGTCTGTTTCTGGATGGTACCCTATGCTCTTGCAGATGCCTACATGGTGTTATTAATGGCTCCTCTTCTAGTTCCCCCTGTAATGCAGAAGGCTCCCTAGGCTCTGCTGGGGTGGTGACCTGCAAACCCTGACAGCCCATCTCCGCCAGCATGCACTGTGTTCTCCAACCATTCCTGTTGCAGTCCTTCACCAGATCGTAGTACTTTTGCTTTTTTTACACCCCTAATGTGTAGGGGCAAAGGAAAACAGCAATTAAGCAATAATATTAAAACCGCTTCCTTTATTACAGCTGATGAATGAAACAGAAGCCTTCCACAACCGAAGCTAGTTAGCAACCAGCTAACTAAAAGAAAACCCTGCTGTAAACTCCTGTTACCGTTTGTACAACTAACACATCAACAACTTCAATGGTCTTCCTCTTCAATCCTCTCCTCATATACGACCGTCAGCTCCACTAAGATGAAACGCTTTGTCACTTCAGACTCCAGCGTTATGTCTGGTCTCAGCAAGGATCACAAATTGGTGACGCCGAAGTCACTTGGAGACAAACGTTTGTCCGTTTCCCTGTCATAAAAGATCATCTTTGAGAACAAAAGGTTTATTTCCCGTGAGATAATAACGAGATAATCCATGTTATTCATGGCTTTTGACTTCACCTGGCAGTGGTTATAAAGTTACGGCTGATCAGAGAAAATCCAAAGTCGGCAAGAAAAAAATACCTCCAGCGTGTCAGTAATTGTAAACACATAGAATTTGTCCGTTTAGCCTGTTTTTGTTTTGTTTCTTTCAATACCCAAGAGGAAGTGATGGAGGACAAAGTCTTTATTTTTCTACCTCTCCCAGAAAGGCAGCTTGGTCAGCAGTCAAAGCAAATGCATCCCATAACCATGTCCCACCGATATTAAGGTCAGACCCCCGAGCGGTGGAGGGAAACAATCCACCATGCAGTGGAAAACTTGTGACCATCAGCTGTTTTCACGTGTGAGATACTGAAAACAGTGGAGCGATTGAAGAAATGCCTCCGACGACTTTTATTATTATACAACGCTGCGTTCATGAGTCATGAGGAAGCTGGGAGATCCGAGCGCTCCGCTGCGTTGAGTGCCGCTTTAGCTCGTTTTGGGAACGACGGAAGAAATATTGTCGACTCAAGGCAGAGTTCCGGCCTGTGCGGGAAGCATTCGTCGCTGAATATTTATTCCTCTTCCACGTCGGAACATCCAAACATGTCCTTTCTCCTGGGAGTCGGGAGAAGTGTGGATGAAAACTTCCCTCAGCTTCTCGGATCAGAAGCAGCAGAGAGTCTGATGTTGTAAAAAGCCCACCATGATTCTCGTGATGGGTGCTGCCCGGGCGCCAGACTCCTCCATGCTGCCTTGTTCATTTTCTTGTAGCAGATTGATCTTATTCTGGAACTGTTTATAGGAATGTGGGTCTAAAAGGAGACCTTTTCTTTTGGGGGGGGGGGGGTTCTGTCACAGCGGAGGTCTACATCCCAGCCATAAAAATAAACACATCGTAACACAAGTCTGCTCCATCTTGCAGGCCCCCATGGTAAAATATATTATTCGCAGGCAGCTTTCGGGATGATGTTTCCCGACTGAACTTCAGTCTATAAAATAAAAAGATACGAGGTGTTCTGTTTTTTCCCCGGCAAACACTGCTCACGTATCGAACCGGTTCTGTTTTTTTTTTCGGATCTTATTTCAGGAATTTCTAGAACTTATGTCTTTATAAAGGCGAGAAATAGGATTTGGGCCTCTTGTAGGAGCGGGTACTAACTCCATCTTTGTCGGGTTAAAACTGATGTCGGCCGGTTGGAGAAGCTAAAACAAATGCTAGCTTGTATTAGCATTAACATTAGCCTGTTAGCCTCTCCGCCCGCAACCTATCAAAGCTGAAACTGATGATGTCGCCTGATGATTCCCGTCTTTTCTGAATGAGATGAGCTGAAAGTCTCTATTATGTGTCCAACTCCCCAGCACCATCTTTATTACTTTATCTCAGCAGAGTCATCAGCCGCCGCCACCACCAGTGATCAGTGCAGCACATAGTGGCTGTATCCTATTCCTATTTCTCATCCAGTGCAACAGAAAGCAAAACCACAGCAACAGAATTAGAATTTTTCCATCTAACAAACAGTTGGCAATATATTCCAAAGTTTATCACAAAGCCCTCTCTAGACATTTTTTGACAAGAATGAAGATCTTATCTTATCTTACATATTATATTCGATTAAATGTGGCAATGAATCGTCATCTGAAAGTAGTGGCTAATTTTTTTTGTCTCAACGTAAGGGACTGGGCGTTAAAGAGAAGGATGCTTATTCTGGATTAATAAAAGTAAATATTTGTTACCTGACACTAGAGGCCCGTCCAAATTCAACCGGTGGGCTTAAAGTTGGATAATACCAGACTAGACTTGGGAAACGTTGACCACAACAAAATCACTCAAGCAGAACATAGATAAAAAAAATTGTGTCTGGCGGGCGAGCCGGGCCTGAGTTCAACCAGACCATGTGATCATAGCTCATCGTGTCCTCCATTTTTATTGTCATTTTTCAGACAGACCCTGGGCAAGGTGAGGGGGATTAATTAAATAGGGATGTCTGTAAACACAGAAGACGAGCGGCGCCATCAAATGTGGTGGGATTTTTTTTTTTTTTTACTTTTACAGATCGGATACTTCAGAGCATGACAAATCCTGAAGTATCTGAGCTGTCAGGAATAATAGGGGCACAAATTTGTTCTGAGGTTGCCCTCTGCATCCCCTGTCTAACTCCATGCCCCATAAATGTCATTCTTCTGCAGAAAGGAACACATGGCGCATGAGAATGAAGATCCGGGGCTTTCTATTCTCGTACAGAAGACGAGACATTCTGCAGGGATGTAAATTATTGGACACGGATTCAAGAAACGCTAATTAGATCTACGAAAAGACGGCGGTTATTATGGAATGGTCAATGCGTATGGTATGGTTAATGCGATAACTCAAATAGTATCTCATGCTTCACTCACTCATAACAACATAGACTTCAAAGCGAGGAAGAGCTGGATTGATTTTGGGAAAGATAGGTTTTATGTTTCTGACGCTAGAGGGATCTTTATCTCCAAATTGTTTTTGGGCCATAATCTCGAAACTGTTGGTCCCATTTAGTCCAAATTTGAAACGTATCAAACCCAGGAGATCTATCTCATGGATATCATAGTTTACTCTAGTAGTTTATATTTTACTCACTAGAGGGAGATTTTTTCCAAAAAACTGTGATTTTCAGCTGTAATTTCACCAACGTTTGTCCGATTTAGCCGAAATTTGGTGAATATAAATCAAGTCAAGGAGATCTATCTTGTAGATCTCCTTAACTTTATTCTAATAGTTCACATTTTACCCACCAGGGGGATATTTTTTTCTGAAAAACGCTGGTTTTCCGAGCTGTTATTCCGATTTTGCCCAAATCTAGAGAATCAAGTTATTGACTGTATCTTGAATTTCTGTATTTTATACTAATAGTACATATTTTACGCACTATGGGGATATTCTTTATTTTACCAACAGTGTGTACGATTGTTATGATACCAGTCGAGGAAATCATCCTTTCGTATTTCAGAGTTTTCTCTCATACTTCATAATTGACTCACTCATGGCAGGTTTTTTTTCTGACGAAAAACTCAATTTCTGAGACGCAATTCCGATTTCGTCTTCTTGTATATTTCATATTTTACACTAATAGTTCGTATTTTACCCACAATGGAGATCATTTTTAATTTTCCTAACCGTGAGGAAGATTTCTTTGGATGAAAAATCCGAGCCTTTATTCCTATTTTACACTAATAGTTCATATTTAACTCACAAGACGGAGATTTATTTAGTTTTTAAACTGAGTTTTTCGACGAAAAATGCTGTTTTTTGACCCCAATTTCTGAGCGGTTTTTCCAATTTTTCCCAAATTAGGCGAATCTGAATCAAGTCCAGGACAATCCTTCTTGTATGTATTTTTTTCTTCTAAGAAACTTTTCCGAAGTTTTTGGGATTTCTGGAGTCCAATCACAGAGGATCGCTTGTACAACACAGGGGGACTGGGGGCTTTTCAGGGATACACCCTTGCTGTCGGAGACGACCGCCTAGACCTACCTAGAATGTAAAGAAATGCATGTTCGCATTTAACCCAACAATTGGGCCAGACATTGCAGACGGAGTTGAGTGTTTTGATTTTTTTTTTTTTTATTTCTACCGAGACAGGCTGTTAAATAAAGTGCATAAAACACTGAGGCGATGTAAGCTCATTGAGTAGCGATGATGCAGTCAAGGGCAGCGGTTATTCATCTCCGGCTGATCTCCTGATGGAACACGATGCCAAATTCAGACATCCCCCTTGGCTCGCCGCGTTCTGCGCTATAGGCAAGAGTTTGATGTTTGGTTGAGAGGACAGGGCCGCAGCAAAGTGGATGCTTGGAGCCCTTCCAGGGATTAAACTCATGAATCTAGCAGCAGCCAGTGGTCATCATGACACAAACACTGCATGGGTGGGAACGCGGGCACAGCGTGGGGTCTCTGGCGCTGGAGAAACAGGGGAAGAGAGAGAGAGAGCAGGGGAAAATAAAGCCATAAAACCCATAAACGCCTACTTTCATCTTCTTATTGGACATTTTTTGCGCGCCGTGTTCTTTATCAGATGTGGCGTTTTTTTCGTTTTTTTTTTTATCCGGCTCTCGTCCGACTGGTTTCGAGTCACGGGACGAACATGGCAAATTAAAGGGAAGACTGGGCTTTTGATTTTATTGCAGCTTAAAGCGTCGCTATGTCATGCACACCAAATCAGCCACAACATTATAACCTCCCCCTTATTTTGCGTAATAAAAGTTGTGATCTTGCACAAAAAAATGGGAAAAACTAAATTTGAAGTATTAATGGCTGATTCTGAGACACAAAGTCTTCTTATATTAGTAAAATATAGTTAAAAAAATGTTTATACTTATGAAGAGCTAGAAAACGCTTGTAAACTTGTTTTTTGATTTGGTAATTTTTTACTTAATTTAGATATTTTTTTCCAGTGCACTAAAAACACGTGAAGGAAAGTCAAATAAATTGAATTTTGTTAAACTTATGTTGCTCAAATCATTTATCTCATAATCCATGTTTAACAGATGACGCTGTATTTACCCATAACTGCGGTGGCTGACAGTTGCAAACCTTCTACACCTGAGGAAAACACATGCAAATAGACAAAACACAAGCAAATTAAGGAAAAACCTTCAATTCGACAACACATGCACAGCATTCGGAAAACACAATGCAAATACCACAACACAATAAAATACAAAATAAACACGCTACAAAGAGACACACTGTAACACAATAGTTTCCAGAGGACACTTTATAGTGATGCACACACGCTTCTGTTTTCTCTATTTGCATGTGTTTTTCTTAATTTGCAGTGTGCGCTTGTCGCCGTCAGCCACTGTCCGTTACAGTCATGCTGGTTTGCACATAAATCCATTATATTTCATCTTAAGGTTGTAAAATTATATTTAACACAACTCAGTTTGATGGAAATTTGTTGAAACGTCTGGATGAAGCAAATTCCAACAATTTATTTAGACGCTTTCGCTTTACTTTAACTATGTTTATTTTATTTTTCATGAACTAATCCAGGACAATGTAATTTATTTTAGTTTTATGTAACGCCCGTTAATTGTTGTAGGTTTAAAAACCGAACGTGTGTGTTAACAAAATATCTGGATTAAGTAAATTGGACTTCAGCGTCACCTGTCGGTGGTCATAATGTTCTGGCTGATCTCTGTATGTTACTCATATTACAGAGTTTACATGTAAAGTGAGTGGAGTGCAGCTCAATACTATTTCTTTTGTAATTATTTTAGTCTTTATCTCATAAAATCATGATTTAATTACCTAAATATTTTTTAAAAAAAACAGAAAAAAACATAAAACTTTATTTAATTGTGATTATAATTACGATATTGTATAATCCCGAAATAACTGCCTTTACGACATCACAACTTTTATTTTTAATGATCTGACAGATAATGATCCCCGTTTTATATCTTTACCATAATAAAACTTTACCCTCGGACCATAAATGACGATTTAATATCGACGTCTGCAAACGGCGCTGTTCGCTCCGAGATGATGTCGACTCTGCGGCTGGACCGGCGGTTCTGAAAGGTCGGCGCTGGCTCAAAGGTGTTGTGTCGCACAGGAATCGTTAATTGTTTTTTATGACATAATTAAATGGCCATTATTGTACTCCACTCACTCCGTTTAATGACTGTATGGATAATTCTGGTAAAACATAACGCGGTCCTACAAAGCGTCCTGTAGGTGTCGGTTTTAAGGTCAGATCGGAGAAAGTTGCGTTGCTGTTGTGATGTGAACTGTGCAAAGATCAAAGATGTTGGAGAAGCTAACACTGATGATAGCTAGCCTGTTGGAAAAGCTAAAACGATTACCAGCCGGCCCGTTGGGGAAATTAACAATGATACTAGCTAGCCTGTATGAGAGGCTAACACTTTTGCCAATTAGACTGGTGGAGAAGCTAAGACTATTGGTAGCTAGTCTCTTGGAAAAGTTAACGCTGATGCTAGCTAGCCTGTTTGAGAAGCTAACAATATTGCTAGGTAGCCTGTAGGAGAAATAAACACTGACGCTTACTAGCCTGTTGGAGAAGCTAACACTAATACTAGCTAGTCTATTGGAGCAACTAACACTGATGCTTGCTAGCATGCTGTACAACCTAAAACTGATATTAGCTAGCCTGTTGGTGACGCTAACACTGATACTAGCTAGCCAGTTAAGGTCAGTGGTGTATTTCTGACACTAGGGGGGGCCTCATCTCCAAACGTGTGGGGCCATAATTTGCCGACAATTTGTCGAATATAGCCCAGATTTGGTCCATAAGATCTAGTCGATCACATGATGCATATCAATCATCTTGTTGGCCTGTATGCCATACTTTACTTTAATACGTAGTTCATATTTTACTCACTCAGAGCCTCATTCACTTTTAATTTGAGGAGTTCAAACAGGGGCATTACTTGTGCAACACAGCGGATTGGGGGGCTTTTGGGGGATGTACCCTCGCTGTCGGGGATTACAGCGTTGGTTTCTTATGCCAATTATAATATAATCACATAATGATCCAATAGAAGCCGTTTTCCTTAGATTTCTACTATTTGTTATTTTAGATTCGCTGTTTCATTGAAGCGACAGAAGGAGATAAAAAAATATGTTTCTACTTTATACTTTATACTTTTTCTAAATTTGTTAATATTAATGTTTGTTATATAGCGACATCCAAAGTGTTTTTTTTTATTTGTTGACTTCTGTGTGCAACCCTGGAAGAGTAGTTTGTTCTTCTTTCACAGTAAAGAGGAGCTTAAATAAACTACAGTAAACTAGTATCTTCAAATATGACATAGAATAGAATAGAATGGAATAGAATAGAATAGAATGGAATAGAATAGAATAGAATAGAATAGAATAGAATAGAATAGAATAGAATAGAATAGAATAGAATAGAATAGAATAGAATAGAATAGAATGGAAAGAAGTTGATTAAACCCCACGAGGACAATTGTGCGTCACAGACATATAAACATCTGTAAATAATCTCGACATCATCCCGAATCTGAGTTGAAGACACTTTAACTTAATCAAGGATGACAAAACGATTTCCCGGCTAACATTTCTAGAATCATTGAATCCTGCGTCATGATTCTCTGAGGTTCCAGGAGGGCGGAGTAACTAACAGTCGCTGGACTCTCACAGATTACAGAGAGTAATCTCTTCCGAGCGGGGCATTAGTTTGATTAGTCTGAACCCTCACAGTTTATAGGCCCGGTCAGTAATCAGATTCCCCTCCGCCATCCCCCCCCCCAAAAAAAAACGGCGTCTAACATCATTAGCAGCTCTAAACAGCAATCGACCATGTAGAACAGATTCGCATGTGAGGTGCATGACGTCCGGCTGGTAAATCACAGCCACCCTGAAAAACAACCACTGAAGAGCCTTGAATCAACCGCCGAGAGCAACTAGGGTCACATCCAGTCACGCAGCACAACTGAAGGGTTCTGGTGCTAACAGAGATTTTTTTTTTTACATTTAACACTCGTAGACTGGGATCTGCATTTGAAAAAAAAAAAGTCAATTAGTCACATATGAATGTGTGTGAATAACGAAATGTGACAACGTGACAGAGATTCAACTGTTGTCCAACTTATGTGAAAAAAAAAAAATTAGCATTCATAACATTTTGAATTTTAACATTTTCCGTAATGGTTTTATTCACATAATAGAATCTTTTCTCGTTTCTACGTCTTTCCATTCTCACATGATAAAACACTAACATTGGTGAAAATTGACATGTGACATTTTCACAAACTATGCTGTCTTCCCCGAGAGCCGAGGGTTTATCCCCAAGAAGTCCCCGATCCCCTGCGTTGTACAAGCAATCCCCCTGATTCATCTCCTCAAATCAAATCTGAGGTTATGTCGGAAAAACAGTGATTTTCGAAAAGTAATGTCCTTTCCATAGTGTACTTTTGTAAGAAAAAGAAAAAGAGGATAAATATAAAATATTAGAGTAATATACGATAAACAAGACGGATCTCCTCGAGTCGATTCATATGAGCCGAATTCGGACTAAATCGGACCAACGGTAGTTAAATTATGGCCTGAAACATTTTGAGAAAAAGCTCCACCTAGTGACAGAAATATACAACCGACCTTCCCCAAAATCAATCCTGTTCTTCCTTGCCCCAAGGTCTATGTGGGTATAAAATTTGAAAATGATCCAACCAGTGACATCATTTTTGAGTTTTGTCCGGTCCAGCTCCGCCTAGTGACTAAAATATGAACTGTTAGCGTAAAACACGACATACGCCAGAAATATTTCCCTGAGTCGAATCATATGCACCAGATTATGCACCACTCCTGTTCTTCCTCGCACTAAGGGCTCTGTGGGTATAAAAATTGATCCATGAGTTTTTTTGATTCCATCAATTCCCACGACTTTTCGGACATGAAACATTAATCACAAACGTAAACTTATAGCTCACATGTGAATCGAAAATCACATGACAACAAGTCGGTGTCATGTGATTCTGCTTTTTACGTTTGATTTGCACATTTTGAAATGGTAAAAATTATTATTTTTTAAATTGTACGAAAATAAATAAATAAATTAGCTTAAATTTTGAAAATTGAACATTGAATTTTAGTAACGGTTGCAATGAGATGAAAGAAATATGTTATATGTAGATAAATCAATCTTTAAAAAATGGGTGGGACTATACCCAGTTCACATGGGACCCATTTTAACATTTTAAAATCTTATTTCACATGTAAAAATTGTAAAAGTTTGACTTAACATGTGAACAAGCAGGTTTCACATTTTCGAATGTGACATTCTATTTGATGTTCTGCATATTTAAAGTCGCGCGACTACAAAATTTCACAGGAACTACAGATTTAGACGTTAAATTTGAAGTTCGTGTGAGAAAATTCATTTGAAAATTTACTTTTTAACACGTGAAAAGGCAAAATTTCACACGTGACGTGTTTCGTAACAGTGGTATTAGCATAATAAACGTAATTATTTTTCACTTCAGTATATTTGTTGTTTACTTTAAAAAGACGCATGTTAAAAATTGTGATTCTAACAAGCGAAGAAGCTAATTTCACATTAGACATTTTCCAATGCGGACCATTATCGCAGTAAAAGAGAACAATCACTAGAATTACTCATTTATTTTAAACGACTGACAACTAAACTTATTCTATTTACTCTTTAACGCGCCATAATTTCTCCTCGGGGATCAAGTGCAGAGAATTAATTCCACAAATGTTGTTTAACGGCATAATTAAAATCATAATAAAGCATTATCGCAGTTAATATTATTTATAAATCGTCGTTATTTGTCCTCATTTAACTTAATACAGAGAACACACACACACACACACACACACACACACACACACACAGATTGTATTAGTCATCAAAACCACACGTGATCCCTGGTTTCTGGGATTTATTTCTCCAAGAATGACTGAATGATGATGAATGTATTGGTTGAGTCAGAGTCAAACCCAACCTTTGACTCAGCAGGAATAAACCTGGGATTATGCAAATGTCAACCCAAAAACATTTATCCTCTTTATTCTATTATCATTATTATTATTATTATTATTATTCATGTTGATCGTAGATGGTAGATGAAACGCATCCCCACTAATCTCTCATTGTCCCACCTTCCTTTTGTTTTTTATCGGTCGCGCGTCTCTCTCTCCCTCTCTCTCTCTCTCTCTCCCTCTCTCTCTTTTCCTCCCCATCCTCCTCCGTTCTTTCCGCCGTGTTCTGGTGGGGACTTGTGAATGGCAGCCAATGGGAGGGTTGAGTCCCCTCAGCCCCTCAGCCTCTCTGCCTCCTTGACATCCACAGCGAGAAGTGATGCAGACGCGCAGCTGAGGTGGAACAACGGGCAACAAAAAGCTGCGGCGGCGGCGCACGGATACGCTCCGCTCCGACGCGCGCCTTTCCCCACCGAATCCCCTCTCGTAGAATAAACTTCAGCGGCAGGTGAGCCTCGATTTTATGCTTTCAACTTCTATAACCAGTGTGGGGAAATGATTTCCTTTGCGACACAGCTTCCTCTGCAGCCTCTTGTGTGATTTTGTCCGAGCCGGGACACTAATAGTTGGATCACGCGCGCGTGTGTATGTATGTGTGTGAGCGCGTGGGTGCGTTTGTGTGTGTGTTCATTGGAGCTCATTTCACCTTTCTCTGCTCGTGAGTTCGTTTGCCATCAACTTTTGCATTTCGCGTCATTCTCATGCATGTGTCGGAACCGAACGTGCCCCGGCGCAGAGGTCCTGCAAGACGCAGTAGCGCGCAGAGGTGATGCGTTCATGCAGGCCCGGACTTTAAACGCACCTTTTGCCGAATTTGATCAAACTTGAAGCTTTTTTTTGAATAATTATTACTATATGACGCTTTCTTGAAGCTATAAATGTGAAGCTTTATATTCCCTGCTCCTCATCCTCCTCCTCATCCTCCTCCTCCTCCCTCTTCTCTGATAATCTCCCTGCAGCCAGTGGCAAATCCAGGGGATGTGAATCGATGCAGGTGGGACAGAGTGCTCTGATAAAGGCGGGGGGCTGTCTGTTGTTGCCTGCAGCTGCTCTGATACCCCTGCCGCCTTATTTTGTGGGGTATTTGGACTATAGATCGGCTAATCTTTTGCGAGAGGGGACACAGAGTTGGCTCAAAGTTTTTTCCTGTCCTGCAGTGCTGCAAGATGCTGTGAATATTTAACGGGGCTGTCTTGAAAAGAGGAATCTGTCAAAGGTTGCATTCAATGGACTGGGAAAAATTGAATTTTTCACTGCAGATTCCTCCGCGGTAATGATTTAGTAATTGTGTTGGCTTGATCTAAGCCGGAGGTAATGAGCCTGAGGCTGGCCGAGAAGTTGTTTGGGGGGTAGTTGTCGAACTAAGTGTGTGTGTGTGTGTGTGTGTGTGTGTGTGTGTGTGTGTGTGTGTGTGTGTGTGTGTGTGTGTGTGTGTGTTCCTCCTCTGCACACACACTTTTTACAATACAAACTATGTCTATATATGTGGAAGCAGAAGATTCTGCAACAGAAGGGTTTTCATCTTTTTTGATTGCAACAAACTTCCTGGTTGATAATCTGAGGGAAGGGAGCAGCTCGGCGAAGAAGGGGAGGCGGTCTGAACCAGAACAGGTTTCGTGGTCCAGGTTTTTTCCATACGTTGGTTTTGAAGTTCAGAGATGAAAGGGACAGAGTCGAATCTGTGCCGGATCAAAGTCATACAGAAAACACGGCAGGTACTGAATATTTAACGGCTCTGCAAATAGAGTTCCTGTGTCTCTCTCTATCTGTGTGTGTGTGTGTGTGTGTGTGTGTGTGTGTGTGTGTGTGTGTGTGTGTGTGTGTGTGTGTGTGCGTGTGTGTGTGTGCGTGTGTGTGTGTGTGTAGGGAACACTCATCACATAGTGTGTGTTCATGGTCCAAGTTGAGCGCTGCATTGATTTGAGAAGAAGGGGAATAGACACCTCGGATACATCCAGCCCTTTTCCTGATGAAGATCAGGCCCCTCACATTCCATCTCCCTCCTCTCCCTCCTCACCCTCCTCACCCTCGTGTCTTCTCGGTGGTGAAGTCATGTGCAGCAGCTTAGAGGATGCTGCAAAAAAAAAAAAAAAAGGAGAAAAAAAAAGCAGCTTGATTCTCAATCTGCCTGGATGACATCACAGGATGGTGTTTTTTTTCTTTCTTCTTCTTCTTCACCCCACGGCGAGACGAAGATGACCGGTGACCCGAGCTGATTACATTATTTGTGCTCCAGATGGGCAAGCCTCGTTTTTGATGTGTCCTGCTCATAATATTGGATGTTTCTGGTCCTCTGTTCTTCAGTGGCATCTGGAGCTAATAACATCAAGTCCCAAGTAGCTGCTGTCTTCACCGGAGCTCACCCCTCCTCCTCCTCCTCCTCCTCCTCCTCCTCCTCTGGGAGCGTCTCCGGCCTGTGCTTCCTCCTCTTCTTCACGTGTTCTTGTGAACATTTGTTGAGCTCTTTAAGCACGGCGAGCGGCTTTAATATCGGCGTGTGAGGTTGGCGCCCCTGGGTTTTGTAGTCCAGTCGATGCACCTTGATTGTTGGAGCGCATTAGTCACGGCCGGCATGATGTGATAATAAATCTTGACGTTGTTTGTACTGCTAGCGCTCAGGGATTCCTCCTGAGATGTTTTCGCCGCCAAATATTTATCTGCATGTGGAATTTCTTCCTCTTTTTTTTTCTTTCTATTCTATCTCATATAACCCAGAACGACGCCCCCTTGCTGTGCAGGACGGACACGTTTATCCCCCGCCCGCTGAAGAACATTTGCATATTTCACTTCTATTTTTCTTTTTTTCTTCCCTCCTCTGCTGCCATGACATTGCCTTTTATTTCTCAAGGCATCTTGAGGCCATTAGAGGAAATTTCCTGCAGGCACAATGGCGACTTAATAACTGCACCTCACTAATGAGACTGAGTCCCTTCAGAGACGCCTATTTACGTGGGAGGGTGGGCGGGGTGGGGGGCGTGGGTCGTCAGAATACCATGGGATGCACTTACACAGAGAGATGGAATTGGCTGGGTGTGGGGTTGGGGGGGTGGGCGCCGTCACCTCGTCCCTGAAGGTCAACCTTCGCCCCAGATTGGATTTGCTCTGACTGTAAAATAGAGGTTAGAATTAAAGGGGGACGCGGTTAAGCCCACAGCTGGGTCCAGTCCTGACAGGTTTCAGCAGAAAGGGATTTGATGGCTGGACGGCGGCCAGCGGGAGGAGAACACCACCGTGGAGTCTGGCTAAATCCACCCCCCACACACACCCTTACACACACACACACACACACTTACACACACACACACACACACACACACACTTACACACACACACACACACACACACACACACACCCGCCCCGTGAAAGGCCTGTTTTGCTCTCTGTGTGCCGAGAAGATACAGTAAATACAAAGATCCCAGAATTCAACACTCTCACCTAACAATGGCTAACCATGTGCAGGCCAGGATTCACACAGACGCGTCGGTCGGGATGAATCTGTTCCGGGAGCGAGAGGATGGAGCGGATGATAGTCCAGCTTTAGACGCATCTGACTATGAAATCATTTGCATTCCTCTCTCTTTTTTTTTGGGTGGGGGGGGAGTGAATTACTGCCAATGTTGAATAATGCAGTCTGCCAACAGCTTCTTTTTGTTTTTCTTTTTTTCCCACCCCTCAAACTGTGGCTTGGCTCCACAGCTTTTTCTAATTATGAAGTGGCCGAGAGATAGCTTCACAACTCCGATGGCGGCGGCGGCGACGGCGGCGGCGGAAGCTGGCCGAGTAACAATCTAACTGAATTTGCAACAAAGCCTGACAGACTTGTGGAGTTTAGCGAACATATTTGGGGAAAAAGTAACATCGCCACCTATGAGAACGTAGACGCGAGGAGGCGGGCGGCGTTTGCACACAGGCGCAGGCACAAACGCAAACAAAGAAACACATAAACAAACAAACAAAGAAACAAACGGCGGTGCGAAGCGGGAAGGTGTGGGCTTTTTTATTTGTACGCTTCTCAGCACGTCTTAACAAGACGTATTAGTCACCCGGGAGGCAGCAGAGCGTCCGGCGTCCGCAGCAGACGGCGGTCTGACGCTGGGAGATAGTGATTTACAACAAAGCCCGGTAGACCGTGGCACCGTTTCAGAACTTCCCCCAAATGACACCGTAGAACCACCAGCTCCGTTCTCGCGTCGTCTCTCCCGGGAAGGGCAGCGGTGGAAGACAGATCCAGTATTCCAGACTTGTAGAGAAGGAATCCACCTTCAAGGACGGAGAACAGAACCCTTCTCTCGCTTTTCAGGTGGATTCAATTTCATGACCCGGCGAGGTTTGGACCGGATATGGAATTAAATCTCTAAGTCCAATATGTGGGAGGAGAAATAACAATAATCGTGTAAATGGGGAGAATCCCAGATCCAGATTATGATCAGTCAACACCAGTGACCTAAATCAAGTATTTCTGATTCTAACTAATAAATATAAGTTGTGAGTACTTCATTTAATTGAGTACCACCAGTTGGAGGATTATTTGGGTTCATCAAACTTTAAAAGTCTCCTTTTAAAGTGGAAGCGCTTTTTTTTTAATGCTTTTTGGGGTCCAATCATGCACTGTAAGAACAACAGTGAGCTTACTTCAACTAGTTAACGAAATTAAATCAAGCGTTCTTGAGTCTGACTTATTAATTTAAGTTTTAAGTACTTCATTTAATTGAGTTTTAACAGTTGAGTTCATCAAGTGAATAACTTTAGTAATATTTTTTGCGTAAAATAATGTCCGATTTTCCGCGCCTATGATTAACAAATACTTATTTAATGTTTTATATTTCAGATATTCTGAAGGTAAAACTGTCGGAGAGAAAAAGTATTTGGAAGAAGATTTGAAGAATTTCTAAAGCTGGACTCAAACTTTTTTTTGCGTAAAACTTACAAATTTTCCGTTTCTAAGTACTTAATTTAATCGAGCGTTTAAGTCATTTCCTGATTTACTGAGTTCATCAAACAATTCTCTTTTTCAGTGCTTTTGGGGATTACTGAAACTTAAACTGTGAAAGGAGATTTGGAGAATTTCCAAAGTCGGAATTTCACTTTTTCCGGCTTTTGGGCTCTAATCCTGCATTCATGCACTGTAAAAAGAAAATGATTGAGGAATTTAAAGAAAGTACCAACTTCAACTATAGAAACTCAAATTTGGAGTTTTTGAGTCTAATTTATTCATTTAAGTTGTAAATACTTAATTTAATTGTGTCACCAGTGGAAGTTTAAAAAAAATTTTTTTTTACAGTACGTAATATACACAGTTTCAAAGATTCCCAAATGACACTGTACAGAAGAGCAGGGGTAGACGACACGTCCAGAATTCCAGAGTTCTGTTTGTCACCTACAACAGGAACCAGACGAAACCCACCTTCAAGGACGGCGAACGGAACCTTGTCTCACATTTCAGGTGGAATCAATTTCATGACCCGGCGAGGTTTGGATTGGATTTTGGAATTAAATCTCTATAGCCAATATGTCGGAGGAAAGATAAACAATAATTGTCTAAACGGTGAGAATCCCAGATCCAGATCGCTATCAGGGTCTAATCGGCGGTTCCGTGGCTCCGGGCCTCGCTCGCCGACGCGGTTCATGGAGATTTGTTCGTTTTATTTCCCGACACGTTTTTCTCCCACGCAGATGAACTAACAGGGCTGACGGTACGACTCCTCCGCCCGCTGATTAACGTTTCCTAAGGAATTACATCGCCATCAGATAGTCGGACTTTTTGTTCCGGTGTCGAAACTTTACAGCGAATGTAGAATTTGACTTTCAGCGATCAGCCATAACATTAAAACCACCCTTCTAATATTCTATAGGTTTTTGTGACACTTCTCATTTTTGACTGTGTGTTCTGACACCTTTCTATCAGAACCGGCAATAACTAGTGTTGGAAAGTAACCAAATATATTTACTCAAGTACTGTACTTAAGTACACATTTGAGGTACGAGTACTTGAGTATTTAAAAAAAAAGGTCAGCTGCAATTCCCTGGAGCTAGTCTTGGATACGGTGTAGGTGTCGGTGTTTGCTCCCTGCCTTGAGGAGGCGGGCGAGGGAGGAAGGAGTCTAGCGGACGGATCATGTCCGAAGTTCTTGCTTTTACCCCCCTGAAGCTGGATTCCTGTCTGTGCAAAGCCCAGAGACTTAAGTTTTGCTGCAGTAAGTGGACTGAGGAACGCTAAACACTGTCTGGGGGGAAGGCTGCAGAACATGACAGCCAGTTAATAAGTGTATGGAAGATGAGCAAGTGTATGAAGGAGCGGAGACGAGGTGGAGGGTGGGGGGGGGGGGGCAACATTGTCTAACTGACTCCTTTTTCTTTCTTCTTTTTGATGGAAGGAAAAAAATTGAGAGGGGAGGATTGGTCAGGAGGGAGACGGGGGGGTGATAATATTGACTGTCAGATGACGAGAGGGTAATGGGAGATCAGAGAGTCCGACCACAGGACAGGGAGCATTAGCGCCTGACTGGAACACGATGAAGACTGAGGAGGGGAGGTGAAGGGGAAAGCGTCTGGCGGCGCAAAGGAGACTGAAAGAGTGTTGCTCCAAGTGGAGAGGAATGGCGGGAGGAGGTGATAATGATGCGTACTTTACCCCTGCGAGGAAGCCGCAGTTTGAGCTGTCAGCTTCAGGCAACGCAGGCTGGTGGGACGGTGCCGGGATGCCACCGGCGATGTAAAGCCCCCCCCTAGACGACACTGACGTTGTGTGATAGATTGTGGGTGTGTAATTACGGTGGTGTGTTTGTTTGCCCGTCCTGACAGGTAGCAAGGGTGAGGCTCCTTGTGGGGCCGTGTGTGTGCGTGTGTGTGTGTTCGCGTGTGTGTGTGTGTGCGCGTGTGCGTGTGTGTGTGCGTGTGTGTGTGCGTGCGTTGGCGTGTGCGTGCGTTGGCGTGTGCATGTCGCGCCGTGACTCTTAGGGTGTCAATTTTTCTTGGCAGCGCTGAAAGCAGAGTGATGTGATTTTCGCCTCTAACAGCCTCCAGGAGTAATGATCCGGGTTATTGCGGATGACGTCTAACACCTCAACCCGGCGGCCGTCGGCGCTGTGAAAACCCGTCCTTATAGGTTAGGCTGCAGGGAGACTGTCGTCTCGGTGGCGGCGCCGCGCGCACAATTCCTCCGTCTTCCATAGCTGTCACCTTCAGACGGGCCCCTCCTTCTGAGGATAATGGTCTCCTGTCTCTGTGGTGAATGATATCTGGACTCCATTGTGCGCCGCTTTCCTCCGCCGCGCTTTTGTCCTGCAGAAAACGCCTTTGTGAGGATTTCTTCTTCTTCTTTTTTTTTTCCCTGCAGAGGTACAATGTGCGAGTTGTATTCTCAGGTGCGCCAAATGAACATTCAAACCCATCAGCAAAAGGTCCTATTTGCTTTCAATCCCCAGAGTGAAAAAGAGAGCATTGGCCCGTTGTTCTGCTACTCCTCAAAAACATCAGGACGTTTCATTGTGAGCGAGAGAAACGGGAAGACCTTCGCTCAAAACCACCGGCGGAATCAAAGCATGTGCGCCTTTCCCGGGACCGCACAGTCCCGGGGGAAGGACAGAATAAGAGCTTTCTGCTGCAGCGTGGGACACGCAGTAATAACGCTGTACTACAGCATCGGGCAGAATAATACCCAGTGCGTCACGCAGGCAATACGGGGAAACCTGTCCCTTTTGAGAAAAAAGGTCATTCTTTGAGACCCCCAACAGCTGCACACTGTGCTTTGACATGAGTAACTGACAAACGGACGTGAACAGGTCTCCCGGGCCTCCAATTACTGTTTGACGCCGCTGTCCGTCAAAGACAAATGGGGCAGGACCTGCCAGAGGACCTTGAAGTTGCATGAGCAGGAAGTCCGACTCCGTTGCTCAAGAGCGGCGGCGAGCGCTCGGCAGTAGATGAACTTGATCTAACGAAGGTAGAGCCAAACTTTGGTTTGTTGTGCGCCGGAGGACAATTCCAGAAGAGTTGAATTTGTGGTTTGAGAGAGACGCCGGGGGAATTTCTTTGAAATGGAAAAATTGCATTAAGCATTCCATTTGTATTAATTATATTGCCTCTTATTAGCATCGGCGTTCTCAGCGGCGGCGGCGGCAGGAGCGGCGCTGCCGGTGGTATTGGGCTTAAAGCGGCACTCGGAGCACTAATATTAGAGGCAACCATCCATGCCGGAGGCACATGGAAACGGCCTGTGATGTCACGGAAGAAATGAATATCGCTTTATTCCAAAGCATTGCGTCTAGACCTTTGGTCCTACGAGACATCAGTCACTCAAGTTACCCACCACCAGATTCAATTAATCATAGCCTTAATTCAATCGGATGGTCGGGCCTCCCAGCTGTGAGCCTCTAAGTGGGTTTTAAGAGAGCTGAAGTCTGTTGGCGTACAATCCCTCATGCGGGGGCTGAAGGGCTGCAGGTCTAGAAGGGATTTAGTGACACTCCAGGGGTCAAGGGTCAGACTCAGAGAGGCAGGTGGAGTGTTTACTCGGGTCTGGTCAACACTGGGCTGAGTGTGCAAACACAAAAAGAGAGTTTTCAGCCCCCCTTCAAGTATTCCAGTACTTGAACTTGGGCCTATATATACAAGTTCTGATGCTGGGACAAAACTTGTTCCACTTCACCTTTCTGCAAGACCACCTGGTATGCCAGATAGTTTATTCCCTCTACAATTAGTCTAACTTGCACTCTATTCATAATTCTTTTATCTATCTATCTTGGCATTATTTCCACTTTTAACTCCATGTTTTATTTTTTCATGTGATTGTGTTTTTTCTATCAGCTGCTCAGAATGAATTTCCCCTGGAGGGATTAATAAAGTTGTTTGAATTGAATTGAGTATTTTGGGTTACGTTTATTTCAGCAGAATTGGTTTGAATGCAGAAAGCGAGTGGATTTAGTCGGTCCTAAGTGAGCAGTCACAAAGTCTGGCTGCCAAAAACAGAGTTTGAAACGGCTACAAATGCTTACATATGCGTATCAGATGATAGGGGAGGCAAAACTAGAGGTCGACTATGACTCTGATGACCCCTTCCCCACATCAGATGATCCTCGAGTCCGAGTCATTTGTGCGAGTCTCTCCGTTTTCAGTTTCTGAGGAGGTGGAATCCGGTTCACAAACGGGTCCAAGCAGGTTTTGTACCAAGCAATATCGATTAAACCCTTTTATATCATCCACACTTGTGAAAAAGAGGATATTCAATATGTTTCACAGGAAGTTGAACCTGAATCTAGGTTTTTAGCCCAGAATCCTAGTTTCCCTTTTATTACCTAAGAAAAATTTTAGGAAATTGGATTTGCGGTAATAATATTAATAATAACCATTATTTTATAATAACATAAAAGGCTGTAGAATAACACTGTGAAACAGCAACTTATCCTCAGACCTTAAAGTCAAAGACCCACTTTGTAAGTCGCGGATGAACTGCTGGGATTTTCCAAGCGTAAAATGTCGGCAAATTGACGACATTTTTGCCTCACTTTGATACATTTTACGCTAAATCACCGTAAATCAATTCTTCATCTCCGCTCTAAAAAAGGAGTTGCCGGTGGCGGCAGAGCGCAGCCGGCTGTGTAGCCCCTCCTATTCTAACGCAGCGAGGAAGAATTGATTTCATCCAGATAAAACGACTTTTTTGGAGCCGTTTGGACACGGCGTGTTTTCCCGTTACCCATAGGAAACAAAAACGACACAGATTCTCTGGGATGCGGTTGAAGTTGCGCATGTTGCCGCAGGCTAGCGTTTGAAGTGGCGAAGGAGAAAAAAGACTTCTGGGGAAAACAAGTACAACTTATTTTAAGTTGTGTTTTTTGTTCTTGTTCTTTTCTCTCCCATCTTTGGCACCGTATGTTTTTTCTCCTTCAACCCCAGATATGTTGAAGACATCAGCTTTAGCTTGGTGGTACGTGCCTAAAGAGAGACCCTTATTCTTTTAATATAAACAGCCGGTTCAGTCTCTCAGAAGGTCTTTGGAAGTTCAGGGAGATAGTGACCGAAATTTCAGCAGTAGAATAATGTTGGTATAAAATTCCAACTTGTTGCAGGAAAATAAATAAACGAAATTCAACAATCTCTGTTACGTACTTGTGAAGAAGTGGACAAAGCTTTTTAGACGTACGCGGTCAGACGCAGCCCCCACTGGACTCTTCAAACAGGAGTTCCGTGACTCACTTTCATTAGGCCCCTCCCCTTTCTTGCAGAACCTTAACACCTTAAGTTGTGTGTGCTTATCACGATCTCTGCTGCTGTGTGTGACAACTGAATAAACATCAGTTAAAATTGCAGGTTTAGAGAGTGAGCAACAGCACGATATGTTCGCTGTTTGAGTCCGGACACTGGCGGTGGCGGCTGATAACTCTGCTGAGACCGACGGTTGTAAATATTGCGTGAAACTGGTCGCTGGTAATCAGATCTGAAGGACTGGACATGCTGTGCGTCTACAGCTGGACACGTCTTAATATCTGTTGTGTAAAAAAGAATTTTCAATGGGTGACTTGAAGACCGTCGGTTTGATCCCCGGTCAAGATACTGAACCCCAGATTTCTCCCGATGGGTGTTCCAATGATGGTGTGAATGGTTGCCGCTCCTGATGAGCTGTTGGCGCCCTGCACCGCAGCCTCTGTCATGGGTGTGTATGAATGTATGTGTGAACGGGATCAATCATAGAAAAAACTTTCCATTGTGCTTCAGCCTTCGCCATGGAAGCAAGGAAGCTAGTGTGTGAATGTTTGTATGCTTGGGTACACACACACACACACACACACACACACACACACACACATACACACTCACAGCACACATTGTCAGGAGTCGACCTACAGTAGCAGAAGCAGACACTTGTGAAATGCGGTGTAGATCTGCTCAGCCTCATAAATAATGGACGTTGGTGAAGCACCTGTCAACTTTTCTGTCAACCCTGTTGCAGATAGAAGTCAGACGGGCCATGCCGGAGTGGCGTGTTACACACACAGAACAAACCCCCCTCCAGTGTGTCTCACGCACCCCACACCCTGTTTACATCAGCGCCCCGCTGATGTAAACAGACACACGGCTTCACCTACATGCTTCGGTCTAGCTCTTGTTTAATGGGTGCTGCACCCGGCTTCGTCAGCCACTTCCTGTTGGATCTGTTCGCACACACACACACACACACACACACACACACACACACACACACACACACACACACACACACACACACACACACTGAGGATACAAAGTTAATCGTGGCAGCCTCCCCTTGGTAAAATAAATAGAAGTTTAAAAAAGAAAAAAATTCTCCTCTCTTTCTAGATTCAAACCTATTTCCCACAAGCCCTTGCAGTAAACGCATCAGTAGCGCCCCTTCACTCGGCGGCACGGCCGGTAAACACACCTTCCCCCTGCCCTTACGTGTTTGTTGACTCAAACATGACACTACTCACGAAACGTTAAACACTCGCTGGGAGTTCCTCGCCGCGGAGCCTCGCACGCACTATGTCATACTTCCTTGGCATCTGGCTCAGGAGGAAGGAGGGATTGTTGTGGTCGGCGGGCACCGGGCCAGGAAAGGGACGGTGAGCAAGTCGGAGGTTTGTGCGCCGGAACAAGCTTCGATTGGGCGTCTACCTGGGATCCCTTCCCCTCTCTGGCAGCGGGTTGCCAGGGTGAGTGGATGGGCTGCTGCCAGGTGGCGGTTCCTGTACGTCTGCTTTATGGACTGAGGCGCTGTCTTCGCGGCCTCGTCGTTATAGAGGATCCAGCTCATAAAGCAGCGTCATGATTTGCAATAAGCAGAGTTAGGGGAGAGTAATGAAGGCGTAAATCAAGCCAGCCGTCCATTTTTTTTTTCTCCCCTTTTTCTTCTTTTAATCTGACATTGGTAGTCTCTCGCCTGCTCTCCCTTTTCAGATCTGACTGCACCCTCCTCCTCCTCCTCGCTTTCTCCTCCCTCCCCTTCCTTTCCTCTGCCTTTGCAGTAATGGAAAGCCTGGCACTCTGCAATAAAGCAGTGAGCAGCAGTATTAGTAAACAGTCTCTGCAATCATTCAAGTCCGACTCCTTTATTTTGTGTGCGAGGTATTTCATAACCCCCATACGGTTTTAGGGTTGGGGGCGTGAGGGCTAATGAATGAGGGTGGAATGAGGAGTATTTAATTCCAGTCTGGGAGAAGGAGCGGCTGGGACTATTCGTCGGGCCGCCTCATAAGAACGCCTTTGTTTTCGGTTTTCACACGCACAAAAAAAAGCCTTCTCCTCTCAATGGCAGCGTTTGGGAATGTAGATGCAAATTCGCTGCACACAAGCTTTGCGAAGAGGACCACACAGGCGTCAGCAGGGCGCCGGGGCGTCCCTCGCCGCTCCTTTGCCCTTTTCTCAAATAGAGACGTCATCAGAATTATTTGAAATGGGAGAACTCATCAGAAGAAAAAGGGGTCCCGGCACCGCTCGGAGTTACAACGCCTGGTCCGGAATCATGTTAATATTTCCATTCCCCCGCTCCAAATCGATCGTATGGGTCCCCGCTCTCCAGTATCCGTGGTCACCTTTGCTATAAAGCAGGGCTTCATGGGATTTCATGCCGTGGCGAGCGAGGGAGGACGGAAAAGAAACGTGTGTGGCGACCTCAAACACAAAGAAATGATGGCTGAGGATAATGAAAGGAAGCGGGCGGAATTTTCAACACATACATACATATATGGGTTTTGCCGGTTCCGACGCGAGATGAGTTGCTGGACGTCGGCCCAAGACATTGGGTTGAATTATTCTCCCCGTCCGCCTGCTTAACTCCAGGTAGTCTCTGCGGACGCGTTAATGCAGTATTGATTGTTTATCTGTAATAACACGGTGCTGGTGACAACAGAAGAGGGGAGGGGCTGGACAGGAGAGGGTTTTTCAGGGAAGGATGAGAGGGCGCTGCTGGTGGTGAGGTGCTGATAGATAAGACACTGTACCCTCTTTTGACATGGGCTGCCGATTGTCAGTCCGGGGGCAAATGGAGGTGGCTGAACATATCCTATCTGGCAATAGTCCAGGTGTGAAATGGGAAATAGAAAGTAGGGTGAAAAACGTCAGTGCAATGTTGCCGCTTCTTGATAAGAATAATTCAATCTCTTGCTCCGACCACTCCGGTAACAACCCAACGCCAACGCCTCAGCCTCCGCAGACTCTCTGCCCCCGGGCCCCTCAGCCCATATGGCCGGCTACGGCGTCTCACCCTGACCTATGGCCGAGGCTGTTGTTCAGCCGGCCCTCCCTTGAGATTCTAGGTAATTACAAATAAGCTGGAAGTCACGCCAGCCCCGAGAAAAGGTGAGCGTGATTAAAGATGTGAGTACAGCAAAGTTCAAGGGGGTGCTCCGGTGGCTTGCCAGCATATTGAATGGCGTGTTTCTTGGCAATGCTCGGGAATCAAATGCGATCTCAGATCAATCAGCCTCCTTTGTTCATTAGAGTCGTCCGTTCCCAGGAGCGGCAATAAAAAAACAACCCATCACGGCGCTCATTTCGGTGACAAGGAGCGCCGTCCCTCGGGGATAACTAGCAGAGGTAAATAAACATGAGTCACAGTTAAGGTCAGAGGAGATCGTGGCCGTCTGTTGTTCATCTGCGAGGACGCCTGCATCCCTTTTTGACATGATTGGATTTTGAGCAGTGCAGAAAGGAGCTTATTTTTAAAAAATATATATATATTTTTCCACGCAGCATAGCAGGGTCCATTGGAAAAGCAGCAAATGGAGGGAGATCCTCCTTTCATTTCTGGAGGAGTGTCGCTCGCAAAATATGTATTTAAACAAGGCATTTCAACTCCGATGCCATCGCAAATTGCGAGGCTCATTCTTGAACGTTATTCATACAATTCCTATTACTTCCATTTGTTTTGTTTTTTGTTTTTTTTCGCTTCATCCCAAGGCCGGGCCGATTCCCCGCCAGAGGTTCTGCTGTGACAAATGGCTTTCTTAACACTCGAACGCCTCGCTGCGTTCAGCTGGGTGCTGTTTCAGAGAATTTCTTCCCCAATTCAAGAACAGTCGAAAGCCACGCTATCAGTGCGCGTCGCTCGCCTGTGAGCGTGAACCTATAGCCCCCCGCTATTAATAATGTAAACAGTTGGTTATAACTGTTGCTGTGTTGGTTTATGGTGGGCTTCCAGGAAAGGCCATTACTCTTAGTCAAGGGGGGAACACATTTTCACTGCATAGCCTTTTATTAGGGCCATATTTTAGATGGCTGATGTCTTTGTTTTAGCTCTATGTATTATTTAGTGTTGTGTGACAATTGTTGTTTGTCGCCGCCTCGCCGCTGACCCGCTGTTACAGTCGATACGCGCCTGAATGGAAATGTGCTTCCGCGCCTTTCCCTCTCATGTAATTGTCACAACGGGAGGTGGGGGGGAGGGGCTGAGACAAACGTGAGAACACAACTCCTCCACTGATTTTCAATTCACCGCGCCACGTTTGACCTTTTGTGCGGTGCAATCAATGCGTCTGTTTCCAGACACACACTTCATTTAAAGGCAAAAAGCTGCGGCGTGATTTAATACCCCGGTAGGGCAATATTATTGAGAGGTAAAGTACATTATTGACACAGAAATAACAGCTTCTAATCACCAGATCTGATCCCAGAATTATTCGCCGCATTGATACAGCTTTGCCCGCTTTTTTTTTTAGCTGCAGGCCTGAATGCACAGAAAAACACACTCTTGTGCATGAATGCACACCCACTTGTGATGCAAACACTGACTTGCATAGAGACGGAGGCTCCCTTAACCACCAGCGTTGCCTCAAAGGACACAGTGGGGAAAGCAGGAAGCCAGCAGATCCCTCCATTCAGCCCCTCCCCCTTCTATCATTGTTAGTCTTTTTGAAGAGGGTTGTGTTAGACCACTCTGCTGCTGGTGACAAAACATGTGCTCTGGTGAACACGCAGAAAAAGCAACTATGAGAGCCTCATCTGCTAACCAGTAAGCAGATGAATGTCATTAAGCCCTTATTTCCACGTCTCGCCCCCGTTCGCTCAGCCGCCGACCAGGGATGACCCCATCTGTTTGCCACCAGGGTACCAGGCATTATTAATCTTTCCGAGAGGACATTTAGGGAAATCAAAACTGCATTTATAGCCCCCAGCGCAAGATTGGCGAACTGGGGAGGGGAGATAATGACTTTAAGCTCTCATTTTGTCAATTACACATATGCTGTCATCCACAACAGCAAGGGTTCATCTCTGAAAAGTCCCCAATCCCCTGTGTTGTGCAACCAACCCCCCTGATTGAACCCTTTCAAATAAATGTGAATCTTAGTAAAAAAAAAGAGAGAAAAAGTTCCTAAAAAATTAGTAAAATATAAACTATTAGATTAAAATAGCTATAAAATATGATATAAACAAGATAGATTCACACGAGTCGATTCATTTACAGCAAATTTGGACTAAGTCGGATCAATTGTTGAAAAATGTAATTGTTGAATTAAAGCTCCTTCTAGTGTCCGAAACATAAAACCGACCTTTCCCAAAATCAATCCAGTTCTTCCTCACACTAAAGTCTATGGGGGTGTAAAGTTTGAAAGTGAGCCATGAAACGGTTTTGGAGGTACGCCGGAAAACAGTGTTTTTTTGGTGAAAAAACAAACAAAAAAACTTTTGTTAGTAAATCGGAAACTTTTAGGCAAAATATAAGTCAGGTCTTAAGTCTTGCGTCAAATTCATACAGACTGAATTTGGACTAAATTGGACCCACGGTTTGGACGCTACATTGTTTTCCGTAAAATGTTCCCCCTAGTGAGTAAAAATGAAATTTGCACTCAATCGAAAACGTTTGTTTATAGATCTCACCCTAGTGTTGGAAACATACAACTGACTTTTCCCAAAATCACTCCAGTTCTTCCTGGCACTAAGGTCCATGTGGGTATAAAACTTGAAAATGTTCAAAAAGGTTTTTGAGTTATCACGTTGACACGAAGGATCTACGGTGACGGCGATGAAGACCATCCTAGGACATCCCCTTTTTTTCCGAGGATATAATTAATGCCGAAAACGGGGAATCTGATTCTGATTGCTTAAAAACCAGGGAAGTGCCTCGATTGTTTATGATGACACAGTTCAACACCATATTTCAGGCCTGAGAGTCATTATTCGGCGCCGGCGATGGAGCGAAATAAAGCTGCTCTAATACACTTAGAGAACTTTGAGCGACTTCAGACAGGAGGGACCCTTTAAAATAATGTGCTGAGACGTCCTCGAATGCCGTCCTCGGTGAACACAGCTATAAACACTGGAGCAAGTTCACTGAAACCCTATTTTTTTGTCAAACTGACAACAGGGAGAAAAGAAATGGGAGTCAGCTGAAAGACGCTGTGTGGAGAGGTGGCAACCCACAATTTAGTCCCGACTGTGGAGATGTAAAATCAAGTGCACTCGAGGAAGGGTTACTTCAGGAGCCCCATCTGTGGGTTGTAAACTGGGCCACTGCTGCTACGTCTGTAAGAGTTTTGGACTGAGCGTCGCTGAATGATGGCGCGGTGGAAATAACGAGAAAATAGGGGGCTCTCATTGATTGTATGATATATGTGGGTTATTCGGTATACATTTGGGCAGCGAGGCAAAGTAATGTGTTTGCAGTGAGCTCTGGAGCGAGGCACTGGAATGAATGCGGCGGGCACAGCCCTGCATCTGACACAGATACTAACAGATACTTTGTTTGGATTACCGTCATTCAGTCAGAGGCACAGTCGCACATCGCCGCCGTGTATGATCAGCAGATTGATCAACCAGGCGGTCCACCGCAACACACCTAGAGGCGGCTCGAGTCACGACTGGGCGCTGATTCAGAGGGGCGACGATGTAATTCAGAGTTACGACGTGATCATAAAACCATCATCAACGCATCCCGTTGCTGTTTTTATTCGTGTTTATGACTGATGTTTATCGTTCTGCTTTACGGCTCTGTATGTAGTATCTGTGTAATGATCCATAATTAAAACAAATTAAAGCGTCGTAGCCGAGCCGACATTTTAACGTCTGTCCAATTTGTGACATCGTCCAATTTGTTCAGCCGTAAAGAATGTAAAGCCATAACACATAAGTTTATAACCACTGACAGGAGAAGTGAATAACAATAATTATGTTGATGTAATGGCCCCGGTCAGTGGGTGGGACGTTCAGGCACCAAGTAGACATTTCGTCCTGAAGTTGATGAGTTGGTACCGGGGAAATGGGCAAACAAAAGGATCTGAGGGACTTCTAAAGGACAAAATGTGAGGCCTACTCAACAAAGCATCTCGTTGAGCGTTCCCTGTCTACAGGGTTAGAAGCGACCAAAGTGGTCTATGGAAGGACTACCGATGTGCCGGCAACACAGTCATGGACTCCAAAAGCTCACTGATCCGCATTGGGAAGTGGAGGCCCGTCTGTCTGGTCAAATTCCACAGACAAGCTACGGTCGCACAAACCGTTAATACCTTGTTAACTTTCGTTTTTGCCGTTCATGTATTCTTTTGGCCGTTACTTTGACGAATTAACTAGTTTCAGACCAGGTACCCCCGATTCTCTTAAGGCAGCAGCCTCTCTGAGCAGGAATGTGCTCCCTGAAACACTGGATGAATGGTTTGATGAACATAACATTGAGTGTACGGGATCTAAGGAATGAGTTGGATAAACATGGAGGCCCAACCCTACAAATGAATGGATCTGCTGCTAACATCTTGGTGCCAGATACCACAGCAAACCTTCATAGCTGTTTTGGCAGCAAAACCGAAACCTACACAATTTTAAACAGGTGGTTTTAATGTTCTGGCTGATTGGCATGCAACCAAGTATCACAAACTAAAAGGCTGTCCCTAAAGAATTGTTCAAAAACTAGTCATTTTCAGTCCCACGCATATGGAAAATAGTCTTTCGCTGCCCAAAAAAAAAGCTTTTGTGTCCGTAGGAAAACAAAATTGCGATATTCTTCTCATTCATCGACGAGTGACAGAAAAAAACAACTGAAAACAAACACAAGGTTCTCTAAACAGCTTGTTTGGTGTAGTCCAAAGCCCATAGATCCCGGCGTGATACCATATAATATATCTGTAAGCTGACCTTGAGTATCCTTAAAGGCGCCCACAAATAATATAGATTATTATTATTATTATTTACAACTTATTTTAAGAAATGAAACAATCAGCTTGAAGTGTTAGTGCGTAACCTGTCTGCAGAAGTTGCAGGATGCACTGCCTCACAAAAGCCTCAAAGATGGCATCGGATGTAAGCTAACACTATTGGCTTTGAAGAAGACTTCACCCGGACCTCACCTCATGTAGATCGAGTAGATCTAAGAATCTTTTCAGGCGAACTGTTCCTTTAATATCCAGAACTGAGTCTTTGCGTTTCCCAATTTCCTTTCTTTAGACTGAGATCTAATCTTTCTAAGAAGACATTTAATGCGTTTAAGAATCTATTTCTCCCCAGCCCCATTCATACCAGCGCTGCATGTCGTTTTTTTGTTGCCTGAAATTTATTTCTCACTATTTCCTCAGATTTGTTAGCGGGGCGCAGATAAACATCCAATAACATCCTTCACATTGTATTGTCGGAGTGAAACTAATGTGCTATTTAGAAGCAGAAACGGGTCTTAGAAGTAAGTCTTGGTGCCATTCCAGCGTTGTCGGCTGAATCCTAATTTCGACTGGAGGACTCTGGTGTTCTGCGCTACAGTGCTGACATTCAGTTAAGAATTTCCGTGCAGCTTTGCATCCCAATTTGACTGGGGATTTTCAGCTGTTTATCTGGCAGCGTTTTTTTTCACCACGATTTCTGCCCTCCTCAATCCGCCGACAATTTGTATTTTCCTTTGGAGGTAATATCCCACCGTCTGTCTGAAATCGCCTTTTAGTGGTCAATTTCCCCGCCTTAATCTGTGAGGCGTATGTGCGGCTGTGTGTCACGTTGGAGGTGGGCTGAAGTTATTTTCGAGACAACGTGACAGCGTGTCTAGACGCTGTTTCTCAGCTAAACAAAAGATCGATATGTATTGACAGGGTTCTGAGGGGAATTTTTTTCCGCTTTGGTCTCATCTGTCAGCATTTTGCTACAAGGACAGGGGCCAACAGACTTTTATTTTATACACCAGGAGAGCAAAAGTTCATCTGGCTTGCAGAGTTTTTGATAATTTGCCAGCAGGATCTGTGCTGTGAGCCACTAACCCACATGGGCAACAAGACAAATGGAGAGACCCAGATTCGGGTCGAACTCGCAGTTTCCTGAATCACACTTGGGATTGGGCTGCAGATTTCTCCAGTGAGCAGCCTCACATGGGTTGTGAGTGACATCTTTGCACCAACTGAGCCTGAAATGAGGAGGAGGAGGAGGAGGAGAAGAAGGAGGGGAGCCACAGAGGAGAACTGGCGGAACAACCCTGCTGATGACACCTCCCTCACATTAGCAGCCTTTAAGGGCCTCTGTGGATTGTAACATGACCATGTTACCTGTGGCACCAGTGCCCCACCCTCCTCCCCTCCCACCCCAGCCTCCCCACCCCCCCCTGCTGCTTTGCTCGTCGCCGTGGCTGACATTCTCCTCTCTTACTTTTAATTGCACCCCCGGGGCTCTTTCTGGGCTGCTGTGGATGTCTTCGGCTCAACGGGCGCGATAGGGTGCTTTGCCGTGTCGCTCATATCCCTCGTTAGAGGAAGGGGGGGGAACAGCCAGAGAAAGTGAGAGAAGGATGTAGGAAGGAGAGAGGAGGAATAGGCCTACTATGAGGTCACATCCTATAGTTTGGATTAGGCTAAAATGGCATCCAGGCCCTTTGTGCGCCTGAAAGGCCATTAGCTGGCCAGATCCAATATGTATTGACAAATGCATTTGTGTGTCCCTGTCTCTATCCTCATGCCCCCCCCCATATTCGATTAAACCAATAGATACACTTAATAGCTAATTGTTCCGATTCAAAATGTTATCCCAGGCAATTCTTTGAGCGTGGAATCACAGTGCATTCCAAAAAATTGGCAGCAGACACATTAATCTTGCTTACCCAGAACCCAACACAATGCACAAGTCTTATTGCTGGATGGCGACTCCACACAATCTGTGACAGGCAATTTAAAGCAATTTACTTTTCTCATTTTTTCATCAAGCAGGTTTTTCTTTTTTTTTTCAACGCAATTAAATGGCATATGATATGAAGCGAAGACGGGGCGGGCAAGAGAGAGAGAGAGAGAGAGAGAGACAAAGAGGGGAGCGAGTGGAGTGTGCGCCAAGTAGGGGTGGAAAATAAAGGCAGCCTTGTGCTTGTTGTAAACACTGGCTCTTAACTGGGAGAATATAATTATGGTGTCATGTTCTATTACACACCTTCATCATGACGCCGTTGCTCGCTGAGAAAGCGAACGGCGAAAGACGAGACGTGTGGCTCCTTTTCAAAAATCACCTACTTGCGTTCGAGGAACAAGAAGCGCGGTCATTCTTTCCCACGTCTTGATCCACTTCCTGCTTCTTTTAGAGAAAGTTGAGGTTCGTTAAAACTTGGGATCGCCTGTAATTTCCATGATTTTGTGGAGGGGGGGGGGCGACCATTGGTTGTAAGATAACACCTGAGGTCTGGAAGCACGTTAGTCATGTGCTACCAGGAAGTCTGAAGGAGCAAGAATATGGTTTAGATTTACCCAAAGTGAGTTCAGCCGTAAAGTTGGGGTTATAAAACTCTGTACCCACGACGGCAGGTTCGGTATCGGTACGGTTCAGTTTTCGGGTAGGTCTGTTGTAGGTCCCAATTCAGTCTGCAAAATGTGACCATATTTAGATTAGCGTAGACAAAGAAGGTAATCGTTTAATAAAACAGAAATGTGGGTGATTAGTCGGATTATGATCAAAGTTCATCTGAACCTGACCAGCTGTAAATAAACGAAAACTATTTAATGGATCATTATTTGTACCCACATAGACCTTAGTGCGAGGAAGAAGTGGATTGATTTTAGGAAAAGGGTGTCTGGCATAGTGTGTTATGGCCTCACAGTCAAATATAGGACAAATAAAGATGCACCTATTTGTAACCAGAGCATAAAAATATCTTTAACTCCTCTGCATTGAACCTCATCTGTTATCTCAGATCTTTAAACCCACATTTATGTCTCTGGTAAATAGTCCATAATACATCCTATATATATACCCCTAGAAATCTTATTCCTCCAACCATTTGATCCACTTTACAGGATTTTTTTTTAGGTTATTAGCTCCCTTCCAGTAGTATTAAGAATAAGATCCGAGATGTAAGAAATTCCCTTTGAGTGTCCCTCCACTCTTTCTTCTCTCTCTGACAGCACATATCTAAAGAGGCAGACATTTTTTGCCATCGCCGCTGGACTTCATGTCGTTTTTTTTCTTTAACCCGCTGTGACATTTTTTTGACATAGCAAAATAAACCATCAGCTGATTTACTCCTGTTCGCGGTCGCTTGTCAGGAGAATCATCAGGACGGGGAGCGGTACAATATGGCTTCCAGGGTATGACAAATGTGGTCAAGGGGCGAGCGTTCCTCAGGGACAGTAGAGAGCCCTCCATACAGTGAAAGCATTAGCTTTCCACGGTGACATTATGAAGAAATCTATTGAAAAGGCCGGCTTCCTCGCTGCTGGGGGACTGGAGGTAGAAGGCTTCATGAGTCCACCCCAGAGACCGGCTGGTATTTCCAGCTTCGCCGAAGCCTACAGCAAATCAATAGCTCAAAGTCCCACATGCTCCACACCGGCGTCAATTAAGTAAATTCATAAAGTCGAGTGCTCTGAGAGTTGGGAAAGGGAAATAAAGAGGGATGGAGGAGGAGGAGAGGAAGCAGGGGGGGAATTTCGTCAAGTCATCTGGCAAAAATTTGGATAGGAAACAGAAACCTCCGTCCTGAGAGAAAGTAGAGGCCGGTGGTCTGAGAGCGTATTTCTCTACGGGCATTATTAAGAAGGCTGACAGTCCTGCTCACTCTCACCTGCCTCCATCAGCACACGCACTGTTGACCCGGGAGTCTTCCCCCCCCCTCCAGCTCGCGCTGAGCCAAGCAGAGGACACATGCAAAGTGACTGGCTTTCAGCAAAAAGCCCAGCGATAATGCATATCAGCTCCGGCCTATGTAAGCAAAGAAGGCAGCGGCGGCAGGCGGGGCGGGGACGCGGGGGCAGGGAAGGGAAGCGGGGAGAGGGTGTATTAGAGTTGAAGGGTGTTATAAACTGCAACGCATGAGGGAAAAGAGAAATGGGGGGGACCTAACCCCCAGCTTCAACCGCTCGCAATTTGCCTCATCAGGGGAAAGCAGGGCATGCCTCGGCTGCCTCGGGAAGACATGTAGCGTAATGGATGGGCCAGCCTGACTGCTGACGCTGCTCTGACAGGACACTTCCACCTCTCCTTCACTCCCCCCCCCCCCCCCCCCCCCCCCCGTTTGCCCCTTAGCGTTGTCACTTCGTCTGATATCAAAAACTTTCAGGAAGAGGGGTTCTGAGCTGCTAAACAGTCGACTTCAGCACCACGTCTGGAGGTCGTGGAGTCTGCAGCGCGTCGATGAAGAGCGGGTTTGGGATTTTGTTTGGTTTAAAGGATAGAGAAAGGTTCATTTACAGTGTATGACAGCAACTGGTCTGCTGATTCACTGATTCACTATCTCCTGATGATTAATTATATCAGGGATATTATGGAACCTTCATCAAATCTGCCGCGTCCACCTCCGCCGCAGAACCCTCATCATGACGCCATAACTCAAAAACTATATCATGGATCATTTTCAAATGTTATAACCACATCGACCTAAGTGTGGGGAAGGAGTGGATTTATTTTGGGAAAGGTTGGTTTCACATTTCCAACACTAGGGGGAGCTTTATCTCTCCCTATCTCCTCTTGTCAATTCTGAAGAAGGCCTACTCCTCCCCCTCCTCCTCGAAGTGTTCAACCTCACATGAATAGCCTGAAACTCCCCATTTAACACTGACGTAAATCTAAACATTCTATTGGCGCTTGACTACCGAGTCAAATGTAGACACGCTCATTAAGCTCATTTCTTGCTGATGGGAAGATTTTGTCTGTCTGGGCTTTAGAGGAAGACAGGAGATGTAATTATTCCAACCTCAGAGACATACAATAGAAAATTCACTCACAATTTTCACTGTCAGTTAATATTTTTGAAGGATCACCCAGGTCTCAGAAACTGAAATGTAAGAAGCAGGAATGAGAAAATGATTTACGCAATTAATCAATTATTATTGGTGTTGTTATCAGTCGGAAACGAGTTTCCTCTTGATGAATCGACGACTTTTCAAAGATCAAAGTCGCTCAGAATTTCGAAAGTTGCTGTCATCCACATGGACAGCTACTTCCACGCGTATCTAAATAATCATTCAGAAAATGTAAAGTCGTTTATAATCGCTAAGTAACTGTTTTAGGCTGAGCAAATGATTTTTAACAGCTTTTCCGAATGCAAGACATTGTTGTTTCTTTCTCTGTTTGATAAACTAAAAAACCCTCCAATACTTTATTAATCCCCCAAAAAGGAGACATTTTTAGTATTGTATTCCAGCTGCATAAATGTTTGACAATAACAAGAAATACAGAAACCGACAGATTAGAAACGTGCGGTGAAATACAAATGAACACTGAATGCTAAAAGGCTAATAAAATACAAGAGAGTGCAAATTGAAATTCAAATGAAGAGATTCAACAAAACGTGACTCCTTCTAAAAGTATTCCACTTCTCTTCAGGCAAACTGTGATCGAAAGGTGTCTTGGCTCAATAGCGGCAAAGAGTCCAGGCACTGGTGGTGGCGGCTGATGAGCCTGCCGAGACTGATGACTAATGAAGCTTGGTGAATCTTAAAAGACAGGAGGGTGACGGACAGGTTTATAGGAGCACCTATAAACAGCACAGAAGACCAAGAGGAACGGAGAGAATCATGTTGGAATAGATCAGAAAACTTTATCGTCACTGCACGAATGGACGACAAAAGTGACACGCATCTCCACTCAGTGGTAGAAGGTTAAAAACAAGAAACACAAAATAAAGTTTACAACAAATACCTACATAAGACAAGTAAAAATAGTCTAATATAGTTGGTGACTTGCATTCAGTCATTAAAATAGCGCTTTAGCTACAACTAGCTGTTTTATAATGACATCCTGGTGTTTAACAGAGTTCAGTTCAGAGGCAGCAGTGAAATGATGACGATGATGGTGATGATCTAAGAGTAATGATGTAATGTCCTTTTGGACAGATGATATTTGGATAGATTGCAGACCATGAGGGGAAATTAAAGCTAAGAAAATCTAAAAGGTGTGACTGAACAGGATGTTATTGGATCTGAACTTTGGTTCTAGCCCTCAGTCAGTGTTGTGACGAGGACGAAGAACACACTGCAACATCTGACTTGTTGTCACTCTTTCATGACATTATTCAGAGTTTTTTTTAGTCTCTTTTCGCTTCTTTGTGCAAAGAGTGGCTTGAAAACGGCCGTGTTGCACGGATGACCTCGCTGGCTTCTGCAGCTCGCCGCAAGACTTTCGTCTGCGCCGGAGCCACCATGTGCATGAACGGCGATGAAGTGCATCATGGTTAATTGAAGACCGCTCTCATACAAGTATTTATACATGATAATGGGATGTTTGCCATCTGGGCACTCTGGAACCGGCTCCTGGACGTGAAAGCGCAGAAGAAGAAGAAGAAGAAGAAAGGAACTCTGATGTTTGGAACCGATCCCTCGCCGCAAACATCCTGACAGACCGCCACACCAGTGAAATATGCAGATACTGTCGTTTTTTTGTTGTTTACCGAGCAAACAAAGGCGCCCAGCCGACATCAAAGCCCCCTGCGCAGAAGTTGCTCTGAAGCCGCCCCGTGGATGTGGTGAGACATCTGTTTCTACGGAGCTCAGCGGCTGTTGTGACATTGCTTGATGATTTTTTCTGTCTGTGGAATCACAGTTTCAGATACTAAACTCGGCACTGCCATCCAAGTACCTCCAACCCCCCCCTACCCCACCCCTCTTAGCCGACACCACATTGCACTTCTCTTGCTCCATTTCCCTTCAGTCTGTCTGGCTCAGCTTCCACATGCAGGTCAGGGTACTTAATTCCGACCCGGAGACATTGTTTCCTCGTTCCTCGTAAACTCAGTGAGGGAAGCACAACCAGACTCGCCCTACTAGACTTGGAACTAGACTGCTGCCTCCCCAATGCCCCGTCAACCCCCGGCTCCCTCCACCCTGCCTTCTGAGAACATGCGATACGGCGAAACGCTGCAGACGCTCCCCAGCGGACCCGCTGATAACCCCTCCCACAAAAAAGCCCCAGCTGAGGAAGACTGGCGGCCTGGATATCGCCCAGCCGGAGAGGAATAATGAGAACAAAAGCAGAATACATGTCCTTTCTTTCTCTTGCCACCTACCGATCCCTCCTCCTCCTCCACCATCGCCACCTCCTCCCGTTCCTCACCCTTTCTCACATCTGCTAGTGCGTTCTGCGCCCGAAACGGAGATTGAGGGACAGAAAATGGAGATCTTCCAGAGCCCACATCAAGGCCCGGTGGTTTTGCAAACAGTCATTTTGTTCTGTATCTTTACACCCATCTTAAGGTAATAAACAGGGGTTGACATTGCCCCGGGTCTCCATTGGCATTCTGCTGGGCCCGATAACAAAGTGTGCCGAAGCAGATTGTTTAAAAAGATAGAACGGGCCGCTCCACACAGAACCTCGCACCATATTAGATGTTGATTCAGAGGCTCAATGCAGATAAAGAGGTTCTGCACACGCTGTTCGAGATGTAAGCCCATACATTGACGTGTAATAGTTCTGATTTGATATTTATCACGTGAGGCGGCACTCAACCTGTCCGTCAATCAGATGACTGACAGTCAACATACAGGATGTGTGTGTGTGTGTGTGAGTGTGTGTGTGTGTGTGTGTGTGTGTGTGTGCGGCGCAGGAGAAAAGTCGCTCACAGGCAGTAGTCATTTTTCCAGACTATTCACGTTTGATTAATTACCTCCGCAAAAAAGAGGGTTTTGTTTTCAACCGTGATTATTTGTTTCTTCGTTGGATTATTAGCAACATTATGCACCAACCGCTGAGCAGATTTCCCAAAAACTTGATTTTGAACGTTAACTTTGGAAAGTTTTGGCTTTCGTTTTCATCCCATAATTAAACAAAAAGTTAATTCTAACGTTCTGAACTGATACTTGAGTAGAATTTCGAGGTATTTTGATCAAGTGTTACTGTTTAATACGGCGTTTAATACGACATAATACCACATTAGAAAGGGTAAAACCAGACACTCTTGTATACAAGCGGTCTGATGTTGGGAATTGATGTGGGTTGTGTGGTTCTGAGTTCTGGGTGCTTGTTAAAAAGAACAGAACTCTTACCTGGTACTCTCCTCGTACGCTGCCCTGACCTCTCCCTGTATTGACTCTGTTTCTCTCTTTAAATGTTTCAGGTTCTGCTTGTATCCCTGTTTGAACCCGAGGAGCCTCTTCTTCTTCAGCGCAGACTACAGCATGTGGACCCACCCGGTACTCTGACCAAAAACCACCGAGACCACTGAGAGGAGGGGGAGAGGACCGACGGTTGCTGCAGTTGCGGCCATGGACAGGAGGAAAGTTTACGTATTGATGGTGCTATGGGTCATGACCCATCTCAGCTCTCCGGGCTTCGGCATCAGGGCCCTGCGAAGGACTACAGGGGGGCGGAGGGGGTCACCAGGGCTGACGGGTCAGGACGCCAATGGAGTTCCGCTCAGGCGCTCCAAACGAGGCTGGATGTGGAACCAGTTCTTTTTGTTGGAGGAGTACACCGGAACAGACATGCAGTACGTCGGAAAGGTAGGACTCCGGTTCTCTCCTCACCCTCCACCTTCCAATGTGGGCTTGTTAAGCAAATACCAGAACCGCCACACGAGACCCTGACCAAATGTCGACGTAGCTTTAATGACTTAAAATTATTGACCTGGCTTTACTTTCAAATTTGAGGCAATGGAAGAGAAGCGAGAAGAAGAACTGAACCCGATGAGGCCGCGGAGGCAGCCAGAGCAGTTGCAAAGGCTCATGGGATCCGCCACGTAACACTGAGCAGATACTGCAAATCACTGCAGGAGCTGAGAGAGCAGGAACAGTGAAGGTTATTCGACTCAGGCAGCAGAGCTCTATTATGAACTGCTCTCCATAAGAGCTCAGCATATGGCAGGTTAGCCACCAGAGACCGGAGCAGAAATGAATTCTAGCAAAGGTGCCAACATACCAGATATGAATAAAAGTACAAAACCCTCATCTGATCCTCTAAAGTGTGCCTCCTACTCCAGAAATTACTCAAACTATCACATGCGCAAACGCTTAAAGACCCCTCTCAGGGGCGTCATCTTCTGTCTCCTAAGTATTAACAGTTGTGATGTCACTAATTGGTCTGACTCTAAATTCAGATTTTTATTGACCAGTAAAGAGAGTTTGCATGAATATTAAAAGAGACGCCGACTGTCAGATTCCGCACTCTTTGATAACGTCATGCAAGGTTTGGCCTCTGCAAGGTAGAGCCCTTAGAGTCGATTCATATGTAGCAAATTTGGACTAAAGGTTTGAGAGCCGTACCGTAAACAATCAGTGAGTTCCAGAAGCTGAAGCGAAAGATTTACAGCAGCACTTTGAGCAGGACACGCAAACAACCATCCAATTCTCTTTTATTAGAGATGGGGTAGATGTCCCTACAGCCAATATCTCCAAACTCCATCCACTCTCCAGAAGTTTAATAGTATTTTAATTCCTGTGTCCTTTTACTAACATTGCTCTCGTGTAAATGATTCTATTTCTGTTCAGTACGCCAAATTGCTGAATTAATTAACGTTTCAGATCCACTCTCTCCAGCCCAAATTTACTCTCAGCTCTTTTACTGCTTTTTTTTTTTTTTATTATTACTGGCATCAAATTGCTCAGATTGAATAAAGGAAATTCCTCACTAGTTGGAGTGATCGGCTTTAACTATATACTACATTTGAATCTGAAAAGGAAATACTGATAATTGATGAGTTCCATGTCAGACTCAAAAGACATTTGCAACTAAAGTTAAGCAAAAAAGTCCAATTATTATCCAATAATTCACAATTATTTGGCATGGCAAAAAAGAAAGAAAGAAGCTAACCCTAGTGAGTAAAACGTGAACTATCAGATTAAAACACAATTATTGCAAGATAGAGATCTTCAACTTAAATCATTTTCACCAAATTTGGGCTCATTAAGACGAACAGTTGAGACTTTACGGCCCGAAAACTTTTGGAGATCAAGCTATTGTTGGAAATATACTACCAACCTCTTTCACAAAATCGACCCACTTCTTCCTTGCACTAAGGTCTATGTCGGCATAAGATTTGAAAATGATCCATGAAATTGTTTAGGAATTATTGTCTTAAGAAAAAAAAAGGATCTGCGGTGGAAGCGGCGGAAGCAATGACAATCCCATAATATCCCTGAAACACCGAGGATATTATGGATTCTATCTGGTCGATGCATTCTTTTCACAATAAAGACGTGATTTCGCGTCCGTCCATCAATCCACATGAATGCACATTTCACCAGATTTATTATTCAAGCCACGCAAAATAATCTGACTGCATTATTTTAGAAGGTTTGAATCCTGTAATGGCGCCAAAGATGTATATTTTATTAACAATAACATGTTATTAGGCCTTAGCATGTTATTGTGTCCATCTGTGATGTTTAAATGGTGTTTTTCCGTCTCATAAGGAATAAATCTTTTGCATCACAAAATGTTGAAAAATACTATTTATTGGCTTAAATGAGGAGTCGAGCCGTTTGATAAGTTAACCTTTCTCAAAATTCTATTTTTTATCTTTTCCATGGGAATGTGACTTTCGAGACGAGTCTTAATGGTGGTCGTCTTGTCTAGACCGTATTGAGCAATTTAAATAAACTAGCTTCACCAAATTACATATAAATGAACCTTCTACCATTTCCGTCGGTCTTCGGTCTTTATTTTTGTCGTTACCATGGAAACACAAGTTTTAAAGTGAATTTCAAGTGGGGTCATTTCGTCAGGAGCATATTTTGCAAACTATACATACTAGACTAGAAATAGGATTTTAAGATGACTCTGAATTGACCTAAACGGATTAAATGATCAACTAATAGCAAATATTTGCATTTATTTTTCATGATCTACATTAAACTGTCTGAATGAAACTTAAATCTAATATTTCTACGTAACGTTTCATGTTTTTGGATATTTCACCGGCTTTTGTGAAAGATAACGTCTTTTTTTAAAATTCATCTCCGTTCTTGTCTGTTTTCTATATTGCCTAATTACTACAGTCCTAATGAGCTGCTTCAGTATAAATAGCGTCCTGTACATGAGTGCATCGCTCCATCTCTGCGAGTACGAGAGCCCAGGCTCACGTATTGGACCTCCATCCGTCCGTCCACCCATCCATCCATCCCTCCATCCACCCATCCATCCATCCTGGGGCTTTGTCTGCTGTTGGCTGTCCGACATATTTTGTGCCGACTGTCAACTCGGTGACTGAGCGATGTCCACTCCACTCACATCACGCCACCCTGAAGCGGCCCCACGGTGAAAGACGACGTCCTCGGGAGGAATTATTTGCTCCGCAAAATGAAAACACAATGTCAACCCAGATAACATTGAGAGGGGTGGGGGGGGGGGGCGTACAAGAAGACGGGCCAAATAATGCTTGCTTTACATGCATCAGAGCGGAAGTCAAGATATCCGTCTCCTCTTCCACGCTACTGTAATTGAGGAGATTGTGAAGCATGGCGGCAAGGTCAGGACGACTGAAGAGGGGAAGAAAGGCTGTTTTGTGCGAGGACTTGAATGAGGCGGGTGCTTTGCATTCCCGTCGTGTGTCCGCCGAGGATAGAGTCGTCCAACCAAACGAGATCCTGAAACATGCGTCCTCCCCGAGCGCCGGTTGACTCTCCATTCAGCCCTCGTGTAAAAGGATTACAGGCGGTCGTGTGTGTGTGTGTGTGTGTGTGTGTGTGTGTGTGTGTGTGTGTGTGTGTGTGTGTGTGTGTGTGGAGGAGGAGAGCAAATATGAGAAAGAGCTAAAAAGTTTGAACAAGAAAACGAGGGAGTGAAGATCAAATGTAAGTACAAGCCTGATCAAACCACTTTGTCTTTGCAAGAGTGGTGATTGATGTCCCACTCTGCCTCTGGCTTGTAAAAGGACTAATAGCGGAGGAAGAATGGATTATCGGCGTGTGGTGTACACTTAGAGAGCCAAAAGCTGCGGCCTAAGAGCCCCTCTCCTGAAGACGCCATTAAGGGATCAACCTCCGAGCACCACACTTAATCATGACTCTGTGCGCTTCTTGTCCCCCCCCTCCCGCCGCCCCCCCAACCTCGGAGCTCATGCAGCTGGGCGCTCTTCCTCGCTAGCCGGTCGTCACATAGCATTTCAGCACGGCGATCCTTTCTGATTGCAATTACTGTTTTTTCTTAATTGTGAGATAACGTGGAAGCGACGAATGAATGGCGGCGGCTTGAGCACGCCGCGGCTCGTCGTCGACAACCGCCATCTGTGCTCCTCGGGCGGGGTCTCGCATTGTTGCGCTAAACGGAAAGGGAAGGCTTTTGTCACGGCGAGTGACATCACGGCGGCCAGAGAACACGGCGTGGAACAAAAACCACTTCTGTTTGTGAGGGAAAACTAATGAATTGGAAATAACACAATGGCAGGTTATTATAAACAAGGGAGCAGCTCTCAAAGATAGAATGAGGAAACTGCACTTGAATTACAACTTCCCGTCTCCAGTTGTTTTCCAAAACTCAATCTCCGCCGGTTGACTCTTCTTTTTTCTCCCCCCCCCCCCCCCGCCACCCATTTTTGCAGCTTTATCGAGTTGTGAAGTGGGAACAAATGAAAGTTTAATCTTTCCTGAACAAGCGGAACAAAAGCAGAGCAGGAAGGAATTAGCAGAAGCGAACCAGACGAGGGGAGGAGGAGAAGAAAAAAAAAGGCCGACTCTGGCTGTCTCTTCTCGGGGAGTTGGGTGGCTGCTAATCTTGCTAATCTTGCTGTATTGGCCAATGTTTTTTCTTTCATTTATTTCCTCCCCCCCTCTTCCTGCAGGATTGCACAGCGCCTCTCATTAGCAGGCTAGCTGCATCCAGGTCTCGGAGGGGCCCGGGCTGTCACTGGGGGGAAGAGAATGTTTGTTTATTTCATTATTTCTTACTTTACCAAAGGGCACACATCCACTGGAAATGGTTAATGGCCTGTGGTTTAGGAGTGTTTGTGCTGTACTATCATATCTCATAAAGTATTTACAGCCCCTGATAGGCCCCAGTGGTTCTGGGCCTGGTGGGTAAGACTCCTCAACGTAGTCCCCCAGCAAGCCGGCAGTGTTTTCCGTCTGCAAACGAACACGCCGTGTTGCACGGCGTACACACATCCTGCAACAATCCAGTAATGGGCTGGAGTCACGCTTCCCAGTCTGCTGTGACTCAGCGGTGGAGGTGCCTCGGGGATGGATCGGAGCGTCTTGTGGCAACTGAGTGGAAAGGTGCAGGGATTTGTGTGGGTGTTTGTGGGGGTGGGGTTATGTCCCTGTTCATGCACCCCCCCGCCCCCCCATTACCAACTGCTCACCTTGGCACACAGGCATGGAGATTGCAATATGGCGCAGGCCCGGCTGAGCCAGCGCCGCGCCAACCCCTGTGGTCTCCAGCAGCGACCTGGAGCACACGCTGGCAGTGTTTGTTGATTAGGCGATAAGTTCCTACTTGTGCGCCGGGGGGGGAAGGAGGTGCAACTTCAATTATTTCAATCTCCTTTGCAGAGTTGGAAAAGGGTGCGATGATGTCATGCGGCGACGACGGCGGGTAAACATCTGTCTGACAATGTCGCCGGGGCGAAGCAAAGTCAGAGTGCGACACGCCCAACCTGAGCAGAGCAACCTTGAAATTGAAACATCGGGGATGTCACCTGCCTGCTAGTACTTCCTGTTGGTTTCGTCCAAGTGAGATCACTGGATTTTCCATAATCAACCATTAAAGCCTGTAATCTTACTCTTCATCGGCCGTTTTTTTTTGGTCGGTTCCATGTTTCCGACACTAAGGGGAGCATTATCTCCAATTTCTCGGAGCCATAATTTCATTCTATCAAGTATTTATGTCATATTTTACTCTAATATTTGCATTTTACTCATTAGAGGGAGCTTTTTAAAATTTTTATAGATCTACTTTGGCATTAAACATCTTTTATTTTGCCGACACTGCAAAATAACGTCAATGTTATTAAGTGATTCATTACTAACTCAAAAATTAAAAAAAAAAAAGGTTTCCTCCTTTTCCTTCTTTAGGAACGTTTCTCGATGAAATGAGTACAAACTGTGTGTATTTGTACGCCGTAAACTGTTATTTGTGATGTTAAGATCAGAACCATTCCCAGAAACACAGCCGGGGGGGGGGGGCGGACATCGGTGCCTTCAGCGGTCGCCGCGGCTCCGCGATAAATTGAATCCAAACAGTTGAGAATTAGCCGTAATTAAAAGATAACACGCTGGAATTTCTGCACAAGGGCCCGAAATCAAAAGATGTCAGATGTCCACTAGAGAGAAATCCATCTAATCCCACATTTCACCTTTGAGCCTCTGCAGCTCTGACCACACATCACCGGCTCGCACGTGGACAGACATTTGAACGGCTATTTTTAAGCAAAGTCTGAGGCTACCATCTGGCTGCAGAGAAGGCAGCCAGATCTCGACAGGCCAGGATACAAGGCCTTAAAGGCTAACTGGCTAATTGCCCTCGGCAGCCCACTTCCTGTGCCATCCTTTTGACCCGACTGGAGCGAAGCACAAACGGCGGCCAGATCGGGTGTGCGCTAACGTTTGCTGCACTTGAAGCCGATTAATTTCACAAACAAAGACGAGACTCCGCAAGTTCTTGTGCACAGATGTCGGATGAGCAGCACTTCAGTTCCTGATCCCTCTTCAGACTGGAAGATGAAGGACGGAGGGATGGAAAAACAAAACTGTGAATAAATCACAAGCATAGCAAATATTAACGTACCATTAAGAAGAGACGGATATTTGACTGGGATGTTTTATTTGACGAGGACATTGTAAAATGTGTCTATCTAAGAGAGAGAGAGAGAGAGAAAGAGAGAGAGAGAGAGAGAGAGAGAGAGAGATCTTGATAGATAGAGAGAGAGAGAGAGAGGGAGAGAGAGAGATATCTAGATAGATAGAGAGAGAGAGAGAGACGGAGAGAGAGAGAGAGAGAGAGAGAGAGAGAGAGAGAGAGAGGGAGGGAGGGAGGGAGGGAGAGAGAGATATCTAGATAGATAGATAGAGAGAGAGAGAGAGAGAGAGTTAACAGTTAACTCTGTTTTTTCGTAAAAAAAATTACATTTTTACTTGCTGGGACTTACATGAGATGTTTGATCTGTTCCTTAAAGTGCTCTGATGTAAGTTAGCTTAGCATGCTAAAAGAAATGGGAACGATGGCTATCAGATAGTTGAAATATTTCCTGCAAATTATAGATAATTCTAACTGCTATCACCTCCGAACACCTTTAAAGTGAAATATTCCTTTGTTAGTTTCTCTTGCGCCACAGATAAAGCTACAAAGTTAGCTTAGCATGGTTAGCTTAACTTTGCACTATGAGGAGGAATCAGATGGCCCGATCTTTCCCAAGCTTAATCCAAATATCTCTGCGTGTCCCGTTATTAATAGATGTAACGTCATCCTCTGCATGTTTTTACGATTTGATACCATGGGAGGGCGGAGGAGAAAAAGGGGGAGCTATTGACGCGGTGGTGGCCATACTGACTGAACATGTGCTTTCTTCTCTCCCCACTGTGACAGTTTAATTGTATTTCCAATATAAATTGATCAGATGGCCATTGAAAATGCACGTTGGGCTGCCACATTGATTTTCGAGAGAGTCCCCCCCCCACCGCCACTCCCTTAATTTGAGTAGAAGGGCAGCAGTACATTTTCCTCACCAGCAAGGTGGTCCGACCGGGAGGGACGGGGTCACTGCAGCGGGCGCCGGAGCTCGATACTCGCAGCGGCCTTCTAACATCCTTGAGGGGGGGGGGGGGGGGGGGGGGGGGGGGGAGCGAGGAGGAACTCTTCAGAACCCCAAGATCTCTCTGTTTCCATAGAAATGACAGCGCATGTCACGCTGTCTATCTCACATCTCCGCCCAAAGGAGAGGACTCCACGGTTATTAACTGAATTGTCGTGCTGGCAGAGATAGGCAGCTTGATAGACAATCACAGAAAAGGGACATTGCGGCTATAACAGCAGGGGAAAGATAATAACGTTGAAGGGGATTGTTTTCGGCCAACTGAGGGTCTGTCGGGAGGAGTGCACTGTAAAAGCACGGCAGGAAAAACAAATAGGATTTCTGCAGGATGTTCTCGCGGTTCGGTTAGAGAAGGAGTTGTTTTGACCAGAATTCAAGGGGGTTAATGAAACAGTGCTTCAGCGTTGATCCGAAAGAAAAAAAGCTCGCTCCGACAGACAGACAGACAGTCAGACAGACAGGAAGGAATGAAAACAGTCTTTTTTTTTTTTTACCAGCATTCAAGCAGGCGAACGGAATAGTGTTAAAGATGCTAATCCACAAAGCTGTGGGTCTGGCATGTGCCGGCGCCGGCCTGATAAAACAGCATGAATTAGTAAAGCTCCCCAGCACCTGGGATGAAAAGCTTTTTAATATATGATGAGACTTTGCAATGTGCTCCCACGTGACCCTGCTGCAAAGCACAATATCCTTCCTCAGTCTGTCCGCCCGCAGAGCCAAGACGGGGGGTTTGGTTCTACCGAGGTTCTTTTCTGGGCGGCAATGGGTTCTAATGAGGTTCTTTTACAAGGGATGGTTGGAGCTACTAAAGTTGTTTTTCTTCAAGGCGATAGAAGGTTCCACTTAGGTTCTTTTCTAGGGTCAAGATGGTTCCACTTAGGTTCTTTTCTAGGGATGGTTTGTTCTATTAAGGTTCTTTTCTAGGGTCAAGATGGTTCCACTTAGGTTCTTTTCTAGGGATAGTTTGTTCTATTAAGGTTCTTTTCTAGGGTCAAGATGGTTCCACTTAGGTTCTTTTCTAGGGATAGTTTGTTCTATTGAGGTTCTTTTCTAGGGGATAGTTGGTTCTCTTAAGGTTATTTTCTATGGGGAGAGATTGTTCCTTTTAGGTTCTTCTGTAGGTGATATTTAGTAAAACTGAGGTTCTTTTCTCAAGGGAAAGTGGGTTCTACTTAGGTTCTTCTCTAAGAGATTGTTGGTTGTACGTTAATATCTAAGGGATATTTGGTTCTAACAAGATTAGTTTGTAGGTCACTGACGAGTCCACTTAGGTTCTTTTCTAGGGAAAGTTGGTTCTAAAGTTCTTTTCCAGGCCATAGTTGGTTCCACTTGGGTTCTTTTCAAAGTGACAGTTGGTTCTACTTAGGTTCTTTTCCAGGGGAAAATTGGTTCTTCTTAGGTTTCTTTTAAAATGTGTAAAAATCAAACTGGCCAACTAGGTGTCAGTGACGGTCCTGGAATTATGGCCCACTTGCGAGGGTAAACATTTAGATGGCGCTTTGCCCTCATGCCCTTCACCCCCCGCTGCAATTACGACCATGGCGTTGGTTATTAAAGAGGAGGAAATGAAGTGGGCATGGAAGCAGAGGGAGGGGAAATTACTGGACAAGCTTTTGATGAGTTGTCTGAGATAAATATGTAGAGGGGGGATTTGGTGCTGGAATTAAAATGTCAGCCCATGCTAAGCTGTAGTCCAGAAAAAAAAAATTAAACAGGAGTTAGAAGAGAGGCAGAGCAAATATTAACGTGTGGACCCGAGCGGTGGGTCTGCTGGGAATGTCGGCGATCTATGAGGGATTGGCAGGGCGGCGGACGTCAAGCTCACAGAGACCGGGAGCCACCGGCGTTCCGTATCACAGAGCCGTGAAAAACGCCGCCGTGGCCCGGCGGTAAAAGAACTCGACGGCAACCTGTGTGGAGCGATTTTTGTAAAAAGGTCCGTCGGTGTGTTTTCTTCCCAGGCAGGAAGGCGCGTTCAAAAAAGGACAAGGTGAAGTCCTGAACGCGTGGCGCCAGTAACGCGCTGACAGTTTACTAAAGATGAGATGAATCTGTTAAGTAACAGCAAACAGTCTTATCAAAGCTGTCACCGCTTCTCTGCCAAGGCCCAAAATAGTCCTGCGTCTGATTCCAGCGCTCTGAGTCACTAAGTGGAATCTGTGATCCTGCTTTGAAATGTGATTTTCTTGACATCTTGGTACAAAGTTCTCGTCTGAGGCGTGTTTGCTTCTGCTGCGCACGTCTCAGGGATCAGCTGTCAATCACACGGCGCAGCTGCTGCTGTGATCGTCCTCCTCTTTCCTGGACCTCTACAGGATGAAGATCCATCTCACAGTGGCTGAACCTGCACAAACTATGAAATACCCCCCCCCCCCCACCCCCCCCCCCTCCCTGCTGTCCCCCACTAACAGAATATATATAGAACTATATCATTTCATGTATCATACCTTATTATTATAACTTTTTTATTACCATTATTATTCCTACATGATTATGATGCTCATGATAATAATTATTATTATTGTCCTTAATAGGAACAGTACTGTTATTATTATTGTGCTATTTTATTATTATATTATGTTATTTTTTACTGGGTTGATGCTTTTTATGGTGATTACTATTATTATTATTAAGTTATTGTTATTATTATTATTATTATTATTACTAGTAGTAGTACTATCATGATTATTATGTTATTATCCCAATAATAACATGATTATTATGTTATTATCCCAATAATAACATGATTATTTTGTTATTATCCCAATATAACTATGATGGTCAACAAACATGTCAACACATTGACGATGAAAAGTTATCCAAAGTTTTTAGTTAACTTGATTGGCGTGATCTTGGCGCCACGCCGAACCTTGATCCCTCCCCATGATGCACCTGTGCTAATAGAGTCACTTCCCACCGTCCGATCTGACCCCGACCCCACCTGCTGGATAAGAGTCGTGTCCCGACAACATCCATGCTGCAGTATTCAGTCGCAGTGACAGCGCCGCCTGCTGGAAACAGGAAGTGAGCCTCTCAAAGGGTCTGGAAGTGTTTATTTTACGGATTCTTTTTTATTTTGTTCAACATTGTTCAATTTTCATTCATGCACCTAAAAGATATGACTGCTGATTGACACACACACACGCACACACACACACACACACAGACACGCACACACATACATAAATGTGATGTATTCAAACTCTCATCCGATGAAACTATTTTGCGTCGATGTTTGTTTGTGTGCGATGTTTTGTCTTACAATAAATAGATAGATATATAAACATATAAACAAAGGCGAGCTGACACTCTGTGTTCATAAGAGCAAATTAACCAAATGTGAAAGCTTCCGTAAACCAGAATCGCGCTTGTGCTTCGACAATTATCACCTGAGAGCCGCAAAGTGCAAATTTATTAAAAGAGAAAACGGCACAAACCGCCGTGTCAAATTGCCGTCGGGGTCCACTTTCTCACACTTCCCCCCTCTGTTACCCGCAGCTGCACTCGGACGGAGACCGGGGGGACGGGAGCGTGAGGTACGTCCTGACGGGCGAGGGCGCCGGGAGCCTCTTCAAGATAGACGAGAAGTCCGGGGACATCCACGCCACCAAGAGGCTGGACAGGGAGGAGAAAGCCTACTACATCCTCCACGCCAAGGCCATCAACCGCTTCACCAACGAGGCGCTGGAGGGTCAGTCCGAGTTCATCATCAAGATCCACGACATCAACGACAACGAGCCCCGATTCACCAAAGACCTGTACATGGCCCGCGTCCCGGAGATGTCCGACATCGGTAAGTCTGTCTCCCTCACGGTAGGGCGGTGAAATTTTACATTTATATAGTAACTGATTCTGAACAATTCTAGGTTTTACGTGTTTTTTGAGGTTATTGGGTTGGGCGACAAAGTTTCGGATGAGGTTGGTTCCTGAGGAGCGGTAGACGGGTTGGGGACCGGGTTCCAACTGTAGGACAATTATCAGCCTTCCAGGGAAAATGTACTCAAGGGTTCTGGAGATGAGGCTTCGACCGATTTTTAAACCTCGGTTTCGAAGCTGATTTGGTCCAGGTCGTGGAACGATGGACCAACTTCTCATTCTTGCGGGCTTGATCTCGGGATCAAGGTACTTGAATTATACCAACATAAATCTTAAATCATTTTAAGTCGCAGACAGATCGTGAAACCGCCGTCTTTCACCTCACGTAGTTTTCCTGAGGCGCAGAAAGAAGAAGACGCGTAAAGCTGCGACGAGGTCGTCCTCCGCTTCTGCATCAAAGTCCCGCCGATGCGGTAGAACACGTCCTCCTCTCCTGACACGCGAGGGTGGTAAAATCGAACGCCTTTTCCTTTTTTCTTTTTTTTTGCCTCAGCATCAGGACAGATGAGAAGCCGACACCTGACGCGTTTCGCCCCGGAGCGTATTTGCATCCACTCACGCACGAAAACACGCGTCTACTTTGCCTTGACTTTGTTTTTTAATTCCGCTGTGCAAAACATTTGCATCTCATTGGGTGTGAATTCACCATCAAGGTCAACTTATCCCACTTTTTTGAAAGCCTCTTACTCCAGCGGAACGTGGAGCGCGGCTGACCGATACAACCTTCAAATCAATATTGTAATCAATTCAAACTTCTGCTTCATTTTGGTTGATCCTTTTTTTTTTGGTTTATCCGTTGAGATTGTTTTTCTGCAGCGTTGATGTGTCATTTATTGACATCGATCAGCCATAACATTAAAACCACTTTTATCCAACGACATCCACTAGATATGTGATGTCACTGCTTCTCAGTTCAACTGTTACGATGCCGTTAGTCGTTTTATCTCGACTACATCTTTCACTCTTTCATAATTCTATGACAAATATTTCGCACTTGTGGGTTCAGATTAAGTTTCGGCTCCTCCAGCTGGGACCTATTTGTTGTCCTGGTGTTTCCGTTCTTGTCTTCAATTCTGCTTTGCATGCGCTTTTGTTTTGATTGCAAAGTTATTTGTACAGGACATCACAGAAATATCTGTGATGTCATTGTTTTCATTTTGACATGAACAAAGGTTTTTAATCCCGTTATCACAATTTTATTTGAACAAATTAAACTCTTTTATAATGATTTCCCTGGAAAGTAGGGAAATGTTGTGATATTAACGTCTTCACCGCCGCCGATGATGATTCCTCCCGCGATAACTCACGCTATCGCTAACTAACACTCTCTCATGGATCACTTTCAAATTTTATACCTCCGTTGAAATTAGTGCGAGGAAAAACTGGATTGATTTTGGGAAAGGTCGATTTAATATTTCTGACACTAGGGGGAACTTTGGTTCTGAACTTTGGTTCCCCCTAGTGTCAGGCCCAAATTTTTCAACCGGTTTGATGCATATGAGTCGTATCCCGAAGATCCATCCCCGATATGATATTTTAGTATAACAGTTAATATTTTACTCACTAGGTAGAACTTTATTATGAAAAACACTGTTTTATTTACCCCTACTTTCTCCCTCATCACCGCCAAGGCTGGAATCCATCTCCTGACATGAAATCCGGTACCTGAAACCCCCCCTCCGCCAACCCCTGACATAATTCTGCCGCGCCGGAAAGAAAAAATCCGTTCACGGTGTAGAAATTCCGCAAAACAAAACAAAAAAACCAGATGATTGAACGCGTTTGAAAGAAGTAGCGGAGCGCGTGCAGCTGCTGGAATGAATGGCGTTCGGCGCGCTAAACCGCACCGATTGATCATAAGGCAGACAATAATTGAGTGTTTACACAAATTAAGGTGTGTGCGAGGCGCCGGATGAAAGGGATTAGGATTCAAATAGGATAGAGACGTTCTAATGTGCCAGTCTTAGTGGATCAATGGGACTTTATCAATCATAATAATGATGCAGACTCCACAAAGAGCCTCCCACTAATTAATGGAGCGACTTGGAGCTGTTTTATGAGCGGATAATAAACAAGGTAGAGCGCCTCGGTGATGGGTACGGCGCCGCGGCAGATAATCTTTTAAACACACTATCGTATCTTATTAAAACACTATTTAATTTAATTACCAGCATTGTCAGCCGTGTCACCGCGGCGAGTAATTGCAGCTCCGCAGCCTGATCGGCGGCGCCGTTTGCTTTCTGGGTGTTATGATTCCTTCATGCCGTTTGTGCAGCAAATGAAAGTTTAATTTGGGCTCCGGCTCGCAGCCTGGAAGGAGCACCGCCGCCTCATGAATATAGATCCGCGATATAAGAAGAAGGTTTTCCGATCAATACTGGCATGACAACAAGGACTGAAGCTGCCGCCGCTGCCCGCCGCTGCGGGGACGGAGGGACATGTGACAGAGTTGTCACTCGGTTCAGCAACCTCCAGAGAGAGGCCGGCACTTATCTGAGGGCAGCACAGGTGCCCATGGCAACAACCGAGGTGTGATGTCACCGCTTGGGAGAGCATGTGTTCACGAGTGACTGCGTCGAGACGCTGCCCCTTTAAAAAAAAATGTGACATCCGCTCTGAGTTTTATTCTAGTCTCCGACGCCGCTCGGACTTTTTCTGTCGTCGACTCTGGCAGCCGGGTGATTAAAGCCGAGGTAATTCGCTGTCCTGAAAGGCCAAAAACTGTAATTATTCCTGCCTTGATTGTCAGGGAGAGTCTTTTTTCCTTGAAAAGCTTAAAGGCGGCTGATGTGGATCAGTGATATTTCTCTGAGAGCCGTTGTGTCAGGAAAGCCTCTTTGACTTTAATTCCCCAGTTAAAGGTATTAGCGATCAGGGTTGGCTGAACTTCCTCGGGGATCTTCTCAAACTGTCAATTACACCAAATCAGACAACCGTGGTCTTTTTTTTCCCCGCCGCAGCATCCGCCACGATCGCGTTCAGATCTGGCCCCTCGCGCCGTCCGGACCATAACTGACAATCGAATTAAGGGTCGTTATCCCCTTGTATTGCAGGATTCTATATTTATACCACTTTGCCATTAAATATTTCTACTCAATTAATTTTCTTCTGCATGTAATGAGGCAACGCTCGGCCCCGCAAGGCGCCATTTGGGAGGTAGCACTTGGCTAACCATCTCCCTTTGTTCTACTGAATCAGGGCTTCGGCTTCACTTTCTGGAAGGGAAAATGGATCAGAATGGTTCGCCTGCTATCAGATGTTTGGCGTCTGGGAGAATCCAGATCTGTGGATTGACTAATAGGCTTCTTGGGGCCGGGGGGGGGGACGCTTAGAGACACGTGCTCGGAAAAATACATCAGGACTCATCGATTAGCTGTGAAAATCAATCAGGTATACAGGTCTATAAGTGGGCCAAGAATAAAGATCCGTTCGGGGTGACGCCAGGCGACAGGCGTCGATCGGTCACATTGTGCCGCGGCGTGATTAGAAGACGCCTCATCAGAAGGCGCATCATCTTAGACAATTATTGCCACAGTCTATATCCAGCAGTATTGAAGAGTTGATCTAAATGGCTGTCTTGAATCTTCTCCCTACAGGCACCTCGGTGATTCAGGTGACAGCCAACGACGCGGACGATGGCACCTACGGGAACAGCGCCAGGGTGGTGTACAGCATCCTGGAGGGGCAGCCGTACTTCTCCGTGGACCCAGAGACCGGTCAGTGGAAGTAGCTTTTGTTGGACTTCTTGGTATTCTCGCTTCCCGTTACTTTGAAGCCGAGACGCTGAATTGAACTGTTTGACTTTGAATCTTTGCCGAAAATATTTGAACCCTCTAGAGTCTGAGAACTTAACCCAACATGTTTTTGGGTTCGGCATGTTAAAACTGTATGTCACACCCTTTGATGTCCTTCCCTGCTGTTCGGTTCAGCACCTATTGAGTCACTATTTCTCACTGAAAAATAAATATTTTATATTATGACCCAGTTGCAGCATAAATAGTACGGGTCCAAGGGTAGAGCCCTGGGGGACACCAGACGTCAAAGGGGCCACCTAGGAGAACGCATTGAGTATGACTTTTTAGAAACTCCTTAAAGGGTTAAAACGAAGAAATAAATGTCGGGTTGGCTGAAGAAAAGCTACTTAACATAATCTTATTGAACATTATGAATAATATTTAAGGTTCCCAGGATTCCAAACCCTGAATCCAAACTCTCTTTTCTTCTGCCAGTATTTCAGTACACTATGTTAAAGTGGAATAAAAAGCCCCGATCCATAACCCTGACCCTAAGCTGCCATGTTTTCGGGTTCAAAATGTTAATACAGTATAATTAAGAGAATAAAATTAGGGCCGTCATGCCGCTATGACCTTCGACCCCGGAGGGTCAACCTATGTTCTGATGTTGGTGCTGAAACCTTTTAAGCGAAAAATGACCTTAGTTTCATGGAAAGTGAGCCTTTGGTGGTTTCAGAGACGAGCATGAGGAAGAAGTAATCAGGTTTGCCACATTCATGTCAACAAATGATCCGTAAGGTTTTTGTTTTCCCCAGAATAGGAGAAAATTCTACCACTATATGAACAAAACGGAACCTTTCTTTCCCAGCAGCAGATCAATCTGAAAAAAGTCCTTCAGAGTTCATCTGGAACGTCCTGGTGATGATCTCGGTAGTGCCAGAGTGGAAGCTTGTCCTCTCAAATGTTCGTCATCAGGCGTTCAGAAGATGGCCCTTCAGGATAAAAGGGGCGGGACATCTTTGTGGACTTCATGCATTCAGACCAGAAACAAAGGCAGAACGAAAAAGACAAGAACGTGTATTTTTATCTCACCCTAAGTTCAATAAACCACCGCGGCCATGTGACTCATATCCTCCTGCTCCACACCCTCTCCACCCACACATGTGACCCACAACCTTTTGTCTGGGAACGGGAAATCAAAGGAATCACGAACCCATGCAGGAGTAGTCAATTTTTTGAAAATACAATTTCATTTGATCCAATAATAGAAATGAAACACAATTTATCACAACATGACGTCTGGAACGCTTTAACGAGCGAGAAACGCCAACATCTCATGCCCTCTCTCTCAGGATGACGGCTGAGGAGGAGGAGGAGGAGGAGGAGGATTTATCGTTATAGAGCGGCAAAAACACTGAAACCAAAAATATAACCTCTTGCTAGGTTTAACCATTAATGTGCGCTTTGGAACGCATCTCGCTCGCGTCTTCTTTCTGCTTTTTCTCTGGGTTTCAACAAAAGGGACACAAACCAACACCGACAAAAAAAAAGAAGAAGAAACCATTTGCAGATTAGCGCGGGGATTAACAGTAATATGGTTTATCCCACATGTGGTATGTAAGCCGTCGTCCCTCCTTACTCACAGATATGCACGGACATCACATTATAAGCGGGATTGGTTTTCCTCTTCCTCTTCGTCTTCCTCTGCTGCTGCATTGTAGTCAACAAGCAGCGACAGCGGTAGACGGGGACAGAGTCAATCTTCTGAAGGTGGGAGGAAGGAGGCTTTGAGTCACTGTTTCAATAAGAAATGAACCAGCAGCAGCATGTATGGGCCAAAGAGGAAGGGGCCAAGGTGGGAGCCCTGGTGGACGCCGGAGGTCAAAGGGGCACCGAGGCGGAGACATTAACCAAGGTTATTGAGAAGGTGGTATTCCAAGAATTTTGAAGGGGTCATTTTATAACATGACTAGCATGTTTAACTGTACAATTTATCATTTTATGGTAAATTTAAGATACGAAATTCATGGATTCAATAGAAATATGCTCAGAAAACATTTACTCGTAGTTTATTTTCTTTGGCGGGGAGGACACTATAGAGTTACAAGAACAAACCCTATTCTTTCTAAATTCCCGTCCTTATTACCCCACTTTTTCTTTCTCCCCCCCCCCCCCCCTCACTCATTAAGTCACTAGAAATAAAGGCGGACTGAAGTAGTAAGCAGAAATAAAGGCGGACTGGGATACGAACTCCTAGAAGGCCGAGGTGGAATATTTCTTTTTTCCCTCGTTATGCACGGGAGGAATGAAAGCGTAAAAGTCCAGAGTGTTGAGACTCATCCGTTCAGATTTGAAGCGATCCTGTCAGTCAAAGCGGTTTATCTAAGGTGAAAGGCCTCTTTTTTCTTTTTTCTTATCCTACTCTGTCTCCCCCCACACACCCCCACCCCCCCCACCCACATGCTTCTTTATTTACGACGCCCGGGATTCAAACGTGAAGCAGCAGACAGGATTTAAGAGCGGCGCTGATGGGAGACGGAGCGCTCCTGTTTGAATATGTCGCCAATTACCTCCACCGGTTCTGTCTCTGTCCCGACTCCAGACGCCGCGTCTTAGACGTGTTACACGTCGGAGAGGGGAAGTGAGACAACTGCTCGGCGAATGAAAAGGCTCGACGCTTATAGCCCTTATTCCAAAAAGGCGATAAATGATGCGGAATGAAATCTGAGGCGAAAACCACGATTTGGGGAAAATTAAAGGAGCAGGCTGCGGTTTTGGGAGATTGGCCCTTTGGTCCAATTAATGCTCTCCTGGGTGGCCCCAGATGCTGAGCAGGAGCTCCGACCTTTGAGTAATAAAATGTCCTCAGTGCTTTAATTCACCGTTGTCTAGATGAAATAATGAATTAATGTAATTAAGTAAATGAAATATCAATTATCCAGCAAAGCTAATAAAGGACTTTGGATCTTTTCTGCACACTCATGGAAACACCTTCTTTTTTAGGATATACGGCACATTTGATTTCATGCAGGTTTTACATGATCGCGTACTTAAACACCCCTTATAGTTAAAGAGAGTATTTATCGGCCGTTACATTATGACCGCGTTCACTCATGACGTTTGTTCTGTCTGTGCCTCTTTGTCGCTTCAGAAGACTCTTCTGGTCTTGAAGCGATGATATTTTTAACCACGTTGGTTTCCCAGAGTCAAAGTTGACGTCGTGGACCGCTACACAAGTCCGCCATAACATTAAAACCACCTGCCTAATATGTTCTGACACCTTTTTGTCAGAACCGGCATTTTTCAGAACTTTGGGCTGGAGCAGGTCCTCTGCAGAACACTGATGTAGAGGGTTCTAGGTTCTAATCCACCCGTGAACCTGGGGGTCTGTCATGTGTGCAGTTTCCATGTCTAAATGGATTCCCTCTGTTTACTCTGGATAACTTCCACACCCCAAAAAACATGCAAAATGGATATGTGTCAACTGATGACCCTAAATTATCAGCTGTTCCACGTCCAACATCAACTTCTGGATTCAATTTCTATCTAAGATATCCCATCTACAAACATTTGGGATAGGGTTAAGGTCATAGTCCATAAAGGCGGGGCTACCTTGTGATTGACAGGTCACTTTAAACTCTACATCCAGATATTGTTCTTTGTAATTGATAGAAAATCTAATTTTTAGTCTGTGTAGTGAAAGTCCGGAGCTGTCATACCGAATATTTTGCATCACAGCTGGAACATCATTTTGAGTTGAACAAAAAAAAAAGAAGATAAATTGCATCCCTGAGGCTTTTTTTTCCCGCACATGTTCAGATTTGATGTTCTAAAAAGGAATCTAAAAGGACATTGTTGACCGGCGCTGAGGTGTCAACGAGGTCAGTGGGTCCTCGTGTGCACAGCTCACCTCAGAAACGCTTTCAGCTTCATACGGAGTGGAGATTAAAACGGAGAAATGAGCTGCTGCTGATGCATTAGAGAAGAATAAAACACACGAGTGGTTGAGCTTTTACGCCTGCTGCTGCCGCGGCTCTCCCGCAGGTCAGGGTTCGGTCCGGATTCTCAACAATATGCTCGAGCTTTGTATTTATTTTTGCTCTCATTATATTTCAGCAAGGTAACTCATGATTCTACAACTGAAGATGTGTCTGCAGAATTTTTGTTTTGGACATAAATTGTCACATAAATGTTACATTTAAAAAAAAAAAAAAAAAAAGACCAATTGGCAACTTCTTTCTTTTATTGGCCAAACATGTTTGTTTATCCTTTTAAACAACACGATTCTGACTCGTAACGTTTGTTAGACTGTAGTTTTGGCTAAATCTGTACCGAAAAAGAGAAGGATTCATAAATATCAGCTCCATCTGCAGTTTACGTGCCCATTTAAAACGAACTTTTCGGCGGTTCATACCTGCATAAATGCAGTTTATGAATCATTGGTCTGATGATACATGATGTTTGCTTCACAGAATGTTGTTCATCCTTTAGCATAAAAAATAAAAAGCATTATTAGGATAGCATTCAGTAGGTTATAGTCCAACAGATCCTACAGAAGTGGGTTTCGCTCGTCTGACTCCGCTGACGCCTCAACCCGCTGCATGAGATTCATTGAAAATCTCACAATGTTGAGAAAGAAAAAACAAAAACAAAAAATGTAATCCTGGAGCCTCCTCCACATCCTGGTACTTCCACTGTCCTTCCAGCAACATTTGAGAGAAATCCAGTTGAGAAACAAACAAACAAACAAAGAAAGAAATGTAGACTGGTGAACACATAATCTTGTCGGCGGAGTGAAAAGCAAACATTAAAGTTTCATCGGTCTGCGGCGTCTGAGTCCAAATAACAAGACGGACTGAAGACGGATTAAACATGATTGTTTATTGCGGCGGATGAAATCTGATAGACAATCTTCGGCGCTTAACGATTGAAGAGTATCTGCCTCCAGCAGAGATAAATCCTCCCCATTGATTTTAGACACTGGTGGTGGTGGTGGTGGCCGATTACTCTGCTGAGAGTGAAGAATTGGCGGTGATGGGGCGATGGAAGGCAAGCAGAGAGAAATCATACTTAAATAGACGGCAACATTTTCATCACGACGACGAGGCTGAGTGGGAGCGAACACGCCCAGAAAATAGTCCGTTCCATCATTTCCACGGTGGAACTTTTCATGTGATCGCGTTATGAAAGGATTATTATTAACCCCTCGGCGATAGAGTTGAATCCCCCGAATGAGGTGTTAATAATATGGATCATTTTCATCCTGGTTGAGCTTTTAAACGGATTTAAAGGAGAATATTAGGCTCTACGTAAACGCAGCCAACGGTCGTGTCAGCGGTCGAGGGCGTGTCACCGAGGGGCGGGGGGGAAGTAGTCAGATCCTTTACACGAGTTATTTATTCATGATCAAATACATGAAAAACCCCTTGTCACCTGTAACCTGACAAAACACAAAATAAAAAAAAATAAAACCCACAAAGTAATAATCACTAGCGTTGATTGAACTAGGAGTTAAATAAATTACATCATTAGCCGTAGCTGCCCCCCCCCAAAAAAGGTCCAACTCTACATCCATCCTCACTGCTAAGCTTTTCCAGGCCTCTAGCTAACTGCTGAGCTAGTAATCTAACTGCTAAAGACGGTCGTTTTTTCTTATAATTGAAAGTGCTTCTCAACAAATCAAATCTCGGTTAGCAGAAAACGAGGACAACACAACGTCAATATTGTATTGTTCTTGCTGATTGGCTAGGGAGGACATCCTCTCTTGGAGCATCCTTGCAGACATTTTGGCCAATAGCTGATCGCCGTGAAGATCCCGAGACATTAAATTGAAGAAGACAGTGAAGTATGTCCTCCTCTCCCCCCCACCACTACTTCACTCAGACGGCCTTTCCCCTCGTCTCCCTGCAGCTTTCGTAAACGAAGCATAAACACAATCATAATTTTCATTTCAATAATTTCACTTATGGATTCCTTCTATAATTTTCTATCATACCCATTATCAGATATGCTGATGTGTGATTCAGACACAGGGATCAGCACCAGCCTCCTCTGGAGTCAAACTGTGTGTGACCTCAGCAGAACCTCCTCAGAACCTTTGTAATACGTCTAGATCGGACGGACGTTCCTTCGGTTTGACCTCTGACGGATTTTAAATCTGTGTTGTTTTGTTCTTTTGCTCAGGCCTGATCAAGACCGCCCTTCCGGACATGGACCGAGAAGTGAAGGAGAACTATCAGGTGGTGATCCAGGCCAAAGACATGGCCGGACAGATGGGCGGGCTCTCAGGAACCACAACGGTCAGCATCACCCTCTCCGACGTCAACGACAACCCGCCGCGCTTCACCAAGAGTGAGTATCGCCTCACACACGCACACGCACATACGCACACACACACGCACACACACACACACACACGCACACACACACTGAGAGTGACCAACGCTCATCCCGTGAAAGCCCTCGCCGGCGTGAGTCGGTTTTCAGGCGTGCGGACCCCCATCTGGTGTCAGTTTCAAAAATGAATTTGGATTACTGCAGGAGCCGAGGGTTCTGTGGCGCCGAGGCCCGGCCTCTTAAAGCCAGCGAATAATTAAATATAGAGCCATGTGACGGAGCAAAGGGTCCAGCAAAGTGCATCAGATCAGCGCCGCCGTAATCCCTATTAAATGAAGAGTACGTTCACTGAGCTTTACCCCCCCCCCCCACATACACACACACACACACATACACATACACACACATACACACACAACCCAAAATCTTCCTCACGCTTTGTCTCTCTCTCTCGCCGTTAAGTCTCTACTCCATAAAACCAATGTTCTCCGTTTAGTGCTGCCCTTGATGTACTTTTCCCTCTTTTTTCTTACACTCATCAATCATCAATCCTTCCTCTCTGTCCTCACTCACGCCGCCCGCCTCCTCTTCGTCTCCCGCCCGCCTCCCTTCCTCTCAGCCAGATCAGACTGACAGATTACTGGTGTCGTCGCATTTCCCCCACTCAGTAGCAGCGAGCGGCAACTGAACGCCAAACGCACAAACTCCCCACTTCCCCCCTCCATTTATCACTCCCTCCTCTTCCTCACCAGAAAGAGGGGGGGTTGAGACAGACTCTGTCACCTCGGCCGCTCCTCCAATGAAAGGGAGGGAGACGGATCAGTCGCGGGATGGAGGGGGTGAGAGATAGAGGAAGAGTGATGCATGCCACTGAAAGGCAGCTTGTGACGGAGGGAGGTGACGGGGGGGGGGGAGGCAGACGAGGGAGGAAGATTGAAAGAGGGAGAAAAAAGGAGGAGATATTGTAATGGCACACCCAGAGGAGGCTGAGTGTCAGGAAGCGATATAATTGTTGTCTGCCGGAGTGATGCCTCCTCTTTTCCAACCAATGCTAAAGACCTGTTAGCAGCGAGGGAAAGCTTCTCGCCGTGTGTGTGTGTGTGTGTGTGAGTGTCTACGTGAGTTTATGCGTGTGTGTGAGTGTCTATGTGAGTCTGTGTGTGTTTGAGTGTCAATGTGAGTCTGTGTGTGTGTGTGAGTGTCTATGTGAGTCTGTGTGTGTGTGAGTGTCTTCGTGAGTCTGTGTGTGTTTGAGTGTCTATGTGAGTCTATGCGTGTGTGTGAGTGTCTACGTGAGTCTGTGTGTGTGTGAGTGTCTATGTGAGTCTATGCGTGTGTGTGAGTGTCTACGTGAGTCTGTGTGTGTGTGAGTGTCTATGTGAGTCGGTGTGTGAGTGTCTATGTGAGTCGGTGTGTGAGTGTCTATGTGAGTCTATGCTTGTGTGTGAGTGTCTATGTGAGTCGATGTGTGACTGTCTATGTGAGTCTGTGTGTGTGTGTGTGTGTTGTGTGTCAGCTCAGGCGTTGCCAAAACACTGTCAGCATGTTTTATTAGTGTGTCACTGTCGTTTGTCTCCATAGGCTGTGTGTATATCACACCCGCTCCCTCCCGCCGTCCAGCTATTTATTTAAGCGTACCAGATCCGGCCGCCGTCGACAGGAAGTCGTCAATTTGACCAGGAAATCATCTCACAAAAGACACACACTAAAAAAAAAAAAAAAGAAGCAATTAATTCATGTTGTGTAAATTGGACCCGGAATTGATGTCATATTCTAAAGCGGTAGTCGATCCAGCTTGTAGGAACTCAAAGAAATATGTCGCTCCACAGCCGATCTACAAATCTCCCAGCATGCCTCTCCCGCTGGCTGCTCTCTGATTGGTCGGTCCCCCTCGCCTCGCTCTCTGACTCACTGGCTTAGCCTCTCTCTCTTTCCACTAACAGGGTCGTGAAAACGCCGGGGTGTGGTGGCGATGGTTGCGTTCAGGGTGGGGTGTATTTTTTTTCTTTTCCTCTCCAAATCAATATTGCATACTGTGGCTTTTTCTCGCTTTAGAAAAAGAAAAAGCATCTTTGTGTGAAAAGCTTGGAACGGCCCGGCTCACACACTCTCTCTTACACTTTTCCTCCCGCTCTGATTGACCCGCTCCGCTCTCCAAGCGACCACGGAATAGTAAAGTGAAAAATTCTCTCTCTCTCTCTCTCTCTCCTCGCAGCCCTCTACGAGTTCAGGGTCCTCGAGTCCATCGAGCTCGGGTCCGCGGTGGGACTCATCCGGGCCATGGATGCTGACATCGGCGAAAATGCGCAGATGGACTACAGGATCATCGGGAGCGATGGTCCCGGGATGTTTGACATAACCACCAACAGGAGCAACCAGGATGGGGTCATCGTGCTGAGGAAGGTCAGAAAACCTCTTAGGGTCTAACGGGGTCATGTGACTCCCTCCTGTCCCCCGTTCAGTTTCATTTACTCACCAGAATCTGTCTTCATGATGTCACCTTGTTCAGAAAATGCTGATGACGTTACAGCGATTCCATCAGATTCATGGGAAACAGTGGGTTGGTGCGTGATGGCGCTTCGCCTGGTGGCCTGTCGGGGTATTACATCTAGGGGTCAAGAGGACATACTTTAACTGTCGACCCGGTAAAGACAGAGGTTTTATGCTTATCTTTATTTTAAGAAATCTGTGATGTCATCACAATGTAAAGCCTGTGGGTGGAGCCATCATCATGGGGTCCGTAGTTGAATTCCGTTATGAAGAGTTTTAGGAAAGCATTATTTATTTGTCTGAGCTGTAACCGGCAGTTATTCCTCTGATGAATGAATGAATGAATGAATGCGACCCTGAAGCTAAAGAAGCTGCTGGTAGAATGGCTGCCGTAACATTTCACAACACTCTCTGCTCCTCTTCCTCAACGCGGACTGAGAACCTGAACTTTGATGCCTCGTCTGGAGCAGCAGCTGGTGTGTGGCAGCTGCCTGCCTCTAAATAGATGAGTGTCTGCTCCTTCACCAGCCTGAGATCGCTCAAAGTCACGTCTGAGTCATCTCCTTTCCAAACCCTCGCCCGCGGTCCTGAGCGCCGGGTTGGAGACGGAAAGAATAGGATCACATGGCCGTGATGGGCTTCCTTCAAAGGGTGGCTGGGCTCAGCCTCAGAGAACGTTTGAGGAGCGGAGACATCTGGATGGAGCTGGGGGTGCAGCTGTGGCTGTCGGGTTGAGGTGGTTCAGCCTTCTGGGAACTCTTTGGAGGTTTTCTGGCCGCGTCAAAGTGGGAGGAGAGCTGGAGGTAAACCCAGGAGTCACTGGAGGGATTATGGATCACATCTGGCATAGGAAGAACTTAGAATCCCACAGGGTGGGCTGGAAAGTGTTGATGGGGAGAGGGATATCGGGTGTATCAGAAGGATGAAATGATGGATGGATGGAACAGTTTTGAGCAGACATATTGACTTCCTCCTGGAAACCAATGTCTGGTGGTGATGATGACAATGATAACTGGATAAATGGATGAAAGAGAGAGGGTCAGACTGTGACTTCATGAAGAAGAGAGGGTCAGACTGTGACTTCATGAAGAAGAGAGGGTCAGACTGAGACTGGATGAAGAAGAGAGGGTCAGACTGAGACTGGATGAAGAAGAGAGGGTCAGACTGTGACTGGATGAAGAAGAGAGGGTCAGATTGTGACTGGATGAAGAAGAGAGGGTCAGACTGTGACTGGATGAAGAAGAGAGGGTCAGATTGTGACTGGATGAAGAAGAGAGGGTCAGATTGTGACTGAATGAAGAAGAGAGGGTCAGGTTGTGACTTGATGAAGAAGAGAGGGTCAGATTGTGACTGGATGAAGAAGAGAGGGTCAGACTGTGACTGGATGAAGAAGAGAGGGTCAGATTGTGACTGGATGAAGAAGAGAGGGTCAGATTGTGACTGAATGAAGAAGAGAGGGTCAGGTTGTGACTTGATGAAGAAGAGAGGGTCAGATTGTGACTGGATGAAGAAGAGAGGGTCAGACTGTGACTGGATGAAGAAGATAGGGTCAGGTTGTGACTTGATGAAGAAGAGAGGGTCAGACTGACTGGATGAAGAAGAGAGGGTCAGACTGTGACTGGATGAAGAAGAGAGGCTAAGAGTGTGACTGGATGAAGAGGAGAGGGTCAGACTGTGACTGGATGAAGAAGAGAGGGTCAGACTGTGACTGGATGAAGAAGAGATGGTCCGACTGTGACTGGATGAAGAAGAGAGGGTCAGACTGTGACTGGATGAAGAGGAGAATGCAGGATGGACAGCAGGAAACTGATTCTGAGACGGCGGGCACGCGCAGAGAGACGGCCGATGAAGCCTTTCATCCCGTCATGACAGTACCACCTGTCATCTTTTACCGGATGATGAAGGTGCTTTGGAGCCCTCCACCGTTTTCCAGTCTTTCATCGCCGTCCAACATCTGAGGAACACGTTGGTGGAGTCAAGTTCTGAATATTTTCAAATCTGTCAGAAGACATCCACAGAGCGGTCGTTGACGAATTATGATGGTGAGCGACGGCGGCGGTTACAAATGTGTTCGCATTTAACGACGTCTTTTGTTCGGGGGGGCTGAAAACCTTTCATGTGGAACGGCACATGTTTCCCGTTAATCCGGCATGTGTGTGAGGGCGAGCCGCGCCGCTGTCAATGAAGGAATCCATCCATCCATCCATTTCCTGTGACCACTTTTCCCGTGCGGGGCTGCGGGGGGGGGGGGGGGGGGGGGGGGGGGGGGGGGGGGCTGGATCCTATCCCAGCTGACATCAGGCAGGAGGTCTCCTTTCCTGAATATGGGAAACTTAAAACTTCTAAACTAAAAAAGTTCCCTCTCTATCATTCACATGTCTCTCACATTTTTGGACTGCTGGAGGAAGTACCGGAGTACCCGGACAGAACCTTCCCAGAACCTGGGAAGAACACACAAGTCCCCCGCTTCCCGTGTGGATTTGAACTCGTAACCTTCTTGCTGTTGCAGAACCGCGGTGACCTCACTGAAGAAGAGTCCATTCATTCATCTCTTTCTGGAACCGCTAATCTCGTTCAAGGTTGAGGTTGGGCTGGATTTTGGACTCTGGGATGAAGCCGGAGTATCCAAAGGGAAAGTGCAAACTCCAGAACGGCCTCAGGTTCTGAGGTGGATTTCAAACCAGAACTTTTTTGCTGTGACGCAACAGTTCTGTCCGTAAAGGATAAGAATGTTCACCATCTTCTTCTTCATCATTGAGCTGTTCCCTTTATGGGTCGCCAGAGCGGATCTTCTGGTTCCATCTTGCCCTGTGTGGCATAGGAACCAACTGCATGTCCTCTCTCACCACATCCATAAAGCTCTTCCTTACTCTTCCCCTTCTCCCCCTGGCTTACTGAGCCAGGAAGGTGTCCCAAACCGGTGTACTTCTAGTTCTGGTCCCAAGCCCGGATAAAAGAGGAGGGTTTTGTCGAGAGGTTCAGCCGACGGCAAATCAATTTGTGGAAAACTGTCAAAATGGAGCTTAATTTGAGGGATAATAAATCCAAATAAATCCCTTAATTTGAGTTATTTTGTTGACATAATAGCGTTTTATCGTTGGGTCGAATCTCCGTGGGTGAAAGCGAGAACTGCGAGCGGCACTGACGTCGTTTCCTGTCATGACGGACGCCGTCATGATGCATCAGCCGCTCTGAGAACGATCTGAGGAGCCGTTCACGAGGCTTCACTTTTGTTTTTGTTCCAATTATGACTGCTGGAGAACCAGCGACCCGCTCAGAAGCAGCGCGTCCACATCAAGGCTGAATCGGCGCCACGGACTCCACTCGATGAAGCCGGAGAAACTTTTTTTTATTTCCATATGCCCCGACAGCCGGGGAGACGGCCGGCGGAATTATTAGATAGATTTCAGCTTCCGCTTGCCCACACGCTAAACGTGTTCTGAGTGAGATTCATTCTTCCTCTCGGATGAGACCCGAGCAGAAACATCGATGCGGAGAATGGATCGCAGCGTTCAGCCGTGTGTTCCCGATGCATTCGCCAGAACCTGGCAGACGCCTCATCAAAACCCCTCTCTGCAGCCTGTGATCGATCACGCCATCATTAAGTGGAGGATGACATAATTGGCTTTTCTAGCGGCGGCGCCGCCGCAGAGGATGCGGTGTGGGTGAGGAGTGAGCGTGCCCCTAATTCTGAACCTACTAATTAAGCGGGCTTGTCAAGTGGGAGTGCGTCCCATCCCAGCTTGTGCCAGTCCTTCAAAGCAGCACATTCTCCATGCGGTCGCCTCCTGCCTTAAAAAGAAACGGCGAAAATCACTCATTTCATGTTATTATTCACGGCTGCAGAAAACGGCTGCTTCCATGTGGACTTTCCTGGCTCTCATTGGCTGTTTCCCTGCCGCCGCCGCCGACCCCGGGATCCTTTCATATGTACAGAAGACAGCTCCTTCTGATCCAGCTGCATCCGCCCAGTCATTAAAATGCACCGCTCCCGCAATTATTTCCATCAATGGGGGGATACCTTCAGTCGCTGCAAGATGGGGGAGGCGGGACAAAAGACAGAAAAAAAACAACTGTCAGATATAAGGACATAAAAGCAGAAAAAAAGCGCCACAACAAGAAAAGGGCGGTAACCATGCAGGAATCAGGCTACTCATCATGGATGCAGGATTATAAGGGATCATACAGAAAACACAACAAAGATGATTCCTTTCAACTTAACAAATGGCTGAAATGAAAGCAGCTGGAATAAATAATACATGAAATGTTTGTGTTAACCGTCAGAACCCCCCCAAAAACGAAGGTGATTATAGATGTGGTAATAGTTCAGTCGTGTGATAAGGAGGGGGTCGCCTTTTTTTGTTGTTGTGTGTGTTAATAAAAGAAAAAAAAGATGGCGCTCTGAGCAGATGCATGGATGTGCGATGAATACGGCGCCGTCTTTAAGACACATCGGTACAAGTATCAAAGTATTGTCAGCGCCGTGTACTTAAAGTATCAAAGTACTCGCGGTTTTAATGACACACACTGTAAAATGTCAGAAAAAAAGTTGGGAAACCACTTGCCTCAGAATTACTGCGAGGAAGAACTGGGTTGATTTTGGGATTGGTCAGTTGCATATTTCCGCCACTAGGGGGAGAGTTGCCTCCAAACGGTTTCGGGCCACAATTTCTAAACCGTTGGTCCAATTTAGTCCAAATTCAGTGTAAATGAATCGAATGGAAGATATTTATATTTTAAAGATCTTATTTAACCCTGATAGTTCAAAGTTCACAACCATTTTGAACTTCAACAACCGGACCTCCATCTAAGGGCCCTGTTATGGACGCCATAGGAGGTTTCCCTAAATGTTATGATTTATTTCCCCTTACAAGTAGTAAAAGTTAAATCTATATATTAGGCAGCAATCAAACATTTAATTAAACATGTTTATTAAACATGTTTGTACAGAAAAATGTCAAACTGTTTTAATTGGACGACTTTAGGACTCGTTGGGTATTCTTGGTCTGCAGAGTTTGGGTCCTGAAACAAGAAGGAGACCTTCACAGTATTAGGCAGGTGGTTCTGATGTTTTGGCTGATGGGTGTAGACTAACCATATTAGAGAGTTGGGCTTTTTGACTTTTTCAATAATATACACATTTTTTAGTTTTTTAGTTTTCGTGGGAAAAAACTTTTTTTTCAGGCGACTCTGAAAGTCGGTCATTCTCTCTGCACCATTCAGTAAGCTACTTTCGAGGGGAGTAAACACACATTTTTTGATCAATACCACTTTATTCCGACACAACACTAGCAAAATCAAAATCAAATTTAGGTTAATCAAATTTCCAGATCTCCTTTATCTAAACATAATGTCTTATTTTGAGAAATCTTAACACTTGTCACTTGTTCTAGTGGCACTTCCATAGCATAAGTATATACACTTCTGAAGACTCACCAGAGGAATGGGGGACGTCTTTTATACTGGTGCATTGAGTGTCCAGTGTTCTCTGGGATGGCAGGAGGGGGAAACGTCTCCATGAAAATCTAACAATCCGCCGAAAAACAATTCAAACCGCATTTTTCTCCGTGGCTCGTTCTCTAATCTGAAGCGCTGATCTCTTCATTTAACACAAAGGCAGAGAGAGAGAGAGAAAAGAGAGAGAGAGGGAAGAAAATGAACAGATGTTAGCGGTCAGCATCAGAGACAAGTTTGATCGATCGCTTCATAGACTGTGGCAGGAACGAGGAAATGATGTCGCAAAAAGCGCAAAGTTTGTTTCTGCCAGAAGGAAGAAACAGATTTTGCACGGCGGTATTTATAGAAAGAGTTAAAACAATAAGGTTTTACCGGCAGATTTTATGGATTAAAAGTGCGTTTTCATGCACGTTTTCTTTCCGCGCTTTCATCCTAGTTTTCCACCCAAATACCCCAGCAGTCAAAATGATTCAGGGTATGACGGAAGCTTAAATGAAAGGCTGGAACCGGCCCCAGAGTTCACGGGCCCGATCCGCGCTGCAGCCCTGCTGAGCCGAACCATCGGAAGTCTTGTTGGCGTCCTCGAAAGAGGCGATGAGGCCCCGTCACGCCCGCTCATTTAGACGGCGCTCTGGAGAAGATTGTCAGTTCAATGAATAAAATCCTAATCTGACCTGAAATTAAATGTGGCAGGATGCTCCCGATGGTTATCAGCTTTTCATGAAATCAACAGCCGGGCGCGTCTCTGCATTCAGATGAATGTTCAAAAGTACGATCGGAGCTGGAAACCAAAGACGCTGTGTATTTATATATTTCAAACCAACCTGTGGCTCTTCTTCCTGGTTTCTGCAGCCGCTGGACTTCGAGAGGAAGCGCCAGTACAGCCTCCGTGTCCAGGTGGAGAACGCCCACATCAACCCGCGCTTCTTCTCCCTGGGCCCCTTCAGGGACGAGGCCAGCATCAAGATCATCGTAGAAGACGTGGACGAGCCGCCGGTGTTCGAGCGCGCCAACTACGTCATGGAGGTCAAAGAGAACGCCGCCAAGAACACGGTCATCGGTTCGGTCAGCGCGTCTGACCCCGACGACAAGAACAGCCTCGTCAGGTACGGAGTCGCCTCGCGTCTCATCGAACCTCCTCTTTTATAACTGAAAGTCTCTTTCATAGCTTTTTTTTCCCTTTTTTTTTGTTGTTTTGCTATTCTGCTCTGCTTTTTGTTTTTTTCAACCAACATGTAGAAAAAAAAATCACGTAAATTAACGTTAACTGAGTTTTAGTTCAAGTTCTGAGCCTCTGGGGATGTTTCCACGACAACGACTCAGAAGCAATCTTTTGGAAACGGATTCCAGACTGACTCTTTTCTACACACAACATAACGATATTGTTTTTATTTGTCAAACTAAATCATGTGAGAAACAGGTCATCACCATTATGTGTGAGAAACGTATCCCAGAAGGCGTCACCTTTTGACCTTCTTGAAAAGTTCTGGCGCCAACTTCTGGCCTGATGCAGCGTTTTCTATCAGTTTTGTGGATCCATGTAAACAAGGATTGTTTTCGAAACCATGTGTGAATAGAAACACAGAAAACATCGTAGCAAAACTCTGATTTGTAGCCTAACTTTTTCTCATGGAAACTGGACCTAAAAGACCCGTAACTTAAGAATCTTACCTAAATTACTGGCTATATATTTTCATATTGAATATTTCAGCGACAAATTGTGCTTCCGTGAAACTCCTTCCAAAATAAAAATCATTCTTTAGATGTAATATTTAAGCTCCTAATGGTTCTAAACACTAAACACAAGCACCAAACATTCACCGCTCCACTCACTGAGATTCCAAATTACTCGAGTATCCCATTAAACAGAAGTAATGGCGGTGGGTTGGACCTTCCACTCTTTCTCAAAGACGTTCTCGTTTTTATGATGCACTAAGGGAGTTGGCTCTCAAGGTTGAAGTTCCACCACTTTATTGCAGGTGTCAAATATGATATCATTCTCTTTTATCGCCCGTCGTCGAGGAGGTGCTAGCTACGCCGTGGCATTTAAAGCCGCGCGGTGGAGTAGAAGGTGGCCCCGAGAAGCCCTGGGGGCTGCTGGGTAGGAGGAAGAGAGGGTTTATTGGCTGGCAGTGGTCGTAACAACACACGCAGACTCCTTCACACGCAGTCATGGACGCTCATGCAAATACAGAAATACAGGAGGAGGGATTACCTGCAGCGTCCGACACGACATGGACCGGGACGCGAAGGTGTTTGCCGGTGCAAAGATCGACGGATCAGGTCGACGGAGTAAAGTACCGCTATCGTGTTTTGAGTCTTATCGAGTCCATTCAGGAAGTTACTGATTCAAAGGATCTGCAGTTTTGGCTGAACTTGCAGGAAACTATTAAATCAAGTTTTATGGCACCAATTAAATAAAAACTAAACAGTTACCTTGAGGCACTTTCCAAAAGCAGCAGGTCCAGACCGCAGTCTTTATTCTACAGAGACCCAATACGTCCCCAATGACCACTTGTTCACGGTGGCAAAAAACAACAGCTGCCGTTTAACAGGCAGAAACCTTGAGCAGATCCAAACTGTAGATGGGCGATCAATTGCCATGACTGGTTGGGTTGATAGAGAGAGAGAGCGAGAGAGTGAGTAAGAGATTTAGTGCGAGCGAGTGAGAGTGATAGAGTAGGAGAGAGTGGGCGTGAGAATGAGAGAGAGATTTAGAGAGAGAATGAGAGAGAGATTTAGAGAGAGAATGAGAGAGTGAGAGAGATTGAAAGAGAGTGAGTGAGATTGTGTGTGTGAGTGAGTGAAAGATTGAGTGGGAGAGCGAGAGAATGAGACAGAGAGATTTAGAGAGAGAGTGAGTAAGAGTGTATGTGAGAGCGATGTAATGAAAGAGAGAGATGATAGAGAGAGTGAGTGAGAGAATGAAAGAGAGAGAGAGATTGAGAGGGAGTGAGTGAGAGACTGTGAGAGTGAGTGAGTGAGAGTGAGTGTATGTGAGAGTTAGAGACTGTGAGAGAGAATGAGAGAGAGAGAGACAGTTGTTATTATTGCGGTTGTATAAACATTAATTGTTGGGATGGTGACATCATCACTTCTTTGAAGTAGTGACCACCTCCCTGATGATTATACACACCTACTGGAATGTTTGACTGAAGGACATCCAGGGTTCGTGTTGCTGGTTACGACCTCTTCAAGAAACATGTATAAGATCCTCATGAGGCCCAGAGCTCGGTTTGCGAGTTCTACGCCTCTGTAGAAACATGGTGTCGCAACACGAGGGACCCGCTGCGTCCGTAAACAATAACAGCTCAGTCTAAGGCAACGAAGGAGATTCTTAGTTACAGATTTCATTCAATTTCTGGTTGGACCTATAATGTGAATTTAACTGCGTTTGAATGTCGTGGGACGTTTGAGTACTTTCTTGTCTCTGTGATGAAGCAGCGACCTGCACGGGTCACACCCCCACCTCCTGTCAGCTGGGATAAACTCCTCCCTTCAAGGATGAGCGGCTGTAAACGGTTGGACGGATATTCCATTTCTGCCACTGAGGTCCTCTAAACCCTTTACGAGAAAGATCTTCAACCTAAACATTCTCAAATTCATCCCTTCAAATATCGGCCTGATCAAAACTAAACGACCCGCAAATCGTGGGTCCGGCATTAATGTGAGACCGCTGAGGGCAGCCAGCTGGTTCTGGAGCAAATGTAGTGAGGGGAGAGGATATATGTACCGACCCGCTGACGGCTAACGTCGCCATAACCCTCCGTGTCCTTCTGCTTGGCCTCCCATCCTGTCGGCCGCCAGCCTGCCGAGTGCGGCGCTCTGGACGCCCGGTCGAGACAAGGTGCATTGTGGTCTCTGAGCCATTAATCAGCGGAAGGCTAAGGCAGCTGAATTATTGGGAATATTAGAAAAGCAATTAGGAAAGCCCACGGCCGACGCGGATTTAACGAGGTTAGAGTTACTGTCAGGCCGGAGAGGTCGTAGGAGAGGGGAGGAGGGAGGAGGAAGAGGAGGGGGCGGCAGAAAGAGACGAGGAGGAAGGGTTTGGATAAAGACGCTAACATGGTAGGTGCAGGCGAAACAGCAGGGAGGGGCTAGGAGGCGCGAGGAGAGAGCGGTGCGGCGTTGCATCGAGAGCCCGAGCTCGTAGTCTGCCCCCCTCGGGGGTCTCCTCCTTCTCACGCCGGCCCTCCTGATGCCTGCTACTCCATTAATCACACTGATGTATCACGGTAGTCGAGGAAGCGAGGAAAAAAACAACACGACTGGATAACCTGTTGGCTGGTACACTCGTGTGTGAGTGTGTGTGTGTGTGTGTGTGTGTGTGTGTGTGTGTGTGTGTGTGTGTGTGTGTGTGTGTGTGTGTGTGTGTGAGCAAATACCTACATAAATTCATCATCACCACCAGACAGACTGTTGAAGACGGTTAAGGCTCATTTATACTCCCCCGACGCACCAACATCCATTTGTGCGTTTCACTGACGTATCCGTCAATGTTCCCGCGAACTTCCAGCCGTCCTTCACGATGACATTGACGGAACCACGAGACGAAAGTGGAGAGTCAGAGGGAGTCGACCCTCCCACGGCCCACGGTGTGATTCTTAGTCCATAAACAATCACCCCCCCCGGTTGCTCGCTGCTTCTCGGAGATGGTTCCTTCATTCATCTGGTAACCATCCGTGAATATTCACGCAGTGTCTTTTTTTTAAATCTTCCTGGAGACGGTGGCCTATTGTAACTTCCTGTAATGGGTCAGACAGAAGTCTGGTTCAAACAAGGTTGTCCTGAAAGCACTCTAAAACTTCAAGAGGTCCAGCAAGTCAACCTTCATCCCCTGTTCTGGTCCGAGTCTGAGGCCCAGAACCATAACCCTTATAGTCATAGCAGTATAAAGAAAAATCAAAAACCATCAGAAGAGTTCTGGATGGCAGCCTGTCAGGGTCTGGACCTGTTAGTCCGTTCTCATGGATGACCTCTGGGCCTGCTTGGGTCCAGACTATATAAGAGGAACAGAATTCCACTGTTTCTATCATAGTTACCAACAGAGGAAGAGGAAGAAGAGTCGTGTCGATGACTCATTTACACTCCTTCACTTGTTCGATGACGGAAAACCCGTTGACCCGAACGACCCGCCGAGAATCGGTGCTATAAATAAAGAACAAACATGTGACTGATTCACACTACGGGCTGCGGCTTGTTGCTGAACACACACGAGGGGTGAAAGGAGCCACATCCGTCATGATCACAGACGTTAAATCGATGAATCGTGGGGATCAATCAATCAAGATACCAGAACTCCTGTGTGACGAGAGGAGCGGGGACCGGCGGGAAAAGACCGGCTGCTCATTTCAGAACCTCTCGGTCTTGTAGAAAACAAGACATGAACAGTAATAACATGAATGCTTTTCTTGCTGCGAGGGGAGACAGAAAACATTGTACTAACCCTTTAAAAAGGGAGCGCTGTCCCTTTAAGAGATACTGAGAAAGGAACCTTGTGTGAAGTAAAACAACAAAACAAACAAAAAAAAGTTACATTAAAGTTAAAGTTATTTTATGGCAAATTTATAATGTCTGAATTTCAATTTGTTTGTTTTATTGATTATATTAGTAAATAAAATATGCATAAAAATGTAATTTTCACAGTTTTCTTTCCTTGGTGAAGAAATGAAAGGGTTCTTACGCCTCATAAAGTCTGTTTCTTTTAGCACTTCCTGTCCGCGGAATCCCCTCTGACCACGTCAAACTCCTGGGGACCCATGAACCCGGTGATCCCCCCACCACCACTGGGGTGACCACGAAGCAGCACCGCCACGCAATAAAACCCGGTTCTGTTTGTGTCTCTACGCAGATACACTATCGATCGGCGGACCGACATGGACAGAGTCTTCAACATCCATCCAGGCAACGGGTCGGTGTTCACCCTGAGGGAGCTGGACCGGGAGGAGCACGCCTGGCACAACATCTCGGTCATCGCCACCGAGTTCAGTAAGTGCAGCAAAGCGGGAGGCGTCTACAAACTGGAGCTTCGAGTTAGGACCAGACTAACTCCTGATTTTTTTTTCTTTTAGAGTGATTATAATGGGAGAGGTTGTTTTTTTTGTTTGTTTTTGTTTTGTTTTTTTATGGAAGGAGGAGCGGACCCGTCTCCCGCCAGCGCCTGACACAGCAGAAACTTCTTATTTGTCTCTCCGCTAGAGCGGATCGATATTAGATGGACTTTTAATTTTTATTGTTTATTATATTTAATCAAATTAGCGAGAAGGGATCCTGTTTTTTACGCTCCCGATTTTAATCCAGTGTAAACTCAACAACACGTTCCCACCCAACCAGTTAATGCGCCAGTGAGCCATAACATTACAACCACCTGCATAATCAGGATAATATTGATTGGCTTGTTTTCTGTAGCATTTGTCAACGGGCGGGAAAAGCAAATATATATTTGATTATATTTTTCTTAATTTGTTTTATTTGTTCCCACATAAGAATAATAATTATGATAGTAATAAAAACTATATTTGTCTAGCACCTTCTCACATGTCGAAAAAGGGCTTAAGGCACACTTAAACAGCTTTAATTAATATAATGCAAATTTCAAAAATATTCTAACACTAAAATGATTTTAATTTTAAAAAAAAGAAATGAATTACCATTCTTCAAACACGAAGTAAACAACCTTACTTTTTATTTTTAAAGCGTTTTTAACAACAACTTACTTATTCATTAACGTATTTGAGTGGTACAGCAGAAAACCCTGACGGCACACTGTAAAAAAAAAAATTGTTTATGATCAAAATAATTACTTCAACTGGTAACAAATCAATAAAATAAAAAATCTACAACTTATATAAATAAGCTAGACTAAAATCTGCTAAATTTGGGTCATCAGTAGAAATAATTTCTCTCATTACATCAACAAAACTACTTTTACAGTTTATGCTTCAAATCCAAAAGAAGGAAAAAGTGAAATTCCAGTTTTGGAATAAAAAACAAAAAAAATTCTTTAAAATAACAAACAAACTTATTTCATGGAAAAAACATGATAAATATATACAAATTACAAATATATGAAAACAGTAAAATACGAGAAATTATTTTATTTTATTCTCACGGCATTTTAAGACAAAATATAACACTGTAAAAACAGAATTGTCGGTGTCTTCAACTTAAATTTTACACTTCATTATACTTTGTCTAATTATGCTAATCCAGTCAACAATTCTATTTTATTCATTTTTTTACAGTGCGGACGCATAAACGCTTCTGCTGCTCGGTTGAAGAACTAATGACTGTAAATTCACCGGTGCTCATCTTTGTGTTTCCCAGACAACCCGCGTCAGACCAGCCGCGTTCCGGTTTACATCAGGGTGCTGGACGTCAACGACAACGCGCCGACATTCGCCACCAATTACGAGACGTTCGTGTGCGAGAACGCCAAGGCTAATCAGGTCGGTACGACCGAACACAAAGCCGTCGTCATGGTTTCATCTTCACCTCCTCCGTGTTCGGCCGCTCGGGTTTTAATTAGCAGACTTTGGAGGGAAATCTGCGGTTCGTGTTTGAAGAAGAAGAAGAAGAAGAAGAAGATGATGAAGATGGGTTCTGATAAACCTGCTAATACCCTTTTCTCTCAGGTGCACGAATAAAGTCTTACAATTACACTTCTTCTTATTAGGATTAAAGGTTTGTGATGAACATGGAAGAGGCGGATTCATCACAGCCTTTGTTTCATTATCACCTCGGAGTGAAGGAGGTGTGATGACCTCTAATTATGGGATGTTCATAAAAAAACTTTACAGAATCCTGCCTTTTAATCAGATACATGACCTAACGTGGCGCTGGCGTCATAATTAAAGCGCTGGTTATGCAGGACGGCTCATTTCAGCATCATGTTCTCTACGCCGCGTCCTTGGAGGATCGGAATCGATGCCTTCGAGGGCCTGCGGTAACTTTGGAGCTGATAGAAGATGATCACCTCAAACTCTGATTTTTATGACTTAAACTATTAGAATTGGTGGAATCCAGAAAATATGTTGTTTTATCGCCGGTATTACACAAAATCCTTTTGACAGGTTTTCATAAAACTTGGACATCGGACAGGAAAGGTGGCGTTCACACTTGGGATTGATAAAAAAAAAGAATGAATCACAATCCCCGTCTGAACTCCAAGTGAAACTAAAACTAAAAGTGTCTTTTAATATCTGCATCCAAATCAGTTTCTTTGTCCGGTGAAAAATATGAAAAATAATGCGTTTGAAATTGTTCCGGATGAAGGGGCGGACCCTTTTGCTTTCGTTTTTAGTTCCTCGAAGCGTTATGGCCACATTATCGCCACCTACTGGTGGATGTACTACCAGTTTAAAATAACATTATCGTTGATATGTTGATTTTTTTCAGCTTTTTATACGAATGCTGCAACGCCAAATGTTATTGTTGTTGTTGTTGTCGTGCTGAAATGTTTTCGCTCCGATCTTTCTTTAGGTTGATCTTTTAAACGGACCTGATTGGATGTGGAGGTGGCCGCGGTGATTTATCCTCAGTTCTAACTCCTTTCCTTCTTATTCTAGAGGATACAAACCGTGAGCGCCACAGATCCCGACGAGCCGCCCAGCGGACACCGATTCTTCTTCAGCCTCGCACAGGAAGCTGCCGGCAAAGCCAACTTCTCCGTACGCGATAACAAAGGTAATACGCTCAGAGCTGAGGCCCGTGGTCGTCAGACTAATCCTCCGTATAATGTTCCCATGAGGCAATTACACCTGCTGTTCAACCTAACCACTTCTGACGCTGCAGTGTACGCCATGTGTTTCATCGCTCTTCATCTGGCGGCGCTAAAAGCAACCCCACGGACCCGATGAAATTGGAAAATATTCAGCCAGGTTATTGATGAGTGTACTTCCTGTTGTTTCCAGACAACACGGCCTGGATCCTGACGCGGAGGAACAGCTACAACAGCCTGCAGAAGAGCGTCTACTACGTCCCCGTGGTCATTTCTGACAGCGAGTACCCCATGCAAAGCAGCACCAACACCCTGACCATCAGGGTGTGCACCTGCGACCGCGAGGGCAACATGAAGCTCTGCAACGCCGAAGCGCTCACGGCGAGGGCGGGGCTCAGCACGGGAGCGCTGGTGGCCATATTGCTTTGTGTCATCATTTTGCTCAGTGAGTACGGACCGGGAAAGACCGCTTCTTCTGTTTGAGCTTCATTTGAGCGTGTCGCCGGGGAGATTCCTGCTACGGCGAGTCACAACCTCGCAAGTGTTAAAGATCTCACTCCTCAATGTGATTGATTGTTCCTGTGGGCGGGGACTTCTGCCGGTGACCACATCTCCGCTCAGGGGATGGAACATTGTCTTCAGCCCATAGATGAGAGCCTTTCTTTTACACAGAACTACTTCCTGGTGCAGAGGATATACTCGTCCTGAAGGAGCAGCGTGTTCCGCCGGTTGATTTTCTGCATCAATGTGGTCGATGACACGCAAACACAAAAAAACAACTGCAATCGTATCGAAATATTGAGACTCTGTCTGCCAGGAAACAAAAGCAGTAACAGCTGAGGTCTTTATTTTTATGTCGAAGCCCCCTAGCTACGTTTCTGAACGCTAAATAATAAAGTAAGAAATAATATAGTAACAGAATGTCCTCAGGGACTCCAGGCCCTATTGATTTTCAAAGGTACGTTTTAAAAGTACTCCACTTTCACTGTCCTGACTGCAGACTTTTTTGTGGTTCTGATAGTAAACAGTCAATTTATATTGAACAAAAATGTGTCATGAAATAAATGCAACAGGAGAAAAAAAAAACACAAATCCAGATGATGCTTGTATTCACAAAGGCCAGAAGTTCAACAAACATCTATATCAACAAGTTGACAAAAGCATTTATCGGAATTTGTGTGTCCCATCGTGGATCTGCGGAGTCAGAGAACCTTAGATAGAACTAACCCTTCACAGACTAATGGATTTCCATCACTATTCGGAATTTCTATTGATGTTGGCATAGTGTGCTACTGGTGAGAGAACCTCTTAAAATTTAACTGATGATTGGATTGGTCATCACCAGGTCTGGGTGGGTTTCTAACGCTTTTCTCCTCAGACCCGGTTGGCCCTAGACAACCTTTTTGGTTAAATGCACGCATTTTCGAGTTTACTAATGTTGCCTTTGTTCATGTTATCATCCATGTTGTTCAGAATTTGACACAACACGATGTGAGCTCCACACAGAGAGGAGTAGACCAGGGTGGAGGGTGGATGTAGGGGGCACCACATCCTACATGCCTGAGAGCAGCCTTCAGACTCAAATACCTTCGTGCTGCTCTCTGCCGTTTTTCTTAAACAGCGTTCCTTAAGCAGGATCGTAAGCAGCAGTGGCCCTGAGGAGGGGGCAAATACATAATGCATCCTGGCGGTGGCTGTGTTTGTTCAACAAAGTGAGACAAAGTCCCCGAGCATGAGTGAACACTCGTGCGACATCAACAATCCCCAGCGGTCGGTCTGTGGCCTTGAGAACAAGACGAGGGAGCGGAGGAACAGCGGTAGAAGTCCCCTCACTCTAAACTTGTTCTTTGTTTTTCTTCGCCCTGCAGTGATCGTGGTGCTGTTCGCCGCCCTGAGGAGGCAGAGGAAGAAGGAGCCTCTGATCATCTCCAAAGAGGATGTCAGGGACAACGTCGTCAGCTACAACGATGAAGGGGGCGGGGAGGAGGACACCCAGGCCTTTGATATCGGCACGCTGCGCAACCCGGAGGCCATCGAGGACAGCAAGCAGAGGAGGGACATCCTCCCCGAGACCTTTTTCCCTCCGGTTCGACGGCCCGTGCTGCCCCCGACCCGGGACAATAACGGGGACGTGAGAGACTTCATCAACCAGAGGCTCCAGGACAACGACAGCGACCCAACAGCGCCGCCTTATGACTCCCTAGCAACCTACGCCTACGAGGGAAACGGCTCCGTAGCCGAGTCCCTCAGCTCGCTGGAGTCGGTGACCACCGAGGGGGACCAGGACTACAACTACCTGAGCGAGTGGGGACCCAGGTTTAAGAAACTGGCGGACATGTACGGGGGCGACGAAAGCGACAGGGATTCCTAACAAGAACCCGGTGAACGGACGAGGAAAGGAACAAAACACACGATTTTAAACTTCCGGGAGAATCTGGTTCACTTGTGGCTGGAGAAATGGTGAAAGGACCAAGAAAGGAGCACGGGTTTGTCCGAGCGCTCTTTCACCGCCATCCATCACCATTCGGTCGTCCCTCAGGTGACCAGATGTAGACTTTGCGTGTCCAGTCAGTGTTAGTAGCGTTTTTTTGCTGGGGGTGCAGTGAAGAGACATCGTGTCGAGACTTTATTGTGTGTATATGGGTTGTACACAAGGCTCAAATATATCTATAGCGATAATTTCTTCTTTTTTTTCTCCTTCCTTTCTCCGTTCGTTTTTTCCAAAGCTGCGTTCGACGGACCCGCTCAACAAGCAGTTTTGTCCGCCAACAGATATGACCATGTACTTTTCAGTGTTTCTGGGACAAAAACATGCTGCATATTGTGAGTTCTATCTTAGCTTGTGTACGTACGGTCATATGATACATTACGCTGTACAGTTGTTTTCATTTTCAAGGGGATTCCTACAGTCCAAGCGACCCCTCCCTTCGGCGACTGCTGCCTCGCGTTAGTGGCGTTTCCACAGGGGTGCTTGAGGCAGACAATGTCGTCATCGTCAACGCTGATGAGAACACCGGGAAACTCATAGAGACTGGATTCGAGGGGTAAATGGTGTGCCGTCAACGTGTGGCTGATGTTCAAAGGTCACGTGATGAAGGTGGCGAAGGAAGAGCAGACTTGAGCAGTTTATTTTTGCAGTGTCTGATTTTCAGCTTTGAGCTTTCGCTGTGAGGTGAGCCAAAATACCAAATATTTCTTTATTTAGCTGAATGTCTTCGAAACTAGTTTGTGCACATAGTAGTGTCGTTTCCTATGATGCATCGATGAAGCGCGCGCCGGGCTCAGTGAAAAGGAAAATACTGGTTCCCGTTGGACTTTGTTTTTCCTGCAGACCTTCAAACTGTGGCATCACTATTTAACACTCTTGGACATTTGCAAGTAGAATTCATCATGCAGTTTTTTTACTTTCTTTACCTCAGCTGATCTTATCCACCCTTGCAGAAAACAACAGGGAAGGTAGCATTTAAACCGGTGTACCAACTAGAACAATGTTCTGACCATCTGTGGAGCCTTTATAGTTAGTGGGATGCATCATCAAAAGAAGTCTGCAGTGAAAGAAACCCTGAGGACTAGGACTAAATGAACATCTAATGACCTACGGCATGGAAGTTTTCTCAAACTTCAAAGATCAACTCGACACTTGTTTGATGAAAATGGTGCAGCCTTAGAGATGTTCTGCCCTGAGCAGTTGAATGTATAATGATCTAACGCAGCAGTCGGGTAATGGCTACCCACCAACAAGCAAATGACACCAGTATTTTCCTTTAAACGTCCTCCAGTTCCTGCGCTCTGATCCCCGGCCTTCATTACCTGGACTGACGGTGGTGCTGAGCATGAATCCAGTCAAAGAGTCCAGGTTTCGCCGGATTGATTTCCTGAGAGGACCGCCGCCTTTTCCATGAAGGGGCTTATCAGAGGAGCACCTGACCTTTGAGCGCGGCGGAATAAGGTTCTCAAACCGAGGGGTGTGTCCGCCGCTGGGAGAGAGAAGGTCACAACATTAGCCTGACGTGAGAATACACAAACAGTTGCTGTGTTTAATGTGATTTAGCAAACAACAAAAAAGTAATATTGTCGAATTAGAAAAATAAAGAGGGCTGTCTAGAATCACTTCGTCCGGACAGAAGAGGCCGACAAAAGGCCAGCCCCGTTACAGAGGCGGACATCTATCGGATATTTGAATCAGTAATAACAAAAACACAATGGCGTAATTGCCACGGTGGTACTTTTTTCGCTCGGCCATCTCAAAGCAGGCTTGACATCGTCAACGGTTGAACATATTGACGACGGCGCCGTCGGAGAATTCGTTATGCTTGCCTATTGTATACAACGTGGCCCCTTTGTTTCCTTTATTAGCTTGTTGCTCAAACTCCCTTTCGTGTAAGTGGCCGTTAAGGTACTGCCGCAGCATCGGCGCGATAAGCATTTAATGGGTTTAGAAACCCTTCACTCGGAGAGAACGGCAATTTCTGCCTGGGGGTAGAGCGTGAGGTCTCAAATGGAAATCAACGTGACGGCAGCACTCACCGAAAGCCTTTCTTTTTCCGTCAGTCTTCACCGTTTTCCGTCTTCATACAGGGTGTCAGCGTATCGCCATTACCGAAGCGTTCTTGTGTTTTCCTTCGGAGAGCGTGTAATTGCCTCCGAGCATTGACGACCATGCTCAGCGCAGATAAAAATGTTGCACGTCGTAACGTACCGCACTGCCACGTCTCGGGGGCGGGGTGGGATTGGTTGGGGAGGGGGGCGGGGGAAAACGGTGTTTGTAAGCTGAGGCAAGTAGATGGTGACGGAGATTTCCTCTTTCTCCGGATACACTAGATCTGTGGTTGTTGATGTGTAGACGCTGCCGGCCTCGGGGCTAGCCTCTGCTACGGTATATTATGTCGGTGACAATGTGATTGAGCAGTGGAGTTTTGTCAATCTAGAAAACAATTTTGAGAGGTTGTGGTAGTGTACGGGGTCCTACGCCGTCGGCCATTCATCAATCTGCTTTGTAAAACGTGATATTTTGTACTGAATATTTATATGACACGATTAAATATCTTCAAAATCACAGCCTCTGTTTTGCTTTGTGAGGAGTTTGTCCAGATGGCACTACAACGTGAAAAACTGACACGTAAGTAAGACGAGAGGTTTTCTGTAGAGGAAAATATTTTCTCATTTTTATGTCTGTTTTCAGCTGTTCTGGCCTTAAAGGAGCAGTGACTAAATTCCAAGGGTATATCTGTGATTAAATGGAATACAGTATTCATAACTATGTTTCTATTAGTGTATAAATAATATTTGCAGCGAAGCCTAAAAAGGACAAACCAAACACTCTAGAGAGGAAGTGGCAGAAAGACGATTAAAAAAGTGACAAAGAAGATTCATTGTTGTTGCCTTGAATGAATGAATAAATGTTTTCCACTAACCAGCCCCTAAAAGTAACTTTTTTTTTTTATAATGCAAAGCTAATAGCTACCATTAGCAATAAAATGCTACCACAGTGAGGAACAAATCCTATTTTGTTGTCTTATTGTAAGTTTGGACCTTTGACCTTCTCCCTCTGCTCTTGATAGGGAGAGGTGAGCTGAGGCGTATTGTAGCTAGCAATCTGGAATTCTCTGCTCGATGCCACTAAATATTACAAACTGCACCTTTAATCGTCTTATTTGTGTTTGCTGTTCATTATAAAAACTCTCACATTCATCCTCCTGCCACATAAGTACGTTCTTATTATTCCATGAAGGGAATTTCTTACTTTTCTGGCAAGTCGATCTCAATTCAAGTACAAATAATACGTATAACTCGTATAAATCTCCGCAGATATTCCCATTTTCCGAGGGGGGCAAACGTCTGTGTGATCAGGAATATAAGTCATAATATTATAACAGCATGCATTCAACAAAGAAAATGTATCTTTTATTGCTCAGAGGGTTTAAATATGTTGACGTTGCTTCCCTTGACAACTACACGACTTATAACACAGCAGCGTTGGCGTCTAATGTGACGTCTTCATCAGCACCAACACGTTTTCTCTGAACAGTGGATTAAAATGGCAAAAAGATTCACTTGCCTTTACTGAAACACGGCGTCGGATCCCATCCTCCTCTCCAAGGGAACGGAGCTCCAGAGCGTTTCGCTGTCGCCACAATTTTAAGAAGTTTCCAGTAGATTTTCCCCCCCCTTCTGATTAGAGTTCAAAATCCGGGTGTTTTTTTTTGCACACACCCAATGCATCATCACACTCTTGATATACTTTTTGGAAGGTAGGGTTTGACTTAACATCTAAAATCTTCCAGTTGTGTGTTAAAACATCACGCAGCCATTTCACATCTCGTTTTTATAAAAGTCGGAGTCACCTCGGTTGCTAGGAGAAACACAAAAGCCCACAGAATGATGGGACAGAATATCAGATTGTTTAAAATAAGGAGTTGGATAAGGAGGATAAGGAGTCACTCTACAGCTACTTACAAGATACTTTATCAAAAATTACACGTCGTGAAGTACCGAGATGAAAACTGTTTTAGTTGTTCAGACCTGAGGTAACATTCATGTGACTTTTCTGCGTCGAGTCATTCCAACACCGCTAAATGCATCATTAGTCAGGATTACTTCAATTAGCTCTGTATGCTAATTCGGAATAGCCTTTTTTGCTTGAAGTAAGTATGGAGCCAAAATGAGTGTCTAATATATGCATTCAAAATATTCTAAAGCATTCTTGTGAAAAAACAAATTTAAGCCTATTGAGAAAATCCTTCAGAGTTCTTTGCTTTGCATTCAGATAAACACGGATTACTTTGGGCAGATAATTCCTCTCATTATATGTAATATTCCCGCCACTCCGCTTTTATTGCCTTTCGTCTTGTTTTTGGAGGGCCGGCTATTTTGCAGTGTAATGGATGATTGATTGTTTGACAGCTTTATTTATTTGTGTCTCTAGTGGACCACTCTCCCCGTTTCCGTCTGGTTGGAGGAGAATAATTTCACTTTTATCGAAAATGTGACAGAACCCAGGGGCAAGCAGACACTTACCGTCCTCGCAGCGACGTGCATATTATCTACAATAAATCTGGGTATAAAAGATCCGACTCTACGCGTCAGAGAGGAATTCACATGACGGCCGTCGTTAAATAGCTGGATCCAGAGGCTACGGAGCTGAGGAAATTGTTAATTAGAGTATCTATAATTAAGATCTGTTTGGCAGCCAATCGGATTTGGAGAGAAGTTTAATAAAAAAAAATTAAATAAAATGAAAAAAAAAAAAAATGAGAGCGGGAGAGATAGAGCGGTGGATTTAAAAAAAAAATAAAAAATCTCATTTTGATTATTAGAGGATGAGTGGCAGATGTGAGACAGATGGTGACATTGTGGTGATTGAATGTAATTGACTGGAGCCTTTTCCTGCTTTAAGCCTCTTAGCAGTGCAGGTGAGGATCACAACACATGAACAAAGAAGTCACATTTCCCACTGATTGGAACTGAAACTGAAAGTTTAATTACAATTAGCATTTCATGACCCATTTATTTACCACGCTGCTTAATATTTTTGGGCATGTTGGGGTAACAGTCAGACATGGACTCAGTATTTAAAAGCACAAACATAAACATGAGACACAACCCATGATAAACAGCATCAACCATGACATTCAATCTTCTGGAATTCTAGTTCCTTCTGTGGCCACTTCATCTCATCGGTGGAGGTACCTCCGCTAATCCTCACCTGTGTCCCGCTGATGTTCAGGTAGAACTGAGGCACAGCTGATCAAGGCTAAGCTATCGCGGGAATGCGGATCTCCTCGGCCCTGATTGGCCCGCGAGAAAAAATGGGCGCTGTCACTTCCTGCAGTCCTCCGCCTCGTCCGTCTCGTTCTCCTGCCGCTCCCGCTCCCGTCTCATCTCCTTCAGCTCCTGTCTGTATTTCCGCTCGATGAAGCGCTTCTGATGGGCCATCTGTGGGAAGTTATCTGGCGTGGGGAAGAGGCAGAGCGGGAAAACAGAGAGAAGTCGACCAAGGAGAACAGATAGAGAGAGAGAGAGAGAGAGAGGTAGAGAGGAAGAGGGTGTGAATAGACAAGGTCAATATAGGGTCTGCATTGACCCCGCCGCGCGCCGCGCTTCTTCGTGGCGCCTGTTGTGCGGCGGCAGCGGGCGAAGGAGCGAACGCGTCGTGGGCAGTATTGCGATTAAATTGCCCCGGTGTTGTTATTGCATTAATAATGATGAAGCAACAAGAAATTAGACAAGCATTGTTTGGTCTCGGCACACTGACTAGCAGATCTGATAACATAATTACAAGCGAGCATTTGGAAAATGAGATCTGTAATAAGATGGTGCCTGGTGACAGCAGAGAAAATAAAACAGAAAGCAGACGCCAGCTGATAGGACGTCTGGTTGATTCTCCTGCAGTGGGAGCACAAATTATTTTTTGAAATGTCTTGGTTTGTTTTTTTTAATTGCTTTGAGTTGCTTTGAAAACCCACAAATGAGGCTGCTTATTACCGGACCCCTTTTTTATTAATCTGACAAAAGCTGGGAACTTGTCAACCAGTAGAAATGTAGAAAAACGTAAATAGAGGACATCATCCGTTAGCTTCTAAAGAAAAGTTCTGAAGCAGGGATCTGGGTGTTCTGCTCAGTGCTAACAAGCCAGGAGACACTAAACCCAAATTTGAGATTAAAGAAAGAGAGAGGCTGAGTGGTTTCAAAGGGGAGGTCGAGTCCCTTTCCTTTCCTTCGTGCCCTAGGAGACCTTTTTTTTAGGGCCGAGCGATCAATGGAAAGTAACTGGAAATCAACATTTACAACCTGTAACCGACGTAATCTTACTCATGCCTATTAATTCGATTAATAGTTTTCCCAATGCATGTGCTCACCCACTGTGCCTGAACACATCATCTTCAATTACGCCCAACCAGTGTTGATCAGGGGAGGCAGAGCAGAATCGGTGACTGGAGTCTGAACACTGCGCTGACAAACAGGCCTCAACTAAAGGGGTTTGGACCTAAACGGATGCTGTGTTCTTCGTTTGGACTCATTCTGGCTTCGGTGATGATGGCGCCGGACAAAAAGAAGCCAAACCGTGTCCAAAAGATGTAAATGCTATTCTTTTATGGCGAGACTCCTCAGCTGAAGACCAGTACGTCCTTTTGGACACATTTTCGGCTTCAGTGAAGAAGTCACAGAAAGCCAAATAAACCAAATATAAACACTGCAGGAATTGAATCTCAGTGCCCAAAGGCAACATATAAATAATCACACTGTTGAGTATGAAGAGCGCATGTTCACAAATCCGTGTGTTTCCACAGGATTCACGAGGAAGAAATTGTTCCATATTACATTGTGAAGAATGTGGTTCTAGTAGCTAATGGGGAGCGTCAATACCCAAAACGGAGGAGACGTGGCGTGAAAGTGGCTGCTGAACTAAAATCGGTTCTGTCAGGTATCCTAAATATCACCTTTTTCCCTCTTTTTTTTTTGGAGTTTCAAAGACAGCACGATGGAAAACTGAATAAAAAATCAGTTTTTCCCACATTATGTTCTGACGGCTCTCATTATGACCTCTCTCATATTGGTTTTATCATCATACGTGTAGGTAAGCAGTCGTCCTGCATTACTTTGATTCTGTCGTGTTTGAAAAAAGATGTCAGTTGAAATATTAAGAACACTGACCCGCTGATTAATTTCATTGCTTAATTTTAGCTCTTTTTAAACACAGCCCTTAAACTGGACCAAAGGACATTACCATAAACTCAAATAAAGACTATAATCCTGTTCAATAGTGGATTGTTAGTGTGCGTTGAATTCTCTGATGCTCGCGGCAGACAGTTTTCTTCTCTGGTAAATCTCTGCCAGTCGCTGTTGTTTTTCTTTCGGGAGACTTTTGACATCACCTGGGTGATCATGAAGACATTTTGTTTATTTTCAGGTGTTTATTTAGGATCGTTTTCTTGCCGCTAGCAACGGAAAGACCAAGTACAAATAAAACTGTTTGCCCATCATGGAAGTGAACATCTTCAAACAGCCTCTAAGCTGAGAGTCGGTGTCTTAACCCCCCAAAATGTTTGTTTTTAAATCCCCCGAGATGCAGCACAGACCCCGAACAACAGGAGATACCTCACTGTCTACATACTGGGGGTCTGTGCTGTATCTCCAGTAGACAGGCTGTAATATCCAACTACAAATAATAATAAAAATAATAATACATTTAATTTATAATGCACTTTACATTTGGATCATATCTCAAAATGCTACAAAGTAAAAGCAGATAAAAGCATCAATAAAAAAATAAAATAATAAGTATATAAAACTCTTACCAAAAAGCAGCAATGTTAATTAAAGTTATAAATTCTGCTAAAAAGGAAAGTTTAAAGCCCTTTTTTAAATGTGTCAGTCGTCTGTGGAGCCCTCAGATGGTCAGGGAGGGCATTTCACAGACGAGGGGCAGCAGAACAGAAGGCCCGATCACCCATGGTGCTGAGCTTACTCCGGGAGACGAGGTGGCGGTATGAGTGGGTAGAATGGAGGGCTCGTGTTGAGGTCAGTGAAAAATAGGAGAATAACAACAAACAGTCAAATAGGAGAATTTAATTATTACCATTGTCCTGATAGCAGATTCTCAGGTAATAATATGGCGCCTGAAGGTCTGAGCCAAACTCCTCCACTTTCTGGAACAGACTCTGTGTTTTCTGTTAACAGCTGCCGACCCATCAGCACAGTCAGAGGGACACGGCCCAGGAGCACCAGCAAGAATGTTTGAGGGCATTATCCATCTGGGTTGTACCTGAATGAACTCTCTGTTGCTGAAGAAACTCTTTGTAAATCAGTGGTCTGTAAAGTTTATTTAAAGGCGGCGCCATCTGAGATCTAGTAAAGGCCCGTTTGAGATTTCGGCAACTATAACGTAAAGATTTGATTATTTCCGGTCCTATTTTTACATTCTGTGTCATAATTCTGTTTTCTTTTCATATTTACACATATTATCCTGTTTCCGTCAACTAAACTTCCGACCTTCTTGGTCTCATTTAGGTCAATTAAAGAACGTAGTTGAGTATTTTTATCTACCTGTCGTCAATGAAAGGTCAAGAATTCAGTCTCTTCTAAGACATCCGGGTAAAAAGAACATTTCAACCAATCTGGGCTGAACAGAAAACGTTTTTGGTCGTTTTACTCTTGATTCAGATTCATCTGATCATTATCTGAAGTAGAACAGGTTTGAATGCCGGGCTTCACATGCTTTTGAAGATAGGTTGAGGTCATTTCAGGCTCCAAAAACCTATAATCATTATCTTCACCAGATGAAATTATAAAACTCTGATCTTCCGCTATCCTGAGGGAACGACTCAGTCGGTGGTTCCATCGGTATTTCGCCCCATACCCGAGTTGGAAAACCCATTTGCACAACAGGATCTCTGTTGGACTCTATCTGTCGTAGTTTAGCCACCATGTCCACCCGATGGTGGGATACATATCATATATCAAGTCCATCCTCGTTGGTTGAAGTATATGATTGCTGTCGTGGTTGAAGGCATAGGTTTACTTGTATTTTTCATCTCCTCTTCGTCATAGTTCTTCTGGTGGTGCACCATCTGTCGGGTTCTATCTCATGAGCTCACCCTCCAAGTTATGAACTGGTGGTTGTGATCCAAACCAAACTGCTGCTCACGCTTTCCAATGAACATGTTTTTTGGAGGACACATTTTTTGTAGTTTAAAATAAAGACAGATTTTGGAGGGGCCTTTTTAAAACTTCCTTCAGTCACTTATTTTTCGTCAACATTATTGACTGTGGATCTTCATCGTCGCTTTTTGCATCTCCTCTTCGTCTTTTTCTTTATTTAGTCTACCCAACTTGACACTAGATTTACGTTAAATACCTTTGGGCATTGAAACCGTTTGGTCACGTACTTTAAACACGTCACCTTGAGCTCGAGGAAATATTTCCCCTCACTTCTGTACTGAGCAGCATTTTCTCCGAGTTTGGCCTAAACACAACACATTCCTCGGCTGACTGTCGGGAGGAACTGTCCGAACCTCCCGCAGTAGATGATAGAAACTGGAATTCAACATTACATCTGCGTTTGACTCATCAATAGAAGACAAGGACGCATTCTTCCTCCAGTAAAACTCCTCGTTCCTCAGAATGGCAACAGAAGGCAAAAGTCTCATACCGCAGTATCCTTTTAAAAGGAAAAGGGATCTAATATATATAGAAAAAATCCTGAAGTGAGAATGGAATAAGGAGAGGGAATCATTCTCGTGGTAAATTTGAGATGCACACATGAATGGGTACACGTTGAAACGCACACAGTCTATTTAAATACTTTTTTTGGGTGAGTAAGGAACGCTCGGTGTGGTTCGGCGAGAAAAATACATATTGCAGTTAAAATATGGAAATCACGGCAAAATGACGCGGAAAATATCCTACTCCAGAGGAAGAAAAAAAAAACATGCCTGCTCTATTTACATTGTTTAACATGCGGCACAAAGGGCGGGCGTCAAGGAAGAGGGTTCCTAAAGAATACGCAAAGCTTTTCATTCCAGTCTTTGTTTGGTATCGCAAAGACATCCTCCAATCGTCCGGTGTTTGGGAGGAAGGCACTTATGAGAAACGGCGCTGTGTGCATACTGATCACCTCCGGTTCAAACCCTCATCCACACACCTCCACTCAGTTCTCTCGTTTATCCACAAAGCAGCGATTCGTCTCAACGGCCGAAAGGTTGAGATGTTGAGAATTTTTTGGGTTGGAACTGTTGTGGGGCGGCGAGGCAGTCGGGGCCTCCGCAACCCCGACGGCCTGCTGTGGCGTCACAAAGCAGCAGGATGTGGAATGAACAACAGGCAGTCTCTCTTTTCACTTAGACATTCACTACCAGGCCTGAGCTCGGGCCGCGAGGCGACTGCACAATGGATTTCTCGGCTGAGTCCATCCCCATCAGCTCGCCCGCACATCAGTCAGCGGGCCAAGATTGCACCCGTCAACCGGCGCTGATGAAGGGATTTCCCTGCCGTGTCAAAGGGCAAACAAAAGACCGACGCCTCTGAATACAGATCCTGAATACTGTACTTTACTTCGCCTCTATCCGTGCCGCGCCTTCAACCGGAGATTAAGGGGAAGCGACGTAGTCCCCTTCCGGCGACTAGCCAGATCACTCACGTATTCAACAGATCATCGCAATGTTTTTAGAAACAAGCAGCTGTGAGGGAAAATAGGAGCGGGCGTTTCTCCAGAGCGAGTCCTGAGAGAGAGAGAGAGAGCGGAGACAGTACTGTCTGAAAGGATGAATGATAAAATGCTTAAACCATTTCCATATATACTTGATGGCACCAGTAGTCGTAAGGCGCCTCAGGGCGAGAGAAACTCTGCACCGCTGACTCCTTCCTCCTGTCGACTTTTTTCCCCCTACCTGGCTGCTCTTAGCTCGATTTGTTTGCATTCATGTTTCTCCCAGTCCGGGCCTTGGTTAACATTTAATTCTGCCTTGACAGATACAGGCAGGAGACTGTCAAAACCCGGGCCATCAAATGGACCAAACGCGAATGAGCCGCGCTACCGGCGGATCTGCTGCAGACACGGAGCACACACCGAATATCAGGGGCCCCTTTTTAATGAGCTCTGAGCTGTCTGACTACCACCGCGTGTCTCTCACCTCTTCGACACCGCCAGAGCCACGGATCCTTTTCTGCCAGGGAAAAAAAAAGAAAAGGGCTGCGGCAGGAAACAAAAAAAAAAAAGGTCCGATCCTGCTCCGAGTGCTGGCGATACTCGAGCAGGCCTTAAATAAAACATGGAAATGAATCCTGACACGTCGAGGGGAAGTGTTTTCGATCGGCGAGTAACACGAGGTAGGGCTGTTGTACACGAGGAGTGATGGTGCAGCCGATGCTGCAGCGAGGGCCAACAAGACAATCAATGACGAATTACATGACACCGGGGCTAATGTCCTTGATTAGTCTTGCTGTGAGAAAGAACGAAGCGAGGCCCTTGACAATCACATGAGAAAGAGAGGGAGAGAGAGAGAGGGAGAGAGAGGGGATGCAGCAATAGGAGTTGATGCGTCAGGCAGTCCTGCTGCAGACAAGCACCAGTCTCATTATGGAAGCTCATGGTCAAGAGACAAACACATCCTTCAAAGGTGCGTCTGAACCTGGCGGACTGACCTTCCTTATCTCAAAAAGAAGAAGACGCTCGGCGGTGGAATAATGGAAGGTGAAATCTACGCCGAGTTTTCCAGCTCAGAAGTGATTAATTACTTTTGCCAAGGAGGCGATGTGTTCACACGTGTTTGTTTGTTTCGCAGGATTACACACAGAGGAATAAGTTCCACCAGAAATGCTGGAGGGGCGGGACTAGGATCAACCCCAGACCTAGAGAATTCTGTTGCTGGTCCTAATAAGGAATTTTTTTTATAACTTTATGTAGCAGGCCTGTTTTAAATCTTCCCTCCAATATCTCAGATCAGCCATAACATTAAAACCACCGGTTAAATAGTGTTCAGATCTTTCCTTCTGTGATTCTGCTGCTTTATCAACAGTGTGCTCTTTGTTGTCTTTACAAAGTGATGAAATTAAAAAAAATAAAAATTTCCTAATCGGTGCATATTCTGATGTAAGGAGGAAGAAGAAATACACACATTGATGGAGTTGATGTTTTTGATTGTGTACGGTGCGCTGCAGTTCCTGATACTACTAAAAATACGTATTTGTAGGGTTTGAGTTTATTTAGCTGCTATATACTCAGAAAGCTACGCAGTCTTGTGTAGGAGTGTTTGGCCTTGGTAGACACACATGCTCCGCAGAGTGCCATTCTAGTTTAAGAATGAATGACCCCTACATTTGACCCCTAAATAATGAGCTTTGCCTTTAAATGATAGATACCGGAAGAGATCACAAGCACAACGCACGGCTGGAGCCGTTTTAGGCATTTACAAACACATAACCGCGCCAATCTGAGATTACTAATATTATTGATTCATGTCATGGGATAGAATTTGGTAATTCAGACCTTGTTTACGTCTGATCAATGGTCCAAAACACAAAGATGGTCAGATTTTAAAGGTGTGAATCAGAAAAAAACAACAACTTTAAATTCTGAAGATTTCTTCTCTTGACATTTTTGTCTCTAAAAATGATCGAAAAACTCCAGATCTGGCGGCGAGAGAGAGGAGTACATTGAGATGATGAGGTGAGACGTGAATTGGTGAGTGAGGGCACAAAATCAAACCCCTCGAGAGGATGAACCTCTTGCTGAAGGAATGCAGACCTGAGGAGACGATTTCGGATCATCTGACCTTTTATAAAGCTATTGCTAATCTAGTCACACGGAACGGAGCGGCAATTTATGAAGGGGGGAAATGTTCATTTACCAGCAACGGGCATCTATCAATCATGGTGACAGAGGCGTACACAGGGGAGAGGAAATGGGAGGAATTAAGATCAGGGGAGGAAGACAAGAGAGAGAGAGAGAGAGAGTGCACTGAACTACGCCCCCTGATAACGAGGGAGGGAGGTGAGGGAGAGGAGGAGGGGTGGCGGGTTAGCTTTAAATAACAACAACCGTGGCGCTGATGATTCATAGAAAGTGAAAGTTGGATGCACAAACCGTTTCAATAAAAAGAGGCTGGAGCTCTGAGAGAACTTTCGCCTCCCGGCTCTCTGTAAGTTCTACAGATAAGCTCCAACAAGACCAAAACCATAAATCCGCAGGCATCATTTGACCCCCAGGAGACAATGTCAGCTCCGGCTTTGTCACCACCACCACCCATATGCAAATAATTGAACGATAAAGAACTTTGACGGATGAACATATGATGCCCAGATTTAAATCTTTTTGAGACCAAAAAGCGGCACGGATTTTTAGCAAGAGTAGTTGGAGCTGAGATTCCTTGGGAACCTAATATCCTACTTTTGAAAGATGTTACAGTGATTGGTTGTGACAGGTCACACTTTTAGGGCCGACAGCTGCCAAAAAGCTGTTTGTTGGCTTTAATGGTGGAAGCCTCCCAATGAACCTCCCATTTCCCAGTAGATTCGTACATATTTAGATATTATTTCTCCGGAATTTTCCAATGTCTGAACCAATGGAGCCAACAAATACACTTTATATGATATAATGTATTTATAAAATGCACAGAACACAGTCAAATAACATTTATGACTATTATGTTGATATGTGAAATGAAGTAGCTTAATGTTGTAGCTTCTGACATTTTAGGTGTTTTTTGGCCTTTAGCCTAATTATTAGTAATATTTTATTATTTTATGGGTTTAAGGGATATTCTACTACTAGAACAATTTATATATATATATATATTTTTTCACTCAGCCCCTTCATAGATGGTGATTGAGAGGATGCGGCCGCAAACAGACGCACTGAGTCTGATGGAAATGAAGCCCTGCGATTGTATTTTTTGATTTGATAGCGGGCCCAACTAACTGTTTTCCCTGAGAGGAGGTTGATGACAAGATGAGTAATGGCCAAGGAGTGAAGCATCACATGGGGAGCACATCGGATGCACTCCTTCACCTCTGAAGAGCAGGAAGCTGAGGAGGAAGAGTGAAGCCTCGCTCTTGTGCTCCGTGAATGGGCTCGGGAAAAAAAAAAAAAACACAAACTTTTTTACACAAACTTCCTGCGTTCCAGTGGGGTGATCAACACGGTGGAGGATGCGTATCCTTCACCCCCGCCTCCCAGCCGTGTTTTATAGGCTCCTCCTCTCTGGCGAGGATCCATCCCTCAGCTCTCGGCTGGTACTTCAAACAGCCTAATGTCCTACATGCTGCAGCCAACCTGCTGGTCAGGCCGCGGCCTTCTTCCAGCCATCTTGCACACTGTACAGCCAAGGCTAATATTCAGCATGGATGCAGAGCGTGTGAAAGGCTTAAAGTGAGAATGTGTGTGTGTGTGTGTGTTTGGAGGGGGAGAGGTGGGTGGGAGGGGAGAGAGGGAAAAGGGCGTTCATGTTGCCAAACAACTCACATTTTTCCAGCGCATCCATCGCAGCTCCCATTTCCGCCTGTTGGATGCTAGATTAGAAACATTGTAAAGAGGAGACAGAGAGGGAGGAAAGATCTTTAGCGTATTCAAAATGTCTTTTCTTCAAATTCTGTCAATAAAAAGAAAAGAGGATTATCAGGAAGTGCTTTATATTTGTTTGAAGGAGCCCTTCTGCCAAACAAACCCAGGTAACACAATGCAGACGTTTCAAAAAAAAGAAAAGAAATGCTAAGCCCATTGGCGGCGGCGCGCCGGACACTTTTTACGCCTGCATTTCGCCATCCCGCCGTTTATATTATGGGCTGTGTGATGGAAGCCCGGCAGCGGAGGTGGCTGGGAGCTTAAGTCATGTAAATACAAAAAACAGTAAGCTGTCAAAGATCCTATGGAAGGGACAAACTTATCGGCAGCTTAGAGCAAGAGAGAGCGCTTTCAAGAAGAGGGGGCCGCGGCGGAGGGGATTCCCACGTGAGGTTGGGGGGGTGAGATGTTTGATGGATTTAGTTTTCATTTCTCGCGGGCTCAGCTGCAGCTTTTCCGTAAACCCCTCCAACCCTGAAAAGGCCTCTGCGAGGAGATCCACTTTCTTCACAAATCATCAATGTGTGGGCGCACACAAAGGTGTGCAACACACACACACACACACACACACACACACACACACACACACACACACACACACACACACACACACCAACACAGATCCCTGTCCTGCTGGGAACACAACATCCCAGGTAAACCTAAGTGCAGCGCCTCGGTGACGGCGTGTCGCTCCAGACTTTCTCCTGATGTTTCCATGACGCAATTTTCACGTCAAATCGATAATGAATCGATCCATTTTCATTCTGCATATTCTCTCTCTGGAACCAAGAGCCAACAAGAACTTAATTGCTATGATAAACACCATCAATAAAGCACAGCCATTATTCGGGAGCCCATTAGAGGCGCACTGAGAAGAGGGGCGTCTCGTCCGGCTGTACATTATTGGATTGTACCGTCTCACTCACCTCGGGCCTTTGCCACAGCCGATCCGCTCCCCTTTGAAATAGACGGCGACGGTGTAGGTGCGGGCGTGTGAGGGTCCCACCGTCTGCAGGGTCCTGCAAGTTCAAGACAATGAAAATGGAAATGCATTAGCGTATTTTTTTTTAAGTACAAAGTCAGACCTTTTAATGACCCTAAAATGAGAAATCTGCACCAACATGATGGTCAAACAAAATCAAACAGATGTCCAGTACATTGATTTTCACTCAATTTAAATAATATGAGCAAAAAATGCTGCTTTTTAATCAACAAAACTAGAAAACAACTGCGTGGCAGGACAACTAGTCCAATGGAAAACCAATTGTAATCAAACAAACATAAGGGAGCAGGAGGAAGAAACTTCACCTCTAGCCACAGTAACTTTCACCGATCCATTGTCCCAAGTTTGACACTATTTCAACGAAATTCACGTCGTGCCTCATATGAACGGCTTCAGCCAACCACAAGGTTTCCTTGTCCTCCAACTTCCTCTCGTTGAACTCACATTCGCCCGTGACTGGGTCTGCCTATAGCCTCCCTCGTCTTCGCATTTTCTACTGAAAGCTCTCTTCTTCTACCTAAAATGCGGATGACTGCGACAACTCTGCCGATCAGAACTGAGTGCGCTTCATTTCACGTAAAAAAAACAAACAGGAAGTTGTCATAATGGTGCTTTTTGTTGGGAAAAAAGGCTAAAATAACGAAAAAAATAAAACAAAAACAAAAACAAAAAAAACAAAAAACAAACAGGCAGCAAGGGTTTAATCCCTGAAAACCCCCAATCCCCTGCGTTGTAAAAAAAACCCCCAAAAAACTCCCCCCAATGAGTAAAATATGAACTATGAGTGTAAAATATGATAAATACAAGATATTTGGACCAAATCAGACAAAATGTTGAGGAATTATGGCCCAAAAACTTTTGGAGATAAAACTCTACGTATTGTCGGAACTATAATACCAACCTTTCCCCGAATAAATCCAATACTTCCTTGCACTAAGTCCAAAGTAGGTGTGAAATTTGAAAATGTTTCGTGGATTACTTTTTCAGTAATTGCGTTAACACGAAGGTCAAGCCGGAGCTAAGAATTCCGGAACGGAATAAAACCGTAAGAATAAAAAAAATATATATGCCAATTCATTTACTAACCCCGCCTCCTGAAAAATCCCACACATTTTAACACGTTTATGGAACATGACTGAAAGATATTTAAGACTTTTTAAGGATCCTCTGGTTGCCTGTTTGGTCTGGAGGAAGGATTTTAGGGTCGAGAAACAAAAACAATAGTAGAGAGAAAAAGGCACAAGGCCGGTGAGCGACATCGTCCTTCAGAGAAACGACAAGATCAAAGGATGTTAAAAAAAAAGAAAAGAAAAAAAGTTTTCAATTGGAGACAAATATAATTCATCTGAGGCGCCGCAGAGGGGAGCGGCGCTTTGATTCAGCGGCGTGCTTTGAGAACTCGCTGAAGCCATTTGAGGGGCGTATAAACAACTTTTAAAGCCTCCCCAATTCCCGATACCCATCATCTTCAGATAGCGATGTCTGCGTCTGGTGAAGATAATAAATAAAGAAATAAATGACATGCTTGGAGGGGACTTGAAATAAAAGAACGACAGCAGTCTCGGAGAGACCCGCGAGTCTTTTGGTTTGCTAGAAGGGTAAACAACGCCGGAGCTTTAGAGGGACCCAGACATGTACGATGACGGGAGAATATCGCTCACCTAATTCACAGATGTGCCTAATTTAAACAAAAAAAAAGAAAAGGCGAGCCTTTTCTTTTTTTCAAGAAAACTTGGGGAGATGTTTGAAAATGTTAATATTAGCATAAACGTCTCCAACCCTTGCTGTGAGTCGCCTAAATTATTCACAGGCAATTTACTTATTACAGGGGAGCGATCCATTTTTAATGCAATGTGGTCACTTATGACACCTCATCAATAATTCAGCCCCTCCTTTCTTGCTTACAAACGCAGGGCCGCGTAGCATGCGTGGAGCAAATGGGACTCGTGTACGCGGTGTCTTTCGTCCCAAATCTCGACAGGGAGAGGAGGCATGGCACATGGAATGATCATGCTGCTAAAGTAACACGTCGGCGTGAGGCGAGGCGAGGCGAGGCGAGGCGAGGGAATCTGTGAGCCGCGGGGAGGTCGTCATCTGCGCGGATGGAAGTGCGCCGGTAGCCGAACCGTTGAGGATCTGTAGCTCGCGCTAAAAGCTGCCATTTGTGGACCCGGCCCATTCTGTGCAGAGTGTTGGAGAGTTCATGCGTCTGCTCCCCGGTGTTTTGAAGCGAGGGGTTGCAGGGGTTGAACTGTGAATCTGTCATCAGCCAGACACGTACACTTGGGGACCTTTAACAGTGGGTCCGGTGCATTAACTCCATTCCATGACCTCTCAGAGCCCCGGTCATTCACTTTTCCCTCTGACTCACACCTTCCGCTGTCTCTACTCTCCACACATGTAGCCTAATTCCAATTTGACGCAGATGACGTCTGTAGGAAAGGCAATAAAAAAAAAGAAAGGCGGATGATTCTGGCTTAACGACCCGCCAGAGGTCAGGTCATCTCATGTGAGGGTTAAGCATGTGTTGGGGATCCATTCAACTAGAACAAAGGAAGCAGATAGTACGCCCAAAAGCCTTGAATCCATCGGCGGCTTACGTAGGTGAGCCCGTGTCTACTCTTGTGTACATTAGAGCTTTAATGTCCCGCTCAGCTGTTTGGTTGAGTCTCTAGTTCTTATTGAAGAGTGTGACCGAACCTGTTTATCATGGGACCCTGTGTCAACATGTATACCTTACCAAAGAGTAAGGAGCCAAGGATGGAGCCCTGGGTGACACCACAGGGGGTTAATAGCCATTAACCATGATTATTGAGAAGGTCCTATTCGATGAGTTGGATATTTTGACATAAAAAAGCTTGTGAGGAGTTTCTAGGCAGAATTATTTAAGATGATAACGCCAAAACAGTCCAGTAAGGACTCTTACTAAAATCAACTCTTTTCCACGAAAAAAAAAATCTAATTAAATTTTGATCATTAAAAGTTTGTGTTTTTTTTTTACTGTCTTAAAACATGCTTGATGAAAAAAAAACATAATTTTTGGTAACTTTTGGTGCAAAAATATAAAATTAAAACGAGTCCTAGAGAAATAAAATAAGCAAAGAAATACATTTTTGTACATTTTCTTTTTCTTCTGGACGAGGATATTAAAGAATTAAAGCGATACAATGTATTGTATTATCCCATGAAATACAACATTTTACCATGAAATAAAGTCAGATTTTTTAGTTTTTGCTGTTTAAAAACATGTCTGATCCAACAAATACTCATTTTACGGTGAATTTAGAGTGTCTGAGATATGAAATGCTCCAAAAGAAATAATTTTCCCATGCTTTTTATTTCTTGGAGGGGACATTTAAGAAAATCCGGCCGTCCAGACGTTCTGTTTGTTTCTCGTTCGCATTCCTGCGGGCGAAAGAGTCGGAGGAAAGTGTTTATTGTGGAGTCGTGAGTTGAGCGGTGTCAAAAATCAGGCCAAGATACACAGAATAATAAGCAGAGGAGCGCTGAAAGATCTTTCAAACAAACACAAGGAGGCGATAGTGGAAGAAGGGAGTAAAAGAAATGCAGGATCTTGGAGTTCTTTGTACGTAGAGATTCTCCGTCTCCAACCGCCATTGCATGTCCATCCGACCCACTTTTTTTTGTTGTTGTTGTCTTCCCGAGATAAAAATGTTTGTCCGTTTCCATGGAGACAAACAAAACGCCTCAATGCGGCTCTCAAAAGCGTTCTGTCAAAGGACTCTTGCTCCTTGACCCCGTGTCAAAGACGAGGTCTCTTCGGGCCTGTTTATTTATCGCAAGAACGGAGGCATTTACACAGCTATTCACAATGTTCAGGGACGGATGGCGAGGAGAAAAAAAATGATGTTTGCGCCATTTCATTTCTCTGAATGTGTATTGTGGTCTGTGTGATGCCTGACTGAGTCCATCTCGACTGTAAACTCTGGGTCACGCTGAAGAAAAAGGGTCGAGAACACCTCTGTGTTCACGGGCTTGAAAGTAGCAACGAGGTTTATCGCCAAGCAGATTTTCCACGGCCGAGGATAGTTCCATCACAAACATGGGCTGAGAGACATCATTTAAGATTAACTTTATGGATATATCTACATATCTTTACACCTCCTCTTCTTTAGGTTTCTGGATTCTATAGTTTGCTCCTCTGCTTAAACCCCTCCTATTCATCGGACCTGATTTGATTTTTTTTTAGTTGTTGTTGTATAAAGGTCCAGTTTCTGCAGTTCCAGGGTATGCCCTGAAATCAACACCCTTCGATTTAATGAATTTCAAAAGGAGGGCATCTGTACATGAACTCGTCCTGATCACGTCTTCCTCCAACTAGACTCAGTCCAGCCTTCTGTCCAGGGTGGACCGGGTTCACCACCGTCTGGCCTGCATGTCTCAAGGTCTTGGAGGCGTACCAAGGGGTGTCATCCTGCAGCCAGCTACCCTCTCAGCACAGTGAGTGATATACAGCAGCCTCCTCTTGTCCTCGGCAGCAGTAACAGCAGCGGTACCAGATGCTGATGTTTTTGGCAGGTTGAACTTCCTCAGCTGCCACTGAAATCCTCTTCTGGGCTTTCATGGTGATGGGGCTGATGTTCAGGACCCTCTTGAGGCGCAGTGTGATGATGGTGGCCAGGAGGTATAGATTCCCCAGACTGGGAGTCACATGCGGGGGGGAGAGAGCAGGTTCCGCAGGGTTATTTCTAGAACCCACAGACATCCTCTGCGAGTGTTCTGAGCGCTCTCGGTGAACAGCTGGCCAATCTTCCTGCGGACGGACTCATCCTCGTCAGGAGTTCAATGAAGACGTTGCCATCTCCGTCTCTCTGGAGGAAGCCAGAACGATTACTGGAGCTGCAGCTGACTAAAGAGCAGGAGAGGTAGGAAGCAGCCTTCGAGGGAGTCGAGTTCTGAGTTTGTCCAACTCCACAGGAGCAGGCCTGAAAAGTTGGTATTAAAATACCACAAACAGAAGGATCCCGGCACAGGTTCAAGAAGAATCCACAGTACGTGCTGGACAATGAGGTGGAGGGTCATGTTTACTGCACTGTGTACCTGCACCTCCACTTCCTCTGATTACCCTGGAACCCTAGGGGGTCCAGGAGTGATGGTGATGGTTCTGTGGGTCAGCGTGAGGTGCTTAAATGACTTCATTACCACTGAGGTCAGGGCATCAGGTCTGCAGCGATGTGGTCCCATATTCCTTCACTCTTACGGAATCTGCTTGACTGTGGAGTTCTGATACTTGGACTGTGTTAAGTGAGACATAATAAACACAAGAGACTGATGACGGACACAGTGATTGGAGGAGACGTGTCGCTGTGGGCGACACCGAGCTGGTCAGGTGTTCGAGGCGCAGACCTCTGGAGCCGGTCGGTAGCAATGTAGAGCTCATTCAGTTCACAAGTCCTTAATGGAGTAGTACTTCATTAAGGACTTGTGATTACTCTCTTGTATCCTCATTTCTTCCCTTGCAGATAATAGACTGAAAGCCTAAATGTTTTCGTACATTAGTAGAGAAATAGGCGATTTTCTCATAATTCCGTCAATAAGATAGCCTCACTAAAAGGGGCGCTCCTTTTTTTAGGCTTTAGGTGTTTTAGCCGGTTGTGTAGCAGATTCAGTCTTTATTAGAGCTCATACATCACGCTCTATATCCGCCTGTGAGATCTGCTGTGGAAGTCACAACCTCTGTGTACTGACCCGGCTTGTTCACAACAGAGCTGAAAGCTCCGCCAGTGCCACTGATCCACCGCTTTGGTGTCCTGACAACAGCTTTGTACAGCTCATAGCGGTCCAGTGCATTGTGGGTGATGGGGTCATAGGAGTTCCAGTAGGGCAAATTCATAGTATGGTGTGTGGTGGTGGGGAGAGCAGAGATTCCCCATGTTAAAGCAGCCGTGGAGGGTGGAGGAGTCTGGCTGTGTCTGCTCTTCGCCTGCAGTGGAATGTAAATAAACTCACGAGGGAGCGTCTGATCTAATCCACAAATAGCAATTATGAAGTACACGTCAATATACCGAGTGAGTTGTACCTGAACACCACATGCTGAAACGCTTGTTAGCTTTCAGTAATAGATGAATGATTAATAAAGATACTGCAACTAGTGGATAAGCATTTGCTCTACAGATGACTTACCCCAATCCCTACGATAAAGATGTACATGAATGCATCATATGTCATATCCTCCATTCCAGCGGTCAGTCTAAGAATAGTATATAGTACTTTGGATATATATTTAAGGTAATTATAAGCTTGGTAAAGCTAAAATATGCAGAATAAAGCTGGAATAATCTGAGATATGCTCCGGGTGAGATCACTACTCTTCAATCGACTAAATAAGTTTCCAGGGACAAAAAACAAAACTAAAATCTAAATATACAAAGGTATACTTATGGTGTGTGTGTCTTAAGGTTGGTAAAGATGGAGAGTAATTGCTCAGGACACGAATTATTATGGATGGATGGATGGATGGATGGGTGGATGGAAGGCTGGATGGGTGGATGGATGGGTTTGTGGTTGGAGAGGTGGATGATGGATGGATGGATTGGTGGATGAATGGATGGAAGGGTGGATGGATGGATGGTTTGATGAATGGATGGGTGGGTGGGTGAATGGATGGATGGATGGGTGGAAAGGAGGATGGATGGATGGTTTGATGGATGGATGGATGGACAAGTGGATGGCTGGATGGATGGAAGGGTGGATGGATGGATGGTTTGATGGATGGATGGGTGGGTGGGTGAATAGATGGATGGGTGGAAAGGAGGATGGATGGATGGTTTGATGGATGGATGGATGGACAAGTGGATGGCTGGATGGATGGAAGGGTGGATGGATGGATGGTTTGATGGAGGGATGGGAGGGTGGGTGAATGGATGGATGGGTGGGTGGAAAGGTGGATGATGGATGGATGGGTGGTTGGATGGTTTGATGGGTGAATGATGGATGGGTGGAAAGGTGGATGATGGATGGATGGGTGATTGGATGGATGGATGGGTGGATGGATAGGTTTGTGGGTGGAGAGGTGGAAGATGGATGGATGGATGGATGAAGGGGGGGTGGATGGATGGGTGGATGGATGGATGGTAGGTTGGACATAGCAATAACGATACGATCTCCTCCCCGCATCATTTTGTGGCTTGTGGATAAAAACATAAATTCAACGTAAATTAAATGTGATGGAAGAATATCAATAAAAACAAACTAAAACTTTGGATTGTTAAACGTAAAAGATAATTGTAAAGGAATGGATAAAATAAAGTAATTACGTCGCTAAAAGTAATGGATAAAATCTGGAATGCATAAAATAATGTGAAATAGCTAAAACTAATGGAAAAACAACAGAAAAAGTTATTATATGTTATACGAAAACGGCTGAAATAACAAAAGATAAAAGGTAATAGTGCTGAAAAGTATAAAGGCGTTGGGTAAAAAGCTGAAGATTTAGCTAAAAGTAATAGAAAAGCAGCAGATATAAGTGAAGAAAATGGTTAAAAAGATTAGACACCTGATAAATAATGGATAAAGAGTTGTAACTTCAGGTTTAAATTTACACAATAGTTAAAATAGTTGAAAACAATTAACTTAAAGTAAGTGATTGAAAAATGGTTGAAATAAAAGTGTTTGGTTAGGCTACTTCAACATGATGTAAAGAAGAAAAGAAAAAAAACGGAGTTTAATGTATAACGTGAATCCCAAATTCTCGATCCAGCTGAGTCGGCAGATTCACTGCCGGAGACACTTCCTCCGTGAAGTCTTCCTCGGCGCCGGCCCTAAATAGCCGGCTTCAATGTTTTCCGGGGGCCTTACTTGTAGAGCGGGATGTCGGGCTCCTTGCCCTCGGTTCTGAGGGTCAGACAGCACTGCTGCAGCTGAGACTTGGGGTCATTCCAGTCCTGGTTCAGAATGAACTCCTGAGACAAAAAACAAACAAACAAACAAACAAACAAACATGTAATCAAACCACTTCACAGAGTTCACAGGAAATAGAAAACAAAAATCAGCAAAGAGTTGCACACGCTCTCTCTCTCTCTCTCTCCCTCCCTCGCCTGCTCAGGCTTTTACTCCGTTCTCGCCGCGACCCCCATCCACTTTTTTTGGCCCTCACTTATTTGCTCTCTCCCTCACAGGCGCTCCGTTCGTGTCCTCGCAGTGAAAACAAATCACAGGCTACTTAAGACAAAAGCCAATCCAGGGCCAGATATAAAGAGCGTCGGGGAGTCTCCCAGGTGTGCAGCCCTAATACATTTCTCTTATCCAAGGGGGACTTCTAAAAGCCCTTCCATTAACGGGGAGGAAGCCTCGTCATAAAATGGCAAACTTTGAATCCAGAACTGTCTGCTCCTATTAATTTTCTACAAAGAGTGCCTCTGCTTCTGCTGCTCTTTCGCTTTATTGCCCCCCCCCAACCCGCCTTCGCAACCCATCCATCTCCACCGCTCTTGCTATTGCGGCTTACTTCCCATCTCCTGCTCCTCTGCTCCTCTCTGGGGGGCATCCACACCCCGTTAGCCCAAAGCAGGGAAATTAGACCGTTATGAAGAGAGTGCCGCGCATAAAGTGGCAGCGCCCTCTTTATAAGGAGGCGGCGTAAGGAAGGGAGCGATGCTTTCTTTTTTTTCTCCGCCCCTCTATTTCCATCCAAATTGGATGAAGGAGCACAGTGTGCGACGCCGTGGTTTTCCAGGAGGCTGTGTGAGGAGACGTGCTGGCTGTTTCGCAACTTTTCTCTTGGAAGTGGAAATGAGGCGGTCTCTTGCGGCGACCATGACGCAAAGCTCAGCTCCTCCAGAGCCGGGGATTCTCCCCGGAGGGCCGCACCAAGACAGCAATTAGCAGGGCGCATCAGACCTCTGCAGCTCCTCCGCCAGGAGAGGTCCAGGGCTGTGCGGTACCACTCCAGCTACCAGAGCGCCGGGCGGTCACAATCAGGACACTTGAACTGAGGCTTGATTGCCGTTCAAATTATTGCGAGTAATTATTTCATTTTTCCCCCGTAAAAATAGTACGGAGCCAATCAAGATTTTTTTTTTTTTTTTGGTAAATGCATGTTTTACTGTTGGTTGGAAAAAAGCATTTTCTTTTAAATGCTGCTTTTTCGACCAAATGGAGCGGCGGAGTTTCTGAGTCCGTCTGCAATGCCCAAAAAGGAAGTTTAAGAAAGTAAAAAAAAGGATCGATCCCGAGAAAATGCATTATAAATTAAATGTATTATTATTATTATTATTATCTTAATATAATCTTGTATGGCACAAAAATAATCTTACTTTAAGTATATATATCTTCTTTTTCCTCAGTCAGGCACTCCAGCTAACATTGAGCTACTTTTAACCAACAACAAGTTGGTTTTTGTAATATTCTAGTTTTTTCCTTAGTTTAAGAATAAAAGGAATTCTATTTCTTGTCTTATTATATGTATTTTCCCCTAATCGATAATCTTGGATGAAGGTATAAGTTCATAAAACCAGCCAAATAAAGGGACTGGAATTCTCAGTTTACGTAAAAGGAGAGTTTTTATGGCCCGTTCTGGTTTTTCAGAAGTAGGATGTTTATGTTTGTTTTCAGAATTCGAACTAAGTAAAATGCTCTTACCCCATTGGCCGTTTTTTTTTTTGTTGTCGCTTTCAAAATAAATTTGATTATAATCTATAAATGTTGTTGTGTTGTTGTTGTGCCTGAGTGGAGGTTCTCTTCTCTCTGAGTGCTTTCAAGTTAAGATTTGTGGTTCGATCGCTACCGGTTGGCGGCAAACCGGTCAAACTGCCTCCTCCGAGTTAACCGGTTCTCCTTTCTCCCTTTCCTGTTCCTGTCGGCTCGAGCTCCAGATGATCCACGATGTTCACGTTAACAGATAGAGACTCTGCCGAGACTCGAAGGCCTCGGGAGTTTGAACGGTCGGTGGCGCTGACGGCTAAATCTCTCTCAGTAGGAGATGATGTCATCAATCGTCGGAAAGGAGAGAAAAATACCGACTGAATCAATGGGGTCGTACGACACTTTTAAACACAAGCGGTTTTAACGATTATGCTAATTATCTGCAGAACAAGGACCCAGGGATTATGTCATAATGCTGAGAGGCCCGTCAGAGCGTGAGTGTTTGCGTCTTGCGGTTGTACTTGGACCATCCAGCGGTGCTTGAGGATGAAACGCCTGCCCTTCCTCACTCGTGTCTGACCATCCGATGAATCTCGACTGACGCTTTCTCAATCTATCCATCTCCCGGCTCCCTAAGTGGGCGCCATTAATAGACCGAGCAATAGAAGAAGACGCCACCAATGTTGAGATCCTTGTTTAAGATGACAAAAGTAGCGACGGAGCCGCCGTCGGTGTGACGGGCATTAAGCAGCCGAGAGGCACTCGTCAGCGCGTGCACCATTAGCGCCCGGCCATTAGCTCTGTCCTCATCGTCTCCCTCTTTCCGTCTCTCAGAGGTGCTTGGCTAAGTGATTCCTTGATCGATTGGCCAAATGGGAGGAGGAGGTGGAGGAGGAGGGGGGGATGGGGGCTCACCTTGAGTCGGGGGAAGAAGCAGACGTTCATGAAGGTGTGCACAAACTCCAGGTCTTTATCGATGTAGAGAGCGGCGATGAAAGCTGCAAACAAAGAAAAAGAAACGGCCGTTTAAAACACAAGAAGCAGCCGCCGTTCCCTGCGTCACGTAGACGCAACGCCGAGGAAGACGTCAGCCGAGACCCTCCGCCGCGGGTGACGTGAGCGGATCCCTGCGGTGGAACAGGAAATTGAAGGCCACAAAGAGTTCACAGACACATCGGTATAATACACAAGATAAAAATTGTATGTCAAGATGATGGGAGAGTAACTGGAAAAAAAAAAAAAGCTCTGAGAAATGTAAGCGGGAGGTTCTGGGCGTCGTCATCATCCCTTTGTTTTCCTCTTCCATTAGCCGCCGGAGCGTTTACTCATCTCCCTGACTAAGACGGCGGGACACGAGAGAGGAATAATAGGTAATATTTCAGGAGGCCTGCAGCAGCCGCGGGGCACGACTGTTTATATAGCGGGGAAGAGCTGCGCTCATCTCCAGCGCTGACCCTCCATCGCTTCCTGTGTCATCATCTCTGCTCCGGCCCAGAACCTCGGAGGCTCATTTGAAAGGCAAATGATACGGAGGCTCGCGCTTTCGGCCCTGCCTGCCGAACGCTGACCTGGAACGCATCGCTGCCTTTCTGTTCCTCTCTCCCTACAGTTTCTACTTTTCTGTCAATTTATTCACCTTCCTCTTTGTACTCCAGTCTCTGATGGCTAATGTGGGCTACAATGCCCCCCCCCCCCCTCGTTCCAATCGCACGGTGGGGGTCACGACATCCTCTGCTAATTTTAATTTGTACATGCACGTAGCCTAAACCTTTGCTGCGCCTTTAAAGAAAACCACAGTGGAGTTTGGATGAAAGGATCATTTTTGTCTCCGGCTATAAATGATTTTTTGATCCTTCTGCAAATGTTTGATTTTAAAAGAGATTCTATCTTATATTTGGGGAGTCGATCCCACAGAAGACGTGGTGTAGCATAAATTGCTAAAAGGTAAATGTTGGTTCTGATAGTATGACAGAACACGCAGTGGATCAAAGAGTTGCTTTAGCTGCAAAGGCGGACTTACACGGTATTAGACTCCTGGTTGTAATGTTATGGCTGACGGGTGGAGAGAAGCCCTTTTGAATAGCAGTAAATTTTAACAACATTTTTTTTTAAGAATTTCAAAAAACGACTTAATGGAAAAGGTCAACCCTCCAGCAGATGGTTGATGTTGTCCGTGCGCTCGATGTGATGAAGATATATTTAATAACCAAATAATGTCCAACAGCCAAAACGGCTCAAGTAAAATTGTTTTTTTTTACAAAATGTGAAATCTAAAAATGTTCGGAACCCCGAAAAACACGCTTCTAGCATCCTTTTGATATGTAACACGGATTTTACGAAAAAAATATTGAGTGATTGTTCATCAGACAAAAAAATAAATTTTTTTTACTACAATACTCTCAAATGTGGATATTGATGATTAAACCAATTAAATCTATATAATTATATGATAATAACAGTCAGATAATCTTGCCGGCGTTCTCTGATGAACTTCCTGTGTAACTGAGACACGCCTCTAAAACATTTAGTTTGTTTTTGGTTACATTTAATCTGAATGGAGACACAAATACAGATGCTGCAAACATGAAACAATCTAGATTTGGCTTCTTTGTGTTGCGTTGGAGCGGCGCCGGGTGATAACGGCCGAGGAGAGTCTCCCACACACGACAGCCTCCCAATCCCCCCGTAACCAGCACCTACACACAGACGTGAAATAATAACGACAGACTTCTCCTCTACAGTGGCTGCAGACCGTGTTCAACAGAACCCACAGAACATCTTCCTCTGCCCCACCGGCTCTGTTTGGACTTTAAATATATAGCCCACACACGAATCCTATATATAATTTCTCCTAATATTACATCTAAATTGCATTATTACACGCATCGTATTAATAAATGAACACTCTGACATTTTACCCTTTCTCCCATTAAATACGAAATTTAATGCCCCCCCAGAGCAGCTGAGACCTCACACACACACACACACACACACACACACACACACACACACACACACACACACACACACACACACACACACACACTCACTCACACACACACACACACACACACACTACAGCTAAACATGTATCCAGTGCAGAAGGTCAAATATGATTTAATGAAGTCAGAACAGAAACCGGTGCGCCCACTGTAACGTTAGCGCAGGAAAACTCATTTCAACGGGAGCGTTAAGTTCCTCCGGCTCCTCGCTGCTGCCCTGAAGCATTTTGGGATTTTTTAAAATTTCTTTTACGCTGAAGTTAACTGCGTCGTCATTTGGATTTTTTCTCGCGCTTCAGTAATGAGACTGGACTGGATCTGTTGGAATTAGATAACCCAAACTTTCACCGTGTATCTGCACGAGTCCACTTCACATATTTGCCTTCTCAAACAAATCAGCCATATCATTAAAACCACCTGTGTAAGTTCTCTTCTCGCCGCCAAAACAGCTGTGTGACACACTTTCTATCAGCCTTTTCTAGCCAGCTTTCATTTTCTCAGCATAATGGGGCTACAGCAGGTCTTCTGTGGGTTCAGACAACACGGGCCTGACGTCGCTCCCAACGCAGAGAGTTATCACCAGAATTACCATCAAAACAAATTACTCGTCTTTCGAAAAGAAAATTCCACTTGAGTCTGAGTGGAGAAGAAACAGATTCGATGAAATTGCCTCTTAAGTGCCCCTGAAACATCTTTTCTTCTTTTTCTATTACTGGACAAACAGACAGACAACACAAAACACAAATAGACTTTGGGCGGCCCGGGAGGGACGAGGAGATAAATCCCCCGCCAGCCTCTGCGTTACGGTGACGATCGTCGGGGATGGACTCCGACGTCTCACAGAAAGGGAACAAATCTCAACAAAGAAAAAAAAATCCATAGTCGGCACTTCATGCTGCCATCTTTAACTAGACATTGTGGAGAGACGTACGCGGAGAGGGGTTCAGTAGGGGTCTGTAAAGACTTTTCTCTCCTCTCGTATTACGCCAGTGCGAGTCAAAGGGGATCAGAACCTACACTCCAACAGGTCAGCCAGGGTCTTGGTGCGCAGAGCCACGGGCCGCTTGGTTTTGTCGTTGGTGATGGCGAACTCCTGCATGCCCAGCTCCTCCGCCACCTTGGCCTGCGTGCGGTTGTTCACCAGTGAACTGCGGAGCAGCTGCGGGCGGAGAGGAAGAGCGGCGGTCAGAACAGACAGGCATAAACGCGTCAAATGTACGGAAGTGTACACACAAGGAAAAAAAACCAACAACGACATGGAAAGGAACTCTGAATGGAATTATTCATCGCCGCCGGAGACGGTAATTTGGAGCAAATGTTTTCAGGGAGACTCTTCAATATTACATCAGGACTCGGAGCTCAGCGGACGGCGACGGATTTCCACTGAGTTGGGGGAAACGTTGATGTTGGGTAAAAGGAAGGAACACAAAAACATGTTAAATATAGGCACAGGACGCGGGAGAGAGACGGTCTGAATGCGTCTGGCTCCCAGGTCTCCTCCGGAACAGAACGCATGCAATCACACAAACACGAGCTCTTTATCCTGATTTGATATTCCATTTCAGATGGACCCCACCGCAGACTCTTGGGCATAGAGAGTTCTGCCGGAGCTTTCAGCCTCTCGCTGACAAAAAGGGTCGCTGGAAGCTTTTAAATAAATGACTGTTAGGAAGCCACAAATAAATATCTGACTGCAAGGATTCCTGGTTCTGTTTCAGGCCCGCAGCGCTCTCGTCTTCTGAAGGAGCGGCTCTGATGCCCGATTGAAAAGAGGCCGGTGTAATGCTATTTGACGCTGTCAGAAAATTGAGGTGTGAGACTTTCATTTTTTTTTTTTGTTGACATTTGACAGGTTTGGAGAAAAATGTGCCGACAGAGAGTCTGTCAGTGAAAAGCTGTGAAGGAGTCGGTCTCGTGACAATACCCATCAGGGGGAGTACAGCGAGCGGCGGGGAGGGGGAGAGAGGTATTCTGTTCGAACAGGCAAAAAAAAAAAAAAAACGGGTCTCAACGAACTTCACTTATCTGAAGGTCGGTGGTTCCATTCCCCGGCCCCTTTGTGCTTCATGTCAAGGCATCCTTGAGCAAGATGTATCAGCAGCAGCAGTATGTGTTACAGATTCTTCCACGTCATCAACCCCAATGACAAAAAGACCCCCTTGCTGCCTGACAGACCCCAACCACTGACATGCACCATTGATAACGTTATCACCTGTTAGTGGTCATAATGTTATGGCTGGTCATTGTAAGTTATGAATCAAATCATTTTTTTTTTGGATCAGCTTTGAAAGTTTGACAAAATATAACTTTCTATATCCCCGTTTTCTAGCTAAATAACTGATTTAACACTGAAAGGAGAAGTTGGGCCTTTGGTTCGGATCTCCAGTGTTTGAATAAAAGCCTTTAAATATTCAGCGTTCGAGTGTTAAATTAAACAGACAGTCACGCAGCTCTCTGTAGCTGGAGGTCCGCCCGTCTGCGGTGGGGGCAACAGCAGATGTCGCCGATAATTTTGATCTTTTCATTAAGACAAGGCTCCATTTTCACACTGATGTGAGCGTGAGGGGATTTTATAACCACGATTTTAAGCTCTTTGTTTTCCCCACAATGGCGTTTGACCTCACGTCTGCCACAATAAACACCCCAGCAGATATGGTAATCGCTCCAGCCCAGTCTGAGTCTGCTTAAATGTGGACGTGAGAGGTTGTCTTAAAATGCCTGACTGGATGTGGCGCCGTTGACTTTCCTGCGAGACGCAATCGTTTTTTTTTAAGCCTCCAACCGTCTGACTTCTTCTGTTTAGTTTACAGGAAAAGTCAGACTCCTCGCGTACTTTTGAAGATCTTCTCCTCCAGTGACCCCGTCTGCCTGTCCGTCATGTGAAGTGACGTGTATTTGGCACAACCTGCGTCAAACTTCAATCCGTGGTTATTGTGGGCGGGGCCTAACCGTGAGAGGTGAGTCTTACCGTCAGGTGTCCTTCATGATGGTCCGGGAAGTGGATGAAGAGGTACTCTGTGGCCACCAGCTGCATGATGGAGTCTCCCAGGAACTCCATCCTCTGGTTGTGGCCCCTGGACAAGAGGAAGCAAGGATGAACGGAGGGACAGAAATAAATCAGGGAAAAAGAAATATGTGGGAGGACAGGGAGAAATGGAGCAAAAAGAAAGGGATTGAGATGGTTTCACATGAGCTTATCCCCCCCCCCCCCCCCCCCAGCTATACATGGGCAGGAAGTGCTCTCAATACCTCTACCAGGCGCTCCAGTCCTTTAGTAGAAGCGTTGAAGTCGGATGGTGTACATTTTTAGGGGGGGGGGGGGGTGGACTCAGAGGCCCCCTGAAGTAGGAGCCCCTCTGAAGAAAAACGCCGGGCTTTGACTTTGGCATTCAGATGATGAATAACAGGGAGGAGATGCATTTTTAAAAAAGAACAACCTCTGCAGCAAGAGTCTCTGTCAAAGCTGGTAGCTGGTGAAGGCGGCGGGCGTGAACGCGGGTTTGGAGAACAACTCCAAACCCGCGGAGAAGAATATGCGGAGGACTCCGACGGCGGCTGGTACATCGGCTCCCTGCTTCTCTCTCGCCGTCGGTGAAAGGCAGGTCATTAATTAAACAGAATTATAGATCAGCATTGCAGATATGCGCTGCTGCCGTGCCAGGCGAGCACAGGCAGGAAGTGTTGGGTAAGGGGGGGGGGGCATACGAGCAGGGAGGTACTACCTCCAGCAGAAGCACATCCATCTATAGATAGGAGCTCCTCGCAGGAGGGGGAGGTTTGGAGATGAAGGAGAGAACGATGCAGAGGCGGGAGACGAAGGAGGGAAACCGACATCAAAAGGAGGGAGAGGTTAAAGTTCACGATCCGATCTCCGGCGCCGCCGCCTCTCACGGGCCTGGGGCGTCCCTGAGGCAGAGAGATCCGAGTGAGGAGATGTTTGTGAATCTGCAGCAGGGCTGCCATTCTGCCTGCTTCCAGTTGTGATTCAATATTTTCATCCTTTTTTTTTTCTCTTTTCTTTCTTTGAGTTGAGCAAATGTTCCGTGTTTGAGCGACAGAACAAAAACCCGACTACAGTCAAATTCAAAAAACTTGTACATCGAAGGTTCACTTTTGCAAAGCAGGAAGCAGAGGCCGTTTCTTCGAGGAGGGAATAACAGAGTTGTCAGGTCAAAAACAATCTTTCGGGGATCATGACGGAATCCTTCAGGAGAGTTGAGAAGTTTCCCCGCAGAAAAAGAAACGTGTGATCAGAACAAAGCGCTTGTGAGGAGGAGACCCTCCCCTTCCCTCCCCTCCACCACCACCACCACCACCTTTTCCACTTATAGAAGACTCTTGCTTCCATCATCACTTCTCCTCGCCCACGTTGTTGTGCGAGAAGGCGAGAAGAGGAGGAAGAAATGAATAAATTCTAGTCACTTAAACCACAACAACAGCACTTTTAGAAGAAAAAAAAGAAAAACTTTCCAAGCACACGCCTCTCTGACCGTCGATGGAGCTCAATTATCCTCAGCGGTGGAGGAGATGTATTAATTACCAGGAAAAAGTCTCGTCAGAGAATGACGCTCGAGCATCGGTACTAAGTGTCTGGTTCTGAGGAACCTTTATGAGATCATGAGATTCTTCTGACCCGCATTACAGGTGAAGGAGGGATTCCTGCAGGAATTGAGGCGGAGCTCATTTTTGAGTTACCTCGTAAAGGAGCGAAACTTTTGATCAGCCTGTAACTATTAATTATATATTCTTGATTAATTGTTTTAGTTGTTTTAATTGATTAATTGTTTTACTGGAAAAGAAGGGGGAATCTTGGGGGCGTTCCTCAATAACGCCGCGACCGCCTGTCAAACGACAAACACGCAAACGCAGCAGAGAACGACTTATTTCCATCCCAGCAGAAGAATCAGAATATCTCCATTTCCTACAAATACGAACCAGAAGGAAACTGAAACGAGAGCGAAACCGTCGTTTTCTAGCGTTTCTTCCCAGCTCCCGATCTTTAAACCCTGTTATGACCTCACCGAGACAAAACAAAACTTTTGATTCATTTAATATCTTAGAAACCTCGAAATTTACCGTGAAAAGTCAAATTGTTTGGTCAAACTTTGTTTTTCTATATAGTGTTCTATATAGTAAGGCCTCACATGCCTTAAAAATGCTCCTTTGAGCGCTGGTGTCCCCCAGGGCTCCATCCTCGGCCCCTTTATTCTTCAGCATTTACATGCTGCCACTGGGTCAAATTAGAAACGTCATATTTTTCATTTAGAGAACAAAACAAAGACACTTCTGTATTCACAAATGTCTGGATAAGATTTTAAATCCCGCAAATCAATAAGAAAATAATGATGATATTAAAAAATTTATGGTACACTCTGGTATTTTTTGGAGATGTTGATCATTAAAGTGAAAATCTACTCCACCATTTTCATAAGACACTAATGATTTTTATTTTTTTTATTTAGACTTGTCTGAACATTATTTCCCCCAATAACATTCATATTTTAAAATTCTTATAAAAATGTGTGAAAATATTATAAATCAAACTAACGATCGTGAAGCTGCACCTACCATTAGATTTCGGTTCTGGAATTATGAGGCAGATAATGAATCTATTATTTTACTGGTAATTCTAAGCTTTCATACATATTATTTAAAATATTTAATCGGTAAAGTTATCACTTCACAGCTTTAGTACGAGGCAGAAAAAACACTACAAGCGTATAAATATACGCAAATGTCATATTTGCTTTTTTACTTTCCTTACAGATGAATGTTTTTGTCATTTTTATTCATATCATGTGATTGACAACAGCATGTAATGAATCTTCACGTTGAGGATTACAGCATCATTGATTAATGAATTAAAAAAAATGTCTGAACTGCTCCTTTAAACTCTAGTAAAGCACAAGGTTAATGCGGCGAGAAGGTTTGGCTGGTTAACGCCGGAACTTTGAAAAACGTTGATTTTTTTTTTTTTCATTTCAGCAGTGGCCTTTGTAAGTTGCAGATCTGAGCGTCACCGGGCGGTAAGGGACGCGACCCGATGACGCGGCTGGCTCCCACGCTGGAAATAATCACAGAGCCTCTTAATTAAAATGCTCCGCCGCAACACATGAGAGCGGAGGGGGAGGGGGGGAGGGGGAGACAACGGAGGCCGGAGGGAGTCGCCTTCGTCCAGGCTCCTCAGCACGGAACATGTGAAGACGCCAGAGAGCGTTTGTTGTCTGGATCTTATTTCTTGTCCAATAGGAGGCTGAGCGAGAAAGGTAGCAGAGGAGATGAAAGGCAAAAAGAGATAAGGCAGGGAAAGGAGAGATGGAGCGGGTCGGTACCGTTCGGGTGCGTCACAAAGAGCCGTCTCTTACTCACCTCGGCGGCGGAGGCACAATGCGGCGGTACGGCGGGGGGGAAATTGAAGTAAAGTGCGGCGCCGAAGTCTTTATTCGCCTCTGACTTTGATCTAAAATACGTTTAACAGCCCGCCCGAAGAGGCGGGGATATCTCGCCGTTTTTAAGACCCTTCTCCTCTGGGTTTTTCCTGGAGAAACGACGTTCTTGTTTTACGTCTGCGGTACGCTTTTACGTTTTACCAAATTGCCGCTACCCTGCGGGTAAAAAAGTTACTTTGGGGCAAGAGGAGCTTCGCAATCAGACACTGACAACAGAGGGAAATAAAGCTGTTTGGTTACATCAGTCAGGAGGAGGTTTCTTAAAACATCACAAGAAGAAGAAGAGCATAACAGAAAAGAAAAAAAAAGATTCTTTAATATATTGAATAAGATCCCGTCTGCAAGAACTAAACAGCCTGTTTCTTCTTGACTTCAATAAATAGTCAAAATCTTTACGGGCCGACTCTCTATTGAGTTACCTTGTCTTAAAAATGATACTTTCCTTTCTTCTGTTTTTCTGTTTTTCTTTAAAGGTGCAGTACGTAGAACTTAGTGGCTATCTGGAGGTTACGTTCCGGATTGGAACCGAATTTCTTCAACTTATCATACACTAACAAACATAGTAATTTTATAGTATAGTAAAGTAATAGTTATATTCCATTTATTGTTGGAGCTGTGATGAACTGGCGACTCATTCCGGGTAGACCCCGCCACTCCTTCATTGTTAGCTGGGATAGGCTCCGCCCCCAATCGCCCTGAACCGGATTATAATCCATAAAACCTTTAAATTCTAATTCAATTTTTTTTTTTTTAGATGTGAAAACTTTCCTACAGAAGTCGGTCTCGTTTAAATCCTAAAACTTATCACAGCTTGATAAAAAAAAACAAAAAACTGAATAAGTGAAAGTATTATTGAAGGAAAAAAAAGAAAAAGAAAAGGAAGGACGCGACGGCGGGTCTAAGTTCACTGAAGCCCTTTCTACTGGAAAAACGTCTGTTTGTGCGGACGTGGAGCATTTGTTCGTTTTTAACCTCGCAGAAGCACAAAGACTTCTGGAGATGAAAAAATCAGCAAACTTCGGAGAAAAATATTAGGAAACGCAAAAACTTTCAAGGTCCGGTGGCAAAAATGTTAAAATGTTAAAACCTACAGCTAGAGCAATATAGTTTAAAAAAAATTATCAAAAATAAAGATTTAGAGGGTTTACGGTTGTGTTGTATAACAGAAAACTATATAACTTTGGACAGGTTCTGTTCTGTCACCGTTTCTCAAAGGTGGACCCCTAGGGGTATTTTGGGGGTACTGCAGCGTGAACGTGAGTCGTCGTTTTTTTATATAAGTTGAAAGAATATTGGTTCAGCATAATTCCAGAGGTAAATAAATACAAACACCTCACGTTAAATAATAAATAACAAGAATAAAAACAACAATTCCAACGACTTTTATCCAGTTGTTCTATTTTAAATTCAATTGTTAACAAACTGAATCATGTTAGATGTGAGCGGAGAGTTTGGATGTGCATGACGGACAAAAACACGAGTCGATAAGAAAGATCGCCTCAGTTACTATTAGTCTGCTAATGAGTTTGTAATTAATGATGTGAATAAAGTGGTTTGTTCCAGATTTAGTTTAGATAAGGCGCTGAATATTTAATACATGTGGTACGTCTTTATAAAGACTCTTTTTTTTATTTCCTTCTAGACAACATGAAAGTTTTTCAATATTGTCCTCCATGAAAATGTGTATAAATATAAAAGAACCCCACTGGAAGGCTCGTTAAAAAATTACATTATGAATTAATTACTTGACAAATAAAAGGGCGCTTAATCATTATTGAGTAGTTTAAAAAAAAAAAAAAAAAAAGAAACTCGGGAACATGTATAATAATAATAATAATAATAATAATAATAATAATAATAATAATATTAATAATGTGTGGAGTAGAAGTACATGATTGTTGGGTCGGTGGTGTTCATGGAGTCTGCTGCCGCTGCGATGAGGACAGTGTGTACTCTCAAAATAATTCCCTTTGCTCGGTTCTCTTACACACACGCACGCACGCACGCACGCACGCACGCACACACACACACACACACACACACACACACACACACACACACACACACACACACACACACACACACACACACACACACACACACACACACAGACACACACACACACAGACACACACACACACACACAAACCCCAGCTGGCCTCTGCCTGCGTCTCTCTCCCCGTGGACGCTCTGTTGACTCTCCTCATCCTCAGCGTGTTTTTAAAGTTGACCAGGAGGAACTCCTGCAGTCGGACTTCTTTCCTGCGGCGGCTCCGTTTGGACAGCGGCACCTGTGCCGTATCGTTAAACACCTTAAGCATCGGAATCGTCGTGGTACCAAACGAGGTCTTACAACCGGGAGCATTTGAAACATCCAAAAAAGAAAAAATGCCGCAGGATAGGTAGGTTGAAGTAAAAACGGAAAAGCGGCGCCTCAATCTTGATGTTTGTCTTCTTTGGTGTCTGATGTCATTAGCGGGCTGGCGTCGCCACGAGCTGCTTCCTGTCACTCATCCCACAGTGCGTGCCACAAGATTGCCGTAAATACAGCAACTTCTGTGTCACGCCGGAACAATATGTACAGCAATTAGCCATTACATTAGGACCTCTGTCAGGTGACTGAGGCAGGAAAAGCAGGTAAGCATATGGGTCAGATCATCTCAAGAATTTAAGTTCTTGTTGGGTGTTCCCAGTCTGAAGGGGTTTGGACTTACCATAGTGGACACTCTGTGAACTGGCTACAGGGTCATGGATGGATGGAAGGCTAACCCGTGTTGTCTGAACCCTCAAGTGTTACTGTAGCACAAATTGCTAACCGAGTTAACAGTGGTTCTGTTATAGAGGTGTCAGAATCCACCCAGTGGATCAAAGAGGTGGTGTAAGAAGGGGCATGTTCCGATATTAAGTATGTGGTTTTAATGTTATGGCTCGATCCTAACCTGCTGAGCGTACTGTCTGCATAAATGCTTCAAGAATGATTTGTGGCGAGGACTTGGCCTCTAAATTCCCCTCGGTCTCAATCCCATCCAGCATCTGATGGATGTGCTGGACGAACAAAGTCAGATCCGTGGAGGCCCAAACTCACCACTGACAGGACTAAAGGGATCTGCTGCTTGCTTTTGGTGCCACAGCACATCTTCAGAGTCCTGGTGGAGTCCAAGCCTCAACGGGTCAAAACCCTTTTGAATGATTAGGTAATATAAGACGGGTGGTTATAATGTTATGGCTGAAAGAGTTGCTCTGTATTTGATAATTGAGTAATTCAGTGAACTTGAATGTATCCAGTGAAATATCACAACAGTCTTTGACTCCTATGTAAGACTTCCATAAACAAGAACCAAACTTGAAGGGAGACGGATTCATTTTTTCAGAACCAGTGAAATTCTTCTTCCGCTGTGAGAGGAGATAGGAAGCCGTGCGCCCCGGGGAGGGGTGGTGGTGGTGGTGGGGGGGGGGCATGGTTCTCCATTCCTGCAGTCTGATGCTACCCTCCACTCAAGCCCGCCTCACAACAGGGTCATCTCCCACACTCCTCTCCGGCGCCGTCTTCATCTAGGTCAGTCTGTCCTTCGCTTCTGCATAAAGCGGCGGGGCCAAAGGCCGACCCGGGTCCCGTTTCCTCATCTGCCGTCCACCTTATTGTCTGACCTTCCTTTGCGTTGCCTAACCTCGTTCCTCACTCCATCACCGCGGCGCGACCTACTTTGATATAACCTTTTGGTCCTCGCGGGCAGCCGCTCCTCCGCTGCAGCCTCAGAATCAGAATCCGCTTCTCTTATTTAGGTCGACCTGCCTTTGGCAACTAATGAGCTAATGAACCCAAATTACCCTGAAACGATATGATTTACTTCCATTTGCTCCTGGAGCGGAAAAAAAAAAAAAAAAAAAAACACGCAAAACTTCGCCAGAAACAGAAACTACATGATTTATATTAGTCTTTCAGCTGGCGGCCGTCGGAACATGACGCAACCCACTTGCGGAATAACATTGGTATCAACCTTGAGTCGGAAAAGTCCTCAAAGTAAAGCTCGTCGGGAGACGGACCTCTGGACCTCTGATCGACTTCACTGGCCGTGAGTGGGGAGAGCTTTGACATTTAGGTGATGGATTAGAAGATACACAGCAGTGTACTGTATGTGTGTGCATGGTGCCTACACACACACACACACACACACACACACACACACACTCAGAACAATGTCCTTGTGGCAAACCTAAGCAAGCAATTACAGAGTGCAGCCTGCCAATAAGATATCAAGAGGTGCTCCGGCAGGACTAATTTGCTTTTCTCCCATCAAAACTCAGATTTGTTTCCCGGCTCAGAAATGAGATAAGCTTCAATTGCAAAATCTTATTCCAAAAAGCAGCTCAAATTGGAGGGAAGAATCTCATTGGTTAATACATTTTTTCTTCCTCTCCCCTTTTCCGTTTCTCGCTCCTGCATCTCATGGATAAACAGGCGAGGTGCCGCTGTGCCTGCGTGATGACGAACATGGCAGGCAGGCCTAACCCTCTCCCAGATCAAATCTATGTCATCCCTGCAAAAGTTGGAAACTTTTACTGGCTATTGTGCGAGGCTCGCGGCAGACGTTTCCGTATTTCGACGCTCCAACCGAGGCGACGTCGCCGCGGAGCGTTTGCGAATATCAAACGAGAAAGCGGCGCCAAATGCAAAGAGTGTGTGTGGTCGGAAATCAAATCTGAACCAACGGGAAAAACTCGTTCGAGCAGGAATCCAAAAATTCCCAACTGACAGCCAGAGCTAAGAGGTGAAAGATGAGAGGTGAGAGGTGAGAGGTGAAAGATACATCTTGAACCTTCAGCCTCGGACAACTCTGTGAAACAAAACTGCTTTTCCCATAATGCAGTGGTGTTACGGACTCAGCCGTTCAGGCGGGCTGTAGATCCCACTGGATTAGATACAGGGCAGAAATAACAGTGAGGGGAGGCCATCTTTGAGGTGTTGGAACATGACATCACCGGTGATGAAGACATTTGGAGTGACTGCTGGAGAAGGGATGAGCTGCAGGGGGTGAAGATGATGAGGATGTGAGAGGAGGGGGCTGCCGCGCCAACAACGGACGCAGGACTTGAAAGGCTCTGGACGCAGGCTGAAAACTCCCGGCGTCTCAGATCATATTATATATTATAATGTAGACCGCCTCATCACCTCTGAGGGGAACAGCGGACAAAGTCTGGCCGGTCCTGCAGCATCCTGCAAATTACATCTGGCCGACCGGTGACTCGCGCTGAATTTTAATTGGCTGCGACTACATTTTCGTACAAACACACGCTGGCAGCACTTACAGGGTGAGGTGGTTGAAGCCCACGGTCCTCAAGGTGAAGGCCCGGGCCAGAAGGCGCACGTGGGTGAACAGGACTCCGATAGAGTCCTCGAAGCTGGTCAGTTTCTGGAGGACGGGAGACGCCTCGATCAGCTGTCTGTCCGTCTGAGGCTCCTGGACCTGGACAAGGGCGGGACAAAAATGGCAGAAATGGTAATTATGTAAATATTGTGTGAGTTTTACAAAGAGGAGGTATAGAAAAACAATTCAAATACAGACAGAACCCAGAGAGAGCAAACCTCCAACATGGCAGCTCAGTGGCCCCATTATATAATTGCCCTTAAAGGTCCATTATAAGTCCCAGGACAGGAAATCACTCAGGGAGCGCAAACCTCCGCCAAGGCACAGCAGTACCTAAGGTCCACTTCAGTGTCTCTGTTCAGCCCACTGAGCACCTAGTTCCAGCCCCGAAGAAACATCATAGGAAACAAAGGAACTCTTGAAGCAAGTCCGTAACCAAACAAACAAAGGTATTATTTTGGTTGTTTTTTTTAAATGCTGCAAAAATACGTACGATCACCTCCAGGAAATACTTAAAACTACCTCTTGATTAAATTTCATGCCAATCTTTCGTTCAGCTTCATCCGGAATCGTTCCTGCAGACAAACAATCCATAGAACTCCTTGAGCATGAAGCCCCTACGATTAAGAATCACATTACAACCATTATTAGTTCGATAATCAGAGAAAAAAGTTGTATTTCACTAATGGCGGATGTCTTCAGGGTGAAGCTCAACAAACGCTTCAAAGGAGTTTCATGGCAATCCATCAAGTAACGTCTGTGGAACTGACAAAAAAAAAAAAAGTACACAAAGTCCCATCTGGCAATTTCCAAAAAAGGGAGAAAATAAATGTTTAGCTCCGCCCCTTTTTCACTGAACATACTGAACATTGACAGGTTCTTCTTCCCTACAGGCCAAATGCTTTTACCAAGTTTCATCAAAATCCATGTGAAATAGATGGAAATGTTGGGGAATTAAGGCCTTAGTAAACTCTCACTCTGCCCCTTTATCTGGACCCCCTCCAAAATCCAATGGGTTCTTCCACTTATGTCCAACCATCCTGCCAAATCTCTTCAAAAATCCCTCCGGGGGTTTATGGTGTGAAAACGCATGACCTCCTCTCAGGAGGTAAGAAAGTTTTGTCCACTTTGGTTCGATGATGTTTTTCCTAGTTTGAGTTTTAGCTCCTGGTTGGAATCAGGAAAAAGCAGCGTTTGATTTAAGCTGAACACAAGGAGGAACTTGGAGCTTCTCTCTTCTCAAGGCTGACACAGATGTTCCCCTTTCTGGTATTGTTGAGAGAAGATCGTCCTCAACCGAGGCGGAGGAAGACTTTAGAGGACAAAGATTGATTTAGTGTGTCATGAAGATTTTCGGCCCCGAAACTTTTTCCCTTGTCTTTGAACTCACGTGGGAATTTCCACAGTCTTGTTCTCCAGTGGCTCCATTTTTCGGAACAAACTTCATCCAATTAAATTATTATTGTTATCATTGAGATCCACTGAGCAGTTTATGAGTAATTGTAAAAATGGTTGAAAGCCATCTTCAAGAAAAAATAAAATAAAAACCAGGTAATCAAATATTGCTGGAATCAGTCCCAAAACCTCCATCCTAAATTTTAAAAAACAAATTAAGCGGATCATCTGTTCCGGTCCCATAGTTACCACCGGTACCCTGCTGGTTAACGGTCCCAAATCTCCTGACAACATCTGTGGCCAGTCCCACCGGTGTTCTGGTGGCTTAATGGGACAAAATCCCCTAAACCAGGTTGCATTTGTATCCATTGTTTGGAGGATGGGATCTTCAGCTATCGCATATGTTTGTGGTCTTTCTGTGTCCGCATACGTTTGGCCACGTATCGGGAATCGAAAGTAATGGAATTAGCGGAGGCGGGTGCATTTATCTTACGGTCTTAACGTTTTTACTGCGTGTCTGACATCTCGTCTCCACCCGATGACCTTCGTACTTCATCGAGTGATGAACAGTTTTCTTTTTGTTTGAGTAGCGGCGAGTAAGTTAAAAAGGAACAAATCTGTGACGGGAGAAAAGTCCAACCCGAGAGGGAGAAGATGTGACCGCGGACCGAATCGAAAAAAAAAAAGCCCCTCAAAATAGCAAAAATATGAGCACAGCGTCAACCAGCTTGACCGCCTGAAGGATCCTGGATTCAGACGCATGAAACTCTCACTTGTTCCCTGAATCGTTCCGCATAGGAGTGTCAGATTTAATGAAACGAACCTCTTCGGCGTGGGCTGCTGGAGGGGCTCGTTTGGAGTGTGTGTCTGTTTGGGTTTTTTTTCTTTTTTTCACGCAGCCTCAAAAACAAAGTCAGATGATCTGCAGCAGATGGAATATCTTAGTCATTAACTTTTAAGTCAAACAGCTCGTCTTCTCTCTCTCCCTCTCTCTCTCTCTCTCTCTCTCTCGCCGAATCTGGTGATTTTAAACGGTCGATTAATTTTTTTTTTGGGGGGGATGGGTGGGGGTGGCGGGCGACTGCGTCGCACCGTAAGTGGAACTGCATTAGAGACACTCCTGGCTTTATGACTTTGCTAAATCTTGAGGAGAGAGAGAGGTAGGAGTGGACGAGAGCGCTCTCCTCGCTTCAGGGCGAGGTCAGAGGACGCCAAACAGGCGGCTCGTTTCCGCCGGGGAGTTTGCTCGCGTCATTAGCCATTAGAAGAAGAAATGATAAGCGAGGAAAATATGCGCATGCATGTTTGTTGAATTTCCTCATGGGCGCATTAATTAGCCTGCTAGAAGGATGTAATCGGTCTCTGCGTGGGGCGTCGGCAGGCTTGACCAAGACCTCTCTGTTCAGGAGACAAACAGAAAAATACCGACCCTCTGAGGGAAGTGGAGCGGATTCTGTTGACCACCTCGCGTCGCTGCATTCAACTTTGGACTGTGAGGGCCCCCCTTAAAGAGGCGACGTTCAAGGCTCTCCAAACAAAGACAGGCGATTCCTTTTAGAGCATCTTTCCTCATGAAGAGACGACGAGTCAACGAGTCTTCTCAGAGTCTTCTCAGAGTCTCCCGTGTCAGGCCGCCGCGTGGAACCCAGATGTATTTTTAAACTCGCTACTTTAATTGGGGGCGCCAGCAGTAATGTCATGCTTCCGTCTTTCAATATGTCCTAAGAAACATTTCATTCCAGCCTTTTTTTTTTCTCCTTCCTTTCTCCTCCATTAATTAAGGAAAGGCGTTTAAATGTCAGGCAGGACTAACAGGACTAACGGCGTCTGACGAGTTCAACGCTCACAGTCGCGAGCCGTCCTTCAGGGGGGGAATGGCCGGCAGCAAGGCTTCAAACGGAAGTGGAGAAGGGGGAGGGAGAGAAAGAGAAATCAACAGCTGCAATGAGAAAAAAAAAAAAAATATATATATATATATATATATATATATATATGAAAAAAAAAACACTTTTGAAATGGCTTCAAAGCATCACTTTCAGCTCAGTCCAAGCAGGAAGCAGAATCAGAGCCGAGGTCTTCTGAGGCCCCCCCCCCCCACCCCGTCCAAAAAAAAAGAAAAACGCCTGACACTCGAGTATCTCCTCAATAAACCAAAGGAAAATAAAAAATAACTGGATGTAAATGACGTTCTGGTAAATTATTCTGGAGAGCCGGGGGTAATGATGCGCTGGTGCGAATCCAGCGAACACGAGAGACATGAAGACTTGCCTCCGAGCGCATCCACGGCGCTCTGTAGGGCACGTTAGTGGCGGGAGGGGGAGGGGGGCAATATATCCGTGTGGGTGTACGCACAATTACCCACGCCGCAGTGATCTGCCATTGCCTTCCACTCTTATCTTATTAAAGGAGCGCCTTTCTTTTTGGCGTCTTAGTGGTCGTCAGAGTAGCAGGTGCAATTTTCTTTAAGTACAACTTTCCAGACGCTTTAATTGCCACTAAAATGAAAAATGAATGCCGTCACCACAGAGAAAGAAATCACACTGGACTACAGTAAACGGCACTCTTATTGATCCATCCATCCATTGTCTCCTTCTCATCCGGCGCCGGGTCATGGTGGCATCGGGCTAAGAAGGGATTTCCAGATATCCCTCTCCCCAGCAACGGTCTCCAGCTCATCCGGGGGGGAAACCTGAAGGCGTTCCCAGCGCCAAATGAGAGAAATGTCGTCCCTGTAGTGAGTTCTGGGTCTGCTTTTCGGGTTCTCTTCCCAGTGGGACGTGACTGAAAAGCCTCCTCAGGGAGGCGTCCGGATCAGGATGCCCCAACCATCTCAACAGGTTCCTTTTGATTTCTACTAAAAGCTCTCCCCTTGATGTCCGAGCTCCGTACCCCGTCTCTGACGCTGTAACTGAGTTTTACTGAATTTAAGTAACATAATAACAACGTTCTCCACACATCAGCAAACATATCTGCCTTTTAATCCCCCAACGTTCTCATTGAACCTTTAATCTGCTCTTTAAAAATATCATCTGTCGTGTAATTGATCGGTCAAAATCTGGGACATTATGGCCAGAAAACATGAAGATAAAACTCCCCTTAAAGGTAGAAAAATGCAACCAAACTTTCCCAAAGTCATTCCAGTTCTTCCTCGCTGTGAGTTCTATGGGGATATAAGTCTGACAATGATCTATGAAGAAGTTTTTGAGTTTCCGCGTTAACACGAAGGAGCTGCAGCGGACCCGGTGGCGAAGAAGATTCCGTAATATCTTTGATATTTCAGGGATATAAATAGCCTAAATCATTAATCAGGTAAAAATGTAATACCTCCCCTTTACACACATTTTTAGAAATGAAAAAATATATAATTTATGTAGTTTTTGAGACTTTTATAACCTACAAGTTCCCCTGTACCGTCTTGGGCATTAAATAATAAGGGCAACAAACCTCTCCTGTTGTGAGAACCTGCTTAGGTGATATCATCTGAGCAGAAAAGGTCAGGATGCTGTCCAACTACCAAGGGGTTGGCATTCTCTAACAGGCGTTACCCCACTGGCAGGGGAGCACCCAAAGGAAACCTCAGCCATGCACAGTGTGAAGTAATGAGGTAACAGTTCTGTAGCGGCTAATGACTAGTGGAGCGGCGCACTGTGCAGGTTACCCTCGCACCACAGAGCAGTTGTAGCGCCGACCCCGGGGCTCCACCCTGACCACGGTGCCCGCCGCTGGGGCCTCTGCTGTGCAGCTCGTCCAGGAAAGCAGGCTGCTGCATCGAATGGGGTCTATTCTTAGCGCCGACGCGCTCAACGTAAACATCCAGGCTGTTCTGTGGATCTTCAGCGTTTGGGGATACAAGGGGCGAGGAGGCGTAGACGAGACAAAAGCAAACCCGTATATATGTTCGCGTGCGTAAACAAAGACGCAACGTTATTTTTGGGCAAAACATGGATATGCAAAAATGTACACATGAAGTGGAGGCAACGCTCATGCGCACGCAGGGAGATGAAGGGAATAAAGTGCTTAAAGATGAGTCTCGGCATACGCACAGAGAAACACTTTCTCCACACAAACACATCAGAGAGGAGGACGCCTGACGGTCCCTGGAGGCATCATGTGATTCGGGACTGTAATCCTGTTACGGCATCTTTGATCTCGTCTTCCAAATCCTAATTTCAAACAAACACTGTTGACATGTTCAATGTTTCTGGGCAGATCAGGCAAAGGCAAAGAACGGCAGAGCAGAAGCAGAGAGAGAGAGAGAGAGAGAGAGAGAGACTGAGTGAGTGAGTGAGTGAATGCAATGGCATGATGAAGGAGAAGTGGCAGAGAAAGGGGAGAGAAAGGAGCAATCCAGAGGAGGAAGAGAGTCTGAGCTAATGAAAAGGCGGATTAGGGTCTAAAGCAAACTGGAGGGCAGCGAGACACAAGAGCAAGAACAATGGAGACTAGTGGAAGGCTACTGGGGGCCTAGTGACAGCTATAAAGAACCCAGTCAGCCTTGGGCAGAAAAGGAGCGCACACACACACACTCTCTCACATCACGTGCACACACACGAGCACACACACACACACACACGAGGAAAAAATAGGTTCAGCCTGGGAAACTTCAAAGATGGGAGAACGCTTTTGTGTCTTGGGGGGGTGAGGTGAGTTTTAATGAGGTGCCCACCCAAAGTAAACATCAATAATAAAACATATGTGGACCAACCTGCAGGGGGTGTGGTGGGTAGTTGAGCCAGACCTCCCGTATGTTCTGCAAAGACAGGAGAGGAAGAAGAGGGGAGATGAGATGAGCCGTCACAGGATGACAAGAAATCCATACAAAGATCAGTCACACATGCAACAATGAAAATAATCTTAACATATATATATAATGCAATAGTTGTCCCTCCAATATTTGACTGATCCTTCAGAAATTAAAGGAATAGTTCACCCAAAAAGAAAGATTCATTCATAGTAACATATTTATATCGGCACAGTAAACATTCCTGTGCCGATATAAAAAAAATATCTCTCTAGATAAAGAGAGGAACATCATGGCAGCAGTCAACAGTAAAAATGTATATTTATATATATTATAAAACATACAAGGTGCAATGATTAGAAAGAATTTGCATCTACAAGTGGCAATAATTAAATCCCCAATGTTCTACTGCTGAGTAAAAAGTTAAAGGAACAGTGAGAATTCCGTCTTAATCTATTCCTCCTCAGATCATCTCATCAAGAAGATGGGTACTTGTTTTAAAATGTACAAAATAAACATCCTTCATACACTACATCAACAGCACATCTGCGTACAAGGACATAAATGGCGCCACCACCGGAAAAAAACCCAGTATGTACGAATGCGGATGGACCGTAAAGATGTTCCAATGGGCATAAAAAATCTGCAATTTGAAGGAAACGATTAAAAGGTCCAAACTTTAAAGGCCACTTTAAAGCAAGTGTGACATTTTCCCTGAAGTGCGTCCAGCTGGTAGTGGACCTTCTGGTACTCATGATGGGGACATGTGCATGTGATGGACATGGGTGAGTCCCCATTGGCTGGGACATAAATTAGGATTCTGGATCGGAAAGAGGAATTAGCTGCTTTGAGTCCAGCAAAGCTTTCAGCGGCAGAAATATGTGGAGATCATAAGTTGGTTGGTGTCAAACAAAATTGGTATTTTGGAGAATTGTAAGATTAAACCCCTAAAGCTGGAGGAAGCTCTACTACAGGAATGTCTCCTGGAACAACTAAACAACTCACAAGGGTTTTTCATATAATGACTGCATTTTCCTTTCTGGGCGAACGCCTCCCTTAATGACCCAGATTCAGAACAAAGAATCTGTAGCAAGAGGTGGATTTCCTAAGCATTTCTTTTTCTGTTTCCTTTGTTATATTTAATAAAGCGTCGTATGATGCCGTAGTACGCTTCATACGACTTTAGTCATATAATATCTGCTGATATTTAATTATATCGGTTCTCTCTCCCCCGGCACACAGTCTGACCATGATGCATCATGTCTTATGTTTCTTCACACTTTATGGTTATTTATCAAAGTTATAGCCCTCGATTGTGGCCTTTCGGACTTCACTTCCTTTGATTTCTGCTTTTGCTTCTTTTTTCCACTTATCGTTGACACTTGAATGTAGCCGCCGCGACGGAAACAACGTTCTGCAAAGGATCAATAAAGTATCCATCTTACCTTATCTAATTGTATCCTGCTCCAGCGGTAAGTAATAAAAAACCTGGCAAGCAGACCGATGGAATGGGAGCTCCAAGTAAAGTTAGAGAATGACATGCTGAGGAATTTATCACGTGATTATCGGAGCCAACCGCCATGAATAGCGGAGAGAAAACACGCTTTCAGTGAGACGAGTGTAGTTAACGGTCAGCACGGTTCCCCCGGCTCCAGTTAACTGATCCCATCCCGGTGAACCACGTTTATTAAAGCGGCTTGCATCAACTGTTTGGCCACGTGGGGAAGCGTGGAACCGGCTGTAAGCTAAAACCTGAATTCTTAAACAATGGTCGTCTAGGCGTGCGTTCAATATTCAATCTATTCTGCCATGTAGACATATCTCCTCCTTTGCTATGTTGAATATATAATGATCATCTATCTCCTATCGTTAGTAAGTGAGCAAGTAGTCTAAAGTAGGTTCATTTTAGTTCTTTTGTGGCCCTCTTGGGCAGTAAGAGGGTTGAAAAGAGAAGACTTCCCATCGTAAAGGTGAAACTAAAGCCTGAAAGGTGCTAAAATCCTTTTGGGGGATTTGGAAGGTCATAATTCATTACTCCGAGCAAGAACCACACATCACTGGTTTTGATCGATTGTAAAGCTGCTGTTGTCAATATTTATCATCTGAACAAAGTCAGAGAGGACGTGGGACTGGTAACACACCAATAGCGCCAACACTTAACCAACATCAGAGGGCAGGACCTCTGGTTGTTAACTTTAAGAATCCATTCAACGCATGAAGATGAATTAATTATGATATATTATATATAATGGTGTAACTACGCCCAAATCAGTTAGGGTGATAAAGCAATACAAAAACCAATAATTCTATCTTCGCCTGATTCATGTTTTAAATATTATGGCTCTAATGTAATTATATAACAGCAACACCAGGAAACAAAAGAATCAATGAATTTGTTCAGAAACTCTTTGATAAATACAGCATCAAATGTGATAGAAATACCACAAAGTTCATGTTTTTCTGCAGTATTCGTGGGGCAGGACCAGCAGGACTCTCCGTTTGGTACGGTTGTATAGCCAGAGTCCTCGAAATATGTCCAAAATTGGATTTTTGCCCACTGAGAGGGATTTTGGCAACAAAGTGTCACATATGTCTACAGTAAAACCCCCCCAACTGTCAATCAATCTAGGGAGACGCCTAGTTATTGCCCTGTCAGGAAGACGTTTTGAGGGAGAGGGAGAGAGAGAGAGAGAGAGAGAGAGAGAGAGAGACATTCTGACTTCCTTGTACAACATACGGATTATAGAAGACGACTGGTGGACAGAACCATTACTTTATGTCGGCACTGTGCCACAAGAAAGCTCTAGGTTAGACATCAAGCATGGCCCAACATTTAAGGAGAAGATCGAAATTCTCGCCGCGGCCTTCAAGCAAAACTTTGCGGCGGAATCAGACATGCTAAAGCTCATACCTAATATAATCGGGATAGTTATTGCTACAGATAATTCAGCTGTGGAAAATGAAGGGCTTGAAAATATAGTGAAAGAGCCTCGATACGATAATTGTGGCTCAGAAAAAAAAATAGTATGCAGACGCTGCCAGAAGGTAATGTACCAGGAAAAGACAGAAATTGTCAAACTATCTGAGGAATCATCTGTTGCCCTCACCACCGACAGATGGACCTCGGAATAGAAAGCTACGGTACTCAAATGTTTAATTTAACGTTTGAGTGTTGAATATTTTATCATTGAAACATTGGACATCTTGAATATAGTCCTCCGTCTCAGACGAGGGGAACATTTCTTTGCCGAAGTGTTCGATAACTTTTGTAATTCACAAAAAAGTAATCAAAGTTACAGCTGCCTCCGTTTTATTTTTTTGTTTGTTTGTGTCGATCTTAAGAATCGTGACTCATAAATCTGATCCCAACCAAAATGTGAGTTTTTGTGATATGAGGGGCGCCGAGTGATTCCAGGCGCTATCAGCAGCCCCAACTGTAGCAGCAGCAAATGGGTCAGCATCTCAATTTCAGACCGAGAGGTCTGTGTATCGACCACCCACCGGGGAGCGAGGTGGGGAGGGCAGGGATGTGGATTTAAGCAGAGGGGGCTGCGGGGACGAGGGGGTAGGTGGGATTTGGCTTTGAGAGGTGTGTTGTCTCTGGAGACACACACTGAGAGACAGCGCTGGGCTCCGTGTGCCTCCCATCGCCCGTGGAGAGAAATGTGCAAGATCAACACGTTTCCCCAACACTGTTCTGAAGGAAATAGACAAGATCGAACGGGAGAGAGGGAGAGAGAGAGAGAGAGAGAGAGAGAGAGAGAGAGAGAGAGAGAGAGAGAGAGTGAGTGGTGGGGGGCTCAGAAATAGAAAGCGCACGGAGAATCAGTATAAGCTGTGGCTCAAACTGTTGCCAAGGACAACGCCAGTCAGAGGCAGATTTTGGGCCTGGGGTATAATGTTGGGTGAGTCATAGCTGTGATAGAGAAGTGGCGGGGGCCTCCAAAGTACTACCACTCAGGTGCTTAAAAGGTTCAAGGAGATAAACCTTTAAAATGTGCTTCTTGCCTCAGGGGAGGGGTGGGTATGTGTGTGTGTGTGTGTGTGTGTGTGTGTGTGTGTGTGTGTGTGTGTGTGTGTGTGTGTGTGTGTGTGTGGTCAGCGGCATCCAATGGGTGCCTCATCTTCTGGACCCATCCAGATGGCACACATCACCTTGAGCAGTCGATGAAAAATTCATGAAAAGTGGTCAATACTTTTGAGCAAAAGCTTTCTTTCGGTTGCTCGTCTCTTAGCCTGGGACTGGGGTTAAAAGCACACTGAGTCCAGAGCCGGCACCGAGTCACCACCGAGGCTGCTTGTGAATACAGCACAGGTTTCCTGACTGCTTCAAGGACAGCGGACGGATCTGGCAATTCCATCCCTCGCCTCTGATGAAGTGAGTCTGCAGCAACAAACCCGGGCATGAAAGAAACTCTAAAACACCATTTAATTACACGCTTCACGAGGAATTAATATGACTTAACTACATACAATAAAGTTTATTTGATTCCATTTTCAAGTGGTCCCTCCAGCGACTTCTGGGTCTACATTGGATCTCCTCCTATTGGAAAACCTCCATGGGGAGGCGTTCTGGAGGTACCCTGATGCCCCGAGGAAGCTGCGACACACTTGACCGGAATACCAACATTCCTTACAGCAAAAATTCAACAATTCTATCAACCGTTCCATCTGTTGGCGTTTTGTAAAAACAGACTGTTCCATTAAACGGGCCAACAAACGCTTAGTCATCCTCATCTGGTGTATTTAAGCTACCGCGGCTACATCACGTGTCGATCATGGGGTCAAGGGTCATCACAGGGTGCGATTAGTCTGCACACATTCTTCTTTGCGTGTTTTTCCCCCTATAATTACTTGATACAAATGAAAAAATTCATTTGACAGCCCTAAAAATTTTTTTAAAAAACAACACACACACACCAGAAAAGTGATGCAGAAGAGGAAGAAGACGGGATAAAGCAAAACACAGAGAGGGAGAGAAAGACACACAAGTTGCTTCAGCTTGTGATCAAGGAGCATGATTAAAATCAGTCCACAGGGCGCGCACGCTTCGCCCACATGCTGTATATAGACCCGAACAGCTAATGTTTCAATTACAGCCTTTGCAAAGACAAGGCAGACAATGATTAAGCCGGCATCGAGTGGGGATTTAAGAATAACAACAGGCTCCCTTCTCCTTCTCTCTCTCCCTCTCTCTCTCTCTCTCTCTCTCAGCACTGGGAAGGTATAATTACTGGGGGCACAAATCATCATGTGCAGCAGCTGAATCGCAGCCATTTGAAGGATGAAGCCCTTGTGATACAAACATGGAGAGCGGGGGGGGGGGGAAACATATGCAAACATGTTTATTTGAATGTCAATGGCCTTCCCGTAATGACAACTGAAATTTCGAAGCATAATGGAAAGCAACTTGCTGAAACTGCCTGTGATCTTTTAAGGTGGGCTTCGGGCGGCGCTGCTGTAACCCACAGGGGGGGGAGAGGAGATGCGGGCACATGTTCTGGGCTCACAAGCCAACCGTGAATACACAACACTGCTGTACTCTCCACCCACGCACGCCGTCTACCCCCGCACACCCGTGGGACCGCTGGCCATCTATGATTGGGACATAATGGCGCTCCTCTCTGACAAGGTCCAATGCTTCTTGGCAAATTGGTCTCGAGCTACGGGCTGCCAATCAATCCGTCAAACGTAGTAGTGCAGTGGAGAAATCAATAAGAGATAGCGTGGTGGATCAATACCGACATAAAAGCAGATCCAAGTCCAAATCAGAGGCTTCTTTCAGAGAACGGCCAAGTTGATCTCTTCAATATGGGAAAACTGTTGTCGACCCCTTCGGCGAAGTCTATCCTGCGATTTATGGTCGTGGTGAGGAGCACAACCTTTACGGCCGCGGTGAGAAGTGTCCATGGATGGATACCGGCCCGTGAGCGTGAACATTCAGTCGCTCTCAAAGCTGTTACCAAACCCAAGGACGCGCTGGTGAGGACACGCACGCTCCCATTCAAACAGTGGAATCAGGAGATGTGGGCGTCACCGGACAATTAATGCGCCCAGGACAGATATCAGCAGAGAGGGTCACGCGAGTGTTTTTTGTTTTTGTTTTTTTATAAAAATGAGTGATCCGCCTTTAAGTCCTGAGAACTGGATTGATTGCTATGAACTGTAAGCCTACATGTCGTAAGGTCCTTAAGCAAGACCCTAGACCCCAATTTTGCTCCTCGGGCACCTGACAAGGGCTTCCCATTGTTCCTCAGGGGTGGGTCAAATGCAAAGAAATGATTCCAGAATTCTGTTCGGTGTGTTTGTACTGTTTTTAAGAACTGATAACAGTAAGTGATAATAACAGTAAGGTTAATAAAAATCATTATTATCATTAGCGAAAGCTGAAAAAAAGAAAGAAGAGTGAATAACATTTGAGCAGTTGACTACTGAATATTAGTTTTGTATGAAATACCCTCCTGAGGATAAAACTTTATTTACTGGCAGCTCTTTGCAAAAAAAAAAGAGCTGAGAATACATGGGAGCACCGTTAACATTATCAGAACAAGCAGAAAGGGGTTAAAATCATTTTCCATCGCAGCTTGAGGCGGTCGAAAGCAAGCTGTTCTAAAACCCTATTCTTGGCAGCGCAACTAGACGCGAGGCAAGCGCGAAGGAGGCTGCTGTGCCACGCGGCCAAAAATGACCATCCCAGTGCCATGGTGACCATCTCAGTTGTCACAGCAACATTTGTTACGTCTGGCATTTGAGTGCTTCTGTTTGCGCGGCGGGGTTAATAAAAGCTAACGTATTAGCCCATGGGCGCGGGGGGGGGGGCTGATCATTATGGTGATTGCTCTTTAAAAGAGTCCTCCCCCCAGGACTTCACATACACATCAATAACTTTTGCCTGCAATATTTCAGCGCTGTGGAGTCCAGGTTGGGAGGAATGAAGCAGATCCCCCTGAAGAAGATGCTTCCCTTCCTCTCTGCTGATGCTTTAATAACCTCCACAGTAATGTCATTAGCAAATTAGCATCCATTGTTTCCTCTGGGCGTCTTTGAGCAACGGAGCCACATTCCATTCCCCGCAAGAGCCGCGTTGTTCAGGAGCCGGCGCTACGCAAAAGGTGGCGCGTTGGGAGAAAAACAAGTGGACGGAAATAACTGTTCTCTCCAGCCATGAATGCCATACCAATTAGGGAATAGGAGAGAGAACGGGAGAAGAAAGGAACGCGTGACGGTTTTTGGCTGAGGTCTTAAGGTGGAAATTAGGTGCAGGCTTTTGTTTTAGGTCCTCAATTGTGAATGCCATCACCGGGGATTTGGAGCTTTTGTTGTTCTGAGTTGCCACAAGAGGACTGGAGCAAAAGATCTTTGGGGGTAATGATATCTTGGGGATGTGAGAGAGCGGGGGGAAATGGAAAGGGAAAATGTAGAAAACAATAGGGCACAGAGGAGGGAGATGCCAGGCAGCATCCTGTTGTCCGAGATAGAACAGGAGGGTATTGGACTGATAACCCAGGTGTTAATGGAATACTCCCCTGACAAATAGGGGCAGCAGAGAGAAAAATGTAGCTGGAGTCCTTCACTTCCCCACAGCATTTTGTTGGTGTGGTAATTTGAAGAAGGGAGCTAGAAACACGTGACTAAGAAATTTCTCTGTGTGTCATATTCTGCGGTCCGACCCACAGCTTCCTCACCCCCTCCACCATCATAGCACCCGGCTGCTTTGGCTTTCTGGTCTGTGTCCATCTGCCTCCTCTCAGCTTTGTGTGACACAGAAGCCACCAGTAGGACTCAGCGGGAGGGAGGGGGTGAAAAGCCAAACTGTCTCAATCCTTCGACGCAAAAGTTCCAAAACTGAAAACCACTCCACTTTGGTTCGTACCAATTTCTTTCGGGATTCTCAATCGATTGGCTCCCCTAAACATCGATAGCTCACTTTTATTTTATTTTATTTGAGGATAAGATGATATTCTGCAGAACAAACAGAAAATCTGTAGATACCTTCAAGGTCGATGAAGTTATAAGCTCATCTTCTGGTTCCATAAAGGATCTTTGACTTTTATTTCAAGCTCATTTCATCCTGTGCACAAACTGTCCCATTTCAAACCGGGCATTTCTGCATTGGAATGAGAGGCGACACAAGGCAACAGAGAAAAACGCATCAGGAAAAATCTCCTTACTGTTGTGCCGTATGCTCACTGTAATGTGAATTGATGCACCTTCACCTTCATCTGTACACAAGAGCTCGGTTACATTTAACAGCTCATGAGCAGGAATGTGAGGATTGCGTGTCCTCATCCAGCCTCAGTTGTTCTGGTAATACTGGCATCCCATTCATGTTAAAAACATCAGTCCTTAGTTACAGTTCCATCCAGAAAACACACATTTTAACTGTCTCTGCTCGGTTGTAGAGTCGGTGGCTTCACGTTTCTCCATGACCTCCAACATATTCACCTTTTCTGTGAACAGCAGCAACACCTCCGGTAGATAATATATCCCATTTTCAGATTCCGTTTTATCTCCAGCTGTGATGAACTGGCGGCTCATCCAGGGTGCCCAGCCTGGACACCCTCCAGACCCCCGCGAACCCGGACAGATTGAGCGGTTACAGATAATGACTGAATGGAGTCGTCACCTTTAAGAAGAACGCTGGCTCTAAAAGGAGGTCTACCCCCAATACTTGCCTGATCTACCCCTAATTAACCTCCCTTGAAACATTTCTGCATCGGCATCTACTCATGGATGGCCAACTTAATTTGACATTTGGCCATCTCGCTAAACATGGTTGCTACATATGGAATAAAAAGGTACTCTGATTCCATCATCCGTTAGACATACGCCAGCTGGTATCGGGTGTCTCTCGCATGAGAAGACCTGTTTGTTCATATCTATCTTTGTCCAAATGTTGACTGCAGCTTTTAATGACTCTCGGCGGTGTAGCTCAACTTTTAGAAAATAAAGGCAGTACAAGAGTTGGAAATGTAATTTTCCTGTTGCATATCTGTTCTGCAGCTTCAAAAAGTCAGTCTCCGGGAAAACGTCATCGCACAAATAAAGTCCTCCGAAGCAGAGAAACTCAATAACTCGTGAAAACTTTCATGGTCAGGGGATGATAATTGAGCAGAACCTGGGAGGTTTCAGCGCCGCTTCGGAGCAAACGCTCCATTGTGTTCGATGAAACGCAACAATGGCTGGTCTTACAGTGGGAACGGCTCGGCGTGATGACAAAATCGAGGCCAAAAGTTTTGTTAGGCAAAGTGGGGATAAAATAAAATGCAAAAGAAAGACTTCAAAATTATAATGGAAGTTTATTCTTTTTACTAAATCCATTTTTTTTGCAGCAGTGGCTATAAACTTAAATTATTATCTTTCCCAGGTTTTAATACCTGCCTCTGATCAGGTGTCTCAGCTGTGATCAAACAGTTGTGACAGGTGGCGCCGTGTCTGCTGAAAGGTGTGGGAGTCACAGTTTGAATGTCTGACAAACACCCTCATTAGCCAATTAGAGCCAAGCCTGCTGCTACACACTCCACCTGCTGCAAGCCATTCTATTGTTTCATAACATTTTTGGGACAAAATAAATGCAAACACTGTCTTATTCATCAATTATTCATGCCTGCTCATCTCTCTCGCTGTCTTTCTCCCTCACACACACACACACAGACACACACAGACACACACACACACACACACACACACACACACACACACACACACACGTGTACAATGGTAGTTTTCCCGCTCCCGCTCTGGCAAATTGAGTGTTCTACACCTCCGGTTCATCTTGCAAAATATGCGAGCCAAGCTATGGTTTCATCCAGGTTTCCCTTTTCCCCCCGCTCGTTCTTCTTGTTTTTATCTTTGTGCATATAGCCGTGAAACACAATGAGCAGCTAGTCCAACAACGGACTGCAGTGCCATACTTGTGAGATCTCAGCGTCTGGGACTGGGTTTTTTTTTGCCAGAACTTGCAGTGCGTGGGATTAAAGGAGTAAGAGAGACCAGATTGGTTTAAATGTGAGAGCCATGTCTCCTACAGATCAAAATGGGAAATTCTTGTCTTCTTTGTCCATCTCGTTAACTGATGTAAGAACAAACACACACACACACACACACACACACACACACACACACACACACACACACACACACACACACACACACACACTCATGCAAATTCTCATCCTGTTCATAATCCACAGTGACACAGACACAAACAAAATAATAGCTTATTTATGCTTATCTGTTTTCTTTTTTCTTATGCTTATGGTGGGGGTTTTGGTGGCAGCAGGCTAAGAAGGGTATTCGAGACGTCCCTCTCCCCAGCAACTCTCCAGCTCATCCTGGGCGATCCCATGGCAATTCCAAGCCAGATGTGATATAATGTCCCCCCAGCGAGTTCCGGGTCGACCCCGGGGTCTCCTCCTAGAGACCCCAGGTTAGCGACCCCGGGTCTAGTTAGACTTGGCAGGAAAACCTCCAAAGGGATGCCTTCTAATCAGATGCCCGAACTACCGGCTACTTTTTAGGATGTCCGAGGTCCGGTACCTAGAAAGCTGAGCCCAGACCCCCTACAGAGGGAGATCATTTCAGCCGCTTGTATCCTTGACCTCATTCATTCCCGTCACTACTCACAGCTCCAGACCAAACTGGTAAATTTCCGAGCTTTGCCTTATGATCCATCTTCCCCTCATTCAAGAACAAACAAAACCAAGAAACTAAAGCTCCTCTGCAGGAGGCAGAGACTCGACCCAATTCGAGATGGGCCAAAGCAGTGTTTTCTGGCAGACAGCCGCGGCCTCCGATTCGGAGGTGCTGACTGTCACACCAGCCGAATAAAAGCAGAGTAATATATTTTAATGGTTACCTCGCCGTTAAAAAGCAGTCTACCGAACAGCTGGCGGGCCTCGTCCAAGCCTCCTTCCAAATACACAGCACCTGGAAGAAAACACATCAGAACAACAAGTTATTGAGGATGAAGGAGGAAAAAATAAATGTAATAAATGTTTAATCAGCAGGAGCGGTCAAACCGCAGCATTCTCTACAAGTCTTTTTTTCCATAACATGTCAAGCCAGTGCCCAACATCCAGAACTACATAAATCTAAAGCAGCTTTGAAAAAGCACGACGGTCCAGCAGAGCATCCGAGCTGGAGCAAAAAAATCTCTGGCAATTCTGAGGCAATTTCAGACCCATTCTCCTAATGGGAAACGTAAAATTAACTGAACTCCGCAATGAGTTATAATTGCTTTATTAAAAGTAGGAGTGCAATTTTATTGCTCCTTCGGCAGAGAAATGACCTGAGGCTCCCTCGCGGACCCGCCTCCTTCTTTTCACAGCGGCAGCCGAGGAGAGGAGAAGGAGGAGAATGGGTTGCATCGCGCCGCTGAAATAAACCCGTCCAAGGTCACATAAACACCGTACTTGGATTCAGAGTGGCGGACGGAGTCTGCGTCTCGTGCTCGGGTATGAATGGGCCTGACAAAACGTGTATAATGTGACGCAAAGACTTTATGTTCAAAGATTCTGCACAAAATAATGTCCCCTTTGTCATTCGCCTACACACTCAGGCACAACTTATATGTGCTGCGGTCGTCCAGGCAGTGAATCTAATTTAAATTGTGAGGGTAAAACAACATTTATATAGGATGTGCATGAGTCAAAACACACACACGCACACACACACACACAAACGCGAGATAGGAGAAAAAGAAATCCTGTAGAGGATCGGTCTGGAATTGCAGGAGAGGGCGAGGAAACGAGAGCAGGGGTCTCATATCTGTGTGAGAGTCGTGCTGCAGGAGTCAACTCTTCTCCGCCGCGTGTTCTCCTTGTTGTCTACCTCCACTGTTTCTGCTCAAATCAGCGCGACTATCATGGTGTCTTTAAGCGCCGTACAACTTCGGACCATCACACTTAGGGTGGCTCATTCAATTTGGGAGGCAATAACCACCTGGCAAATTGGGTCTACGGTCGTGCAGCGGTTTTTATTATGTGCATAAATGAGGCGGTGGAAACGGGGCGCGGTGCGGTCGCAGGACTAAATGCGCAAACTGCTTTCATGGACGACATCAAAAACATATGAGGGATTCATCATCTGGGGAGGGAAACTGCTTTCAGATGGCTAACAGGCCATTTACACACACGGGCCCAAACAAACAGTGGAGATGCATCCTACATAACTGCCACCATAAAAAACAAAATACAAACAAACCGCCGCGCACAAAGACAAATAAAATGCCCACCCACTCGATCTGCCTTTCATGCCCTTTACTTCTAAACCGTGTGGGAAATTACTGCCAGCTATTGCCCAAATGTTCGTAAAATTTGATTAAGCCTGACGACTTTGTCCCACCCCACCGGCTTCTTTGGCAAGTGATGGGCTCCGGCTGATTTGGAGGCCCTTGACAAGTTTAAAAATCTATTTGGGTGATAAAAGAATGGGAGGAGCTTGTGGATTGATACAGCAGCAGTCACCGCGGGGGGGTTTCTTGACTCAATAATCTGTACATTTAAACTCTCCTCTATGTGGTCGACACACAACACGCAGCTTAAGCTCTGGCAGATGTGCACCAGCGAGCGCGGCCCACCGTAATCTTCGCATTACAGGCCGCGCGTCTCGCTGAGGCCGACCGCAGCGGGCTGTCGTGATGGGAGCGGTTCCTCGCAGGAAGTTTCCCACCAGGCATCAGCGCCGATGTTTGTGGTTTTACAATAATGTGCTCGGTTCTTGATGCTGCTACCCGGCAGATGTTTTCTCTGGAGACCAGCTGCACTCCCCCCTCGGATGGAGTTGTGAATGTCTTTCAACTCATAGATTTTTATTCATGTGTTGGCTTTGATGATATGGGGGGGTGGGTGGGGCCGACCGAGCGGTTTTTCTCCCATGTTTTGATGACACGGCAGATCTGTGAAGTTCCCCAAATGGAGGCATCAAAGTTGTGGAACCTCTAAGTTTTTGGTTTCTTATTAGATTTTTAAAAACTTTTTTTCCAAGAGGAAGGAGGTGTGGGGTTAGCGGGGAGGGAGGAAAAGTACCGGGGGAGCCCCAAGAGATTTCAAAAGGTATTAAAAATCTCAAAGCAACACCTTTGGTGTCAATCAAAGAGGCCCGTGGATGAAGAAACCACGATATGCATTTAATTCTAACGAGAACACTCTTGACAAGGAAGCTGGCCGTGCAGAAAGTGTGCCCCAAAGCCATTCCATCAATTGCACAACTTGCTGCAATCATTAAACGGAGATCTTTGCTTCACGGCGCAACCCCCCCCCCTTTCACACACATATCAGTCTGCAAAGTTGTAGCTGACGCCCCGAATACACGCAAGCCCACAAAGACGCTCAAACCCAGTCAACTGGCAATTTACATGCTAGCATCTCTCCACAGTTCATTTGGCAGAATCATCAAGGCCCAGCCAAATCACTCAAATTCAAACCGCCGAGTTGTCCGACCTGCCAAGGCAACCAGCACAACAAAGTGGAGGCCAAGGTGGGAGGGAATCCTGACAAAATATGTGTGTGAGAACCTCCACTACTGCAGTGGAGAAGCTAGAGTTTGATGCCTTTTAGAAAAACCTCCACGGAGACGTGATCAATTCACAAACGTCAAGTGTCGAAATAGGAAGATGGGAAATGGAGGAACGAACGGACATGAGAGGCTCGGCGCTCCATCGACGGAAAATACGCCACTTTAATGCAAAAAAAGGAAAGTTCTGATCCGCAGCTATGATCATGAACTCTGGGTATTTGGAGAGATTGGTCTCCGCTGTAGGAAGGGGGGGCCGGGTTGAGTTTCTGCTCCTTCAGGTCTAAAGAAGCAAGTTCATGTCGTTCCAACATCCGGTTAGGGCGGCTTCTGAGCACCGCCCCTTCTGTTTTGCGGCGTGTCTACCTGAGAGGAGAACAGGCCCAGAGGTCCCTGGAGAATCACGTATCTCATGTAGCCTCAGGATTTTCAAAGAGTTCAATCAGAGGGACACCTGGAACACCTTACATAGCATTTATTGTGCTGCCACCGCGATCCAACCACAAACAAGTACGACTTCCTCCAGAGGTTAACCTCAGACAAGCAGATGATTCCAACTTTGGACGAATGAAGCCGCCACCACAATCCGACCGTGGATATAAGTAGAACAGAATGGATGGACTGATGGGTGGAAGTCTTTGTAAAAGTACTTTTGTTTAAAGTCTTTGCCCGAATGTCTTAAGTTCTCACTTAGAATTTTAAAGAAGTAAATAGCATTTATAAATAAAAAAGCTCTGCACATTAAATTTGTTTTTAAAGCTGATTATATATTGCTTGGGCAAAACCATCTTTACACGGTTCTGGGTTCCGAGGGCCCAGTCCCTCAAGGCTGACAGTCTGCCTGGCACCGCTGGCATTAGTCGATCCCTGCTGGTGACTTTTCATCTCGCTGAATTGGCCTGCGAAGGCGCCCGTTGATTACAACTCACTCTGATTGGTTGTTCAGTGGAGCAAATCGATGCCCAAGAAGGGAGTCGACAAACTGCCAGCTTCTCATCAATCATTCAAATGTGGGCAAACATTTTCGTTGCAAATCCCAACTACAGCGACTGAAGACCAAATGAAAACTATCAAATTGATATGCGAGGATTGAAAACAGTCGTTGAGCGAAGCTTCATCATAACAGCAGTCTGTAAGTATAAACTTAGAATACGGACTAAAACCTGCTGGCATGCAGAATTATTTCCTCAAATGCAGGCGCAGGTCTTACCGTCTGATCGCCAGCCATGCGTGTTCGAGTTCAACTTTTGGAGGCGGGGCCTTTTAATGTTTTGTTTTGGTGTGTCGGCGACTTAATAAATGATGATGTTTGTTTTCCCTAACTTTGAAGTGGACCCACAGCGTAATGGAGCCCAACTGTATAGTGATGAAGTGAAAACTCCACCACGCAAACCTGATAGGACTCAAAGAGAAGAAAGTTTCCCTCCACGACCGTGTTGCGGGTGTGAGATCGCTCATGGTCAGACACAGCCAGCCACAAATGAAGCCCCACATCTGTCATAAGTCTAATTCGGACCGCCAGTGACTGTACAGTGTTATGTTTAGGAATAGAATTCCAATGTCTGTGGGTTTGCAGTGACCAATAAAAACCCAGAGTCAGGGGCATATGAAACACCAGCGGCTGACAGTCACATTAATAACCTAGAATGAATTATTCAAAAACGCTCCGGCTCTAATCCATCAAATAATATATTAAGCCGCTCCCTCTCAGCTCGATGGGGGCTGAAACAGCAGACGGACAAAGAAAGCTGAGCATTAAAAAGGCAGCAAAAATAGATTATGATAATAATTAAATAAACCAAACCAAAACAGGCAAAAAATGCAATTTCTCACCCCAGCAGTGACAATGGCAGACTGAGTGCATTGTGACATCAAACATCTTACTTTTCAAAAGTGAGGCTCGGAGAGGGGGTGAGATGGAGAAACAAAAAAAAAAGACAAAAAAAAAATAAGAGAGCGGGAGAGAGCGAGAGAGAGAGAGTACGCAGGAAGCCAACTCTACCGCCGCTACCACCGTAGCAATTAACAAAGGGAGCGGCGCTCGCTCAGTGAATACACCGGCTGCATTGTGTATGAATCTGATATTCAGCAAGTGAGAGATAATCCTTTCTCTCCGTTCTTTTAATAGGAAGAGCTTAGAGAGGGCCCTCACAAAGGTTCACCATCTGTATCCCCCCATGGCTCCCGGCGGCGTATAATCCACAGATCAACTGTACAAGGAAATTAGGGCCATAAAAACAGAGTGGGACCTCTTTTCTTCCCCGCTCAATTCTTTTCAAACTGTTTGGTAGGAGAGGAAGCGACGTGGCTTATCAGTGAGGAGGACCTGAGAGGGAAACGGGAGGGCAACAGGCATGCCGGGTCTCTATGAATAAGCGGAGGGAGAGCGTGGCGGTTTCTAAAGACGGAGAGAGAGGTAGAGAGGGCGAGACGGAAAAGTCGGGGAGGGTGAGAGAGAGACGGGGAGAGACAGGAGTTGGTGGTGGTGGTGGTGGTGGTGGTGGGGGTCTTACGGAGGTGAGGAATGGGAGGCGTGCGGGCCAAAAGAGCCCAAATGAGAATGGCCAACTCCGGCAGAAGTTAATGACAGCGGATCAGAAAAGCAAGATTTCCATTCAACCACTTTGAATTATTCAGGGTAGCAGGGCACCCATTTGCATTTCAGATGCCTTTGCTTTCCATTCCTCCGTTGCTCTCCCTCCGTTTTACGCCTCTCTCCCGGCGCTCTCCCTTTCTCCCGGATCCGTCTTGAGCGAGGGGAATGGCCCTGCCTCGGGGTGAGCAGATAGACACATTCTGCGCTCTGCGGAGCGAAAGCTTTGTCCATGCAAAGCAGGAGATTATCTACCGTTTCCTGACAAAGCCCGGGTTCAACGGTCACCGTGGCAGAGAAACAAATAAAACAGGGGTCAGGAAACTCGCACGGTAAGCTGTTAAAGCTAACCGCCGGGGCCGCGTAAATATTACCAGCGTGTCATATTCCATCACGGCGTTCAGAAAAGGGAGCCGTTTTGAATTCCACGCTGGTTCACGCTCGAGGAAAGGAACCGTGTTGAAAAGAAAAAAAGAATATAAAAACGGCGGCGCTTTCAGACAACGGCAGCAACACGTCTGCAAAAGCGTGCGTCTATTGATGTGGCGCCTGCTGCTGTTGCAAAAGTGGTGGTTTGACATATCTGTCAGAGGGAGAGGACTGCGTGAGGAAGAAATGACAGCCTTTTGTGTGCTCCCCCCCCCCCCGTACCATCCTGTGGCACGTTCCAGCGATCAAGGTTTGCTTTTGCGAGGAGGAGGAAAGGCTCTGCTTTGTGAGAAGACTTGGGAGCCAGGAAGAGATGACAGAGTGACAGGATGACTCATCATCTTTCACCTAATAACACCCAAAGTCAAGATCACACGAGGAAAACGGAGAGATGGAGGAACGCAAAGAGTAGAGTAAGTCGGTGACGGGTTTTTTTTTTGGGGGGGGGGCTGCTCAGTGACAAGCTCTTAAAGGAGTCGTTTGAGCTATATAAGAAAAAAACGAAGTGAATATGACAAAAGTCTTAGTGAAAGAAGCAGGCAACTTCAGACGCCACTGTCAATGCAGAAGATTTCTGCATTTGTGAATCTGTGTGTGTGTGTGTGTGTGTATGTGTGTGTGCTTTCGACCCTTTACGTAATCTGAAAGCCATTACAAAAGGATGCTCTCTGACAGCGGTTTTCTCACAGGTTCCTTTTCAGCAGCATCCCTGTTAATTCATCACTTTTATTTACTTCAAAATCTGAGGAGGAGGAGGAGGAGGAGGAGGAGGAGGAGGAGGAGGTGGTAAAAGGCAGGAGAGGCATCCAGTGACGACGCCCTGCTGACTTGCTCGGGTGTGTGCGGCGATGACGCGGCGACAGCATAGATTATGACTCCGTCTCGGCCGATAATGAACCCGTAACAAGAACTGGGCCCCGGGGCTGAGTGGGGGCCTGCGGTGCCAGTCAGCGCTTTCCCCGCCGCTCGTTGATGTTTCGCTGCCGAGGGAGGGAAGCGTGGAGAAGATCTCTCTAAAGCCAACCACTTTCTGTATCTTTCATCAGGGGAGCGCGGCGATGGCTGAACCGGTTCAATCAAGATGGTGATAAGATGAGGAAAGCTGCCGACTCTGCAGCTCTCCGGGAGCGAGGCCTCGGCTTTGCGCTACCGGTGGCGACGGATTGAGAGAGGGAGGCCGTCGCCACCAGGGCAATTTTGTGTGTGTGGGCGGGGTTTCCAGCGCGGGGTCCTAATCGCTGCACAAACCCTATCAGGGAGCTGCCAGGGAGGAGAGTAGTTAAAGCTTGTGTGTGTTTGCTGTGGGTAGAGGAGAGCAGTGCGCTGGGAATTGCCCGTCCAGCCCAGAGGTCAAAACACATCTCCTTAGATCAATGAAGCCGTCTGATGTTTCCAGGGGCATTATGGGAGATCCGCTGCAGCTATTTACTCAGCTTAACACACACAGACCTCGACCCAAATAACCAGAGATTTGATTCAGTCCAGAAAAGGAGGCCTGCGCTGAAGCGAAACAAGACCTACGCTCCCGTGTCCGACAGCAAGGGTTAGATCTCTGAGAAACCCCCGATCCCCTGCGTTGTACAAGCAAATCCTCTAGTTGAATGCCTCAAATCTCCTTTCAAATGAGTTAAATGTGGCCAACAGTGAAGTAGTTATGTTTGAAAAAGTGTTGTTTTTTTGGTAAAATAGCACCCCCTCGTGAGTAAAGTACGATCCATTCAAATAGAATCTCCTCGAATCCATTCATACGTACCAAAGTTTGACAAAACTGGACCAACGGTTCACAAATTAGAGCCGGTAAACTGTGATTTTGGAGATAAAGCTCCCCTTAGTGGCAGAAATATGCAGCCAACCTTTCCCAAAATAAATCTAATTCTTCCTCACACAAAGCTCTATGTGGGAATAGAATTTGAAAGGGATCGCTGAAGTCGCTTTTACGTTATCGCGTAAACACAAAGGACCTGCGGCGGAGTATCCTGGACGTTCGGGGAATACAAATAATAAACCTGCTGATGTCTGCGTCGTGTTTGTAAGAGCCGAGAGACGGGATCTGTTTTCATGTACATCGATCGTTTTTAGAAATAGATTTAGATATTTATTTCTCTCAACAAGCATTTTCCCCCTTTTGTTGTTGTTCGGTGCAGCCAATCAGCCCACTTCCCCTCCGAGCCCCCGCGGGGAACCTCACCGATCAGAGCCTCAAAGCAGTTGGCCATGGCGTGCCGCAGGTCCGACTCGCGGCACAGATCGGGTCCGTGAGCGTAGAGCATGAAGCGATCCAACTCCAGTTTCTGCAAAAGACAAACACATTCATATCAACGCGCCGACACCTCGGTAATAGCCTCCTGAAAAAGTAATAGCATTTTTTTTTCTTTTTCGTTTTTTTTCTTTCTTCGGCTCTCAGTGGAAAACAAGGTAAGAAAAAAAAAAAGGGGGTCAAAAAACTCCGGGGAAATGAAAAAGATCGCCTGCCCTTGCTGGAAAAGGTTCTACTTCATGGCACTGACAGATGTGCTCATGTGTTGTCCAGCTGTGGCGTGATGCACTAAGCTGGCGCAGTAGGAAAATGTTCAGATGTGTGCAGAAAATGACACACACACTCACACACACACACACAACACACACACACACACACACACACACACACACACACACACACACACACACACACACACACACACACACACACACACACACACACACACAGACACGAGAGATAATCCCAAGATAAATTGTAAAATAGTTCAGCGTTGACCTTCATTCTGTCGGAGAAGTGAAGAGGATCACTTTTACAACCTCACACATTAGAATATCCTTCACCTCCGCTGTGTTACTATAAAACTATTCATAATCCAAACACACACACACACACACACACACACACACACGAGTTATTCTAATACCAATGTCCTATTTATGCCTGTGGCACCGGGTTTACATCATATCTCCATTATTACCTCCCCGTCTTCCTCACTCCCCCACTTGTTTGTGTTTGAACTGGAGCGTATATGTAGACGTTTGATTGTTTATTCATCAACAAGCTCTATTCAGAAGTTTGAGGCACGGCGGAAGAGATGATCACTTATTAATGTAGAATAGATCAATAAATGAACTAACAAATGCATAATTAAAGAGTATTTAATACATATCATCATCTCGAATACTATTAAAAGAGATCATTGTATACGTATCGTGTATTCAGCACGTGAGAAACCATGGTGACGAAAGTGTCCTTAAATGCCAGGAAGAGCTCCGTATTCACTTTTTCCTCTCGATTTTTAACTCCTGGACTCCTTAAGTTCTAGTTTTCAGCTTGTTTTGTTGCTAGGGAACTTAAGTGTCTCCATTATTCATAATCATGGCGCTTTAATAACCCGTCCTGCGCTACGCTGATCCAGTTCTGATGTCAGATTCTGCAAAAAGAAAAGTCTGTAGGACACGTCTCATTGCAAAACCTCATCAACAAAGTCCAGTCAGAGATTTGATGAGTGAAAGAGTAAAAATCTAAAATCAGAAAAAAACAAACATAAGCTTATTTATTTGCAAATGAGAAAAAAAATTACACCCATCCATCCATCTGTGTGTGTGTGTGTGTGTGTGTGGTATTTCTACGTGAGTTTTATATTGCAAGCCTCTGACGAGGGTCATCATTACAAAATCAATTTTTGTTAAAAATGTGGTTCATGGTTCAGTTTTATATCCCCCCCAAACCATTACGTTTACGGTCTGTGTTCTGTGGAATCAGAGGTGGGGGGAAAAAAATGAAAAATGGTCAGAACTATCCTACAGTCCCTCCTCGAGGGGTTCTGGTGTCGATTCCTTCACCGTTCTTAGGGTTTAGCCGTTATAACAGTGTAATTACCTCCGCCAACAAGAGCTGGAGGAGATCGATGTCATTTTTCTTTACTTCACTGGACCCCGTTGTGCTATGTTTGATCCTGTTTTAATTTTGTAAAATACGTTGTAACTTTTGACGAAGGTCTATCCTTGTATATACAAATATATATATAACTTCTTGAAGGGATTTCTGTGATATTTTGTGGAAAGCTCAGCCCTGGCGAGGGATGGGGGCATGTGATTAGATTTTGAAGCTTACTGAGAAACCTACACGAATCCAGGATTATACATTTTTAGATGAATCCCGCTACGGAGTCGCCATGACCCGCCTCCCACTGCCTCTGATTGGCTTGTCATGACAACCGAGTTTCTTCTGTAGTCGAAGTGAGGTGAGTCATGGCGTCGCTATAGTAGGATTTTCTTGGCGAAGGTATGTGCCCTCAGAATCCCCCCCATAGTTTCACCAGTGGGATTAATTATTTTTGTTTGTGGTTTTCTGTTTATTGCCTTTTTTTTGAAAAAGAAAATATATAGAGAGGGAGAAGAAGAAGGAGGTGAAGAGTAGAAAGGGAAAAGATGACAAATAAGGGGAAGGCAAAGACGGAGCAAGGAGAGGGAGAGCCGGAAAAACAAGAAGACAAGCAAGGGGGAAAAAAAACAGAAAAAGAAAGATGAAATGAGTTGCTTACTTGGCGTTTAATGTAAATAAGTGTTTTCATGTCTGGGACGGCGGGTCGGGGAAACTTTCCTGCAACTATTTCTCTGAGCCGAGTCAAAAGTAGCCCAAGTTGACTGCACTGGCAGCGCACCACAGACGGGCACCCGGCGAAACACAGTAAGGGTGCTATTTAATTGTGGCTGATAGCTGTCGGTGGTCCCACCCCCCGTGATTGCGCGCACAAATTAAATCACGATTCATAAATACTCCGGCTCAGAGGGAAGCCGTTCGGACTTTTTCCGAGCCTTCCCAGTGAAGTGGCCGATTGTGCCGTTGCTCGCTGAAGACATTTTTTTTTTCTGTGAAAGATAATTGCGAGTGTTCCTCAGCAGACTGCCTGAGAGGAGCCCGGTAAACAACTTGGCAACTTGGAGCACTGTATCACACTCACTTTAGCGTGAGCGGCAAATTGAAACAAGCCGAACTGCTACACAGCACTAATGCAGATTCGGGCGGCTGCATCTTTGTATTCAGCGGGGAGCAACATGAAAGATTGAAGTTTTTAATTGCTTTCTCTACATCACGGGACGATTATTGTTGTGTTCTTTGCAAATGTGCCAGTCAGTGAGGCTCGGCTGCGCAACGCTGCCAGCTAGAGAGAGACGGAGGGAAGCCAAAGGGGCGAGCGATAACAGGAACCGGGAGAGGACCTCCGGGGGACCACGCAGACCCCAGCTGAACTACTCTAGCCCTCCGAAACAACAACCTTTTAACTCCAATTACAACCCTGAGGGGACTAAAAAAGAGAAGAAGTTAGGCAGAGATGACAGAGACACATCGTTGCTCTGTTCCCCAGTGCCCCCTTAAGAAGAAGCAAAGTTGCGACGGCAAGACAGGAAACAAAAGGAATGTCTTCGGCTTGTTCTTTTGTCAGTTAGCAGACCCTCCTCTGGTTGGTCCTGCAGACGGAGAACTCCTTACGTCCGGGAGGAGGCGACTTTACCTTGGCGAGCATGGCTAAGTGCTGGTTCTGTACGATGGCTGTTCTGTAGGTGGCCAGGCCGCCCTCCTCTAAACTGGGGAAAAGGTAGTACAAGTGGACACTGTGGACAGAGAGAAGAAAAGTGTTAAGAACACCGTACAAGTTCTAGAGTTGGGAGACATGCCACTTTTTAATGCTGGTCATATTTATCAGTAACAGTTACTCCTCTGGAGCTTCGGTACATAAAATATCCTAATGGCTTCTCTTCTGTAAAGTTTCATGGATAGAACTTTTTCTTTCTAACATGGAAGCAATTGCTTAAGTGTCGAGTCTGAGGCTTTAATGGTGCCGGTGGTGGAGAGGATAAATAACCTTGAAAGCACGCCGAGGGAAACCTAAAGCTAAAATCTATCTTAACTCTGTCAATAAGCTAGCTTTGATCCGAAAGTCTCAAAAAGGCTAATGTCAGTTTTAGCTTGTTCAAAAAACTAATGAGTTTAGGCACCACCACATATCTTTGACAGGTGTCAGTGATAGCTTCTCTAACGAGCTAATGTCGATGTTAGCTTCTCCAACAGGTTAATTTCAATGTTAGCTTCTCCAACAGGCTATTATCAATGTTCAATGGCAGGTGTCAGTGTTGGCTTCTCCAACCAGGTAATGTGAAAGTTAGCTTCTCTAACAGGCTGATACCAGGGTTCGCTTCTCCAATTGGCTAATAAGAAGGTTAGCTTCTCTAACAGGCTAATGCCAATGCTGGCTTCTCGAATACACTAAAACCAAGATTTGTTTCTCCCGCAGACTGAGGTCAGAGTTAGCTTCTCCAACAGGACAACAACACGTCGTCAACATGCTAATATCAGTGTTAGTGACTCCAAATGGCAAACAATAGGTCTCCAACAGGCTAATGTCCGTGATAGCTTCTCAAACAGGCTAACAGGAGTGCTAGCTCCTCCAACAGACTAATGTCAGTGTCAGATTCTCCCAAAAGACCTGCAACAAGTACATTTCAATATTAGCTGCTCCAAAAGAAGCGGGAGCCTAACAACAATGTTCCTCCAAATGCAATGACGAGATTAACCTTTTAATAATAATATCTCAGAGTTCATGTTTTCCATGATTCAATCATATTTTAATTTTTTTGGTTTGTTTTGACATTGTGACCCTTTTTCAGAAACGGTCTACAGCATCAAAACTATGAATTATTCAGCCAGGATGTTTGTTTGTTTCCAAAATTCATATCCTAATATGCGGTTTTACAGTAATAGAATCGTTTTCCCGGCGATAAAAGAAATCCTAAATGCCATCCTAAACCGAGCAGAGAAAGGATTTCAGACTTTCTGCAGGTTTCTGTAACAAGGCCCAGGAGACCAACCAAAATAAGAAAGTGTCATGAAGAGAAGCCGGTGTTCAACCTTTCTAAACCCTACCGTTAGATGGAAATTGTTAGATATTTGTTCTATGCTGGCCTCCTCCTGCATTGGACATATTCTTTCCCCAAGACCACCTAATTAATTTTTCAAACATATCCAGCCTTCCCCGGTCCACGCTGGAGCCCCAGAAATGGCCTCAAACGCTTCAGTAGCTCCACAGCTGGGTTCCGGGCGAGCGGGTTCCATTTTCATTACGGTCCGGCGTCTCCCTAACCGCAGCGTATCATTTGATTTCATTTGAATTAGAGCAGGCCATTGAATTCAGTCATTTCTAATCAATGGGAAGGGAGGAAAGCAGGTGGCGTTCGGTTTTCCAAATTCACAAGAGGTCTATTTGTCAGGCTGTAGTGATCTTCCAGGGAAAACAAAGCACTTGGAATTGAGGAAAAAACGCTTAGCGTAATGAAAAATAATTAGACGTGAGACGTTTGGTGTGCTGGCAAAAAGTGTCCGTCGCAGGAAACGGCTAACTGGGCCGCTCAGGTGAGAAGAATTTCGGCGGTGGGTAGAGTATTCAAATCTGTGCCGCGGAAATACTTCACTACAAATAAAAGAACCTGGATTGAAAACGTCAGACGAGTAAAAAGTATTTAGTTATTAAAACTTTCTTTAAGTATCCAAAGTAAAAGTACTCGTTTTGGAGTGAAACGGAGAAAAGTAACTGGTAACTACAGCTGTCAGATGAATGTTGTTGAAAAGGAAGTACAATATTTTTTCTGCTGAGATTTAGTTTAGTAGAAATACAAAGTTGCATCGAACGGAAATACTTCAGCGAAGGAAAAGTATCTCATGTGTGTACTTAAGTGCAGTACTCGAGCAAACGTACTTAGTTACTATCCACCTCTGTTTATACCTCACTTTTAATAATCAGGATCAGTTTGGGCCCTAAAGACACCTGAGATTAGAGATTAGAAAAGGACGTGGCCGTTAAATCTGTTCACCTGAACTAACCGTGAAAAAGTACCTCACTTATCCAGTGAATTAAAAAAGTGCTGGTCGAACTCGGCCAAACTTTGGGCCTAAAATAAAAAATGCAAACCGTAAACGTTAATACTTTAAAACTTACCTGGAATGACACGACTCCCTGTAACGTAATATTTACTTCTTAAAGGGGAATATGGCCAATATTGCAGCCAGACTCGTGTTTTTTACATCATCTGCAGACCCTTTTAAGAAATTACCCTGCCGTGCCACCCACACCCCGAACCCCACCCACCACCCCCACACACCCCGCTCCTCACAGCTAACTCCTCCGCGTTGGGAGTTATCCAAATGTGCAAAATCTTCTGTCGGCTGGACAGCAGATAGCCTCTAAGGGCAGCGAGCATCGGAGGTGCACAAGGCACTTGGTCGGATCTGCTCCCCATTTAACCGGACAAGAGGCTGATAAATAATTCAGAGGGCCGGAGCGCAGGCCAAGCATGTCTCGTCAGACGCTAACAATCAAAGAAGGCAGCCGAGGGAGGGGCGGGAGGGGGGGGGCAAAACATGCCTGAAGATATCCAGAGAAACAGAGGCTAACCACCTTCTTTGTAACCCGGTTCTGGCTGCTTAAGTTGGTGAGGCGGTGTCCTGTGTGACCCAGTGTCAGCTCCTTTTAAGGTTTAATCCCCCCCCCTGAGTGTGCAGCGTTGTGGAAGTGTTAGCTTTGAGGGTTACGAATTACATTTTGTTAGTAGGAGTCATGCCGTCGGACAAATAGACTCTTCCTTTTTTTTTTTTTTCATGGGTTTTTGTGTTCCTGCGAGTAAAGAGGAAACAAGAGCGGACCCTTTTTTCCCCACTCGCTCTTTTCCTCTGGTATTATGCAGGCGCGCTACGCCAGCGGGCCCCTTCTTTGCTAGGCAGAGTGTGAGATTGATAATAGCTACGTATAATTAGCACCGCGCTTAGGTAAGTGGCGGGCAGCAATGTCCGCACTCACCTGCGGGAGTCAATAACGCAGTCGGCATTCTAGACAGCGCCTCCAGACAGCTAATTACAAGCTGTCATGGAGAATTTCAGAGTCTTAAAAAGGGGAGGGGGGGCAGAAATATTACCAATTACTAGTAAATCACTCCCTTGAATGAGTGGAACGTATTGGATATGGTTATGACAGACACTGCCAGACAATGGGTAGAGAGAGGGAGGGATGGAGTGAGAGGGTGAGAGGGGCACAAGCGCCTTGAGGGGGCGGGGGTTTGCGGTCTGCTTCGGTTAGCCGCCGCGTCTATCAAAGACATGAAGGCTTCTTCTCACCTGGTGAGGAACTCGACAACGGCATCGCCCAGGAACTCCAGCCTCTCGTTGTGGTTGATCCTAGGGGGGGGACGAGGGGACAGAGGAAGAAGTAAGAAGAGAGGAAAGGCTTCGTCCTCGGATCAGCGCTGGGAGAATAACAGCGGCTCACATTCAATAATAAGTAGACGTTGCCCTTAAAATTAGCTCATCTCATTTCCCCAGAGACATCCCATCCTTTCACAGTTAAAGTTAATTTTCCTGTCAGCAGGCCTCCCGGGTAAATTAATCACAAGGCCGGTCCCTCTGATTGCTCCCGTGGTCAGTGATACTGTGAGCAGATATGCGCCCGCGGGCGGCCCTACCTCGAGGGGGACGGGTCATCTTGCCCCAGACGAGACATGATGTTAATCAGTGTGTTGATTCCTGCGGACAGAACCCCAGGGTGGAGAGGTGAGTCACCGGAATAGACAGAGTGGTGATTTAACGGTGAGCGGGGGTTAGGGTTAGAAAGCCCAAAAAGAAAGTACCCACCCTTCTTCCTCATGTACATGTGGTGGACCTTCCTGTCGCCGTACTTGGGCTGGCGGATGCCGCAGTTGGAGAGGGAGTTGCGGGCATGGTCGGGGTTCATGCCGAAGTTGAGGTGGTGACTGGGGTGAGTCATGGCCAGCTGGGGGGGGGGAGAATAAGGAAGATAGTTATGCATCTTTGTGACTATGTGGAACAATCAAGTTGCAGTTTACATCCATGAATGTCATAAAAGTGCGTGAGAGCTTAAGAGTTTATAGCAGTGTAATAACATGTAATAACTGTTTTTTTTGTGTTTTTTAGTGTTTTAGTATTACGTGTCTGCATTACTATTACTGCTGCAGTAAAAATGAAGGACTATGCAGTAGATTGATATGTAAATGTACGACATGGATGTCTATATCTGTGTAGACAAACATAGATTACTGTGATGGAATGAAGAGAGGCTGAAAACTGTAAACGGAGGATTCCACATCGAGCTCAGATCTACACGAGTTTCCGTGTGGAGAACAAAGATTACAACCACGTGTCACCATTTCAAAATGCCACCAAATGTGAGGAATGGTTACAATCTCATCCTCTCTTCCTGATACACTGTGCTGGATATGGGCAGAAAATGTTGTTTTGCGGAACATGATGTCATGGCGAATTTAGTCTTTGACCTTTAAAATGTTATCCTATAAGATAACAATGTGAAAATGTGTCGTGATTATTGCCTTTGGCAAGGAGCTTATGATTTTTACCCCGGTTCGTTTGTTTATCGGTGTGTCAGCAGAAAAACTACAGAGTGGATTTCCTGGAAACACGGTGGGAGGCGGGCTCCAGCAGCAGAATGGACCCCACTGAATGTTGGTATGTAAACATCTCCGCTCACATTACTAGAGTATAGACTTTATTTTCACATTTTGTAGAGAATTCTCTGCTGATGTAATGTAGCACACAAATAAAGAATGGTTAATTGTCAAACGAGTATAATAAAAAAAAATAATAATAGTAAAAAAAATTCAATATATAATAATAATGATCATAAAAATAATAATTACATGTTTTATTTGTAGAGGGCCTTTTCAAAAAAAAAACCCTCCAAAGCGCTTAAGAGGCACAGGAATGAATATCAGATATGAAAATACAAATATAATCAGCTCAAATGACCCAACACTGATTAGACATTAAAAAGAACATTTGAACAGGTGAGAGCCGGTTGGAGTGTTTAGAGAAACAGTGAATGAATGTTAGACGCTCACTTGACAAAGCTTTTGCCCTCTGTGAGCCGAGCAGGATCCGATTCTGCACCGAAGATGAAGAAACTCTCTCACACCTTTCTGACACCAAATGGGAGCGAGCGACAATTTCTGCCACCTTTCCAAGTCCAACATTCATGTGAGCGAGAACAGCCTGAAAGCCTCCAAGGGGAGATTGTGTGCACCCTTCTACCGGTATTTTGGCGCCATTGAATCTCCCTCTCTCCGCCAGTGGGGCAATTATTTGGAGAGGATATTTATCTGACCCGTCAAAATTGTTAACAGGTATTCCTTGAAGCAATCCATAGTTTCTCTCTGAAGAATCCGAGTTTAGAAAGATCTGGCAACCCTTCGCCGGTCAACTACCAAACAAGAAATTGACTGTCTTCCTCCCTTCTTCATCATTTGTGCTGTTTTTTTCCCCGTTACATCCTTACACTTTGACGGGAGTGAGCTTGTGTTTGGATAATTTTAGTTGCGTATAAGTGTAAGTGTATTTCCCTGCATATGTCTTTAAAGGTTTATATTTGAATATTTTCCTTTTTTCTTTCATAAATTATATCTGGAGGGGGAAATTTACAAATGAAAAGATGAGATTGAATGTTTAATATTTTTGTCTTTGTACAGTTTTCAATTGAAGATTTGTCAAAAAGGCGCAAATGACGGCCAACCAAATCTGACATGGCATCCAAACATTCATTTCTTGGAACCGTTGGTTTCTGGTCACTTAAAGCCAGTGTACACACAGTTCCCCAAAAAGCCAGACAGCGTCACGCCATCATTATCACAGCCTCGCCGGGGACTCATCCCATCCTTTTCCTCCTTTGGTGACTGAATAATTACAAACAGCCCAAGCAAATCACTCTAATAATGTTGGGTCAGCAAAATCGCTCCGGTCGCTGGATTTAAGCGAGCCACGGGGAGAAACGGCGAGTGTCCCTTGTGTCTCAGTCGCGGCAAACTTTTTTACAAAACCTGAAAAATTAATGGCTTGAACTTTGAAAAACCTGTAAAGGGAGGCAAAAAAGTGAGAATTTTAAGGCAAAATTGGCCCTGAAGGAAAAGCATTAGTCCACATTCAGCTCCCTTTGAAACGAGGGACAAAAACTGCTGTGCCTGGAAAGAGCGCCGCCGCTGAATATCTCTGACTCACCGAGGGAAGGAAAAAAGGAGAAAAAAGGAAAAAAAAAGGGAGATAGGGCTCAGTAGGATATGTCGAGCCTTTATCAATCTTACATTAGGAGAATGTTAATCTCAACCGCCCGAAAAAACTGCAACTCCTCTCCCCCTGTGGGCTTGCTCCTCAAAACGCTTGTCTCCCCGCAGCCAACTTCAAATCAATTTCAAGCTCCAATGAGATATATATGTAAATCGTTAACAGTGAGCTTTCAATATTTAGAGTTGCTCAAGAGGCCTTCCACTTTGTGGTGGACGCAGAACACGGAAAGGACAAATTCAACAGCAATCGCGTCCTCGTTTTTTTTTTCCGTTGGTGTCTGTGTTTAAGAGGAATTGAAGGATATATAAAAGAAAAGAAAAAAAAAAAGCTATTTATTTAACCTGACGTTAAAAAAAAAAAAAAGAAGAAGAAAGAAATCTGGCAATTCTCAGCACCGTGTTGACAGTTTGATCAAAACACAACAAGCACCACAACCACTTCCAATTTCAACCTTCCCCCCATTGTGCGATGTCAGACACCCGTCAGCGGCTGCCTAACACACCGCCTGAACTGCGGAGTTCGGTACCCTAAAGGAAATGCATCAAGCAAAATACATCAGCTATTCTGTAAACACCGCAGGTCCTTCTCGGTTTAAGGACAACAACCGACAACAGTATCGGCTTTTAAGCTGAATCTGCAGGGAGGATTGACGTCTGCAACTGTTCCTGTCAACATAATGACTGCGCAAAGTATCAGAGGGATTTGGATTTAGTGATCACTGCCTCAGCTGCTGCTCAACTGCCTTTGGCTAAATGGGAATAAACATCATCGCTCAGTAGAGCCGCAGACTTTGACTGGAGAGTGTTGTTGCATGCGGGGGAAACGGATGGGCGCGCTGCCTGCTTGGCAAACGGCACTCAATATCATTACGGTCCGCTTCATTATTTAACGCAGCACACAGGTGAATAAGGATCCGGGAGGGGAGAAAAGGGTGGAATTTCTGAATCCACTTCATCGCCATGTCAATGAGATTACTTGGGATAAAATGCGGTACAGGGAAGAAAAAAAAAGGCATGGCGGTTGTCCTGACACAACACCGGCGTCTGTAACATAAAAGCCATTATTGTATATAGAGGAGAAGAATCTTGAGGTGTTCATGGATAACAGAACGTATACGAGGGGAAAGTACTTTCCTTTCTTTGAGGGTTTACCAACATGTGTTTGTCATCACCGTCCTCTCGCCGACCAGTTTTGTTTTTCAGGTTGATTTAGAGCATTGATCAACAAGCTGTTCCAAGTAAATGTTACTCATCATGTGTGAATAAAGGGCAAGACCTGCTGCTCCGAACTAAACCCGCGCCGTCGTCCTCCAACAGAAATGAAAAAAGGGGGAAATACGGATATGAGCGATTATTCCGACTATTTAAACGTTTCCACCGCAGAACGGCTGTCAATCACTTTCATCCAGTTCAAGTTTTGGTGCCTGAATCACAAAACATTTCAGCTTCATCTGCGCCGCCGCCATCCAGAGAATGCTTTGCATTATTAGCTAAAATCTAAGATTCAGATTCCCCATTTGTGACGAGACATAGTCAAACATTTGAGCAGGAACACCCGGAATTATTCCGAGCCAGCGAAACGGTATTCCGTACAGCCGTACTTGCACACTTGTAAGTAGGGCTTGTACTTGTGTACTTGGACAATCGCATGACTGGGAGTGCGTCGCGATGGATGACAAAACAAATGAAACACTCTCGACACGGGGAGCGCCGCATCCGCGAGGGCACACAAACAGGAGCGTGTAATATCAGAGGCGGGGCCGAGGACTTGTAGCGCTAAATTATTGAGGTCCTCTGTGATGCCTCTCATTCTGTCAGCATGGGTCAGAAGTGAGGAATGGGGATGAAGCAACAGGGGGGGTTGGGGAGGATTATGAGGGGCTGCTGGATGCAGGGACGAGGGAGCGTGCGGTGAGCGCGGCCCCCCTACCCTAGGTTCTAAATGTTAAATGTTTAACAGGGAGTCTCTCAGAAGAGGAGCTTCAAAAGGCTCCACAGGAGCTAGGTGGGGGTGGGGGTATGGGTGGTGGGGGTCCGGTAGAGCGCAGAGCCTCCTGCTCCCAGCCTGTTTTTTTTTTTCGTCAGATGCTTCAGGTCAGGATCACATGGCCTGCACTTTACCCGCAAAAGAACAGGTACGCTGCTGCTCAGGTAATGAAATCACCGCGGGGAAGAGTTTAGAGATTATACATTCACAACATATGTTCCTTTCATTCACCTCTGCGCTGCAAATAAAACACGCCGCGCAGAATGAGCAGGTTACCCGACACACCCAGCTCTCCGCTTCGCCCGGATGATCGGCTGCTCTAATCTCTTAACGGCAAAATACATGAAAAAAAAAAGAAAAAGAAAAGAGAAATGATTTCTAGCTCGTTTAAAACGGGACTGGTCGGTCATTTTCACATTGTATGAGTTTAAATACTTAAATAAACTCACGGTACTCTCACAAGTTGTGAGTGCGAGCTCTAAGTGTTGAGTGTGGGTTCAAAAATGTCCGAACTCTTAGGAACAAGGGTTCTGAGATTTTGTTTTCAATCGTGAGTTTGGTTGTGTACTGGTAAAAACGCAGCGACACTATATTCGTCGCAGGAGGGAGGTAAAAATAAATTTTGCTGCAGCATGTTGTGATATTGAGATGTTAGCTCGTGGCTGGCTCTGTGCTAGCTTTAGCCGCTCCGCTAACGTTGGTTTCTTGAAACTCGCCATGTTCCTGGGGGTGATTCATTTCGAGGGGTTTCTTTTAGTTTGTTGTCTGGAAAGTTTTTGGGGATTGTTCCTCCGCAGCTCACTTTGTCCTTACTGGTGTTACAAATGAAGAGCTTTGTGTTTTTCTTCATTCACAAGGAAAGATTTCCCAGCAGCTGAGAAGTTAATAGCCGATCCAAAAACAAAATAAGCCTCCCAGCGCCAATCGATTTCGGTTGGGGGCCCAACTTTTGAAAGCACCACTGTTACAAACACTGTAAACAGACAAAAACACAAATACTTGTGACAACTGAGACGAGGCCCTCTTCCTGCGCGTCCATCAACAAAGACAACGGCGGACAATGGAGTCGAGTTTATCAAAGGTGCTGCAGCGGGACTCGCTGCACCGTTTTTGTGATGATGATGCTTTGTAGTGAAGTGTCACGCCCCATTTGATTGTCCTACCAAACACAAATAGTAACACGCAAACAGCTCAGTGCTGACTCCTGACAGTGTTTGTCTCCGCTTCCTGTCCCAGTCCTCACAGGATTATTACACACAGCGCTGTCATCCTCAAAAGTGCACCATTCACATATTTCACAAATGCCAGTGCCTGCTTGAACGAATGGTGTTTGTAACTGATTACCTTTCGATCTGGGTGCATTATCTGAAGAAAGCATAGGCACCCTTTTCAATCTGGATGCATCCCAGTGGTGGGATCAGATGCAACCCTTTTTAATATTATTGTTATTTTGCTGTATTAGTGTCAGCTTGCGCCGCTGTCCAAAGCAAATTCCCCTTCAGGTACAATAAAGTCTAAAATCTTACCCTGAAATGATGAATTTTTGAGTATGTATTTTCCATCACCTTAGCCAGAATATTTACAGTACTGCATAAGAACGTGTTTGTAGTACGGGTACGTGGGCATGTGTGTGTGTTTTGATTCTGTGGTTCAGTTTTCTAAGAGTTACACAAGTACTGGCCTGGCTCCAGGCACTCCAGCGTTTTCATTTGATTTTTTTTGAGCATTCATGGGCACAAATATTGTTTTCATCATGTTTCCATATAAACCCTGAACTTTCTGCAGAAAAGGCAAAGAGAAACTTTCATTTCCAGCCAAACTGTGGTCAAGTATCTGGCGGCCTGAGATGAAATGATTTTTCTGTCAAGCTGTTTCGCAGTGGTGGTTTTGTTTTTTTCCATTTTAAAACAAACACACCTCCTTTCGACTTTTTACAGCTAATATCTCTGATAAACGTTGAGTACAGGAAGCTGCGGGAGCTCTGTTTTATCTTTGAAGAGTGAGAGGAGCTTATTATTTTCATTTTCATCATCCGTATATTCAATAACTGTCAAAATCTGCAGCAAGCACTTGCAGAGATCGGATTGTCTAATTTCGCAGGGACAAAATCTCAACGCTTGGCCATCGATCTGGGCAACGGACGGAACACACACCCTGTTCCTGGATTATTTCTAGCGCCGGTCCAGTGCGTAGAAGTGAGCCCAAGTACAGTAGATGCTTGGTAGCGATCTACATCTCACACCAGCTCATCCGGAGAGGATTGTGGGCGTCATGATGGAAACCCCCTGATTGTTCTGATGCCATCTACAAGTTTTCTTCCAAGTTTATGGATCGTGTCGACTTGGATTTGCACGAGTCACAGAGGGTGCCATTATTCTATCGGGGTCTCACAGTTCAAGGAAAGCCCTGAAATTATCTCTGCGACATAAGACATGCGTACGAATGTTCAAAAAACACTCGTTGCTTTGTGGTTTGCAGGAGGACTCGTACGCACTCGTGGAGCTGCAGATGGATTCAAAGCACACAAACACCGCATCAAAGCGCCGTTCATTAATAATGCAATCAAAGAACGGAACACTTCCCCTCTAATGTTAGAAACGAATGGACGGCCACTGCAAAACATTCCGCCCATTAAATGTGATCATCCCATCCCGGCGAAGGCAAAATGGCAGCCCTGAAATCAGTTCTGACTTGGATAGGTCTGTTTAAGCGAGAACCATTGCACTCATGCAGCCGTTCTGTCCAAGTCTATCACGCTAGAAGCTGCGTGTGTGTGTGTGTGTGTGTGTGTGTGTGTGTGTGTGTGTGTGTGTGCGTGAGTTATGAGACATCACACGCTGGTTTGTGTGGATACTTGGGTCATCTTAGTCCAACTGCTGGTGCATTGCTGACAGCCCTGATTTGCCCGCAGAAAACAAACAACAATGTCATGCTATTAACACCTCAGTGGACAGAATGGCGACGCTGACAGCCGACACACGCTTCTGAGGCCCGCTTGTGATCCGCTACCATCAAACTGTCTTTTTCTCTCGTTTGTCTCTCCTTCTGAAAGATGAAACACTTGAATGAAAGACAGGGAAGGACAGGGCCATTAGCTTCTACCCGAGAGACTCGGCGATGTCAGGCTGGAATGGGCGTCTCCCGGACGAGAAGGCCTCGCGGCTCCTCGGCGGCCGACTGACCCGCGCAGCAGGTCAGCGTTTCCCATTTAGCCCTGTTAGTGACAGGTCAGCATCAAACAAACGGCGGGAAGTCCGATCGTTGATCGATGCGAGCGAATCCCCCGCGCGTAAACACGCTGAGGAGTGCACAGGAGCCCCCCTCCCCCCTCTTTAACTATGAATAGACTACAACGCATTGATTTCTAATGTATCAGGATATGACAGCTCTTCAATATTGCTGGAGGCAGGCTGTGTGGGGAGAGCACACCGCTTCAGGCGGCAAGCTTGACAGGGGAGAGCTCGCATTACGGAGGAGGCTGTTGTTGTCCTGTCGTCTGTCACCGCGCTCGCAGCCGACCAGGTGTGTGTCGGTTACCTCAGCTGACTCCTCAGAACCTGCTTCCACCTAAACTATCCCTGCAGAGCAGCAACGGGCAGAATAATGAGGCGAGTGCAGCCTCTCGCTGGATCTCCGCACACCAGCAAGCCCCTACACAAAATGTTTACCTTCTCATCATTTCATCAACCGCCTGTCTACAAGAACTGCAGGGCGTTTGCATTTTCTTATAGTTACCAACCACAGAGGGCCGGTGTTTAAACGACGCAGCTCGGTTTGGGGCTCAGAGTCGTATAATTCAGTGAGTAGCAGCTGTCGTGACTGACTCTTACCTGCAGGAGGCAGCGCTCCTTGAAGACGTAGCCGATGAGCGCGTCCAAATGCATCAGACACTGGTGGTACCGGATATGGTGGGTCAGGACCGGCAGCATCATGGCGTGCTGTGGAGGACAGAGGCGTGAGAGACCAGGCGGCCCGGGAGGTAAATATTATCAAGGGATGAGACGAGAAGAGATGGAGAGCGCGAATCGCGTCTCCTGTGAAAAGTTGAAAAGTCAGTTTTGAGAGAAAGAAAGGGAGCGAGCGTTGATGGAGGGAGAAATCAATCAGCCAGTCATTATTTATTAAGTGGCGCTCGGCAACAGAGGGATGAAATAATCAAAAACCCAATCGCTGCACTGTGAGAGGAAATGGGAGAAAGGGGGGAGATTCACAGCTGGACAGGACAGTCAAATCGATGTCCATTCCAACGTGTTGACACACTTACATGCGGACGCACGCCCCCCCCCCCCCCCCCCCCCCCTTCACTGAAACACACCACACACTCACAATAAAAATGAAAAAAAGTTTGAGTGCAACAAATTGAAAGTGAAAGTGAAGTGCAAAGGGAGGGTGAGCGTCGGCAGCGACACGGAGAGTGACAACGACAGGCCGATGAAGAGGAGAAAAAAAAAGAAACGAGCGTGACATTCAGAGAGCCAATCTCCAGAATCATTAGTGGAGGCTGATCAAGTCGGAGCGGCGGTGGTGCCGTAGCAGAGGCCGGTGTACACACATTAACCCCGCGCCGCCACGTGAGGGAGGAGGGAGCCCCGCATGTTTTAATTAGTGCTACTGGGGAGGTTGAGCCCGATGCCCGGTGGCTACAAGCGGCGCCGCCACGTGGCCCTTGGGCCATCACAGGGGCCGCGGTGACACTCTCCCCAGGCCTTGTTAAGCAGCCAATTAACAAAGCCAGGCGCTGGTCGTGTCCACAGCTCCTGACCCGCTCTGATGACTGCCGGGGTGACTGACTGCACCGTATGTGTGTGGGGAGAGGGAGCGCGGGGGTCTTGTCAGATTTGTTACCGAGGCAATTAAAAGGTAGGAAATGTTCTAATTTACTGACACGGGTGATGATTGGGCGGCTCGGAGACCACCCGAATGGACCCCGGGCCTGAATTTCCTTTTCATCCCTGTTGGATATGAATATTTCAAACACTAAGATATTGAAAGTAGGAACTTTAAATGGTTCTCGTGGGAGTCGTTTGGACGGGAGGACAAGTATCATAGATGTAATAGTGGGACGTCTTTCCTTTTACATCCGGACTGTAAGATCTGAGAAGGATTGTAGTTCTTACAGTGAAGTTTTTTATAAAAAGTTTTTTAAAAAGACCTCCATCTCAAACATGATTAGGATTTTGTTCTAAACTGATGTCGATCTGATGTCATTTTGAGGTTCAGGCGCAGCAGGAGGGATCTGCCCTGTGGCTCCTTTCAAATGGCCTCTAAACCCGTTTGGTCCATGTGACGCTGTGTCATTATCGTATTTACTAGAACATCGTGGTTCCGATGTTTCTGCTTCTAATGTATATAAATAAACTAAATACTGAGACTCTGTCTTGTGTTATATGCAGAAATCTGGAATAGAAAAGGCAGTTGAATGAACTAAATCCAACTCCTTTATGTCAAATGTTGAAAAAAAATAATTCTAAGCTGGAGGTTTGGACTAGGGGAAGGTTGCGTTTCACGGTGAGGTTCAGAGGTGAGGTGTATGACGTGTTTGGCAGAGGATGTTGAGGATGGGTGAGAGAGGAGATAAAGGTGGAAGGAGTGAAAGGAGGAGGATGAAGAGGAGAGGAGGAAATGGAGTAGAAGGATTGGTGGTGGCGACTTCTCATCGGACGCAGCCAAGAGCCTCTCCGGATGTTTTGGTGGTCGGTTTTAATGTGTGAGGTGCCCCCTTGGATAAATGAAGCCACCCACCCACTCTGATTTTGTCTTCTTCTTGTTGGAGAAATAAAAAAACAAGCTTCCTTTTATATTGGAAATGTTGTTTTGATCGACCGATGGCCCTCGCTATGGATGTGTTCAGGAGCGCAAAAGCCAGAATGACAGAAGCAGAAAACATAAAATTAAAGACAAAACACTGATGAACAAATAAACCCAGATTCCTCCGATGACTCCAGCGGGCGGCCTGGTCCTTGACAGAGACTTTCATGTGGAACAGCCTCGGTGTAGCCGAGCGATGTCAGTAATGAGTGGGTTGATTCTGTTCTGAATGGAGCGCCTGCTTCCGGGAATGAAGTATCTGTGGGTCAGTTTTGCCGTAATCTCTCGTCTGTGTCGCGCTTTGTGCGGCGTGTACCGCCGCCATTCCAGCTGAAATTATTCATGAACCAATTAGCCGCCGCAGCACGGGGCTTGTAGCAAATATAATTGGGCGGCAATTATGGATCGGATCCGTCTTTTGCTAGACCTTCCTGTGAGAGAGGTCTGGATTTGCGCGGCCAGAAACTTCCTGTCATTCCTCTCCGAGCGCGAGCCGTGAGTCTCGGCGGTGGGGTATCCTCGCTGCAGACGGGGGGCTGGGATCAGACGGGGAGACGGGCGCCGCTGATGGCAATTATTCTCGGAGAAACAGGAGGAAAATATCGGAATAGACAACAAAGGACAGCGGTGGGATATAAAGCACGCGGGTTTCATTTCCTTATGCTGACAAATCCACCAACAAAGTCAACTCTGTGTGTTTTAGTGTGCGGCCCGCGGCACCAACACACTCCAGAGTTCCGGTTCAGGTCTCATTAAGGCCCGTCTACACTAAACTGTGGGCGCCCCCTATGTTCTGCGTCCACCAAGATGGAGAGGAAATCCAGACCGTGTGGAGATATACTTTCAGCCCGCTTTATTTTACTCCTGAGTGCAAGGAGGGAAAAAAGCGTCCGTGTGTTCTGGCCACGCGGCGGCGGGACATTGGACATAATTAAACGTCAGGTCAAAGATGTTACTTAACGAGGGGGTAGGGCGGCTGATGCTCTGCAGGAGTGCACTCTCCTTAATCAGTTTCCGACCCTTGAATGGAAAAAGTGACGAAACGTGTGGAGAGGAGAGTGTTTCGGCTGTGGCAGTGCAAAGAGCGTCGGTGTGAGTCCGCCTCACTGCAGTCGGTCACAAATTGGGTCTTATTTTATCGTAGTTCTGGCCGCTGAAGGAACCGCCGGAAGCAAAAGCATTCAACCCCCGTATGTTTATTGCCAGATTTAGACCGCTGCTGTGTCGGGATTCCTCAATACTTTAATGACAAAGTACATTTAGTTCTTTTTAGGACATTCTTCTGCTGCCAGGAGCTGCTTTACATAAGACGAATCGCCAAACACCATCTTCTGACATCCTCCCCGACCACATTCCTCCTGGGTATGGGCCTCGGGTTCTGTAATATTCCTGAGTTTTCGTGCCGCGACCGTCGTCTGCGAATCCCAGCAGAGACTCAGGTGACTGTGACGGACGCTTTAGAACGGACTTCTTTTAAGACCAAGCCTCGCTGGACTTTGAGATCTGCTTGACATCGCGGTCCTTCGGGAAGGTCCAGTGAGACCTAAGCTTCTGTTTCCTCACAGATGCTGGGATATTCTTAGGACGAACTGCAGGTTCCCAGCGGGGCAAGTAAGCTAAGCAGGCCCAGAACATCAACGAGACACCGCTATGCTTCGCTGTGGGTCAGTTGGTCCTTTCAGCATCTGGTTGATTCTCCTTCCTCCAATATACCGCTGATCGATAAATCCAAAAAGGTCCACATGATTTCATCATAGTTTTTTTTTTAGTGCTGGGACCAAGCTTTTCTTAGGATTCTGGGTAAGTGTGCACACCACTGCTATGGTATCAGAATTAAACATGCGTGGTTTTTTTTAGTACAGGCAGATAAAGTGTGTCTGCTCGGTGAAATGTTTAAATGATCTAATTTTATTTCTTACATTTATCTTCAGTCCCCCTAGTGGCCTACAAAGGTATAGCAGGTTCATGTTACATTATGATACTTGTGATTAAATATGTATTTACATTTTAACAAATTATATATTAAGACATATTCAACCAAACTAATGACATTCTGATTGTTTTAAATTCTATATAACTGGCATTTATTTTTACTTTTAAGGGTAATGGTTAAATTTCGTCAACAATGTTCACAAAGCTTATTCCTTTCATTTTATTTAATATCCATTTCATTTTAAATTTATTTATTTTTCTTTTGTAACGTGCTGTGATTATTTCCTTGTATTTAGATCGAGCTACTCTCAGTTTCGTGGTAGTTTCTTTATACATTTCGCAGCACTGAGCACAACTGTGACGGATTACAGAACGTACGTGTAGAAAGATACGATAGTGCTGGTTTGACCTCTAAATATTTATTTTCTCAGAATTTTGCAGCATTCTGATTTAACAAATCAACATTTGCATTTCATTTATTAGTTGTAACGCGTGTGTAAAAACCCTCAGTTTTGCTTTTCATAAGGGAGAACTTTATCCGGATTAAAGCTTTGGGTTGAGAGTCATAGATTTTCATAATTTTCAAATTGACTCAAGACATTCTTCTGGAAAAGTAGCAGTAAGGTTTAACAACTGAACATTACGTATCTCTTCAGGCTTTGGGTGACATGAGGACACTCAAACCAGCAACAAATTCCAAATAAGGATAAATCTGATTACGTTTGTTGCCTTTGTGGTCCAAACCTAATTCACCTTGTTAGGATGCAGCCGAGCCAACTGCTCAGTGAGATTATCAAACGCTCATTATTTGGAGGTCCATCCAAGTCTGTGTATTTAAAATAATCCCTCACCACACAGGACATCTGTACACGGCAGAACACGGGGTCAAAGTTCAAAGAGGTGGGTCAGTGAGCTGTGATTGATATTTACAACATACAATTACTGTTTGCCTCGGCGCTTAACCTGCTGGGTGCATCTCCGTTATCACAGACAGGAAAATATGGCCGAAACTATGACAATAAGTCATAATTAGGCCGCGACGTCCATTAAACACGATCACAGCAGCAGCAGAAGCCGACCTTACTTTGGCTCCCATTCAGTGTGAGACCTCATTTTAATAGTTTATTGGGAACGTCTATGGCTGTTCGTGGTCTGGCTTCTGTTTAAATTGTTGTTCCAGATTCAGGTGTGACGTTGCCAACAGTCTGTTTAAAGAGGTTACATGACATTTAATTCATTCTTTAAACAAATGCAAACATGCTCCCTGGTTTAAGCGTCCTATGTGGCGCGGGATTTGCTACATATTTTTTTGTCTTATATGATATTTAAGTTCAATATTTGGGGGTTTGTTTGGACAGAATGAGCAACAACATCCAAATAACCTGTTTTTTTATACCCAGGTTATTGCTTCTGTGTCGTATGTGTTAAATGTACAGTCATGAATAATGTTTGCCATTAAAGCACTTTGTAATATACCATAATAAACGATAAGTGTGTGCTTATCTTGCGTTGAGTGAGCGCGTGAACGTCCGAAGGTGTTGCATGCTCTTGTGAGGTCTTTGAGAACGCACATCCCATCTCGTACGCATGTGTCGCGGGTGTGGACGGGCGTTACCTGACAGACGTCGGAGCGGATGCCGGTCTTCCAGAAGCCCTGACTGCTGATCTCCACTGTCACCTCACGGCGCATGGTGTTCTTCTGACGGATCTTCTGAAGAGCTTCCTGCCAAACAAGCAACCAGTCAATTATTGATCTGCTGGAGCAGAGCCTTCGGGGACGGCTCGCATCTGCGAAAAAAACCCCGCCCTGCCTGCACCCGCCTCCGCTCCTTCCACTCCCACTCCTGCAACAGTTAAGCTAGCTCATGCAATAAACTGAAACCTCGGCGGTGTGACACACATACGATGCAGCGGCGGACGGGAGCAACAGGGGAAGCGACAGCTCTGTCTGTCCCGACTAATTGAGGCGCCACAATGGGGCAGCGTGGCGACACTGGATAGAGAGTGGTTCATTCTGATGGCTCAGTCGCAGCCCGCGAGAGCTGAGGCACCTGCCTGCCCATTAGGACCACCGCAGAAGACCCTAGAGGTGCCTCCATCAGTAACAGCAGGAGCAGGAGGAATCATTACAGAAGCAGAAACAAACACACACACACACACACACACACACACACAGCATGTCATCCCTGAAGCAAGTAACTGGCATTCCAGAAGGGAGGGGTGAGTCACAGACAGGAGGGTCCTACAAATAACAATGAAGATGGTATTGACAGATTACACCTCCAAAATGCGCGTGTGCGAAAATCGTGTTTAATTCGACTGAGACTCCTTTGACTCCGTCTGAGTTAGCAGTGATCTGCCTAAAATGGAACGCCAGGAATTCTTTGACTCGCAAAGGAAATAAGAACAACAAAGGCATGAATAAATAATGCCATCTTACTTTGAACTGTGCATCAAAGTGAACACGCTCGCCCACGCGCGGCGCGCCCGCGCCCAACCACACACAGCCGATCTTTCCACCAACAGCCAGACTGTGTGTTTACGGGAGGCGGGAATCAGAGCCGAGCACGAATGATATGTAAATACTTTTATCATTGGGGGATTTCTTTCCGCAAGGGTCAAGGAATGGACAAAAGTACAAAAGTAAATAATTAGAACGGGACCAACTTTCCGCTGGTCAAACAAACAAGTCGCGGTGCCTTTGACTTTTATCGTCACGGGCCTCGGCTAACGGGAGTGTTTGTGTTTCGGGTCAGGCTGAGGTCAAACACCAACGACGCCGTCTGAAGAGAAGCGCACATCTGTTGAATGTGGGTTGTTGTTTACTTGCACTTCTGCAGGTCTGGAGACGGTTCGGACTACATAATTCATGTTTCGTGTGTTCCTGGACGGGGTCGGAACTTTACTCCACATTCGAAAGGAATGCTCGCTTGTTCCGGAGGACAAATGCTAATAGTCACGGTGACCCCCATGACCTTTCTTTATTGACCAAAGCAAAACGCCGGTTGTTCACAAATACTTGACTTAATCCTCCAAAGTTCTGATGCACCGCCTACAAAGGGAATGAAAAATGTCAAATCTGAGATGTACGTTTGGAAGGAATGTGTTGGTTAGGACGCTCATACTCCAGAATATCTGTACAAGGAACTACAGTACTGAGTGTCCTCAGTATTTGCTTGTGTAGATTTGTATTCGTCCAGGGCACGGTTATACTGGAAAGGTGACTCCGGAAAAACTGGACCTATGCTAAATGATGTAGCAATCAATTAGCATAGGAGTGTACGCAGTATTTCCATGTACCCGTCATCTAACGTGGGAGTTTCCTAAGTCCTTCCTTGTACTATTCCAGTGGGTAAGTCCGCATTAGATGAACGGTACCAGGAAGTAGTAATAATACTCCCTCTGGAAAAACTGACCTTTATCCTTCTTCACAACGTCAATGGATTCTATCAAGTACAGCGGACCCCTCTGGACTGAACTCGGCGCCATCTTATGGACCGTGTGAATGCATGGTGGTGTGTATCTATTCATGTGTGCGTTTTGTCCTCGTTATATCATTTCACTGATATAAAGCCTGCTGTTTGGGTTTCGTCGGAAGGTTGAATTATTGGAGAAAAGAGTTGGAGATTTCTGTACATACATGAAGCAGAAATTGATGAATATGTAGCCGGAACCCCGATAAAATGGGAAATATAGAAAATATGAAGCTGCGCCCAGGGCATACATCATTACAGACTCTCAAATAATTCCAACATATAAAGCGCTTTATCTCATAATTATGACCCGCTGACGAAAAAACAAACATCTCGTGATCTTTTCATTAGGAAAAATATCTTTGCATTAAGATTGCACTTCTGTGCGGCTTTGGGGATCTCAAACTTTTGATCGGGTGACGGACAGTTCTTCTGATGGCACTGATTCAATTGCATGAATTTCTCTCTCTGGAGTATCCCGTATTGGTTTAACTGCTCCTGCAGGAGGAGAGCGACTCCCAGCAGCTCCGACCGGTCAGACAATCCAAACAACGTGGCTCGTCTGCACAGTGTTGACTTACTATTATTAAAGCTCCTCTCATACCACATTGAATGCGGTAGCACCCCGTTCCCTACTACTCTATCCCGTAGATTTAGTCACGGCTGATATCCCGGCAACCTGAACCTTTCCCATGATTAGGAGATCCTTGTCTCATAAATTAGTGGATCCTGATTTCTTAACTAACAGATACGTTAATGCAATTTGAGATCTCTCCGTAATTAGGAGATAGCAAGTGCAAAAGATGCGATAAGGCATCTAATTATCATTATTTATATTTCAAAAGAATAGATGTTGAAATTCAATTTCCTCAACGCTGACCTCAATTTGGACGAAAATTGGGGCTCTGATGATTCCATAGACCGTTTGTCAATGTCACCCTGAGAATGATTTTGAGTTCCCCATCACTTAGATAGCTTGAAAATTTTAAAATAATTCAATATTCTTCTATTATATAGAAAATATAGAAGCAAAACCGAAAACAAAGACAATATTTTACCGTCTATTGTTTCTATCAAGCTGAATGGTATAAACTGCATTAATTAAAATTGGTTTAGAACCATACTTCAGTGCCAAAATTCTCAGACTGGCCTACATTATGTGTGGGTTGCTGGAGATGGAGCTGTTAGGCAAGGGATAAAGGGAAAAACCCAAAGAGGAGGTTTCTGGATGTGTCGACAGAGGACATGCAGTTGGTTCGTTTGACAGAGGAAATGTTCAGAGGACAGGGCAAGATGGAAACAGATGATCCACTCTGGCGATCCATAAAGGGAACAGATGCAGACGAAGACGAAGAAGAAGGAGACACTATTTTTTATTGTAGCAGGATTACAGATGGCCTGCAGCACAACTGATTCTCAGATTCGAAACCAATTGAAAATCAACGGAATGTGAGATAGCTTTCCAAAGATGCCCCTGATGCAGTTTGACTGAGTCCGGACAAATCTGTGCTGAAGAATCGGAGCACAGAGCCCAATCTCCACACTCTCCACGCTACAGCTTACACTCCAAACTGAACTCACTGCCAAAGAGCCGACTCTGTTCTTTGGCTCAACAGAGCCAAAAAAGAATTGAAATTAGGGATACAAGTCAAGATAGAGCAATAAGCTTCTGTATTTTGTCCGTGTAGAATGTAAAGCCGAGCCTTCGCTGATAAGACGGATCCGTTTCCGACTGCTGTTTAATTCTGAATGAAAAATCACGACAAAAAGAGCCGAGTTGTCGAGTCGAGTGCTTTGTCAGAGGGATTCAAACGGGACGCACCATTCTTCTGGGTAACACACACTGATTATGTCCCTCACTGCCACATTGTCTGATCCCCCACACAAATGTAACCCCCCCATGCTCCCAACATGAGATCGGGAAATGGTTTGCAGATGGGTGCAGACCCCTGGTGTTCGGGAGTGCAGAGGTATCGGGTCAGTCGGGGAAACACATCCGATGTGTGTGTGAACGCATCTGACAGGGCCAGTCTTAATGGCAGCAATGTCTATGAGGAGAACAGACATTTAGTTTCTCACTGAAAAGCTCCGGCTTTCCCCTCGGGCATTAAATAGGCTGTGATGCCACACTGCCACAGCAGTGAAAAGACACCGACGTGGCCGATGCCTGCGGTGGAGGCTGATGGACTCGCTGTGTGAGCGTACATGTGTTCGGGTCCACTAATTGCTCCAGTGCAGGCTGACAGCAGGATTGTCAGGGCCTGTTAGCCGGAGAGCTTTGCTGAGCTACCTGGGAAACAAGCTAATTGAGCTCGGAGTTCTTGCTCATTATGGGTCCAGAGCAGTATCAAACACGCCAAAGGAGTGGGCTGGATCTTTCACACACTCGTGGCAACGGAGAGTGGAGGAGTTGGAAAAGCTGCAGAGAAGTTACAGGAGCGATGCGTCGGTTAAAAGTACTTCGGGTCACTCACAGCACACCTGTACCTCGTGATTCATCGCAACTAACACGGTCATTATTCAACACACCTAAACCTTTTCCATTCCCCGGTCTCCGGTGGTGCTTTGACCTTCACACGCAATTACAGACATTTTCTTGTAGAGCTGCGAATTCATCTTAATTACGCATTATCACGCTGGATAGGAGTCATAGTATTTATACCTGAAGTGGAGACAAAAGGAAGGAGCTAAATCTATCTGTGAGCTAAATAAGCAGCGGAGTGTAGAGACGTGCTGGGGGAATGGGTCTCGAGTGTGATGGTAGGAAATAGTTATCTAGATGCAATCTGTCCGAGGCAAAGGCTACGCAAGACGCTCTAAATTCAAGCATTTACCCAAAATGCTTGATTGCAAAACAATTGCAAAATAAAATCCTACAAATCAGCCGAAGCCGCTCACGGAACGTTTGGTTTGGAGTTATGATGAGGAGATGTCTGACTGTTTGATGAAGGTCAGTTAAGAGTCATCTAAACGCAATTATCATCTGGAAAAGCTACGTTTATTACCTCGTATCCAGCCTGGTGTGCGTGGCAGTGAGGGAAAAAAACTAAGACGCGTCATTCAGTGACAGAAGCGTTTGCTTCACAGTGGATCCTGGTCTATTATGCGATGGTTATCAAATCATATATATTTGCTTTTAGTGGCTGAACCTCAAGTGCAAATCTTGGTTACTCCTAATAAAATGCCTGTCAAGCTATACATGCATATAGAAGAGAAACGGCAGCGACAACTAAGACATCATTGAAATCATTGATCTTCAACCCCCTACAAATTAACATCAGTGGTGTCGGACTACTTTGGATATCGAGGTTGTACACCCTGTTTTTAGGAAATGTGGGCATAAAGTGTCTGCTAGAGGAGGATGATCCGACACCTTGCCTCTCTGCAGATCAGAGATTGTATCTCGTTATCCACCGACAAAGAATTGTGTGAACATACAATGTAGATTTGTACGACTCAAATGAATAAAGAGGTGAAATTTGGTGGTTCGTTTTCTTCTTAAAGCTAAAGAGAAACTGAAAATACTAAGAAACTAAGGCTGTGGAGAAACAATTCCGTAGAAAAACAAACTGTAGAGCAGCAGAAACTACAAAGAAACTGAAGCTATAGAGGAACAGAAACCCCGGAGACACAGGAACAACATTAAAAAATGGAAAAAGAGAAACTGAAACTAGACAGAAGCCAAAACTATAAAAAGAAAAACCTTGAAACTGCAAAGTAACAGAAACTAAATAGAAACTAAAACTACTGAAAAACGATTGAATTAATTTCCATTACTGATATCCCAGGGTATGTCCTGGCATATCCTTACATTTTGATGACATTACAGGGGTGGCAGCATTTCAAATAAATCAAAATAAAAAATAAATGGTTATTAATAGTATTAATTATATATTATATTATATATTATGAGTATTGATGTCACAAAGTGGCCGTTCCTGCCTTTGATTCCTTTGAGGTTTCTTAAGGGCCGGAGCTTGGGTCTCAGTTTCAAGGGTTCTTTTGATGTTCATCAAAGGAGCTGGGGGCTCAGTGGGCTGAACAGAGGCACTGAAGTGGAAGGTGCATGAGACAAGCCACTACGGAGTTAATTGAGCGATACACAGAGTTTATTGTCAGTAGATTTAGAGGCCGGCAATAACTCAGACATTGACGGAGAAATCTGCATACAGTGTTCCTAAACCTTGGTTACTGATGTGTCTTGGTGCACTTTCCCTTTTTTATTCCTCTTTCTAGTTTCATCTATTTTCAAAATGGGTAGATTTTACTCAGAGGAGCTATGAGTAATTGCCCTAAAAGGTCAATTATGCCACCGTAATAAAGAGTTTGTTTAACAACTGAACACAATAGTGATAATAGTGACAGTGATATATTGTAAACTGTTGTGTTTTCTGCGACGTTATCCCACTGTGCAAATCTCACACTGTTGCAACCCCTCTGATAAACATAAACTGTTGGATAAAAGTTGGTATTTTTAGATTCAACAAAAGCAGAAGATAATGTCGCCATGGCAGGTTTTGGTAGGCCTCACAGTTTGTTTAGCAAAACAGCGTGAGACTTTCAGACAATAACAACGGTGCGTTGCAGACAAGCAGCGTCTGAATCAATGCGCTCAGCAGGAATAAGATTAGTAGTTTTGTTTTTTTTTCAAAATAATGGCTTTGAATTTCACATTTCTGTATTGTGCTTCTGCGTAACCGTTCATACCAGAGGGAAATGAGCTCCCAGATTATTTAAAGTGAAAACTTATTGCGAATGAAAGACAATGTTACATTACTGGCAAAAGGAAATTGTAAAAAACAATTCAATACATGATAAAAAAAAAGAAAAGTGCGTGTGCTTCCTGTCAACCCACCTCTCTCTGTGTCAGCTTCTGCTTGTCTATCTGCTTGACCTTGGGGCTGTTGGCCAGCAGGTGGCGTAGTTTGACGTAGCTCTTCCACAGCTTCTGGTACCTGCAAAACAGTAAATAAGGAGCCGTCAGGCTGACAGGAGTCCATCACCCCCCTCCTCAATCTGCCGCTCTGCGACCAGGCATCAATATTTCATCTGCTGCTGGCCTGATAATAAATATAATTTATCAGTTGCCCGCAGGGATTATTGCCTTAACTGTTGGGGTGTGTGAGGCCAGTGGCCACAGAAGATCCGGTCTTCCGAGTGTCTGCCGTTTGATCTGAGAACAGTGGTTCTCACACGCAGAAACAACGTTGATTTTCACTTCAGCTCTTTCATTTTCAGTAAAAGAGGAGCGCGGACACGAGACGGGAGAACCACATCCTAACCTCCTCATCCTCATTTTCTATAAAACCCTCATTGTCTTTGCTCTCATTTGCATCTGAAAAGAGGCAGGGAGTTATCGGCAAGGTGACATGTAGCCGCCATACTATCCCCCTACCCTCCTCGCCCGCTCTCTCTCTCTCTCTCTCTCTCCCTCTCTCTCTCTTTTCCATCAGACCTCTTGATTGATGCACTGAGGGCCGAGTGTGACCGTTCTGCTCCCATTCAGGAGACTTTCTCCTCATTACCCAGAGTTATTCAATTATGACTGGTGGGATGGAATGGGGGTAAGGCGGTGAGGTTTTGGGGGGGACAGGACGGAGCCTTAGCAGAGAGACAGGCAGACGGACTTAAAGAAAGAAGGAGAGGGAGACGGGGGAGAGAGGGAGGTGTAATGCGGAAGAGAAGAATTATAGAGCTTTAATAGCGGGGACTTCATTAGAGACTGAGACGAGGGAATGAGACAGCTTTACAGCCGCGATTATCAGCTCACCACCACCTCCGCACTGAAGCGGCCCGAGCGGACGAGAGACAGAGAGAGGATGAAAGAAAGAGTGAGATGGAGAGAGGGAGTCTATCCAGCCTGGGAGGCCCCCATGTCCCCAATCCGCTCCAATGACCTTTCCACAGATCCGCTGTGTGCTCTGGGGGTCGCGTTGCCGAGGCGTTGGACACTCCCTGCATGTGCTTTCATTAGCTAGTGCCGCCTCGTTCTCTTCCTCCTGTTTGCTCTTTTCAGGCCCGCTATCTGCAGCTTTGCTGCCTTCGTCTATTGGCTAAAGTAATGGCTAACGTGTTTTTTTTTGTTTTCTTTGGGCTTCCCAACGGTTATCGTATCTATTACGTAAATGTCCCATAATGGCTCTATTCAGACATGACAGAACTATTACAGATAGCACGGCTATGCGTTGGATATTTGGCACCCGGCGAGCGAGCTGGGCAAAGAAGTGCAGTGAGTTAGAAAATAATCATCACAGGCAATATTTTTTTTTTTTTCGCGGCCCAATGCCTTGTTATCTTTATGGTTTAAAAGGACTTTCATATGATTTCTTTCCTCCTCACACGCTCTCTGTGTATAATTCGGCTCGGCGCCGAACCCCCTGGGAAACCAGTGACTTCCAGGAAATTCTGGATGCCCACCAAAGGAAGTTAAGCGAGAGACGGCTGATATGTGCAGCGGGATCCTGGGTGACACTCGCCATTGGGCACCAAGCAAGACACAGAAAAGAGAAAAATCTAATCAGCGATGGCCCTTTAGGATTTTCTCCATCAGGAAAACGGCAGTCACGGCCAGAACAAGTACCCAGACACCTCCAGACAGACAACATGGACCGGGGAGGCGTGTTAAGTTAAATGCCAATGAGGAAAATGGCGAGAGGTTCATCCAAACTCCAGAGGGTTTAGGTTTTTGAGGCCAACGTTAGCAAAGTGACTAAGATAGCGTTCTTTCATTTAAGAAATGTTGCCAAAGTGATGCTGAGAAGTTGTTCCTTGCGTTTGTTACTATCAGGTTGGACTACTGTCATGTAACTGTTCACTGCTCTACGAACAAAGGTTGATTGCAAAACCTTCGGCCAGTTCAAAATGCCGTCGCCGGACTTTTAACAAAGACGAGGACAAGAGAGCACATCACTCCTGTTTCACCACTGGCTTCCCGTTTTCTTTTAGAACTGATTTTAAGGTTATTTTATTCACTTACATAGCCATATATGATTTAGCACCTTCATACGTTTCAGACCTATTAATTCCTCATCAACCAACAAGAGCACTTAGATCTTCCGATGCTGAGATTGTAATTGTTCCTAAAGTAACCCACAAAACAAAAACGCTTTTAGCTCTTAGCTACTCTGCTGTACGACTGTGGAACACTCTGTCCGGTATCAGCAGACATGCAAACTCAACCTAATACCAATACTAGTTCAGACGGACATTCAGTTAATGTGGTATATTTCTAGCCCATTCCGTCACTTCTACTGCCTGTGTTTTCTGCCTTTTTATTGGGTCTTTTACTCTATCGTAAGAATTTATTTTTTTTGGCATTCTTTTTATGCCATGTGATTTTCTGTGTTTATTATTTTTGGATGAATTTATGTATTTTTGTCTTGTTTTTTTCCTCATTTTCTGTTGCTGTTTTGAGTCCCACACTGTGAAGCACTTCGAGCTGCATGCTGGTATGAAAGGTGCTATATAAATAAAGCAAATCATTATTCTTATTATCAAAGATCCCTCAGGTGTCAGGTGTACGAGCAGGAGCTTGCGCAGACTGCCTGCATCGCTGCCCCGTGGTGCCGGGCCAGAGGAGGAAAAGACGGAGATCAAAGATGTTGGCAGACAGTTTAAAGCAGCCCGGGGCGAAATGAGCCCAGATCAGAGATCAAATCCAACAACAGGGTTATAAATAACAGGGTGTAAGATCGTCTTCAGGGTTTCTGCACTTAAAACGAAGACATTTGAAGACCTCAGTAAGACCATGAAAAATAAAGTGAATTCAAGATTGTTGTCTGGAAATTTATAAAGAAAAAAGAAGCCCATTATGAAGCACAACTGAAGTTTTTAAAAAAGAAAAAGTATTGTATTCATCACCATATCTCACCTATCTGAGTATATGACCTCTCAGGTCGTATATGACCTCTCAGGTCGTATAAGGAAACTTAACAAAGATTTCTCAAGACGACAAATCCCTGTTGTCTTTGAAAGTTATGGACCGTATATGGAATCAGCCAGGAGCGACGGAACATTAACCGGAAGCCTAGAGGGGAGGGGCAGTGATTTGTGCACTATTGCAGACCCAACAACTTAAGAGGAGAAAGGAAGGGACAAGAAGGGAATCCGATGTAAAACCAATAATAGTAATCAATAATAATCAATAAGCAGAACAAGGTGATCAGCTGTGGCGACCCATAAAGGGAAGAGCTGAAAGAAGAACACACCGAAGCCTCTCTGATGTATTGTCAAAACCAAAATTGAGGAAAATGACGGAGAAACAAGCTACGGAGAAAAAAAACTGAAACTACATAGGAGCCAAAACTACAAAAAAGAATATGTAGAAACTGAAAATAAAGAAAAACTGAAACTACATAGGAGCCAAAACTATAGGGAAACTGAAAATCTAAAGAAAATAAGGGTTTGATGACTGTTGAGTGTTTATGCAAAATGAAGGAAAAATAATTTAAAAAAACAACATTTTAATCATTTGAAATCGTTTGAATTTTTAATCATTAGAAATGAGAAACAGCTGCACCAAAGATTAAAGCCCCCCAGAGAGACAGTATTCTATGTTTTGTAATATATGTCTAGTTGCGGTTTCATTATATATAGCAGTGGAAATGTGACGGGACGCATTCACATGCTGCCCGGCTCTATGAAGAAGTGAGGACATTCCGGGTGACACCATTTCAAACGTCCTCTGACGCCTGGCAGAGACAACCTGACGACACCCCCGTATTGTGAGACTCCTGCTTCCCCGGTGAAACGGAGGCACGTAGTTCTTTTTTCTAATGCGGTCAAGAAACACAGATGACAAATGGCACTTTCAGTTTAACAAGCTAACGGGGCACCAAATATCATGTCAATGTCATGAAAAAACATGTTCGATGTACGAGAGATGAGTACGTCAAAACGTCAGCTCTAGTGATGGACAGAAGAGTCACTCCACGCCACGTGTCACAGAGGAGGAAATGTGACCGCTATTCAAGCTGGATAGACTTTGTCTTAAAGGGGCTACTGTCTCTTTAACCACTTTAGGTTCTGCTTCTTTTTTCGGTGGCTGCATCCTTTCTCTCCTTCACATCATGTTTCCTTGGTGTCCCTCGCAGGCAGCGTCTGTCCTCCTCCATCTCACTCTCTCTTCTTCGCTTTCCCTGACCTCTGACATGTCATCATTCTTGCCTCAGCGGTCGTGATGGAGCTGGAGGGGCTCGAGTGGTAGCCCTGAACACAAGCGTGTCCAGTGGGCAGCGTGAAAGGAGGACAACAACACAGCTTCTTCAGTCTCCTGACTTAATATATGCTGCTGCTGTTTCCAACACTCCCTCTCGCTGTGGCCGCCGCGATCAACACCGAGTCCTGCCCTCGCTACACGCATCATTAGCAATGGTAGGAAATCCTTTCCGCGGGTCTCTTACTCCTCGTTGCTGCATCCGCTAATGACGTCCCAGTCCATCCATAAATTTGTCCTTGTCTGTCGCTTTGAGAAGTTTGACATGGCAGCAGGGGGATGAAAGAGCTCAGCGGACAGGCAACTGAAATGTAGCACCGGGGGAGTGGGGACATTAGTCGGTGGGAGAAGTAAACTGGTTCTGCATAAATGGATTTTCTAATGATCATCCTCTTGGTTGCATCTTCATCACTGACATTTTTCCTACGGCCTCTCCTCCTGACCGCCGCGGCTGAGGCCAAATTCCAGAGTTGAGCTTAAAAAGGGGACTGGGAGCGCTGCGCTGATTTTTGCTGGTTTGGCTTCCATCCATCCATTTCCTTCCGCCCAGCGGCGACAAACTTCTGACGTAGGGTATTCCAGACGTCCCTTTCCCCAGCAACACTCTCCAGTTCATCCTGGGGGATCTAGGGGCATTCCCAAGCATGATGAGACATGCAGCTCCTCCGGTAAACTCTGGGTCTACTTTGGGTTCTTCTCCCAGTTGGACATGTCTGGGAAACCTCTAGTAGGGAGGTGTCCTGGACTCCAACTGGCTCCTTTCGATGTGAAGCAGCAGGAGCTCCGCTGTGAGCTCCCTCCAGACCATCAAGATGTCCGAACTCCTCGCCGTACCTCTACAGCTGAGCCCAGTTATCCTTTAAAAGAAGCTAATTTCAGCCGCTTGTATCCATGACCTCATTCTTTGGGTCAGTACCCAGAGCCCAAGACCACAGGTGAGGGCTGGAGCGTAGATGGACCGGTAAATTGAGCGCTCTCTCTCAAGACTCAGCGCTATCTTCAACATGATGGGCCGATACAGCACCGGCATTGCTGCTGAGGCTGCACCGAACCGCCTGTCAATCTCACCGTCTATCTTCCCGTCACTCGAGAACAAGACGCCGAGATACTTCAACTCATTCACTTGAGGCATCAACTCAATCTAAAGCAAAGGGGACAGTCGTAGGCCGCCGCTCAGATTACTGAACGCACTGTTTTTGTCGTTTATGCAACGGCACAGTACAGTATTCCCTAACGCATCCCCGAGGCGTCTGTCTGTGGCATTACTATTCACGAGAACCAAACACCGAGCGGATTCAACGGCGCAGGCACCCAACGAAAACCCGGGGCCCGTGACGGCGCATGCAAAAATGTCACCCCACTGCTGTTTCCTCATCCTGCGATTTTCCCTGTGTTGTCACGTCTCGGCTCGTTGTTGACGTACAACCCACCTTGTCTTACTCGACTTGAAAGATTCCAGCGTCCTGAGAGAGCGCCGATGAAAAAAGGAGCGAGGGAATGACGGAGATAATAAACATCAAGTGGGGGGGCTGTACTCAGATCACTGGTTGACATGTATTGTGTGTGTGTGTGTGTGTGCGTGTGTGTGTGTGTGTCAGAGGAGGCTACTGCACAAAGGCAGATTCTTTGTTGAAATGCAGATTATATAGATGTAAGGTGAAAGGCAGTCTGTGTGAAGTGGAGAGCAGAGGCGGACAGACTTCACTCTCCTTCTATGGATTCTACTGTTCTTCTTTTTCTCACGTTAATCTGCTTTTGGCCAAAACACAGGAATTGATGCTGCAAGGGAGGACGTCCTCCCGAACCAATCAACAAGCAGAACACAACGTTGACAGGGACTCATTGCAAATGACTTAACAGATTTTTATTCCATCAGTCCGAATGAATTTGTTCAGCTTTAGCAGTAAGCCTGTTAGCTTAGCAGTTAGCTACAAGCCCTGAAAAGGATACCAGTGGGGATGGATTTGTTTTTATTTTCATTTTTGTATGTTTCACATTTGTTGCAAAAACATGGATTTGATTATGAATGTCACGAACGAATGCCTCATGTAGTTGAAGAATGATTGAATCTCTCTGACCTCCCCCCCCCCCAGGTGTGTGGGTATGCGATCTTACTGAGGGTCTCCGGCGTAGCTGAGCTGAGCGGGCCGGATTCCAAAATGAACGATGATGGGGAAGGTGATGACATCTGGGTTGAACTGCTCCCTGTCCAGCTGGTCGATTCGCACAGAGCTCGGTTTCTAGGAATGAGAAACAAAGAAGTGGGTCATGTTAGTGTCGATACCATCATTCAATCGTCTACAGCTAACATGTGGAATAACGCCGGAGGGGTTATCTGTCACAGGAAGGCAATACAATATTCAGCTTGTGGCGCGGGCGAGCACAACAACGATGAAATGATGTCAGGGCTTGGCGAGTTGACGTCCGACACTCTTATCAAGAAGGAGAGTGACAGGCAACATGTCCTCCGCTCTTTCCCAAATCACAGTTGGCCTGTCAGGCATTATTGTGAGATCAGAGGAAGGAGCTGCAGCATAAGGCGCCATGAGCCGCGCGGCAGATGGCTGGAGGCTCCGGCTCACCTTGACATTGGCCGCGCTCGTTCGCCGCAGCCTGCATGCTAACGCAGATTGGAGAGTGAGGGGTCACCAGGCACCTCAGAGTTTGCCTTTAAGGCGGCATAATCAGGTCTGATTGGCCTGATGGACGCTCGGATGATTGCTCTGTTTACAAACACACTGCAGAGTCGGGTACGGCGAGCTGCTTTGGTCCCCTTGTGATCAAGGTGTGTGTCCTCATATGTCGACTACGGCATTGTGGGAAATCAAGCGTGGCGCGTTTGATTGACACCATACTCCTTGATTTGAAAGCAGCACGTTTGACCTTGAGATGTCACTGCAGGTTGAAGGTCCACAAACTGAGAATGTGTGGATCGGGCTGGTCGGCCTAATCGCATTCAGGAGAGTCTTACAACGAATGTTTGCGTCTGAATAATTGGAATCGGGTGTGAGGATGATGATCAAGTGAATCAGAAACTATTCTGATGAATGAACAATCGTTTGGCGGGTTGCAGATTTTCAAATTTCCCAACTCTTCAATATCTAAACTGAATCCAGTTTTTTTTATTTTCTGACAAATGTTTGGACGATTTTTGAAATGTTTCTTACCGTTTTCTGAAAAACCAAAAGGTTAAACCGAACAAATAACTAAATAAATAAATCTGTAGAACAAACACTCGTTAGTTGCAGGGAATCGGACGGAATAGGAAGTTAAAGCGAGCAAATTATTTGATTGGGGAGTTGAGACTGTTTTCAAAATCATAGAAAAAAACCCAATTGTTTAATAAAGATAAAATATTCATCAAAACAGGACTATAATGAAATACTGCGCTTCTGCAAATCCTAACCTCCAGGAGTTTTTAGAACACACCAATACTTTGTAAACGTATAGCATGTGGGGTTTAGGACAGGGATTAGCATGAAAACATGCAGAAAAAAAAAAAGGTGAATAAATCTGCAGTTACATATATGACCATGTTCACCTGGATTTACCTAGAAACAAGCATAACTATATACAATAAAAACAACATCTATAGCCTAATTCCGCCCCAGTATGACAGCATTGGATAGATGAGCCTGTGAGGATTAACGTAAGTGACAAGTAAAGCCCAGAATCCTTCAGTAGATCTGGCTGCTGGTCAGCGTATCGGATTCAGCAGGAGCCGTGAGACCGTGAGCTCCGCCTCCACAGGTTAGCTGTAATTGGTGGCAGGAATGCTGCCAATCTTCCTTATTTGCTGAGTTTTGTACAGAACTCTTAGAACCTCTGTCTCGATGTCTTTTCTATTTCTTCCACAAATCGATAGCAACCAGGATTGCGATGTGGCAACGGTGATGTTGCTTCATATTACCGTGTCTCTATCTCTCTAACCCTCTGTTACCATATTATAACCCAATACATGTTTACCACCTCAAAATACATCTTTTACTCTTACAGATCCAAGTCCAACTGTTCATAATGGCGGACTATCATCTTTGAAATGACTGACTTTTCTTTCTGTTGTTTTTTGTAACACGGGCAAACATGTTGAAAAGAAGGCACCTCTCTAAATGTTAAAGGAAGCGGCAAAGGGATCTAGAATCCCCGCCTGAGCCTGAATCCATCTCAAAACAGAACCTCGGCCCAAGAATCATCCAAGAAGCACGCCCAGATTGAATCACAAATCATCAGACGCGGTTCAAAATGTGCTAATTATTCCACAACAAAAATATCCATCCGTACAGCCACAATGTGTTTTACCATATTTCGCAGCGCTAGTTTGTGAGAAATGCTTCAAAACCCCTGAAATCGAGTAAATGATTGAAAACTCACCACCCAGGGGAAAAACTAAAAATCTACTTGCCGGGGGATATGAACCCAGAGAGGAATACCCAGCAGGAAGTGTACAGTATGGATCCCCAGCATTAAAAAGCTGCCAGATGCTAATGTGCATATGTTGGATAATTAGCGTAATCATCAATTATATGGACTATCGTTCAGAAACTGCTGGGTCCAAAATGAATGTTGATGTTTTGGGGGGGACATGTGCATCGATTACTTACTAAAGGACTGATTAAACCAGAAATTGCTTTTTTTTCCTACTCGCAGTGGGCTGATTTTGTCTGAATTCATGTAATTCATATATTTAATACATGGACCTGGATGCCGAGTAGAAGACGAGTAAGAGAGATGAAGAAGAGTTCATCCTACCTGTTTGTGATTCAAGTCCGTAGCTGGATTATAGCCTCCACAATGTCCTCGTAATAATCCAAACAGCCAGGTGATTAGACTCCTTTATGCTACTGAGGCTAATTTCTAGACATATGCTTGTTCGTATCTTGCTGTTTCTAAATCCCGGGGGAACCATACTGTTTATTTAAAACCCAAACCTTCGGGTCACTCAACATTCCCGGGCGCCTAATAGGCTCACAAACAGACTAAACCGCCAACTTGTCTCTACAACAACTCGGGGATTGAGGAGGAAGATGAGGTTGGTTAGCTCTATTTTCACCCAGTCTCTGTATGTGACCTTTTTAATGGACTTTGTTTGACTGGCAGAACCATTTTTATCTTGAGTGTAGGGATGGGAGACTATTATCAACCCACCTACACCAGCGGGGAAGCCCTGACAGCAACAACTCAGCCCTGCCAGACGGAGCAGTTGACACAATAACTCACCGGCGCCAAAGGTTACGCAATCATTTCCACTGTTTATATGCAACCTTTTAGCTAGCAACGACATCCTCACCTTTAGCCAGGCACCATTACTGTACATCCTTTAAAATATGGGCCATACAAGAAGGTTAACCAACTTCGTCGTGACATAAAAATCTTTCGGCCCGAATAGCATTGGTGACAGCCGACGCCCTTGGGGATAATAGGCGAGGCTGCTCGTGTCACAGGCTAACAGGAACAGCCTTATTTCTGCGGCGTAGGGGGGGCCGGGGCGGCGGCCGCCCTTGAAATGGCAGACAAAGGTCGCCTCCCGTCCTAGCTGAGGCCTCACCATGCCCGGGTTGGTGACGATCATGCCCTTGCACTCCTCGGCATATTTCTGCCACTCCAGCTCCTCCCACTGAAGCATGTCGGCGATCTGCTCCTCGGGGACCAGCGGCTTGCTGCTGCGCAGCAGGTAGAGCAGCACCTGATGCATGGACAGCACCTCCTTCCCGCCATCTGAGACCGAGAACACACATAAACGCGCACCAGAGGTTAATGCATGTCTTGGCTGAAAAACCGCAGAAAGTACACAGCGAGGGAGAGAATACAAAGAAAAAAAAAAAAAATCTTTTATTTTTATTTTTGTAGTTACAGTTGGTGGAATGAAATGAGCTGTGACACTTTTCTACAACGGGAAATGTTTCATCCGGCTCACATACGATGTACCCATTAAAATCCTTGCCGCAAAAAACCGAGGCTGACGCGGGGAGAGAGTGTTTAATTTCGTACTAACATCTCACCTCGCCGCACTTCTGCCAACTCAGAGCCGATATTACATACTGTGAAAATGTCTCCATGTGTCGGAATCCTTGTATCATCCTCACAGGATGGTTTGAAGTCAGATCTGGAGAGCGATGAGGGTGTGTTCTTGCTATTATCCTGTTCTTGATAAGCATGGGCTGGATTGTGTGTGAAACAACGTCTGAACGTCCAACACAACCTTGTTTTTGCTGACGACCTTGCTCTTGTTTTATAAGCACATGGCCACCTTCTCCACAAAGACCGACAGACTCTAAAGCTCTACTTGGAAAACTGGCCTCCACATCAACAAGAACATAGCTTCCTCTGTCCCCCCTCCTTTAATGTAAACTAATGACTGTACAGCACTTTGGACAGCTCTTGCTGTTTTTGTAAATGTGCTCGTAAAATAAAGTTGAGTTGAGATAACATCTGTATGGCATCAGAACACAGATCGGGCCACAGAACAGCCAAGTGGAGTCGGGGCTCCTCTATGGCGAGCGGGGCAGAAGGACATGAACAAAGTTCCTGCCACGACATCTGCCTAAGATAGATGTGCAGCATCTACTGACCGCAGAGGCCGTCCACTGAGGAGCTTGTTCAAACAGCCTGGCTGAAAGAAGCCGTCCCCAGAGATCAGGGGGAGGATGATGAGATGGTTCGCTCATGTCCTGAGGATGTGGAGTGAGAGGATCCTTCAAAAACAGCCCTGAGATGGACTCCAGCTGGCGTGAGGAAGAGCGGCAGGCCAAAGACAAGCCTGGCGAAGAACAGTGATGGCTGAGCTACAGGAAGTGGGGTCTGCAATGGCGCGAAGCATCGGCAAAGCACAAGTGGAAGAAGCTTAGTGCAGCCGTCGGTCCCTCAGGGGTCAATGTGGGTAAGCTGTTTGTAATCACGTTGCTCAGGTGGCAAAACAGGTGAGCAGAAGCCCTTGATGAGTCACAAATTAGGATAACAATCAAGTCTGCACTACACATCCTGACAAACACACGCGGGGAGAGAAACTATAGGCATTTCAGCGGGTCAATAAGCGCCGCTTCAACAGACGCTCATGCAGAATTGATTGGCCTCCATTTACGAGTGTTTTGCACGGACAGACGCGCAGACATCCACTGACCTCTCAGTCATCCGAGGGTTTTAAGACAATAGCAAAACGCAAACCCACACACGCTCTCACGGGGACTTTCAAACGGAGCATCGAAACGCTGCCGCCGTGACGCCGCGTCCGCGCTCGCTCTCCTCTCTATTCACAGATCACATCAGAAACGATGCAGCGGACTGATTCTTTTTTCTTTTTTTTCTCCGAGTGCTTTTTGTAAAGAGAGGCTGATGAGTGTTTGTAGGGGACTAAATTGGAAGAGCTGTGGGAGAAGTTGCCTTTTTTGATGGAGAGGAGGTGGGCGGCACGGGCATGTCATAAATCCTTCGGCGGTGCACCAGCACCACCATGTGTCAGAGATGAGTGGCATGTGGCGACGCTGCCGCTCGGCACTGTGGGTAATTACTCTGCAGAGAACTTACCACTAAATGATGCTTAAAAGTTGAGAGGGGACCGCAGTGGACATGTGCAGCCTCTGTTGTTTTTATGTAGCATGTTTTAACCTGAGAGCTGCATCACTGCTGACCACCAGATGGAGACAAAGAGCACAGAGAAGCTCTGGATGCTGATTGCAGGCAGATAAAAGTCTTACCAGGTAAGAATCGGACAAATCGGGGCATGAAATGGAACTGCGGGCACCCAGACGCCTCATTGTCCCACTCAGGACCTGCAGGGAAGAGCAGAGAGTCTTATGGTGGGAGACATTATAACACTTGAGAAGTTTACGATCGGGAGTGTCGAGTCATGGTTGAAGTGAATACTCACAATTATGTTGTTTGATCATCATTTCTAATGAATTTTAATAATGCTCTTTATCTAAAATACGCATAAACACCATGTTGTGTGTATTTTGAATATGTTGCAATGGTTTCTCTTACATTAAAATAAACCTGTGACTAGAAAGGCTCTACATAAACTTTTGCTCACTTGTTGAAATCTTATCTGTGTCGAGGCAAAATTCACGATTTCTTGATTAAGACGTGAACCAAAGACGAAAAAAGACAAAAATAATCTTTATTCATGGACCTTTTTTCACATTTTAAAAAACGCGTTTGATCGCTGAAATGAAGAGAATCTGCACCGACTATCTTCTCTGTAATATCAAACATGCAGAGTCAAGAAGAGCTGGGGAAAAAAAAGAGAAGAAGAAAAACGAAGAAGACGTATCGTACACTGCAGGATATTATTAAGTGTCAGAGAAAATGATGCACCGCCTAATTACTTAACCTCGCGGGAGAGTGTAAACAAAATAAAGATTGACTCAGTAGAAAAACTTTCCAAAGTAATGGTTTTAGAGTGATAAAAGCAGAAGTTTGTCTCCCGGGCCACAGATGACACAGTCACAGAAGCGTTCCGTGGGAGAAGGGGGGGGGGAAAAATGTGAGAGTTAATCTGCCAAACTCTTATCAGTATCACGAGAAGCGGCGAATCGTCAATTAGGAGCTGACAAAATACAACAACATCGTGGAGGTGTTTCTCTATTTATATATTGAGTGTCACAGTCAATTTGTCCCGTGGACATGGTTTATTAAAGCACAGGGTTCGTTTTTTCTTAATTTAACAATATAACTGGCTCGGCGTGACGATGACATTTCTCACATTCTCGCATTTCTGTCTTTTTTTTTGTTCGCCTGTCTTGCACTTATATTTTTGGTTGGCGCCAAAATCGATAGAAATCGCTTCTTTGAGATACATGCATGAAGATCCGGCAGCAGATAAGGGGCTGATTTGCAGTGTCAGTCCCGTTTACGTGACCTGTGATGTTTTCTGACCGGGTGTTTACACGCATCCACTCATCTAATCAGAAACAGCTTTGTGACGCGCGCAGATGACTCACCCTCCAGCTCATAAGGCGCCGATGATGCTACGATGAGCTGGGCGCCGACCGCCAACATTCGCCCAGAAGAAGAATACGACAAATGTCGCGTGTGTGGAATGAAATTTCGTCCATCTAAACATCCAAGTACGTTCAACTTTTTCAAAGTAACGATGAGTGAGTGAGTTTCCGATGTAGACCGGTACTGTTTTAGAAGACGCCATATTTAAATTTGCGTCGCGGCGCTGGAAAAACTCAGCCAGAACATTACGTCACGGTGCTGGGCGTGAACAGATACCACTGAAACGTAGAGCTTTCAAAAACACATATCCAGTCGCTGCATTTCAGATATGTAGCGACTGGATATCGGAAAGGCTTCCCGAAAAAACTTAGACCACCTCCTTCGGAAAGGGGCTTTTCTTTGGGAGAGGGTTGTTCTCGTGCAGCATCTTCTATACGATTAGAAGCCTTTTTTTAAATGTATTCGGAATTAGGATGTCCATGTCAACCCACATTGTGAGGGGAAAAAAAGAGACAAAAGTCGTTGAAATGACGAGCCAATCAGAGGCAGAATGGGGCGGGGTCATGGTGTCGCCATAGCAGTGATTGTGACGGAGGTAAGCGGTTTGTGAGTGACCTCTAGTTACCTCCACCATCTGTCACCGTTGGAGGTCATGAGATCGCTGCTGTTTGTTGGGTTGTGTGTGCGTGTGTTTGTTTTTGTGTGTATGCGTGTGAGTGTCCTTGTGTGTTTGTGTGTGTGTGTGTGTGTGTGTGTGTGTTTTTGTGTGTATGCGTGTGAGTGTCCTTGTGTGTTTGTGTGTGTGTGTGTTTTGAATGGATTTTTCATTAACTTGTGGAAACAGGTGATTAGATTTTGAGGCTCATCCAAAGATGACTTGGATCCAGTGTGATTTTGTCATTAATCCTACTATGGTGATGCCATTAGCTGTCATGCCAAACCACTCAGAGGCAGATTAGTGCAGGTAAGGGTGTAATCATAGCAGAATTTGTAAATTTGCTTGGGGGAGGAATGCGCTCTGAGTGCCATCCCATGTTTCCACCTGTGTCCGTTTGTTGGATTCTCAGCAGGGTTACACACAAACTGCCGATAGGAATTCCATCAAACTTTTGTGGGAGGATGGGTCTTGAGCCAGAATAGACCCCCAGGCAGGGCCGTTAAACCGTAAAAAAATAGATCTTATATATCTCATATACGATCTTATTTTAGGGCTGCGATGATTCTGCAGCATTTTATTCCTGCAAAGCTGAACCTGTACGTTTCTCCCTCAGCCAATGAGGGCGCGGTATGAGATCACATGATGCAGAGGTGCGGAGATTATACTGCAGGGCCAGAAAGAAAGACGGAGAAAAGCAATACAGATGTATCAAATTCACCTTAAACGCCACCATGAAGTGCTCCGCTGGTGTCACACGAGGGGGAAAAAAAAAACATCTGCTGAACTTGGAGGACAGTTTGGGTTCCAGCTCTCTGTTCCGAGCCAGGCTTGGCCCTTTAAGAAGGTGGCCTTATGGGAATGGTGTACCCATGAGGTAGGGGATTTTAGGAGCTCTGGATTATTGTTTAATGTGAAGCCAGAGACATGAGAGCCCACTGGAGAACCTCCGTTCTGTTAGAAGTGTATTTTTGTTGTCACTTGGAGCCACCCAGTAGGAAGGCTGTGAGTTCATGCCGGCTGTTAAAGATAAAGAGCCTCTTTTCTGCGACTGAGATGGTGCAAACTCTGTTTTCTTACCAACCACGGGTCAGAGCTGAGCTGAGTGAGATAGAGTGAAATAGCAGAAGTCCCTTTACTATGTATCGAGGGCAGGAGAGCTAACATCGTGAGGAACGGTTGAGTGCAACAACATTTTAAAAAAAAATGAAATAGTGGAGAGAATCGTGAGCTCAAATCTAAGCAAAAAAAAAAGTAGCAAGAGAGTTTCTGAGATAAATCAATGATTGTTTTCTACGGTCTGATTAAATTTTGTTGCTGGTTTTGTTGTTGGTCAGCAGTTCCTTTGATTCCTTTGATGTTCCATTGGGGGTGGACCACTGCTGTGTGTGTTTGTAAATGCTGCTCGGAGTGGGCTGAACAGAGACGCGGAAGTGGAAGGCGCAGGAAACGAGCGCCTACATGGTATTCGAGGGATGCTCAGAGATGGTGGAGTAGTCGGTAGATTTAGACGCGTCAATAACTCGGACATTAATGAAATCTGCATGAACGTTTCGCTCGGTACCGTCGCGCTTTGGCGGAGGTTTGCGTTCTCGGAGTGCTTTCTTTATGTCAAGGCCGCGGTCACTCTGTAATGTGCTGCTGTATGCTGTAACGGCTACATTTTCCCAGTGGGCATTAATAAAGTTTTTATTTATCCACCTGGATAAAAAGGTGGAGCCGAATAAGATTTTTTTAACCACTCTTGCTTTTTTCTACAATTACTGAGAGAATTCTGGCGGTATCTTTGGAAACAAACAGTCACATTGAGGGGGTTGCAACCTATGAGCGCGCATGATTTAATGACTCCACGTATGCCATCACTGCCCGCAAATCCCATGTGTGGATCGGACCCGTTGGCTCGGCTGTCTCACCTGTCAGGTTCCAGTCATACAGCTCCAGAATGTCCTGGAACAAGTAGGAAGCAAACAGCTCCAGGCCTCGGACGCAGTAGTTCTGCTCGGAGGAGAGAGGGAGTGAGAGAGAGAGAGAGAGAGAGAGAGAGAGAGAGAGAGAGAGCGAGAGAGAGAGTTAGGTGAGCATACAGTAAAAGAAAAAGAAAAAAAGAAGCTGTAATTCTTCTACAGAGAGTATCGTCATGGCGATACGACTGATAAGTAAATCCACTTCTCTAAGTTTGTCACGTAAGCCACCTTATCGGTGTAATCAACCTCCACGGGTCACAAAGACTCTCTCCTCCCTATTCTGTGAGGGCTTAGCGCCTTCGCTCAGCCAGGCGGCGAGGTGTGAGGGTTACATGTGGCTCAGCTTCAACCGTTTGAGATAAAAAAAACAAAAAGAGGGGGGAGGCGGGGAGATTGGGAGAGGGGGGGTTTTACAGACCTCCGGTGTCATCTCCTCTATGAAGTGAATGGTGTAATCTATGTTGAAGCGGATCACTCGGCACAATGGGATCTGTGATGATGAGAGGGGAGAGAGGAAGAAAAGAAGGGCCGACTCATTAGCGTGGCGTGAGGTAGAGGTTACAGATTTGCAAGGAAACTCATTAAAAGCTGATTTCAGCACCGCCGACACAGGGAGAGGAAGAAAATAAGTATGAACGCGGCAGAAATCACAACCGGGGCGGCGAGGCGCCGCACAACCTTTGGTCAATTAAAACACATGACATGTACAAAAGCCTCCGCGCCAACTCACACAGACACACACACACACACACACAGACACACACACACACACACTCGAAGAAATTAACTCAAATCTCGCTAAATAGATAAGAGCCCCGCTCTTCTGTGTTTAATCTCCCCCGTTACATGCTCTTTGTTGTCGGAGCGCCGGGGGTCCATTTTAAGAGATTAACCTGGGAGCCACATTTATTCTGGCCCGTCCCCGCGGCTAACTAGCAGGAGGCTAATATCCTCACGCTCCGAGGTTTCCTAATCCCCGCGCCGCCGCCAAACGTTTACCCCAGCTTTTAACAAGGCCTGCTTAAATTATCCAGTTCAAATCGAGCCGTAATCCTCGCGGCGCTTTTCAAGAAGGACGGATATTGACCGAGAAGTTTATTATCCCGGCGCGCGTGTGCGTGCCAGCACACACGTGGACGCCGTCGCGGGAAGGTTCACTATTCAAGAAATGCTGTTTTTGATGGTTTCCTATCGATTTTCTGGCTCCCTTGGGTTGAAACAGCAGCAGACAAGAGAGGGAGAGAGAGGGTCCTTTGGAGTCGTGACCCCTCTAATGTTTGTCAGACGGCGACGCGCTTTGAAAAGCTAGCGGAGAAGACTCAGCGACAAGGTCAGCGCAGCAAGAGGAGCGCTTTGTCGGGGCGAGAAAGAGGCCGCGCCCGGGCCAGAAGCCGATTTCGAAATCGTTTCAGGGTTTCGGAGCGGCGAGCGATTGTGCGATCAAACGCCGTCCTAGATGATGTGTTGTCTGAACGGAGGTGTAGGAGGACGGCGGCCGGTAGAGAGCTCAGCGAGCAGCGGTCAAATGACGTGTGAAGAGAGATTATGAAGCCATCTTTTTTTCACAGCGGCGGTTCAGAGGGGCGGAATAGCGGCAGAGCTGAAACTAAAATGATCATGATGACGCTTTCATGATGTAACTGTTGTCTGCTCATTAGCTGGCCGTTTATTGTTCCATGCCGTTGCACTTTTTGCGAATGTTAACTTCGTTTTCATCATTTTATGAAACCCTTCTTCCACTTTAAGGGAAATCTCTGCAGGAGATATCAGATATTTTGCGTTGCTGGGATTTTAAGCAGGTTTATTTGTGTTGAAAGTTGCAAATTCATCAATTTTGTTATCATCCTATTACACAATTTTGTATTTTTGTCTAATCAGACGTCTACCTTGTTTTTTTCATACGTTTTTTAAATAGATTTGAATAAAATAATGTGTTTATGTCACAGTCAAAGGTTATAATATGAGCCTGGATCTCCATCTGGTGGACATAGTTGGTATCTTGCAGTCAAAATCCCATTTCATGCACATTTTTGGTCCATTATCTATCAAACCGTGTCAAATACAGAGTCCTGCTGGTACCTATCCAACAAAACCTGTAGAACATCATGAACTTCCTTATTCCTATCAAATCTGATCAAAAAGCTTCTGAGCAAATTCACTGATTGTTTTGTTTCATGGTTTTAATGTAAGATAATGATGTTATAGACTTTGAAGAAATGTCAAAACTCTTATTTCTTCATGTTCACGGATGTGAAAGGACGGGCCGATCTGCCCTGACGGTGAACAGCTCAGAGAGTGCTTACGTTAGTGAGTGGCGTGTGGGAGAAGAGAGAGAAGCCTTCAAACAGATACTCGTGGTCATCGTACTCGATCACCGTCGGCCTGTCAGTCTGAAACACACAGAACCAGACGCGGATCAGCAGCGATGCAGCTCAGGACGTGACGGGGAAATATCCGCTCAGTAAGGCAGGGAAATAACGTATTTTATACCTCGGGTTACAGAATATAATACATCTTTTATCTCAGTTTAGGTCCTACCAGGAAGTTGGTGGGAGGAGACACGGTGATCCGGTAGTGGAACAGTTTCCCGGAGTTGTTGTTCATCTCGCGGCATTGTTTCACGGGCTGAGAGGGAAACACAAACGCCATAAACACCACCGTTATCATCGTTAAAACACACTTTCTCTGTCCGTGTATTATTTCTATGAACCTAACCCTTGACTGTCCTCACCAAGAAAAAAAAACATTTCTCTGCGTATTTTATTTTTCTGGAGAATGTATTAATTTAATTGTTTCGTCAAGCATGTTTTTAAACGGTTAAAAAAAATATTACATATATATATACATATTTCACGGGATATAATCAGTTTTAAGAGAACTATTTGACCCTTATTGGACTTTATTGGTATATCAAGTTAAATAATGCTGTTTTTAAGTCCTCACATGATTCAATTTGGCAACAAAAGAAAAAAATTAACTTATCAAATAGGATTTTTTTTGCCACCCCTGTTATCTGTGGTGTCCCCCAGGGCTCCATTTATGGCCCCTAACTCTTTAGCATATACATGCTGCCACTGGGTCACATTATGAACAGGTTCAGTCACATGTTTCAAAAAGAAAAAGAGACTCAACATGTGACAAAATTGTGCAAAATTAACATTTGGTTAGATGGTTTGATTTTGCGGATGAGCTGCTCTGAAACTGAAGAAAGTAATTACGACATGCAAACATTTAGGTCCTCCCTAAAAAAAAAAGGCCAGTGTGATTTATTGAATGAATTCTGCGAGTGGGTTCTTGAGTAAACGTGGGACGACTAATCCGTGTTACAGAGAGACGGAGAGACAACAGTAAGCCGCTGTGACAGGGACATAAAAGCGTCTAAGAGTGTCTGCAATTTGGCGCGGGTCCAAATACAAATCCGGATCCGCCAGATTTAAATATGTTTACACAGGTTTTAAGACTGTAACGGCTGTAACCAATCGGGACCGACACCTCCGTCAGTTAAAGGGTTACGGGCCTGATTTGGGCTCAGGAAGATGTTTCCGCTCAACCCAGTGACCTTCTAGTTTATCTGCTGTCCTTACGTTTATGCAGATCAAACATTACGGAAGCAGAGTTTTGTTGAGTAAAGCCCGGCAAACCCAAATAATGATACTCACAAAACATGCAGAAGGCAAAGTAAGCAGCTTCTTTCAGCTTTTTTCTTCTTTTTTTTAAAGGGATCGTCACGGCGGTCCGTCTCATATTGACGCGTATTGATTCGGTAAAAGTGTTTACATCGGATGTTCTTCCTGAAACAACCCCTGCCAATTATCCGAGCGATTGCCCAAGGGTTCCGGATGTGTGGATTTCTGCCACGCCCTCTTTTTGAGGATATTTTGCTGGGATTGGAACCTCAGTCTCCTGCAGCAAAATCAGCGACGTAACCCGCTCAGCTATCCTGCTGCTTTGCAGAACCAAAAAAAAAAAAAAGCAATTATAACAAACACATTATAAAAAAAAAAAGAGCTCTTTTATAAGCCTGTAAGAGTTTTTTTAAAGGAGGGAACAGATTCTGCGGATTTTAAGGGATTTCGTTCTGTAATTATGGCGCCGAAGCTCCAAATAGTCACCTTTCGGTTTTGAGTTTGGTCCAGAAAGAACAGACAGAAGGAAAAAAAAACACTGTAGACAAACATTCAGAATATTTCACGATTGGAACAGCAATGCTAATACAATTAAGAAGTACCTGAAAATATTTACAGACGTAAGACATATTTTCGTCAATTTCAAGCTGTTAAAATTCTGTTCATAAACATTATAACCAGTACGGGACGCTTATGTGTGACAGTCACACATCAACCACTGACAGAACAAAGGAGCTACAGACAGAAATAAATGATTTTATTTCAGACTCTCAGAACGAAATACATCAGTAGAAAATGATTGTCATTAATCTCTGATGACTGAAAAAAATAAAATAAATACCGGGATCCCGCTGATGAATAAAGTCACATTTCCTTTGTAACGCACGAACCCGTAAAAAACAACTAATTGACTAACAACGTCTCGGTCAGAGAAGACCGTAACAAGCAATTAGTCAACTAATGGACTAACGAGGGGGGGGGGGGGGCGTCCTGTTCATTCCTAGATTTCCTCACGCGGAAAACGTCCTTCATAAAACACTCAAATAAGCTTTCCTAAGGTGGCTGCTGGGAAAGGATCTACTGTGGCAGCATCTCGCAGCATCCGTCTGGAGGCTGATGTTAATTAACTTCCACGTTACAGACACACTCATTAAGAAATCCATGACCTCCATTGATTCCTATCGGCAGCCGAGAGAGAGAGAAAGACAGAGAGAGAGATAGAGAGAGACAGAGAGAGAGAGACAGAGAGAGAGAGAGAGAGAGAGAGAGACAGAGAGAGAGAGAGACAGAGAAAGAGAGAGAGAGAGAGAGAGAGACAGAGACAGAGAGAGAGAGAGAGAGAGAGAGACAGAGAGAGAGAGAGAGAGAGAGAGAGAGAGAGAGAGGCACTAAAACGCCTCCACTTCTCTTTAAACGTGACGTTTAAACTCCCTCATAAATATCACGCCTCAGACGAAGAGGAGTAAACGCTCTTCAGATTCTAGTTTGAGCGCCTCTAAGGTGCGAAAAAGCAATCAAGAGGAATCGTTTTCCTTTTGATTGTTACGTCACTGGAAAAAGTCGGGGAGATTACGGAATGGCGGCGTCCGCAGCAGACCCTGCGTGCTAGCAGTATAACTCAAAAACTATCTCACGGATCACATTTCATACGTAGGTAGACCTTATTGTGAGGAAGGACTGGGTGGATTTTGGGAAAGGTTTGTTTTATATTTCCGACACTAGGGGGAACTTTATCACCAAAAGCCTGGAGCCAATAATATCGCAACAATTTGTCCGATTTAGTCCAAATTTGCAAACATCATGTTTTACGTTGGTAGTTTGTATTTTAAACACTAGGGAGAACTTTTGTACAAAAAACCCCACTGATTTAGTCCGAACTTCAATCAATCAACAAGAGGAGATTTTCTATACTGTGTCTACTGTGGATTTAACCTCGGCATTAAATTTGACATCCACCTCAAACTCCCAGCTACACCCGACCCGACATTTACCGACTCCTCTTAATTGCATATTATTATGAGAAAAAGTCTAATTTTCCCAAAAATGTAATAAACCGCTCTTTGGCGACTCTCCAGTGTGCGATAGCGGAGATACACTCATGATGTTTGTGTGAGAAAAAAAAGATTGGAGCTCTTCTCCGTAAGGCTCCCCGAAACCCTCATCAGAGCCAAAACTCAACTTGTAACCATGGAAACTATTAAGGTTCCTAAAAAGCAAAAGGCACCACTTCACTACTTACTTGTGTTTGGAAAGTAGGAAAAAAAAAAAAAAACCCTGACTATTAATTGAGATCTGCTGCTGAAACCAAACAACCAGCAGGACGAGCCAAAGCTGGAAAAAGTCCAACTTGCAACCATGGAAACGGAAGAAATAATCTGGACTTACTAACGATATGTGCGTCAGAGGAAAAGCATCACTTCAGTACTTGTGGTGTGTGTTTGTCGAAACGTACCCCAGAACTTCCTGCCTTGGGTCACGGCTGGGTCCAATAATGTATGTATGTACTGAGTAACATGATAAATAAAGATTATCATCATTATTCAACTCTCCTATTTAATTACTAAAGCACCATTATCATCACAGGGTTAATTATAGAGATGGAATCTACAGATGGTGCGTCTTTAGTTTTACAGAAAGCGATCCTTTACAAAGGAGATGCCTGACAAGCGCACTAAAAACGGTACGAGCCACATAAGTCCAGTCTCTATCCTGTTTATTCCAGAATGTCCTTAATGGACTAAGAAGGGAAAATCGGAACATTTTTCTAAAGCGGCGAGCAAAATGAAGATGGACGGGGCGCCGATTAAAGTCACCCGTGACACCTGGATCTGTCCAAGTGACCCCAGCAGAAGGAACAACGCCCCCAGATGTATCGGATCAGAACTCGGGTGGGCCTGATGATCCCTCTTCACACGACCAGTTGCGGGAAATGCTAATTGGTACTAAAAGTTGTGGTTGCTCAGTAACAGCCGGCGCAGCAGCAGCAGCAAACAGACAAAGAGCGAGCGTGGCGGCGCTCGCTCTTTTTCCACGCATTTCTGACGACAGCGCCGGACCTGCGTCCTGAGGTCCATTAAAAACAAAGTAAAACAGCGTCTGCAGAGAGAATTCATTTAGGCTGATGTCCTTGCCCCGCCGCGTGCAAGGTTATGAAAGTGTGATTTATTGGAGGCGTGTCATACCTCCTCCCCCGGGTAGATGCTGTGGCGGATCCCCGTACGTCTGGCCTTGGCGCTGCACTTACACAGGGGGCCATCATTCATCTGGGCAGAAGGGGAAAAAAATACGTAAATCACACGCAACCGCTTCACTCGCCACGCAGAGCAAAGCAGCCGCTGGATATTAGACCTCTGCAAACCGGCACGGCTTCACACTCCTGACCTTTGACCCTCCGCTGCAGCCTGGAGCGCTCCTGTTTGATGGTGTCTGTATAACCTCACGTCAAACTGACGACCCCCTCTCCACACATCGATGCAGATATATTGGTTTAAAAGGGGAAACTGATTACTGATTTTAGGGGTCAGACCATAAACGGCCTCTGCAGCAATTGAACTCTGGGTAATTAAAAGAACTTCAAAGCATCAAACAAACAAACGGAATGCACTTAATAATGTAATATAGAAGTATTTTGTATGCTGTACAGGGCAGAGCTGCTAAAAAGGAGTATCAGAGCCAGGCAGGAGGAGAAAAAATAAAAAATGAGGAGGAAGTTTTTTTTTTTTTTCATGTTTCGAGAAAAAAGTCACACTAAATCAGAGGAAGACTTTTTTTTTCTTTCTTGTGTGTATAATAATGTATATAATAATAATAATACGTTTTATTTATAAAGCTCTTTTCATGAACACTCAGAGTCGCTTTACAGGTGCATGACATTCACGTAGATTCAGATTCTGAAAAAACCTTCAGTTACATTTTGCAAAGAAATAGTGACTGAAAATGAGATCAAACAGTTGAAAAAGGACATAAAAGGATTAAAATGTCCAACTTCACACAGTTTTGATTAGAAATCTGGACCGTATATTCCAACATATTGAACAGAAACAATGTTATTTGTGAGATGTCCTGCATCACCAGATTCTAAGCGTAGTAAACCTGCAAATATTTGCAGCTCTGAGGTTGACTGTCCTTTACAAAAGAACCTTTAAATAACAAAAACATGCAAACTCTCGGTACCGTCCGATGGAAAATACTGTTTGAATGCACAAATAAGTAAAACTTTTTTTTTATGCACGTGGTGTGTTCTTTAGACAGTATTTGTTTTCTTGAAACATAGTCATAAAAAACTTCATTTTGCAGCACATTGAATCTTTTATGGCGAGATTCTCGAAAATAAAGGAATCCATTTATAGGAATTGGATTATATGACATTATATATCAAATCATATACATTTGAGCACCATTTGCTGTTAAAATAACAGACTTCAGGATTTATTTTTTGTTATTTAATTGCAATTTAAGGTGTTAAAGATTCCTGTGTCTTGGGTTTTTGCAGGGATGTATAAACGCTTTCACATACTGCCACCTACTGTTGGCTGCTCATTTTAGATTTAAAAAAAATAAAAGTCCTGTTAAGGTTTAGAGATTCAGTAGAAAAGTGGAAGTTCCACTTTGTTGTCATGGAACAGATATTTATTAATCCCCTCTAAGGGTGTTTGTTACGTTCAGGCCAAATGAGATCATGAGTCGTTTCTGCAGGTGCATCTGGTTTAAGGGATGGTTTCAGATTCGGGTTAATACTTTGTGAAAGATTATCGTTGGAGATAAAAAATGAATAAGATTGCGGTTTTAATGGATTTGGATTGGATGGGCAAGGAGGAAAGGACCGACCTGGCCCGGGTCGTTGTACCACAGCTCATCATGCAGCCGGTCGGGGTGAGCCTTTTTTCTCTTGATCTCAGCGATGACGTCGAAGACGTCCGAGTCCGAGCTGCTGGAGCAGGTGCTTCCTTCGGCATCCGACTCGCAGTCGGAGGCGCTGCTGCTGTCACCTGAAGCCGAGATGGGATAAAAACAGCCTTTAGACAAAAAGGACGTCTCGACGTCACGAGGCCGAGGAGCCGAGACATCTGTCAGTCAACCTGGAGTCGCAGGAGCGTCTGAGCTCCTCCTGAATGGGGCGCTCCATCAAAGAGGATTAATTACCTACATGGTTCTGGTTCTAACAAAGAGGTTCTTGAGCCGTTTGCCTAATTTATCAACTCAAGAGCAGACGTAAATGCGGTGGAGACATCTGCTGCTCGTCTCCGCCTCATTCTTCTCGTCACAGAGAGAAACTTCACACAATGATGACGACTTGATTTATCGGGCGGTTCTTCAACGGGCGAAATCTTCGATTCTTCCAGCCTCTCAGTCAGATCAACATATTTAACAATTTAGATCTCCCTTGGATGCAAAATCACATTGATGCTGAGCTGAAAGAAGCATTCTGACAGACCGTTGGATCACATCGTAAACACAACCGTCCATCCCAGTCTGCTGCAGAAGGATGGCTTTTTGTATGGAGTTTGTACGGGACTCTAGTACAGAAGTCTGTGGACAGATGCATCGACTGAACCCTCACTCATGTTCAGTCTGCATGGTTACATTAGGGACTAGAATGCATCACCATCACAGGTGATGGTAGCATTTAATATCATTTAATATCATATAATGGTTCAACAAAGCTATGTGACAGGGATTCTCATGAATCAGCTAAGGCCTTTGCTGTCGTCTCCACAGGTAAGGGTGTTTCCCCGAAAAAGTCCCCAAATTGAACTCCTCAAATTAAGTTAAAAATGATCCCCACAGCATTTATTTAAAAATTCAAAGAAGGCTCTCTAAAAGTGATTAAAATAGGAACTCTTAGATCAAAATATAGCTAAAATATGACATAAACAAGATAGATCTCCTGGAGTCGATTCATTTGCATTGGAATCGGACTAAATCGGATCAATGATTGAGAAGTGATGGCCCAATAACTATTGGCGATATAAATCTCCCTAGTGTAAGGAAATATACATTTGACCTTTCCCAAAGTTACTCCTGTTCTTCCTCACACTAAGGTCGATGTAGGTATAAAAATTGGAAATGATCCATGTAACAGTTTTTGAGTTATGTACAGTAAACAGTGTTTTGAAAAAGAAGGTGGCGCCCCCTTGCGAGTAAAATATGAACTACTAGAGTAAAGTAAGATATTCACAATATACATCCCATGGAAACTACAATATTCGCCAAATTTGGTCAAAGTCAGACCAACAGTTAAGAAGTTATATCCAAAATAACTGGAAAAAAGCTCCACCTACTAAAGGAAATAGGATTCATACAAGGTAATCCCCCAAATCAATCCAGTTCTTCCTCACACTAAATTCTGTGTGGGTATAAAATTTGAAACTGATCCACAAGTTAGTTCTGGAGTAGGAGGCGGCGTTTGCGGCGGTGATGATTCCATAACATCCCAGACTGTTTGTGCAGGTCCACTCACCTGGATCGTCATCAAGTTTGGTCTTGGGCGGCTCCCATTCGGGTCGAACAGACTTGGCACGCTCCTGTCTCCCTCCCAGCTCCTCCTCAAAGCGCTGGTAGAGGACCCGCAGTTTGCTGGTGCCCACCACAGTGGAGTCTCCCTGAACAGGTTTACACAGAAGACAGACGTTTCAGATGGTTGCTACTTTAAAGACAAAAACAAATATGTGTTGGTTCTTTCCGACGATAAACGTCAATAAATAATCACGCCGGCACAGATGATGTTATCATCTCCTGATTGTCCTCCATCTTTGTAGGGTACGGGGGAAGCTCATCTCATGACAGCCAATGGCGCCCTGGGAGGAGAGGCTGAAGGAGGCACAAGAGAAGAAGAGGGAGGAGCAGCGGGAGATGGTGAAGGTCTGCAGCAGAGATACCTGGAGAGCATCATGCAAACCAGTGGAGGTGGCCGTCCGGGGGGGGGTGGTGGCGTTTGAGGGTTTTTGTCTGAGCAAAGTCTAATAAATCTAGAGACTCGCAGGAGCAAGTAGGAGAGGAACCATGGACAGCAGGATGGTTCTGGCTGAAGAGCGGTCACCAGTGGGCTCAAAAGGACGCCACTTTTTTCCAGCTTCAAGGAGAAACATTCAAAAGAAGCACCTTTTGATCAAGGAGAAGCAAAGGAGTAAAAAAGTGGGTCTCCATTTCGAACATCTACGTCCCCAAGTCTCGGGCCTGTGCATAATCTGGTACCCGATAAAAGCATGAAGCAAACTCAGCGAGCGTTGCAGCAAAAAGGATTTGGCTCAATCTTGAAGACCCAAGGACATCAGACATCAGAGACGCATTTGAAGGGGAAGAGTAATGATTTCTGAGGGGCCGTCTTCTGAGACCTTGCCGCTGAGGGAAGCGAATCCATCTCTTTAAAAGCACCATCAGTTCAATTGATGAGATTATGGACAGAAGATTAGAGAAAGTTTCGTTCCGCTTGTTGCAAGTTGGATAGAACAATCTCCATCGGGCTGCGTGCTGAGCATAAAGTCCTCGCTCCTCTACCGAAAAGAAAGGAGTAGTAACATCTAGATGTTTTTAGATGATATTAGATGATATCTGATGAAGAACACAACCAGCAGCTGAACTAAAGATGGACATGAGAGGAGAGCAAACGGTACCACTTGGTCCATCGGGTCGTTGGAGTAGTAGTTCTCGGCATGCGTGCAGCGGATCCAGGCGGGTTTCAGCTGCTCCTCTTCCTCCTTCTCGTCGTCCACCTTCTCTTTCTCCCTCTCTCGGTCGCGGTCCCTCTCTCTCTCTCTCTCCCTTTCGGCGAAGGCCTCCTCCGACTCTCTGTTTCGGACGGACGAGTAGCTGCGCTCTCTGCTCTGGCCGGAGGAGCTCTCCGACCGTTTGTCCCTCTCCTCCTCCCAGCGGCCGCGTTTCCTGTCTCTGCTCGAGGAGCGACTGCGAAGCAGAAGGGACGAAGTCGGTGAAGTTAGGTTAGGTTTTATAACATGCGCCTCAGTAAACGTGGTACGACGGTCGTTATAGGGGGATTGTGTGGATGGTGATCATGATGCATCATGGGAAAGGGAGGATCTAGGTAATAATAGTGTAATAACACATGTGCACCGTTTATAAGAGGTGTGAAGAACATACCGCAAAAACGCGAAAAAAGAATATGAATCATCATGAAATCCTACACCTGGAATTGGAAAACATCCGTGCCATTATTCATGATTCAAGGGAAGTGATATTAGACTGATGGCAGTTTTTTCTTCAGGATCAACCTCGGTATCAGATACGACCCCCTTTTAGTGACAATCGGATCCTGGTTTCGAGTCTATAACTCTGTTCTTTGTTATATCACAGTCCTAGTATTCGTGGAAGGGATCTCTATGAGGCAAAGTAACTGAAACATTCTGGTTCACCAGATCTGGAATATTACTTGGATCCAAAACAAACCGTGAAATGTCGAGGCCCTAATAAAGTTGTTATAATCATGTTATCATCATCATTTAAGCGTAACCCCTGAGGCAAATATCTCAGAATTGCTCCGATCCCACAATGGCAAAGAACCTCTTAAAATAAAACTCCAGATCAAGATGATGATCTGGACCGCCACCAAAATATAATGGATTGTTTTTTGGCCGTAGCCCAAGAAGAAATCCGCTCTATTTGATGAAAATCGGTTCATAACCAGGCAATCCTGCTGATAAACAGACAAACAGACATAAAAGAGAACAAAGAGTAACTCCTTCAAAGAAGAAATGAAACCCAAACAACACATTAGACAAACTTTCGGGTTTTGTTGACAAAAACATTATTAAAGTTTTTGCAAAGGGATCAGAAGAGTAATTCATCATAATTAATATAACTGAAAACGGTACACATATAATTTGTTTATGGACAACAACAACACGTATCGGCCAACGCGTTTACCTTCGAGGCCTCTTCCTGTGCCTGTCGGGTGACGGGGATCGCCGGCTGTCTCTGTGGCGATACCTCTCCCTGTGGACAAACACAGCAGTAAGTAACACATCCTCTCGTTGGTGGAGCTCTAGTTAGCGGCGTGCTCGTACCTGCTACGATCCCTGCTCCTGTGTCGGGGGGGCGTCCGGCCTCTGTCGTAATCGGACCTGTACCTTCCGCTCTCTGGCCTGCCGCGCCTGTCCGGACTCCTCCCACGGTCCTTCCTGTCGCCAGGAAACTCCATCTTATGCTTATCGCCTTGGCTACCGTAGCCGTAGCCCTTCTGCCTGTGGTCATCGTGGCGATAGCCCCTCTCCGGAGACCTCCTGCTGTCCATGGGCTTCTCGTACTTGTACTGCCCCCCGTGCCTGAAGCTGTGTTCCTGCTTGAACGAGTGGGGGCTCTGGCTGTAGCCGGTGTTGAAGGTGGGAGGAGGGAAAGGAGGGTGGGGTGGATGGGGGTAATTCATCGAATACGGAGGGTGGTAGGTCATAGAGTGAGAGGTTATGGGAGGGGGCATGGATGGGTGTGGTAATGGCGGCGGGGGCACAGGAGGCATCATGTAAGCATGGTAGGCATTCTGAGCAGACACCAGCGCCCCTGGTGTGGCACCACCAGTGGAGCTGGGAAGGGGAGGGGGAGGAAAGTTAGGAGGTGGGTCAGGGAAGCCCTGCCGGCCAGTGGGCTTGGGGAAAGGTGGGCGAACGGGGCAGTGGTTAAGAGAACTGGGAGTCTGGGATGGCACAGGGGGAGGGTACTGCATGAATTCCGAATGTGGAGGAATGTATCCGCTGTTTCCGTGATAGCTGGAACTGGAAGGAGTCTGGTGATCATAGCGGTACGCAGGCATAGGAGGATGGGGTGGTGCTGTTCTCAGGTTGGTGGGTTGGTAGCTTTGAGGGGTGCCATGCTGGCCTGGGGGCATTCCTGGTCTGAGACCCCCTCGATCTTGTTGATAAGACATGACTGTGGGGAAAAAAAACAATACAATCCGGTTAGAAATTACACTACTCAAAAAACTAAAGAGAACACATAATCATCACAGTGTAACTCCAAGTCAATCACACCTCCGGGATATCAACCTGTTCAGTCAGGAAGCAATAATGATTGTGAATCAATTTGCTGTTGTGCAAATGGGACAGACAACAGGTGGAAAGGGATGGCAGTTAGAGAGACAACCCCTATTAAGAAATGGTTTTACAGGTGATGGACACAGACTATTTCCCTCTTCTCTTCCTCTCTGGCTGATTCTTGACTAGTTTTCCTTTTTTTCCAATGCCCTCACCGCTAGTGGTAGCATGAGGCTGTGTCTGCAGCCCATAGAAGTTGTACAGTTAGTGCAGCACATAGGTTTGGCCAGAAGGTTTGCTGTGTGATCCCCTCGTGGACTCCCAGTCACCCATCCGTCGTTTCACCAGGAGCATGCCCAGATGTTGTAGGGGGTGATAACAGGCACGTGGAGGCCATACACACTACTGAGCCACGTTACGAGTTGTCTTGAAGAATTTCACTTAAGTTGGATCAGCGTGTGACATCATTTTTTCCACTTTAATTTTGAGTATGATATTGAATCCAGTCATCAGTGGTTTCTTGATTTTGGTTTCCATTGATTGTGCTTACGTTATTTTGTTCTCAACAAATTACACTATGTGTGTAATCAATAAAGATTTTATCTAAATCAATCATCCAGATCTAGGAAGTGTGATTTAAGTGTTCCCTTTATTGTTTTGAGTCGTCTATATCCCATTGTTTCCAACATGAAAACGCATAGATCTGGATCAGATTTTGACATTGCCAAGATAGATTTCTGAGTCTTGGTACCAACAGTGTACCTGAAAAAATTGATGCTGGTAGTGTCACCTTCTGAAGTTGGGCATAGGACTTAATTTGAGATTAGGGACGTATACAGACACTTGCTCCAGTCCTTACTGGTTTGAAAAGACACCATCACATCAGCCCAATCCTGGCGTCTCTCCAATGGATCCCTCTATGTTTAAAAACTGATTTAAAAATGTTGCTTGTCAAGTTTAAAAGTATAATTTCTCATTGCCATCCTGTCTGGTGAAAACGTACCTCCGTATATAATGATTTTGAATGTTCGTGTTAAGTGTTTCTTAATGAGTTGAGAAAATGAGCCTTATGCTTCATATAAAAAATATGGACAGTGTTACAAAGCTTGTTGGAGACTGATCGTTTTTAAAGTTGACTTTTAACATCTTGTGAAAATCTTGCAGATTGACCTCAAACACATTGCAGATGTGAGCATCATTAGCTATCACTAGCTAGCACAGATGTCAATATCCCAAACATATAACCATGAAAGAAGGAAAAGAAGAAATAATATCGTTGAAAAAATGCTTATTAAAAGAGAACATTGCATCTGCGGTTAATAAATATCAACATTGCGTTTTGTTTATATTAGTAGCATCAGCTAGGGTAAAGCCCGGTAGCATGGTAGCCAGTCTGCTAGCGCGTAAACAGATGATGCGTATGGGAGAAATTACCTTAAAAATATGAGCAGGACCAGATAAATACGAGTATCATTCAGTCTTCGTGGCTATATAAAAATATTTAAGTATAAGTATTTTTTATTTATATTATTATAAGCTATTACGAGTTTATATCTTGACCAACACGCCTGACAAGAGGTATTGTTTCTAGTCGGAACGATTAGAGAGAAGGACCAGAGATAGACCAATCACATTCGCGGACAGGTTTCGGTGTCCAATAAGATGAGAGGGAAGTTTCCCACCGGACTGATGCGCCGTTACAAAACATCAGGCTGCAAGCAACTTACAAATCCACCTAAAATAATAATAGAACCTGAACATTTATATTTTAATTACGTATGAATACTTTAAATACTTTTAATTCAAATATATATATTATATTTATTCAATGAAACTTAATTCATAGTTTTTCAACCATGTTCTTCACTGTGAATAAACTGTGAATGAATTACGTTTAAGTCCATTACAGGGAAAAGAAAATCTCCTTTGAAATCTATTGTTTTTCAAAAAAAAACACAGAAAACATTTCGATTCATTATAATTATTTAGTTTTTTTCTCTTAACTGTTTATACAATAATTAAAAAAAGTTTCAGTAAATGTTTGAATTCATTCTGCTTAATCAGTCGAAATGATTTAACTTATTCATATAGACTCAACATAATGAGAAAAACATTGGATCAAATTGTATCTTATTCTTAATTATACCTACTGAAAAAAAAAGTATAATAGTTTTCTATCATGTACAGTTTAAAGTGGAAAAAAATCTTATCAAAAGATTATCGTAATTAAATAAGTGATGAAATCTTTTTAAATAAACGTTTATTGCTTTCTGGCTTATTGAAAACATTCAAATGATACACTAACCAATAAACAAAACTAAGTGAATAAAACTTATTGACTAATCTTAAAGTTTTGTTTCTGGAAGATATAATCCTCATATACTTTACTTTATACTTCAGCACCTTGAGATTTGATCCAAATGTAAAGTGCGTTATAAATTAAATGCATTATTATTTATTATTATTATTATTATTATTATTATTATTATTATTATTATTATTATTATATACTTAGAATAAAGATAATGGCCTTTTTTCTCCTCTCTGGACAAAATGAATAACTAACGTCAAAAATGTGTTTCTCATATATTCTCCATTTCAGGCACCCGTATTTGAATTTCGGTTGTATTCTACATGTCTTGTTTTCTGGAACTTAATGCTTCTTGAAATTGAAACTCAAAAATCGGTTTTACTCAGAGAATGAGAAAATTCTCCACTGCACCATTCCCATTCATCCACCAGAGGGCAGCAGGTCTCCTTTTTTCTTCTATTTTTAAAATGCATGTCATGAATTGGCACATAATCACCATGGAAACACATCACAAAACATTTTCAGAATTAACGAAGCCAAGGTAACAATTCATATTCCCTAATGCCAAACTTTTATTATTGCAAACTTAAACAATGCATGGAACACTTTGACCTCAGACCATGCCTGAATCCTTCTGAGCAGAGAACCTGGTAGTCTCTCTAAACTCATTGATCTGACCTCATCCGTGGAGCTCTCTCGCTCTGCACACATGGCTTACGGCTGACTTGTTAACCCCTGTGTGCTACAGAATCGACATGCTCCCTGCTGCGATGTTATGCCGCACATCCATGCTGGAAGGATCAAGGTGGAGGAGCAGGGTGAAGACGAACAAGCCCACACATTTTGCTCCGAAGAAACATGCACATTCTGTTCTCAGCGCTAATCAACCGTCGCTATGTGTCCAAGAGCATCAGCACAAACATTCAAACAAATGTTGTTGTTTTTTTGTTTTCTTGTCTTCCCAGTTCTTTTTGCCTGTTTCCCATTTTCAGCTTCCATCCAAACAGCATTAATTGGATCATCTAGATCCATCTAGTCTAGCAACTAACAACTTTTACCAGAAATCACTTCAATAACTGGTGTTTTTTTTTTCATCTCTAAAATGGTTGGAACTATATATTCTTATACTTTCTTATTTTTTTTATGAATATCATTGTTTTCATGCCATTTGGTCCTAATTTTTGGTTAGTTTTTGTCCAAACTTGTTGCATGTGATCTACTCTAAAAGTTGATATTTGACTCATAAGGAGTCTTTCAGACATTACTTCACCTTTTCTCATTTTTTTAGTTGCCGGTGCTTCCAGGGGAATCACCTCTGCCCAGCTCTGGACCCACGCCTTCACCCCTCTGCCAAAACTACTCAACTCCACCATCCTCATGTTCAGGTTTCGGACCCCCCCCCCCCCTCCAGTCATGAAACCTCGGCAACATTCCAACTCTCTATTCTCCGCCGGGGAATCATCGTTGAACTAAAACCTAAAGTTTTGTTAGTTTTCTGTTAATATTGAGCTGTGGCCTGATTTATACAAGAAGCTAGGCCGTTCCTTTTGGTAATATGTTTGATTCAAGTGGATAAAATATTAGTTAGTTATCAAAATAGTTGTATTGTTGCATTTTTTCATTTTTTTTATATATCATGGTTGTATTTTAATGTGTACTTTGCACCGAGATACCAGGTTAAATGACTTGTAGGTGTGACTTACTCTGACAATAAACTGTTGTCTGGTTCTGGTTCTGATCAGATAATTTGTCATTTTCCTCAGAGGAATTGAAGGAGGAATGGAATCTTATGGACATGTTATTCTAATTAAACTATTACAACATTAAGCTTAAGGTTCATAAATTAAACCCAGAGTATGTCGTTTTTTTGTGATTAAAGCAAAGAAAACAAAGGTAATTTAAAGTTTTACTTAAAAACAGTTAAAATGGTCGTTCCATTACTCAAATTGTGAAATAAATATCTGTCTGGCGTGACTCTCTGAGACAGGCGTATTCTTGTTTTTCACTCGGTCACATTTCTTCCCTCGTGCTCTGACTCGCTCTCCCACCGGGTAGACGGCTGAAATCTTACCTTTGAGTTATGGTTGTACGCTGTAAAAAATAGAATTGTTTACTTGACTCATAGTTCAACTGGTTATGGTATCCTACTATATAACAGTATCCTACTATATAATAGTATCCTACTATATAACAGTATCCTACTATATAACAGTATCCTACTATATAACAGTATCCTACTATATAACAGTATCCTACTATATAACAGTATCCTACTATATAACAGTATCCAACTATATAACAGTATCCTACTATATAATAGTATCCTACTATATAACAGTATCCTACTATATAACAGTATGCTACTATATAACAGTATCCTACTATATAACAGTATCCTACTATATAACAGTATCCTACTATATAACAGTATCCTACTATATAACAGTATCCTACTATATAACAGTATCCTACTATATAACAGTATCCTACTATATAACAGTATCCTACTATATAACAGTATCCTACTATATAACAGTATCCTACTATATAACAGTATCCTACTATAAAACAGTATCCTACTATATAATAGTATCATACTATATAACAGTATCCTACTATATAACAGTATCCTACTATATAACAGTATCCTACTATATAACAGTATCCTACTATATAACAGTATCCTACTATATAATAGTATCCTACTATATAACAGTATCCTACTATATAACAGTATCCTACTATATAACAGTACCCTACTATATAACAGTATCCTACTATATAACAGTATCCTACTACATAACAGTATCCTACTACATAACAGTATCCTACTATATAACAGTATCCTACTATATAATAGTATCCTACTAAATAACAGTATCCTACTATATAACAGTATCCTACTATATAACAGTACCCTACTATATAACAGTATCCTACTATATAACAGTATCCTACTATATAACAGTATCCTACTATATAACAGTATCCTACTATATAACAGTATCCTACTATATAATAGTATCGTACTATATAACAGTATCCTACTACATAACAGTATCCTACTATATAATAGTATCATACTATATAACAGTATCCTACTATATAACAGTATCCTACTATATAACAGTATCCTACTATATAATAGTATCCTACTATATAACAGTATCCTACTATATAACAGTATCCTACTATATAACAGTATCCTACTATATAACAGTATCCTACTATATAACAGTATCCTACTATATAACAGTATCCTACTATATAACAGTATCCTACTATATAATAGTATCCTACTATATAACAGTATCCTACTATATAACAGTATCCTACTATATAACAGTATCCTACTATATAACAGTATCCTACTATATAACAGTATCCTACTATATAACAGAGGTTCTGTATCCTACTATATAACAGAAGTTCTGTATCGTACTATATAACAGAGGTTCTGTATCCTACTATATAACAGGGGTTCTGTATCCTACTATATAACAGAGGTTCTGTATCCTACTATATAACAGAGGTTCTGTATCCTACTATATAACAGAGGTTCTGTATCCTACTATATAACAGAGGTTCTGTATCCTACTATATAACAGAGGTTCTGTATCCTACTATATAAGCGCGGGCAGTATACCTAAGGACAGATTCCCTTCGATCGCAATCTCACCTGCAGAATCTGAGCGCCACAAACTTTCTGACGGACTAATTATCCCACATCATCCGCTGGAACAAAGGTTCATCTTCCGTTCAACCTCCGTCTCTCCTGATCGGAATCTGTTTGCAGGACCAAATTGAATTTTGAACGCACAGGTGTGGGCTTAGCAAACCTGCCTCACTATGAGATAGTCAGAAAAGAATCTCACAGAACTTTCCAGACTATGTGCCTGTTTATCGCATTAATGCCGACCTCGTTTTCCATCGCTGAACAACACGTTGTCGCCATTAAACATGAAGATTCTTTCCTTTATTGGCATTGATTGCAGCTCAAAAGGTAAAAATAGAAGGTTTGTTTGTGGTCTGAATGATACCACGGCGAGGTGAAGGGGAATGAACCCATGGCAAAGTCGAGGCAAACACGTCTCGTCTACAATCGTCCGGAGACGGAGCAAGACGACTTCTGATATCATATTTCCTACGTTCCTACGTTTTGATTACCTTTTTTTCCCCTCCATATTGCTTTTGAGTTGAATGGGTTTCCATCTGAAGGAGGCTTTGATTTAAATGGAATTAGTTGTTCTGCAGCTGGGGTCTGAGGACCAGCAGGGTTCACTGGGTGTGTCGTAAACGTCCGTATGAAAACCAGGAATGGAGTTTTCAAGACATAGAAAAGAGTCAAATATATCGTAGGAAGGAAGATAATTACATATTTCTTCATATTACTGTAAAATATAGTGATTCCACTTTGATTATTCTTAAACGGTGAAGACTTTTCATCAGGAGAATAGGACAGAAATGTCCTTCATTTTTGATTGAATGATATATTCGTCACAAAAATTATCCAGACATCTCTATTTTTCAGCAGGAGCCTTACCGCCTCAAGAGTCATCATGTAACCAGAATATCTTTCAGTCCCTATGCAAAGTTGATCCACTAATCTGGATAATTCAAAGACTGTCAGGAAACTATGAACTATTATAATAACATATACACAAGATAGATTATTTCACGTCGATTTATATGCACCAATCATGGACTAAACCGGATTCACAGTATGGAAGTTATGTTCAATAAACAGTGAAAAAGAAGATCCACCTAGTGGGTAAAACATGAATTTTTAGAGTGAAATATGGTTTGCACAAGTAAGATCTCTTTGGGTCGATTGAAAAGCAGCAGATTTGGACTGAAATGGACCAACAGTTGTGGAAAGAAGATCTCTTAAGCTCCGCCTAATGTCGGATATGAACAACGACATTCCCCAAATCAATCCAGTTCCAGTTCCAGTTCCAGTTCCAGTTCCAGTTCCAGTTCCAGTTCCAGGTCTATGTGGGCATAAAGTGTGAAAATCATCCATGAAATACATTTACAGTTACTGTGTTAACACAACCAATTCCCGGCATACGCAGGCGTGTCAGCGATGACCATTCCATAATATCCCCAACTTATCGAGGATAAAATAATGCTCTGTTTTTCAAAGTGAATTGAGGTAATTATCTCGTTAAAGCAGAAAAAGAGAGAAATCTTGTTACTCAAGACAATGAAATAGTCTTTACCAGAGAAAGGATTGCATTTTTCGTGATCTTGACGCAAAGACGGACTCGGAGTTTTAGAGAGGGATCTGTTATGAAAAGCTCGAGGAGAATGTCAGAGATGATTGGCAGGACGCTCTGAGGCGAGGGGTGATCCGGCTGAGGGCAGAAGGTTGAGATGGTGAGAGGAGGTGAAGGCTGGAGCTGTGGGCTGTGTGTGAAGACATTCTAGACAAAGAAATCAGGGTTAGAAGGAAGCAAAAAAAATAACAGAACACAGCAGAAAAAGCTAAAATAATTTTCACAGAGAATAAAGGGACTGCTATGGCCCCAGCAGAAAAGGCTGTACTATTTGGAAGATCTGCCAAAACAGGAACCAGGTGTGGACGTACTGCCAGACTATGAAGAAGCCAAATACTCTTAAATTGTAATCAAATTGAAATAAGCAAAAAAAAATAAAAATGTAGCTCTGAAATAACTCAAATGGAAACGTTTGAATGTCTTATTAATAGTTATAATTTTAATACTAATTATTAAATAACAGACATTTTTACTTATGGTCACAGTAAGTCTTCTTCTTCCAACAAATTTAGTGCTCAAGGGTCTTGCTCAAGGACCCTATGACATTTAGGTTCCTGGGCTTGAACCTTCGACCCGCTGATTGCCTGCCACCGTCTGCCCAACCACCGTCTGCCCAACCACCGTCTGCCCAACCACCGTCTGCCCAACCACCGTCTGCCCATCCACCGTCTGCCCAACCACCGTCTGCCCATCCACCGTCTGCCCAAACACCGTCTGCAGATTGGCCAAACTTCTTGGCACCTCAATGAATTCCATTTTACCCTGCCCCTAACTGCTGACAAGACTTCCTAGACGTTCGAGGCACTTGTACAACTTTTATGCAAATTATCTGTATATTTTATTTTGCTCTAAAAGTTCATATTTTACACACTAGGGGGATTTTTCTGTTGTTGCATAAAACACTATTTCTCTGACATAACATGAATCAACTTGAGGTGATACCTCTCTTACGTTTCATATTTCACTCTATTAGTTCATATTCCGGCCACTAGGGGGAGCGTTTTTTACCCAAAACTTCCGTGGACACAACTTTACATTTAATTTAAGGGGTTAGATCACTTGTTCAACGCAGGGGATTGGGGACATGTTGAAGATATACCCATTCTGTTGAGAAGTCAAAAGCACAGGACGTACTTTTTTAGTTTCAATGCGGCTGCAGCATTTATCTAGAGTAAAGAACAGTCACTTTGGCAGAACTACTTATAGAGTATTAATTATCAGGAATTAATGCTGCCAATATTCCCCTGGATCACGCTCCTCTCGAATCATTTAATAAATAATGATTACCTGTAATCGGAACGGTTCCGATGTTGGCTCTCTTTTTTTTTCACGCGGGCTTACAGGTGAGTGCCGCTTTTCACTTCAATCAAAAAAAAAAGATGGTTAACTTTGTCAAATAGAACAAAAAGACGCTTGTCCATAAGAAAAAGGTTTCGAGCCACGTGTTGCTTGCTTTGAGGGATGCGGATGCTAATGTCGTTTTGCCGAGGAACATTGTCCTTATTAGTTTGCATTTACCACATAATTGGCTGTGCGGTGCAGCAAACACGCATACATGGACCCTCATTAATACAATGGGTGACATGTGGAGACTGAAGCACATTTCCCCTTTCAAACACATTATGCGGTACACTGGAGTGCTCTGAGGAGGAAATGTATTTCAGAGAAAAATAAAGTTCGGAAAGTTGCCTTTTATGTGCCTACCTTAAGTAGTGAGGCACTTTGATTATCAGCTATTACCTGAGTTTGCCTGAGAGCCTTCGGTGAAATGCGTTCAGCAAGGATCACAAGCCAAAATTTGCGAGATTGTTTTTTTTAAAGTTTTAGGATATAGAACCATAAACTTGACACTGATTAGAACCAGGCCTATGCTGGTAGATCCCAACAAAGTTTAATCGCCGCAGGACGTTTTCCTGGGCAAGTGACTAAGTCGTGGTCACAAGATAATATGTTGTTTGCCCGCTCTATTGAGTTGTTGGAACAAATAATTATCTTGTTCCCACAAGTTATTAAACTATCCCTAAGACTTTCTTAACTTGTGGGAACAAGTGACTAAGTCGTTGCCACCAGTTTTATTTTTGTTCTTTAAAGTCAACCAGGGAGGCGCCGTACAAAAGTGATAATAAAGAGTTAAGCATCACCATTAACTTTCCCCACCTTCATTTCCCATGTGGGCGGGGCTTAAGCACATCTCTGCAGTAAATGCCAATTTAGGGTGTGGAAATGTTAAACACCCGTTTTCCCCGGACCAGAGTTCTCCGACGTCTCACCAGACGGAATCTCTGACGCATCCCGAGATGTCTGAGTACTTACTTTGAACAAAACAGGAAAGAAACACTCTGCATGAATTAACATCATCCTTTGTGCGCTGCCCAAAAATCATGGCTCCTCTATTTATCCAAATCTCTATTCACTAAGAGGCAGGAAAAATCTAATGACGCTGCTTTTCAGACTGAACTGGACAGGATGGGAGTCCTTTATTATGCAATTTTCCGTATCACCTACCTTTGTTGCCTTTCTTTTTAGTCTAAGACATTTATCTGATCTGCTCCGCCATCGTCGTCTCAATGGACCATTACTGAATCCATGTTGCTCTTTGTAGATTTCTTCCCCCTACTTCTCCACTGGTCTAGTCAACAACTTTGTTTTTCTGAACATTTGAAAATTTGAAAGACGGAATAGTGAGAATTTCCATTACTAACCTTATATGTTCCTGTTCTGTTCCTAACTAACCGGGATGGTGGGAGTAATCAGGTTACAGTCAGAATCTTCGGAACCATGTACGATAGTTGCGTATGAGGCTGTATGCTGACCTCTGTCCACTGCCGAAAGCTCCAACACGCTGCAAAAAATCTTAAGGAGTGAATTCGTCCAATTTCTAGACAAAATATTTCATTGCACTTGATTTAAGACAAAAATCATGTAAATAGTAACTTTTCAGCCAGATTTATGAACTTGTTATATCCCCGCCCCTGATTGTGAGTGATAAACGTTCATTCAAAATGTATAACATTAATCATTTTCAAATTTTATACGCACATAGAACTTAGTGCGAGGAAGCACTGGATTGATTTGGGGAAATATTTGGTACTTATTTCTGCCACTTGGGGAGACGGTTTTATCTCCAAAATGACAGTTTAGGGGCCGTACTTTCTCAACGGTCAGTCCAGTTAAGTCCAAATTTGGTGACTATGAATTGACCTCAGAACTGTATCTATCCAGAATTGACTCTAATTCTTCATATTTTACTCACGATTAAAACAGAGGACGCCGTGATGATGACATCAAGAAAGGTAAATCGGGACTCTGACTTTCCCATCATCCAAGCAAAAGATTCAACCCAACCCTGCAAACAAGATCCCTCCAGCGAGTTCTGGGTCTACCTCGTGGTTCAAACCCCCAGAGAGAGGAGCAGCGGCTCTATTCCAAGATCCTTCCGGATGTCTGAGTTCCGTGTACTGTGTCTGGGGACGAGCTCATCCTCAGAGACAGGGCCCAGATTAAACATGTAGCCATTACTTTGGGTCAGAATCAGTGTTTTCAATGTTCCAGCTTTAAGCTGAAAGACAAAAACAGGGTTCGATTGCCGCGTTTTCTTATTTATCTATTAAATGTGGTACCTGGTTCTGCTGGAAGCGGATCAAATCACATGGAGTGGATCCAATTCCATGTGGTTCTTCACCTCTTGTACAAACAGTTGTGTAATACTTATATTCTCTTGTTTTCTCTGGCTCATTTAAATAATTGTAACTTTTGAGAGATTTTTTTAAAGAGCCACAGGGTCAGCTAAGTCAGAAAATGAAAGTATATTTGTTTATTCTGCTGCAATTATTATTTTAATTCTTTTTCAACGAATTCTCCAGTGATTCCCTGCATCAGTTTGAAAACATTACACAGCTTAAAGCAAGATTGCACATGTCCACACTCTTCTTTTTGTACAAACAATCAGATAATATGTTCAGGTTATTTCTGTTTTATTGTTTTTCTTGGTCTCTAATAGAAGAACTCTGGGTGTCTAATAGTGGTCTTACGGAAGCAGGGGGCTCACTCTCAGTGTTGAGGACATGGATAATGGGACGGGTCAGTCAGTCTCACAGACAGAATGAAGGCACTGGTTTTCTTGCGGACTATTATTATAAGAAGAAGAAATCTTTTATTGATGACCTACAGTCATCCACAGCCCAACGTAGTGAAAGGATTTCTCTGAATTTCACCCGTACATATATGAACAACTTATACTTCAACGTGTGCAGATGGATCGGTGCCGCTCAGCTGTCCATTTAAGAAACAATTCACCCAACGCTTTTGGCTGCTTATCAGCTTGACATCAAAAAAAGACATCAAAGCCAGAGGTTGTATGTCTCAAAGACACCACAGCCACCAACTTACATGAAACAAAGACATAAACATTATCAGGTTCATGCAGCGAAACCGTCCAGGTTCATACGGTGAAATATTCCAGGATCATACAGTGAAACCATCCAGGATCATACAATGAAATATTCCAGGATCATACAGTGAAATATTCCAGGTTCATACTGTGAAATATTCCAGGTTCATACTGTGAAATATTCCAGGTTCATACTGTGAAATATTCCAGGATCATACAGTGAAAGCATCCAGGATCATACAGTGAAATATTCCAGGATCATACAGTGAAATATTCCAGGTTCATACTGTGAAATATTCCAGGATCATACAGTGAAATATTCCAGGTTCATACGGTGAAATATTCCAGGATCATACAGTGAAACCATCCAGGATCATACAGTGAAATATTCCAGGATCATACAGTGAAATATTCCAGGTTCATACTGTGAAATATTCCAGGATCATACAGTGAAATATTCCAGGTTCATACTGTGAAATATTCCAGGATCATACAGTGAAATATTCGAGAATCATACAGTGAAACATTCCAGGATCGCACAGTGAAACCATCCAGGATCATACAGTGAAATATTCCAGGATCATACGGTGAAATATTCCAGGTTCATACTGTGAAATATTCCAGGATCATACAGTGAAATATTCCAGGTTCATACTGTGAAATATTCCAGGATCATACAGTGAAATATTCAAGAATCATACGGTGAAACATTCCAGGATCACACAGTGAAATATTCAAGAATCATACAGTGTAATATTCCAGGATCATACAGTGAAACATTCCAGGATCACACAGTGAAATATTCAAGAATCATACAGTGAAATATTCCAGGATCATACGGTGAAATATTCCAGGTTCATACTGTGAAATATTCCAGGATCATACAGTGAAATATTCCAGGTTCATACTGTGAAATATTCCAGGATCATACAGTGAAATATTCAAGAATCATACGGTGAAACATTCCAGGATCACACAGTGAAATATTCAAGAATCATACAGTGTAATATTCCAGGATCATACAGTGAAACATTCCAGGATCACACAGTGAAATATTCAAGAATCATACAGTGAAATATTCCAGGATCATCCAGTGAATTATTCCAGGATCATACAGTGAAATAGTCCAGGATCATACAGTGAAACCATCCAGGATCATACAGTGAAATATTCCAGGATCTTACAGTGAAATATTCCAGGATCACACAGTGAAATAGTCCAGGATCATACAGTGAACTATTCAAGAGTCATACAGTGAAACATTCCAGGATCAAACAGTGAAATATTCCAGGATCATACAGTGAAATAGTCCAGGATCATACAGTGAAACCATCCAGGATCATACAGTGAAATATTCCAGGATCATACAGTGAAACCATCCAGGATCACACAGTGAAATAGTCCAGGATCATACAGTGACTCCGTCATCATTGGCGTCACTTCTGCGCCTGTTTCTGGCTCCAGAAGCACAGAGTTGAGCGTCACTCACTGCCAACCTGATTGATGCTTCATCAATCAGAAATAATTCAATGATGCAGCCCCCTGCCTATGATGTCATATAAAACAGCGGGGGGTCCACTACCTGTGAATCACAGCGCGTGTGTTTGAGCAGACAGAACCACAGCATCGTACAGTCCAAGACCATAAAACCTGAAACCTAATAAACAACAACAAAAACAAATGGACGGATCAATGGTTGGTCACTTGCATTACACACCTACAAATGCAAATTCGCCAAAAGATTATGACCACTGACAAGGGACCTGCACTTGGATATCAACAATAACATTCTAATGACTTTAAACTTATTTTATACATTTTATTCCACTATTCCACTATTCCACTTTTGATATTCATGTGACTCATTAACTTTTTTTTTTATTGTACTTTCCTGAACCAGGGCTTTCATACAGTCAGAACTCTAACATCCAACTCCTGCCGCTAGTCTTATTAGTTTTCGTAAACCTTTGCCGTGGTTATAGTAACTGTAAACCAAGGTAGTTACATACCTGTATAGACCTCGCGGGCCGTGAACTCAGTTCGCCGTGATCACAGCTAGAGACAAGACTGGGATGAGACACAACCGCCAAAACAGTCGGAGGTCAGTTCGTTAACAGGTTGTCTGGCACAAAGGTAATTTGAAACTGCTCTGCTGTGGATCCTGACCCCAGGGACGAGAAGAGTGAGAAGAGTGAGAAGAGAAAAAAACCCCACAGGAGACCCGCACCGAGAACTGTGGATATATTTCAACCAAATCAGAGATGGTTGTGAAAAGAAAATGAATGGGAAAATTAAAGTTCTCTTCCTTCTGTGGAGAAGAGAAACTTGAACCGAGTTTTAAAGTTGTCTTTTTCTGTTCGATAAGACAAATTGGTAGTGGAATTTTTCCTTTCTTGACGTGTATGTGCGTGTGTGTGTGTGTGTGTGTGTGTGTGTGTGTGCGTGTGTGTGTGTGTGTGTGTGTATAGTTTTTATTTCTCTTAATTGAACTAACTAGGATTCGGCTTTCGTTAGCTCTGGAAGGCAATGGCTAACTACGGTCGATAATAGAAAAGTAAAAAGGTGTCGAGCATGAACGATGATCAGGGATCTGAATGTGTGGATTGGTATTCAGCCGGGCGGAGAATCTTACCAGATCCCTGTTAGCCGCACATTTATAGTCACTATTTCTTATTGAAAAGTGTTACTGAACCAGTTTTTAATCTGAACCAGTGGTGTGTCGTAAAGAGGAAGGGGCCAAGGATGGCGATAAAGTTTTTCATGTTTTTAGAAAACTGTTCGACCATTATAAGCCTTTTTCAAAACGCTGTTTAGTAAATTCTTGCATGCTTTAATTTAATATGCCCCCAAAAAATCCTTCTTATCAAATAGGACTTTCTAATAGGGGCTTCATCCTTGGCCCGCTTACCCTTTCAATACAAGCAGAAAATAAGAAACAAACTCAAACCAACCAAAATAGTCATGCAGGACTTAAAAGAGTTATTGTTTCCTGTGAATCAGAATCTCCTGGAGAGCGCTCTCCTGGAGTTTGGAGACCGGATCGCCAACTGGACCGGAAAGCTGGTAAGCCTTCAGCAAGAAATCTAAAATAAAATGCGTAAATGAACACAAAGCGGCTACAGTCCCTCTGATTTGTCATCTTTTGTCCTTATTGTGTGATCTCCTTTTGTTATCGCATGCAATTAGTCGTACGAACATCAACGGAATATGCATAAACGGCGGCGAGCACAGGAAAAAGAGAGCAAAATGAAACAAAGAGGGAGTGCATTAGAGGGGGAAAATAAAGGGTTTGATGCTGTTAAATGCTCTAAAATTAACAAGATATCGTCACAAAACATCCTGGCATGGCTGCCATCAGCAATTCACAACTACTTTGATTATAGTTGATTAGTTGATTATAAATTTCAGGCAGAGTGCCAGGCTTTCCATTTTTGATGAGTCGGCGTAATTTGACGGAGACTCTTAATGGACTAACTGCCGAGCAGCTTTTGACCGTAACAGCAGGTACGAGTAAACCCCTTTAACGTCCTCACAAAGGACCGCCGAATATTTGTTTGGCGTATTTTTATTTCGTTGGGGGGCATTTATTCATTTTCTATCTAAATTTCCCGTGACGTGAGCAATCGTTCGGTCCAGCATGCTTTAGTAGGTAAAAGTTGTAGATCTATACAATCATCTCACGAGTAAACCGCAAAGCACCAGAAAACGTAAAGTTTTTTTTTTTTTTGTAAGACCAGTAAAGACAAAATAAGATGCGGAGAAACAGCCCCGAAAAAGTACGTTACAAATCTAATCACCCCTGAGGAACACAACAACCGTCAAGAAGCTAACTTTAGCATAGCGGCTAAAGCTAGCGGGAGCTCAGAGCCAGCCACGAGCCCTGAAGTCCCTGAACAAAAAAAACCAAAACATGTAACGTATGAAGGACTGAGCGAAGCTTAGAGAGTTTTAATTTCTCTTCTAAATGTCCTACGATTGGTTTAAGAAATGCACGGCTGGGACAACGGGTCAGAACACAAACACAATGCCCTACTTCCAATGTAATCCTTCAACATAAGAGCACTTCAAATTCTGTTCCCATTATGATTTCAAAACTTTTGAAGAAAAAAAAAATGGTTACCAGCCGGTCAGACTTTATAAAAATAGGGGATCGGCCGAGATAATAATCCAATTATTATTGGAATGTTGGATTATTGCGTTATTTGATTGGGAACATTTGGATCCTAAATTTTGAACTAAACCTAAAGCAATTAGTAGCTTAATGAAAACTGACATTCCCATTCTTTCCTTTAAAAGGTTAACATTTATTTAACAATAATAATAATGATAATAACAATAAATGATAATAATGGTGATCATTTTATTTATATAGCACCTCTTTCAAAGCACTGTTTCAAAGTGCTTTACAATAAAAAAATACAGAGAATAAAGGTGAAGATTAAGGATAAAACAATAAGATATAACAGGAGATATGAGACCGTAGATTAAAAGATTAAGAAATATCTAAATAAATTAAAATTAGTTCAAATCATGACTGTAAATGCAATTTTTTTTTTTTTTTTCACATAAACAAAATCTAGGAGCCGTTTCCGAGCGATTAGGGATATTTAAGTTGTGGACCCACAACCGTTTAGCCCTCAGTGCTTTAAAGAGGGTAAAAGCAGGATGTGTGTTTGAACGGAAATGCAAAGAGAGAAAAATAATAATAATACTAAAGAGCTGCATGCCCTCCCCTGTCAGATTGCAGGACCTCCAGTGACTCAGAACTGCAGGTTAATCATGAATGCAGTCAGAACTCTTACGGAGCGGTAGGTGCACAAAAATGAAAAACGCTATATAAAGACATTGTGTTCCATTTCAATCAGTTATCAAATCAATTATCATCCCGTTCAGCCTCCGCTGAAATTACTACCCAGAAACATACAAACACACATTTAAATACAAACTCCAGTCAGATTTAGAGCATCTGCATTAAAGTCATGTTCATATTTAGCTGGTTTAGTGTCGATAAGGACACTTCAGTTTTACCCAGTGGGCGTCTTCCAGATTCAGATCTGTTCTTTTCTGGCTGAATTCATCAAACACAACCCGACCTTCCCACCCAGAGAGGCGGGGAAATAATCAGTCAAAAGGTTTATGTTTATATGGTGCAGAAGAATAAAAATGCAAATGTGAGCGCGCTGAAACGATGGCGCTTCATGCGGCGGGTCGACACTTCCTGTACGTCCTTCAGGGAGGATAATTACAGTTTTATTCCCTTTGAAAGGCATGAAGTGTTTGGAGGGAATAAAGAAGTCAGTGGTTTCCTACATTTTTAACTAACTACAAACAGCAGTCGGCGTCAAAGGCACTCTGTCACAGATTACGACCTGGAGTTTTGGTGCACCTCAGGGTCGTGTCCGCCCACCTTCCCTCTTTACCTTTAATTTAAAATTAAATAAAACAAATTTTATTTGCAAAGAATTGATTCATTTCATATCTAAGAAACTTTAAATTTACCACAAAATAACAAATCTTTTGGTCAAGGATGTAATCAAACGGTAGAGAAAATGATTCTTGATAAAACTTTGTATGTCTTGGAAAATATATATATATATATTTTTTTTTTTTGGTAAACCATGTTATTATTAAACTACAATCACATTATTCTGTTTAGTAAGTCTTCCCATGCTTTAATATGACAAAAAAATATCTGACTTTATCAACTACGCCGGTTAATTTGTCCTCCACGGCGGCCCCTTTTAATTGCGTTGAACCCCAGGGCTCCATCCTCGGCCCCTTACTCTTTAGAAAATACATGCTGTCATATTATAAACCGGGTCAGTCACATTTATCAATAAGGAATAGTGACTCAAAATGGGCTAAACCAAACAGTTGACAGATATTGAAGGTTGTACACTAGTGAGCCCAGTAGTAATAACCGAAGAACTATTATGTGAAATTTTTTTACAGTGCAGTGATGAGCCACTGACAGCATCTACAGGAAAGACCCCTATCCAGCGTCAAATTGCATGAAGCTACGAGGGTACCTGACACCTTGTTGTTGCTAATGAAGGTTGTATTAGACGTTGACTGTTCATTGTCTCTTGTGTTGCTGTTTAAGAGCAACAACAACAAAATATCCTGTTCATCCGAAATCCATCAGTTATAAATGTATAAAATATGGTAATTAGTGTTCCTTCCGACAGGAAGTCCATAGTTGGTCCGGTTAGATTGCTTGATGGGGGGGATCTCAAGGATGATCCAACTAACTTAAAAATGACACAGTACAGGAGCAAAATCCCAAATTTAAATAACAGATAAGAAGAAAAAAAAATCACTTTTGAGAAAGACAACAAAAATAATATGATAACTAGGCGTACGCTGTCGTTCCCAACAGCAAGTCTGTAATCCCCTGCAATCCCTCTGATTGAACTCTTTGAGATAAATGTAAAGTACTGTCCACAGTATGTTTTTGTAAATATCTCCCCCTTAGTGAGTAAAAAAGCTACAATAACAGTCAAACACAATGTATAATAGATTGATACCGAGTCGATTCATATGCATCAAAATCCCCCCAAAGATTAGGAAGTTATGTCCAAAAAACAGGGGGACTGGTTGTTTTTTTTAAAATGGAAAATACCCTGGACATAACTTCGGACATAATTTGAGTTCATTCAGGGGGATTGCTTGTACAATGCAGGGTATTGGGGGCTTTTCCAGGTTGTACCCCATTGCTGTTGGGGGCGACAGCAGGGGTCTAGATTGGTATTGGGGGGTTCTACCATTACTGTGCTGGTTTTAGCAAACATAAGCTCGAGGACTTCGAGGCCAAGCAACAAAGACGTCACAAGCCAATGTACTTCTAGTCCCGGTACCAAGCCCGGATAGATGGGGAGGGTTGCATGAGAATGGACATCCGGTTTAAAACCTATGCCGAATCAATATGTGGAACAGGAAACTGATTGGCGAACGGGATCCGTTGGGGGGCCCGGGTTAACACAAACCGTCACTGGTACTGTTGGCCAGCAGGTTGCCGACTGTAACTGCTGTCGGAAAAAGATGATCAGCTGTGTGTAAACGCTGTGTCATCATATTTTATGTTATTCTCATAAAGTTCTTAAAATTACGACTTTATTCTATTAAAATTTCTCCTTTTTTTAAAGGTGGCACTAGCACTCCTTCGTAGGTTCTTTCTTCTGAAAAGACCCAATTTTTTTTAACACACCGTTTTTCGTTAAACGCAAGATCTATGTTCCTGATGTAGATTTCAACAGCTGAAGTAATCTAACTACTTTATGTTGTAGGGTAGTATAATCTCTCAGGTCCTTATAGCAGATTTATATCATTGCTGCTCCGTGAAAACCACATATCTCTACAAAACATCAACTTTTAATATGAACAAAGATGGTTTTTAAATAATTTATCTCAAAAACATTTCAATGGCAATCAGAAAAATAACTCCAACTGTAGTGGAGTACAAGTATAGAGTAACATCACATGGAAATACTCATGTAAAGTACCTCGTGTGTGTATTTCAGTTACTATCCACCACTGAGTGTGTGTGTGTGTGTGTGTGTTTAATGAATGAGTATTCTGACAATCCTCTGACTTATGAATATGCAAATTTGATCAACATAACACTTTAAAGACATAACAGCTGCCTTCAGTCACAGCGTGGAGAGCGGAACTCTAGTAGTTTGACTTTAACGACTTTTGGTTGATTATAATAATAATAATAATACTACATTTAATTTATAATGCACTTTACATTATCAAACGTTATGGGCGTAACTGGCCCTTAAGTAGCACGCTAATTTAGGGTAGGTTCCCCGTTTAAGAACTCACTCGGGCCACCTCATGAAAGGAGGTTTAATGAGAGCCGAGGATCCATGTAATGGATCAGAACTGGGGGGTGGAAAGTCTGGAAAAGTGCCAACGCTCCGATATTACTAAAAATACATGCAGACATCCATATTTTAAAAATCCATAAGTGGGGACACGCATTTTTAAAACGAGGCAATGAGGTCGAGATAAAAATGGACTCATTCGAGCTCCTAAACTCCATCCCTCCATCACTCACTGTAAAAACGTTTCTTAACACTTTTCCATTTTTACCTCCGCCAAAGAGTTCTGGTGTTAATATTTACTGCAAGGGTCGTTTAGACCTCGTTTTCACACCTGATAGTCTGGGAGACTCGGTTCCAATTGACATCTAATATTCTACATCATGTATTTGATGTAATTTTTGGCGTATAAGTATTGTGTGTGTGTTGAGAATTGCCACCTGGCCCCAACTTGGAGATATTTTCAGTTAATTCCCGTCTTCTCAGCGTTATCTGCTGAGCGCCTCTAGTTGAGGCCACATATAGAATAAATTTAAAAATATGTTACGGTGCTTTCCTCACTTTTGGACATATTTTTTCCGATTCACCTCTGTCACTACCTGAAATGCCGTCACAGAGGTGGAACAGCGTAAGACGTCCCATTATACCTCCAGGGCTTTAATTCAGGACGGAGTGTTGGATAAAAGCCATGTCCTTGAGGCCTTCAGTCCTCAAGGACTGAAGGCCTTGAGGACTGAAAGCGTTGAGGAGGCTGCTTAAATTTGGGATAAAAAAGTTAAGGGAGACGCTGGACTGATTTTCCTCGGTGAAAGCAGGTATTGTACCGACTATCACTCTGGCCTGAATGAGAAACAGATGGAGGTCAGAATGAAGTAGAACTCATTTTGTAAAAGTTTCTCCTTCACAAGTACTTTCTGCATTGAAGAACCCCACAATCAGTTTACCGAAAACAGAAAGATGCAGCGGAACTTTTGAGCCTTTCACGTATGAAATGCAGAAACAGACTAATGTTCTCTGAAGATTTAACACTTAGAAAGACACAAAAGCAGAAAAAATGCAGGTATTTTGTCATCATGATTCATCGTCGCACGACCTCTAGCGATGTGGACATCATGAAAAAAAAACCTTCAACCACAAATTACAAAACCCTCAACTCGATTTTTTGTTCTCCTTTAACCTTGTTGAAAATTTAACAGTTCCTCCTCACTCCTCACTCCTGTTCTACCATTCTCCATCCTCCATCCACCTCCATCTTGTTCATGACTCCTCAGCCCCTCCCTTCCTGCCCTTCTCAACAACAGCTTTTTTTCAATGACTCACTATCTACCATCTGTTGAAGAGGCCGATGCGCTTCTGGACATTGGAAAACCGTACATTTACAAGAAAATGGCTCTGAAAGAAAGGGTTACATTAATAGAAGATGCAATGAACACTTGTCTCCTCCTGTGTGGACACGATAACCCGTACAAGTCCTGAACAGAACCGTCATATGTTCTCCTTCACTGCAGATCTCTGTGTGGTGTGCATATTAATAACGCTGATTGCACTCGGGTGAGTTGAAGGAGAACTCTGGACAGAATTGCACCACAGTCCTAGAGAAATCTCAGCAGCACTTGCGTCGACTCAGGAATTCATATGGAACCCGCAGGCTACCCAAGCAGGCAAGGAAAGATTAAAATGTCTTCAGAAGAGGGATGACACTGAAGGGACAGAATGAAATCACAGCCTGGAAGAAGCAGTTTTGAAGTGATGCCGCCTCCGTGTCCGTTGCAGATCTTTCATGTTAGTTTAACTCAAAAACAATTTCATTGATCACTTTCCGATTTTGTACTCACATAGACCTCAGTGTGAGGAATAACTGGGTCGATTTTGGTAAAGGTCGGTTGTATATTTATAACACTAGTTTTCAGGCGGCGAATTCTAAACCGTTCATCGAACTTTGGCGAAATTTGGTGCAAATGAATCGAGGAGACGAGAATTATCTTGCGTGTGTCATGTTTTTACTCTAATAGTTCAAATTTGAGTAACTTAGTTGAGTTGTTTTTCCCAGAAAATATACTTGGAAGTAACCTCACATTTAAGTTGAGCTGTTCAATCAGGGGTATTTCTTCTACAACGCAGGAGATTGGGGACTTTTCTTGGATAATCCTTTGCTGTCGAAGACGACAGTGAAGGCCTACTTACACGGTAAACGTGAATACAAAATAAATCCATGTTGTCGGATCAAATGTAATTATAATATTTGTACAGTTATCTCGGTACCTGTCCAAAGTACGATCAGTTTGGCCAAATAATCCGAGGTTGTACAATAATGCCGTCTTTAGCGACAGCATAGTCGTAGTTACTTAGAAACTAAAACCAACTGTGATCAAAAAATACTTTGCGCCTGTTGGTTCTGGGTTTTTACACTGAATTCTGGAACAAAAAGCATTTAAAGTTGCCGCCCCACAGCTGAATGGAACAACCTACGAAAAGACATAAAACTGCTAGATCCGATATCTATGAATGACCTTTCTCTGATCCTATAGGATCTAGAACTTCAAAACACCAGACAGTGTGGTTGTATTTGATTATTTGATTTTAATGTCACTACCGTCACTTTTTAATGTCATTCCATTGTGTGTTTTATTGCTGTCTGTGCCCTTTTTTTTGATGGATTTGTACGCTGTGTAAGTATTTTATGTGATTTAAATTAGGAAGTGTGCCGCCTCCTTCTCAGCCAGGTCACCCTTGAGAAAGAGATCCTTCATCTCAGTGCCTCCATTGTCCTGGTTAGAATAATAAAGGTCCACAAAATCGTATCTTTTCTTTGCTTTCCTCTATCTGGACTCCCCGGGAGCTCCATCCTCTCAACATGTCCTTCACCTCTCCTCTTCACTCCTTCATTCTCGTAGTCTCGCCTCTCTCGCGTTACTCAGCAGGCTCCGTCCCTCTAATCAACTCACTCCCATCACATGACCTCAGCATCCTCAACGCCTTCACCTCCCACTCTGCTTCATTAACACCGCCGTCTCCAACCCAAACATCTAGCTGTTCTCACCGCTGTCACATTCTTTCACTCTAGCTGAGACCTTACCTTAAACAAAATCCCTGCTGAATCTCATCTCACTCCACTCCACTCTGCCTGAACTTTTAAGAGCTCCCTTTTCATCTGCCAGCACTCAAACTCATCTTCAATCGTCACCTCTGGTCCTAACACCTTCGCCGAATTTTCCTCTTTCATTCACACGTGCATAACCCTCATTCAAGAGCAAACCTTCATCTCTTCAAGCTCGGCTCAAGGTGCTGTGCACTTCTGCTGCAACACCCGACTTTTATAGACCGCATGTACGAAAACGTTCATCATTACAATGTTTGGTATACTGCTGTTCCTTGTAGGTGTTCTGCATTTTTTTGATGGCTGATGAGATCACCTGGCATGAAAGACAAAGCTTAAGAGCCACTGTTCCAACAACAATTCTTTTATTTTTTTTTACTGTTATTCATAATTTAGTGTACTTCAGCCTTTGTATTTGTGAATAAATCCTATTGATTTGTTTTTTTTTGCAGGTGTCTTTACGTCTAAAGATCCCAAACACATGCCAGTAACCGCCGACTCCAGAGGACAAAGGAATAATTTGACATTGGAAAATATATGTTTTGCTTTCCTTACACTATGCTAAGAATCCCTATCAGAGTACAAAGAAAAACACTGATTAGAGTATCTTAGCTTAACATGGTCTGCTCTACCGTTTGGTTGTGCACATTTTGAGTTTTTTATTTCTTCTTGAAAAATGTGCCTGGACAAGAGTCCGAGCGTCACTTGAATTCATTGTCTTATAACGCCGTCTAGTTAATCATCCCTCTCCATAATGAATAGGCCTCATTATGACCAAATCGCATACTTTCCGATCTTCAGACTTCGTAGATTACATCAAGAGACCCGACCAGTGCAGGCCATTCAGAGACCTTCCCCCATGCATTCATGATTTTATCACCACCTTAATAACCTTTCAGCGGGAAGCGCACAAAAGTTTGAGAGCTTCAGCGCTATTTGTAACCATAGAAACTCATTGTCACCACCGCTGAGCCAGGAGGATCCAGGATTAACATCGCCGCCTGAAGATCTGCAGCCTCTTGTGGGTCCATGCGCTGCACTCGTTGGGGTCACCAGTTTTCAGATTTTTCTGAAGGGTGACTTTATTTTCGATGTACTTTGATGTTTATGTACTTCCGTAAATAATCAATGAATAGCACAATGAAACTAGGTCCATGCTGTCGTCCTCTACAGCAACGACGAGATTTCATATGTCCTTAAGTTGCATCTTGTGTTTTTAGTCAACCAGTAGCTTTATACTTAAATAAAGCTGGTGGATAACTGGTGGATTTGTGAGCGAGTGAAAGGAGGCGGAGTCAATACCTGAAAATGAAACAAGTAGTTGAGGCGGCCGTATCTCAGGCGGCAGAGCAACAATCCATTCATCAGAAGTTGGGTGTTCTGATCCGTGGTCCCTAAAAGTTTTTTGATGGGTAAAAGGTGTTAAACCCCAAGTTTCTCCAAGTGGCAAAAAACTTCCCCTTGAGTGAAGGGGAAGTTTTTTTTTTGCCACATCTTAAAATCATGGATTTTTCTTTTTCTCTCAAAATATGAGCACAAATCTGTCACTAAGAGCTTCGCCGAGATAATCCAACCTGCAGCAGATGGTAAACTAAGATGCTGAATGAAACGGCAGGATTATGCAAAGACGGTTGAACCGCCGTAAAACCCGCGGCTGTAGCTGTATACATAAATTATACAGGTGAGAATAGCATTTGTCTTTTGTATAAATACGAATGAACACAATTTCTATAATTTGTGTAAAAAAACAAACCCTTTAAGTGCTCGCAAAGACATGCAGGACTAAAATACTTTTTTTTTTCCTGCAAGATGTCGAATTTTCCAACTTGCATTAGTTTTCAGTTTTGCTTCATCCGACATTTTCATGGTTACTAAGCACTTAGAACTTCCAACTCTGAATTGTTGCTTATGATTGCCGGCCCACTCAGACCTTTTTCGTCCCGCTGTCAGTTTTAGTTCTGGAAAGGGAGAGTTATCGCAATTCGCATTGCAGTCCCGAGATTTGGATGGAGTTCCTATAAAATGCTAACAAAAAGTTTGGAGTGGTAGCTGTGAAAGGTTCAGAATTTCATCAGCTGCCCCTCCTAACGCCACTCTACTATATTATATATATATATATATATATATATATATATATATATATATATATTGTCAACCTTCCTCTGAACATATAACCTCACTACCTCCGGTGTTTTGAATTGCATTTATCAACTGATGCCATAATTAAGCTAATTAAAGAGCCAATAATCGACTAATTTAGTTTGATTTAAGGAGGGGATTATTCTGGGATATACCTTTTTCTGTCAGGGACGACAGCGTAGGCCTAGTTTGTTTAGTAAATTAATCATAACTGTTCAAAATAAATTGTGTTTAGTAAATGCAACAGAATAGTGTTCAGTCAATCAAACATGGACGTGGTTAGCTTTGCAGTACTTTTTTTTCATGTTGAAAGAACTAAATAATTGTTTCTTTGACGATTCAAGCGAGGAAGTTTATCGTGTGAATGTAATAGTAAAGGGTTTGGGATTACATTCCTGTGTTGAGTACATCCAACATCATTTCCTTCTGTACATAAAACACAATTTTTTTTTTTATTAAATCCGACACAACTGAATAATGTAACTTGGTGACATTTGCTTAAATTATTTGTCCTTGAATCGTTTCCCCATTTATTCACGTCAGGTTTGTGTCGAGCGGTTGAAATAATCGCTGGATAAACCTTGGAGGAAAAGGACGTGGATACTTCGTCCGGCGCTGCTCACTGCCCAAGGATTCATTCTATACGACTTGTGAGCCGCGTATCATTTTAATGAGCGCGCCTCACGCCGTCTGATCTTCCCATGTTTCTTAGAAGCGTATGCAGATTTTTCACGCGTTCATTAATTAGTCACATATACGCAGAAGGAACATAAGCGGCTGAATCCGTGTGATCATCCGGCAGCAGGAATACATGTCGTTTGGATTCTTTGCATGTTCTCGGTCTTGAGCTCGGTGAATGATGAGGTTTGCGGATGTGCTTCATTGGGGGAGATAAAACATGCTTGCCATTCCATATTTCTATGTTATCCTTTTTTCTGGTGCGATCGGATCAAGACGGCTAATTACAACTCAAAGGTTCGACTGGTTTCCTCTGTAACATGGGCCGTTGGAAAATCCTGAGCTCCTAGAGAGAGGAATTAACAGTGAAGAGGGTGGACCATGAAGAGGAAGGGCGATGCAGTGTACAGCAGAGGCGATCATTATGGGAAAGGCGTGCGCATTGGCGGCGGGTCATGAACCCGACAACCTGCGGGGTCGATGCTTCTATCTTATTGGCTGCTGTGATTGTGAGGAGAGAAACACTGCAGAGATTTGGAGGCGCAGCAGAGCAGGAGCCTCAGTGTGAATAATATCAAAATATTTCCTCAACCATGACTTTATAACCAATGTCGGGTGAAGTGAGATACATTGATGTTCTTGTGAAGTATGGTACGTCACTGAAAAAAGGAAAAAAAAGAAAGAAGGAATGTCAACGAAATTTAGAAAAAAAAAACATGGCTTCTATTAAATGTACGTTATATTTTAATCGTATAAGAAAAATAATCTTTCACATTAGAAAAATTATTATTTTCCATTTACACTATGTAACTAAATTTAGTCAGTCACAAAGTAGAACAATGGTTTGTACGAAAATCAAAAGGACAAGATTTTCTTCTTATTTTTCAAAATAAAGAAATCTTAAATCAATTACTTTTGATTGTAATTTGGGAAGAACTTGGGTGAACGTCTGAGGCTCGGTGAGTAGAGCGGTTGTTGGTGACCTCAGGGATGGATCAAATGGACAAACAAGTCCTCAGACTTAAGGGATCTGCTGCTGGACTCAGAAGGTACCACAGCTCACCTTCTGAGTCCTGCTGGAGTCCTGGCCTCAAAGGGTTCATCAGGCGTTAGCAGCTAAGGGGGACCTAAACAACATCAAGCAGGTGGTTATAATATTATGGTCGATCTGTGTATTACTTAAACCTCTCAGAAGCAGTCAGTCCAAGGAGGTTAATACATTTCCTCTGGACGATTTGTGGACTTCCACGCTCATTTGATAAGAAGGTCGGAGCCCGTTAAGATTTAGTTTTTCCTAAAACTGCTGCACGTTTGCAACTGGACTATTCTGATTCATATTCATATATGCCATTGGAGATCGGACTCTTTCCCTTTTCTTTATATTTGCATGCACTTCATTTGAATGTAAATGCGTATTTTAAATTTCCCCTTTGGGGATTAATATGGCATCCAATATATCTGTCTGTCATTTTAGGTGCGCTAGGTAAAACACTCTGAAAGGTCGGTTTAAGGTCGTGCAGCAACACTAATTTCAAGACCCATAAATGCATGTGCACACCACCAACGCCCCCCCCCCCCGAGACCAGATCCGATCAATCCACCACTCCAAACATGAGCTGGAGGAGGGACCGAGCTGCAGCGCCCGCCATTAGTGGCGTATGAAGAACATCTACGTCTCCAGTTCCAGGTCTCCTGTGTGAGGAGACGTCTCCTCAGGCTTTACTTCCACACGCTTTGATGGAGCGGGTCTCTCATCTGAAGTGCTTTACACGTTTAGCTTCTCGCCCTCTTCTTCCACCGCTGTCATGAACTCTGCCATTCAAATCCCTCGCACCGCCCAGATCCAAGGATCAAAGCTTTTGCTCCAGAACATTTAGGAATGAGCAGAAGCTCCTTATTGGTAGAAATACTAGTAGCCAAAAGATTTAAAGGGGAAGTGAATAATACTGGTTATCTCGGCGTTGGGCGACATATTAGATAGAAACTGAACATTTCTGTCTTCCATATTTCAGCGTTGGAAGCCGGAGAAATGGTCGAGTAAATATCCGAGCTGGAGGGAAGGTCCAGTTGGGGGTTCCGTTTCCACTGTGGTTAGGGACTATTAAATAAGCCTTAAAATCAACATGGGCTTCTATAAAAGTGTCACTGCATTCTTCCGAATAAATCGGAACAAAAGTGTCCACCATGTGGATGGATTGGCGTCCGTTTCAAAACCTCGTGGGAGGCGTTCTTTACAAAGAACCTCTGGCACTGAAAAAACAAACAAAACTATTACCGTTTCAACCGTGGCACAAACAAGAGCTACCGGAGGAGACCATAGAAAACACTGTAAGAAACCCGACACGGGTCATGTGACTGAAAACAGGCAACATTTCATTGTAAGCAGGAAACAGTTAACAGCTATAAGATGCATCACGAGACCAGGCCCGCAGAGACACGGTTCCGTCGTCTCATAGGAACCAGACGACCTCCAGACATCAGCTGTTATCACCACAGGATTCTACAGTTGACATTTTGTGTGTCTGTGTCGCAGTTTCTGCTCCGGCACATGCCTGTCAGTCAAACTCTGTCTAACCTGACTCTAACGTGTTCATCAGGTGACAGAACATTTTCAGCAAAATAAAACAGGCTGTGATTCACGTGTGGCAGGAATACGTTCTCATCATCCTTGTCTTCCTCTTTCCTGCTCTTGCTGGTGTTAGCTGTAGCTCTGTTAGCATCCGCGTCGTGATCGTGGGTATCAGAGGAGCTTTAAGATTCACCGCCGCTGGACTTGCCTCTTTCTCGGTGATTGACAACGATCAGAAAAGGTCAAACTTCTGTCCTTGTTTGCTTCCTTCCCACAGAATCCACAATTCTTCCATACTTTAGATATTAGCGTTAGCCGGCTGTTGTAACCCGTGTCATTCCTCTTATCCAACCGTTAAAATTAAATGTGAAGTCATATCCGCAGTATTCTTTTTATTCAAAAGCTCCACCAAACTGAGTACAATATGAACAGTTAGATTAAAATATGGATAAAATATGATATAAATCTCCTTTACTGGATTCAAATTCACCACATTTGGACTAAATCGGACCCACGGTTGAGAAATTATGGCCCAAAAATCTGGGATATAAAGCTCCCTCTATTGTTGAAGATATACAACCGACCTTTCCCAAAGTCACTCCAGTTCTTCCTCGCAGAAAGAGCTATTTGGGTATAACATTATAAAATGACCCATGCAACGGTTTTTGTGCTATCGGGTTAACACAAAGGATCGGTGGCCTGCTGCAGCGTTATTCATCATATCGACGACTTTTCCGGCGACCGGCCACAAACCGTTGAAATTTCCCATGACGCCTGTACTCCGCCATAAGAACCTAAACAAACAAACACGTTGGTATCAAAACTGATCCCACAGAAGAGCTGTGGTAAGAGATTGTGTCGACATAGTAAATATCTTTTATCTCCTTGTATTATGGCGGAGCACGCCTTCTAGAATGTGACTATCTGACCCACAAATATTCAGAAACTGGGCCCACGCCGTCGTCCATGACAGCAAAGGTATATCCCTGTGAAATCCACCAACCAATCCCCTGCGTTGTACAAGCCCCCCCACCCCCCCACCCCATATTGACAAAAAATAAGCATTTCTACGAAGTTAGCAGTCTGCTCTAGGGTCCGATCCCACAATGACTTAATAATGAAGATAAAAACTTTGAGATCTCCGTGAAACTGTTACATATGAGGTGATCATCTGGACTAAATTGGAACACCAATGAGGAAGTTATGTAGGATATACAATAGGGTTTTACAGTTAAATATGACAAATATAAATGAGAAGTCTCTTTGAGACGGTTCATATGGGGGTAAATTTCGACTACAAAACTCCCCGTAGTGAGTAAAATAGTATTTTTTTCAAGTAAACCATGATGTATATGAGATTGATCTCCTCCAGTCCATTGATAAGCACCAAATTTAGACTTAGTCGGACCGACGGTGGAGAATACAACAGGATAAAAGTTATTATCTGAAATTTATTTCAAGAGCCAACCATTAATAAGTGTTATTTTTTCATGAAATCTGTTTTGGACAAATGTTTCATGTGAGTCAGGGATGTGTGCTTTTACTTTATTAAGAGTACATGTATGTACCCTTTGTGATCAGGTGGGTTTTTGTACCTTTAGAATTGAACCAAAGCAAACATACGTTTCGCCATTTCCCTGTTCTTTACTTGCAAGATTGATTTCATACTCAAATCTGATTTTCCAGATATTTCCGCCGCACACTCTCTTCCGAATGTTATGTCCTGCATTTCTTCCTTTTGAATAAACTCAACATGGTCTAATTCCACCGTTTGACAGGATGACATGTTCTCTGTCAGTGTGCTCCGGCCTTGGATTGAGTAAATAATTAGTTTCCTTCGAAGGGTTGTGACTTTAAGACCGGATGGCAACTTGGGGAAGATTAGCGACTGTGGAAAGACAGCTGACCCCCCCCAAGGAAAAGAACAGTAGGTCAAAAGGGTCTAGCAAGACCAGGTCCAGCAGTCACAAGAGTTCATCAAGCAATCAACAAGAGGCAACAAGAGGGCGACGCCTCCGGAGTCTCCTAGGAAGGAGATCGGAAGAAGAACTTTATGATTCTTGAACAGATTTTATGTGTATTGTAAGAGTAAGGGGTCAAGGACGGAGCCATGGGGGACACCATAGGTCAAAGGGTCCATGGAGGAGGAAGCATTAAACATGGCTACTGAGAATGTCCTATTCCATAAGTAGGATTTTTTGGCACAATAAATCATGTGAGGACTTACTAAATAGATTTATGTAACTTAATAAAAACAAAAAAAAAAAAAAAAAAATAGGGTAATAAGGTTCAAACAGTTTTACAAAAACGACTTTCCTAAACAATTTGTCATTTCATGGTAAATGTTTGTTATAACAAACAATAATGACATTATTGGTAATGTAACATTAAGCAACAGCTTATGGGGAGTATTATACAATAATAATGATAACAATAATCATATAAATCATCATCTTGTAATCAGTGGACATGGAGCAGGTCCACGGCAGCAGATGACATCACCAACCATGTGACCTCGAAGGGTGAGAAAAACACAAAGACTCCAGGGAAAATGCAATAATCCACTAACATGCATTAAAGTGGGTTAGATCATCAATTCATGCATGGACTGCTTAAATTGCCTCTTCTTCATTTTTCATTTATTATGTTGGTCTCCATCATTTATTAATGTGTTTTTCAGCCAATCGTGATTCGACAACTAGCCACCCTTCCGTAGTCTTGTGGCTTTTGCAGATCCTTTTTTTCTTACTGTGTTGTGTTGTAGCTTTTGCAGCTCTCCCGTCCGGATGAAAACATCTTCACCCTGATGAAGATGTTTTTCTTTATTAGCTTGTGCTAGTGTATCTATTTGTGTTTTCTTAAGTTGTCTCCGTCTGAGATATTTCTGAGAGCAGATATTTCTGAGCAGAGGATGCTAGGAAGACGTTTTTAACAATCCAATTCGGAGTTTTAATTAAACTTAAACGGAGAGGAGCTGACTTTTGCCGCGGCTGTGGATGGCGAGGGCAGAGTCAACATGGCGTAATCTGTGCTCAAATCCACAGGAGCCCGCCCTGATGACGGCGAGCAGAGGCGATGAGAATCCGAACGAAAAAGCAGTGCAAGTAGAAAAAGTGCGGGGAAAAAATAGGATAGGAAACATTCTATGATTATGAATTCAGTGCAAAGGATATTTCTCTGCATGCATAAACATCGGAGGCAGTCAGGCGAGAGGCAGCTGCTTCCCTCAAGCAGCTTTAAGGATGATATAAGCATAGAGACGAAGAAGCATCTACCGCCAGGAGGAGGATTTGGGAGAATTTTGGAATCCAAAAGAAATGGATAAACTTCAGATTACTCGGTGCATAACCAATAAGAGACTTTGAGGATGAGCTGAAAAGAAAAGAGTGAAGTCGGTAGAATAATAATATTAATAATACATTTTTATTCATAACGCACTTTTCCGTTTGCTACAAATCTCAAGGTGCTACAGAATAAAAAGAGGAGCGTAAAATAAAATGAATCAAGTATAAAAACAGTTAAAATTCAACATTAGTAAAAAGTTTTCTGACAGAGAAATATCCTTAAGCCTTTTTTGAATACTACAAGTGTCTGTGGAGCCCTGAGGTGGTTTGGAAGTGAGTTCCACAGGCGAAGGGCAGCAGTCGTGGTCTCCAATGGTCCGGAGCTTGGTTCTGGGGGGATGGAGGAGGTTGCCATTTTGTGAGCGGAGGTTCCGGCTTGATGTTTGCTGAGAGAGAAGTTCCTTGAGGTAGAGTGGGAACATTTCCGTGGATGCACCGGTGGGTGAGGAGAGTGATTTTGTAGTGAATAAAAAGGATTAAAAGGATAAAAGGATCATAAATTGAAGCATGATTCATTCCAAGAGCTTAAAATATTCCTGCCTACTTGAGTTTAATGTCACCTTCATTCTGAGGTATGCATTAGTAAGAGCTGTTGTGAAGAAGCCCTGAGAGTTACACCGACTAGCATACGGTGTACTGTCAAAATTGGCCGTGAAAGTTACGGTAGAATTTTGTCGAATCGCGACATTTAAAGACCGCGAACCGTCTTCCACCTTAGTAGATAGGATGAATTATCTTGATTAAACTCACACTAAATAATTCCATATTTCGTTCTCAGAATATGTTTACATTAACCTTGAACCTGTCGTGTCGCGTTGACAGAATCGGAATCAGAAAACGTTTGATTGCAAATTAAGTCACGCTTACAAGGAATTTGAGATGGAAAGTTGGTGCAAAGCATTTTTTTTACAGTCACAACAATCTTAACAATCTTAGCACGATATAAAGATTTTAATTTAAATAAACGTGTACTATGAATACATAATAAAAGTGACGGTGCAGTAGTGCAGAGACTACAGGGATAGAACCCCTGCGATAAAGAACCACTCCCCAATGAGCTTGGTGCAGAGAAAAGCTAGCATCCACCTCCTTTATGCTAATGAAAAAAAGGGAACATCAAAGAGTTTGTTGTTTGTTGTAGATTATTTTAATGAACTATTGAACATATTCAGATCTTTTTGTCTCATTTTCCTGAATGCTTTAATTACACCCTGAATGGTGTCAAATGAGGGATTTTAACACCCCTCATCAAATAAGGTTGAAGCGTTGAGTGGTTTCCCTTAAAAAGTTAGCTCTTTGGTTTAATCATTCATTCAGTGTGTAGGATGTTTGTGTACTTTCAGCTGAAAGTTTGTTTAGAAAATGTATTTTTTATCTCCAATGTACAGTTCTTGTTTTTTGTATGGAGGCAGCTATGGTGGTACATACCAAGAGGGATTTTACGTTTTAAGTTGTTTCTGTTTTTTTGACAAATGGGGCATCATACTTATTATTTAGAGCAAGGAAAAGCAGCCAAGTGCCAAGGCAGCGGATCCAACTCGGCTCCCCAGCCGGCCTCCTTCCTGTAAACCAGAGAATTCAACTCGGCTACCTGCCAGCCTCCTTCCTGTAAACCAGAGAATTCAACTCGGCTACCTGCCAGCCTCCTTCCTGTAAGCCAGAGGATTCAACTCGGCTCCCCGGCAAGCCTCCTTCCTGTAAAACGGTAGATTAAAATCTGCGAATAGATTCGGCAATCGGTTTCTTTTTCTTGTTCTAAGTATTAAGTATGATCCTCCATTTGTCAAAACGCAATAAAAACATAACAAGCAAAGTACCGGGGAGCAATCCCTCCAGATGTGTCAGCCGGCTGTAAAACATTTATATATTTATATATCATTACCTTAATGCCAGTGTGAACGACCACTCAAAACATGAGGTGTGCTTCATCTATAAGTTGTTTCACTTCGGCATCCCTATTATCCCCACAGTCTTCAAAATGAAAAACATTTTTTTTACCGAATGGAAAGGATGAAAATTGAAAAGTATTCTTTATAAGCCGTTTTCACTTCTCCATTTTTCAGCACACCAGGTGAAATTGCTTTTCCTCATCTCATTTATTTCTTTGGGAGTTTCACAACCCCGAGAGTTTGAATCGTACCAAAGATGAATCACAAATAACAGGAGCATTTCACAAATTGGAAGGAACAGGATACAAGCCAAACAACCACCAAAACAAAACGTAGGGATGCCACGCAGACCAGAACACATAGAAACCCACACTCCTAAAAAAGCAGGATCAAAACGGTTTAATAGTTTAATCTCATACCTTCCTGTCGTCGACTCTTCTCATGCATCTCACCCCGCTGTCACCGTCTGGTCCCGTCAGTGAGAAATGAGATGGTCCCATCCATCCACTGCGTCGCCTTCACTGTTCGTCTTCATGTTGCTGCTGTCGTTTAAGTAGAGCTCTCTCTGCACCACCAGTTCTTTCTTGCTGCAGGTGTACAAACCCGCCTACTCAAAACAACAGCCTGGTCTTTGCAGATTCAAAAATGTCACCCTTTCATCTCATTTCCCCATCGTCCCCCATCAGTCTAAGCATGAGTCATCAGCCACCACCACCACCAACAACAGTATCTAGAGTCCAATCAGAATATAGTGTTTCCTGCTGTTTTTCAGAATCTAAGCATCAAGGACTGTCTGATAGTTCACATGTTCACATTTGATCTGCTGATGTAAACAATTATTGTGATTCATTATATCCATCCAAAATTTGAGGATATTATGGAATCATCACCATAAGCCTGCGTGTCTTTCATGTTAAGGCGATAACTCAAACATCATGTCATGGATCATTTTCAAATTTCATACCCACATACACCTCGGTGCGAGGAAGAGCTGGATTGATTTGAAGTCAGGAGAGTTGGATATTTTTAACACTAGGGGGAGCTTTGTCTCCAGAGGTGTCCAGATCCTCATTTATCAACTGTCGTAGTCCAAATCCGGAGCAAATGAATCTATCTTGTATACAATGCGTTGTATTATCTTGTTTTGTTTAGTAATAGTAATGTTTGTATTAGGTTGTATTGTATATTTGTATCTTTTTTGCATATTTATGTGACTTGAGTGTGTGGGTTCCGTCTCGATACACCGGCCTCCTCCCGCAGTCCAAAATCATGCAGCGTGGGTGAATTTCTGCCTCTAAGGTATGAATGTTAGCATGAATGGTTGTTTGTCTCTACCCATCAGCCCCGTGATGGGTTTACCCCGCATTTTGCCCCCTGTCAGCTGGGACAGGCTCCAGCCCGAACACAACCCCGCACTGGATAAGCGTACAGAAAACCGGTGCATGAATATTAAAATGTAAGAGTCTGTTATTGATTGATTTCATTTAATGATAGACTTTCTGTGCACCTCAGTAGAAATATGCAAAGATGAGCACGTAGCAGCTAACATGCTTCACAACATCACCAGAGACATCTCACGGTTTGCGTACGGCCTCGAACCATCAGCTATATGCTAAAACTCTGACTGGAGTGGGAGTGAAGTATCAGATTTGATTATCATCCTTTCCCACACGTAATGTGGAATGCGTTGTTTTGGGAGGTCATGTTTTATTTACTCCGGTTTTAATCTATTCTCCATAAGCTGAGGCCCGGGGGTATTTTTCTTCAGCTGCTGACCTAAAGGTAGAATTAATGCTGATACCCTATTTTATAGGTCAGGAGTGTGTGGACAAACAAAAATAGGAGCAGAATCATAAGCGGCGTGTTTTTTCTACGCGCCGTGACATTTCATGAAGTCTTATGTTTTGTTTTTCTGTTAAGGTAAATTAAAAAAAAGAGAAGAAGAGACAACAACCAAACATTTGTGTAAAGGTCAAAGTGTGACAAACAGAGGCGCCGCTGAGGCGGTCAGAGGATTTATTGAAGTTATTTTGCAGCAGTGACTGACAAAGGATGCAGTTGTCAAGTGAACACTTCCACGAATGAATCCAAGTCAACAACAAAACAGCATGTTTTTTTTTCTGAGAGCTTAGAAATCCATTTCAAGTTTTTAAAAAACGCTTAAGTTAAAATAATAAGGCCGTACTGAATGATAGCATTAACCGCCGTGTCAGCAGTGATCGGGTGAGTCCTCACGTCACAGTGCCACATATTTAAGGCCAGCAAAAGTTGCAGCACAAATACATGATCTCAGGTAAACGGGATGAAAAAACCCACATGTGCAAACGCAAACCTACACGAACATCTACAAGGAGAGAAACACGTCCACGAGAGCAGTGATTGGGAATAAGCAGCCGTGGTATTTTGTTCCTCGCTGGGATTGCAATCTCAATTCCATTTCTTTTTTGCTTCAGAGAGGAAATCAGAGAGGTGGGTGATTGTGTAAAAATCACAACAAAAGCAACATCCCTGATTGCAAAATGAGCTGTAGGCGATGGAGCTGTAGGCGAGGGGAGTTCCCAAAGAGGAAGAAGAAGAAGAAAAAGAAGAAGAAGAAGAAGAAATGAGTCAAAACATGGGGATGAAAGGTTCTATCCAGCCCTGACTTGTTCCCTATAGTTTCAGAAGAAAAAGTTCATTAAGTTGTCTTCTTGTGCTTGAAAAATCTCCACCGTCTAAAGGATCTAGATCTTTTGTGTCATCTTGCAGCTCTGATACCATATCTATGTAACGTTCTATGAATCCTTTTAACCCGGTGAGGGATTTCAACCCCCTTCATAAGAATTCACACTGAGATTAACATTGTGCGATCATAGAATGGTGGATCCAGTGGATTTTGTTCCCGATCTCGTTTCTTCCTCTCCTCCCTTGATCTCGTCGCTCTCATCTTATTATTATTATTATCTTGTTAGAACTGCTTGAAATAATACAATTTCCTCCGCAGCGTCAATTAAAGGCCAACTTGGTGATGAAGAGAGATGAAGAGCCCTCTTTGTCTCATCAGAACGTTTTTCTATCTTTCCCTTTTTTTGTGTTCTCCTGCATGAGCGGCACATAATACACATGAGAGAGGAATCATTCAGGTCATTCAGAAAAACAAAAGTTAGACATCTTGTGCAAACAGAAGGAGCACACACACACACACACACACACACACACACACACACACACACACGGATACAGCTTGCTTTTGCAGTGTGCAAAAAAATGTAAAGTAATGAGGTGGTTTACGCTCTCAATTAAGTAAGTGGAGAGCGGGCCACGGTGGCAGGTGTTTTCTTTATGGCTGTTAACTCGTGAAATCGAGATAACGGGTTAATTATCGCCACCGCTTTCTCGCATTAGTGAAAAAGCAGAAGGTGGTCCATTGTTATTTTCTCCGTGTTCCATCGCTATAGCAACCGATTGAAACCTCTGGAGTATAAAGGTTCCATTCCACTGGGAGCGTCGCTGTTTTGCAGCGTCTTCATTCCACGAGCGTCTCAGAAGTGGATTATTTAGCTTCCGCCATGGGTAAGTAGGCTGTATATTATTGATAGCAGTAGTTTTTTGTTTTTTTTAACTGATGTAGAAGTTAAAAATATCAATAAATAAAATATTTTGAAATTTTTTATTTTGAAGGCATCTATGTTTTTTCCCCGTCAGACTTCCTGTCTGGTTTGATCAACTATGTTGGGATTGACGCGTCTGCCATCAAAAATAGAGCATTGGGTGGAATCACAGACATTGTTTTGTAAAGCAACGGCCGAGACCAGCGGCCACTACGTCGCCGTAACGCTACGCGACATGCCCAGTGGAATCAAGCCTCGGAACCAAGCTAGGTTTGGGTTAACTTTGATGTGCCTTATTAACGAAAAAGTTTTCTTACTCAAGTGTAACACACCTTGTTTAGTGTAGCTGTTTGCCTTATATATGGTGAGGTCATTATTAAGGTTAATTTGTCGTTTCCGCACGTATTTACGGCGCTTCTCTTTTACTTCCGGGTCATGTGGTCATGTGACTCAGAATATTATATATACAATTACAAATTAAAACTTAGAAAATGACCATAACATACGCTGTTCCCAAAGAACCTGCAGTAAAGAAGGTGTTTTATGCTCGCTTGAACTATCTTATCCGTATGTAGACAATTTTGCATATTGACATCTGGTGTCGCCACAGCAACGGAAGTCAACACGGTCGCCTGTTATTCCTCGTGACAGTGAGATAATTAACCCGTGAAACAGCTATAAATAAACATTTGCCCCCGTGGCCGTTCTCCATTTCCGTACTCAAGCGTGGAGGTAGTCGGTCAGTCTCTTCCAAAGATTCCCACTTTGTCGTGAAGACTGCTAGCGAGGAGACATTTAGCTTCATTTTCTTCAAAAGTGCATGACAAGAAAAGGTGTGGTAGGCAGAGAGAGGAGGTCTCTGAGAGGAAAGAGCATTTTTTTTGTGAGTGGATCACAGTTGGAGCATGTTCGTTGTTTTATATACTGTACATGCTGGCAGAAATGGCACTTTAGAACGTCAAACCAACCAAACAACAAAGCGTTTGTCAGCGTAGCGGTGCTATATTAGACTGTATTTATAGACCAACGTGACTCACAAAGTCATAAACGGACGCCCCACTCATCAGTCATTGACTGCCGCCTGCTGTAGCTGCAGGGCGCCCCTGAGTCTCATCAGTCCCGAGGGACGAAACCTCAAAGTCCTCGTCGAAGGTGTTTGATCCCATTGTCAGGTTGCGGCTGTCAGGGTCGCAGCGCTCCTCTCGCCGTTAACGCGCGGCTCACACGCACAGGAAGGCATGCGAGCAGCAGAAAATCTCCTTGAAGGTCTTCCTCATCTCTTGGCTGCGGAAGGCGTAGATGATGGGGTCGATGACGGAGTTGCACATGATGAGGATGAGGTACATGTTGAAGTGCGACATGAAGCAGGTGCAGTAGGGGTTCCGGGGACAGGTGATCATGAGGATGAGGTGAAGGAAGAAGGGCGCCCAGCACACCACAAACACCCCCAGGAGGATGGTGAGGGTGATGGCGCCCTTCATGTTGGCACGCTGGTGGATGGGCGCGTTGCCCGGCAGCGCCGCGATGCGCTTCATGTGCAAGCGCGCCAGGAGGAACATGTGCACGTAGAGGGACGCCATGAGCACCAGCATGGTGAAGAACATGGTGATGAGGCAGATGAGCACGGTGGTGCTCTCTGAGTAGATGATGAAGAGGATGCCGGAGACCGTGCAGCACGTCCAGATGCTGCTGATGACCAGCATCGCTCTTCGCAGGGTGACGATGTTGTGATATCGCAGAGCGTAGAAGATGGTGATGTAGCGATCGACGGCGATGGCCAGCAGGCTGCAGATGGAGGCCAGCAGCGAGCTGCAGATCATGGAGTCAAAGACGTTGTCCATGTTCTTGATCACGGTGACAGGAATGGTGAGGCTGCCGCCGTTGATGAGCGCTATACAGATAGTCTCTGAAGCGTTGGAGACGCTGACCAGCATGTCTGCGACGGCCAGGCTGCAGATGAAAAAGTACATGGGTGAGTGAAGGTTCTTGTTCTTCGCTATGGCAGCAACAACTAGGATGTTCTCCAGCAGGCTGATGATACCCAGGGTGAGGAAGACCTCGGTGGAGATCAGGAGCTGCTCGTAGCATCCTGCAGACGAGTCCTTCTCCTCGGCCGGTAGGTCTTTGTTCAGAGGCAGAACCTCCGTGGACTGGCTCCGGTTCTGAAAGCCTTGGATCAATCCAAGAGGAGATGTGGTGTTCATAATTTCTCCTTTTTTTTTATGCTCAACGACCTCTTTGGAGTCTAAATCTTCTTCCCCATGGGTTTATGTCACACTGTCAGTTCCTCGTTATCTGGAGGACAACCTCGAAGGGAATCTGCAACATGAAAAAAAACAAACCCAACTGCATCTTCTTCAGGCTCGCCAGTTTTCTTCACACAACTGCTGCAGCTGCTGCCAAAGAACAAAACACAGACGCCCTCCTCTCATCGCCCCTCTCCTCTCCGGAGGAAATCAGTGTGTGGCAAAGAAAAAAAGTGAAAGGAATGTTAGGAAGATGAGTGCGAGCGGCAAGGAGTCGTTTGTGAGGGGGATGAAGAGTGAGCGGGGACAGGAGAGATCGTGTCAGCGCCGGCAGATCACTTTGCAAGCTTCTGTGGTCGTCCCTCTCTCTCCTCACTTTTATAGCAGACACACACACACACACACTCATCCCTCCTGGTAGCTTCATGCTCAGATAGGAGGAGGAGGAGGAGGAGGAGGAGGAGGAGGAGGAGGGAGGGGCAGGATGGTGAGCATGAATGAGCAAATAAAAAATAAAAAATGAATGTGTGTAATGAAGTCAGCGAATTACAGGGAAGTTGTTTAAGACGTTTTAGATGATAAATCTAAAACATTCAGATGATAACGGTTGTGGAATAAAATTACACGGCTTGAATTTCACCTCCCGCGCTCTAAATGTGTCAGGCAACCCCGGCTACTTCCCCCCGCTGTCATCTACGGCGTCATTTCTCCAGGCGCTCTCTCTGGTACGGGATTTAAGGAAAGCGAGAAAGACAAATCTGTCGCGGTGGATCGGTGTCGCACACATGACTTCACAGCAGAAGACCAGAGTCAGAGTTTTGGGGAATGACTAATCTCTGCAAGGCGAGGAGAACAAACGTCCCTTTCCTTCCCTCCTCTGTGTCTGAGAGGCAAGATGGAGATGAAAATATAAAAAGAGTAATTGGTTAAAAAATAAACCATTTCCAAATCCAAATATAGTTTATAAAATTATTTTCATAAGTTCTTTGGCAAAAAAAAAAATCCATTATTGAAATTTAGATTATGCTTTTACAGCGACACCCAAATTGCCGGCGAAGGGAAAGGCTGTCTGTGCGAAGCTGTGGCGGAGGGCGGACGTGGACGGACTCTGTTATCGTCCTCGGGAGGCGGGATCTACTACATCAGCTCAATGAATTTTATTGTGCTTTTATTTCATGCTGGTCTGCTATTGTTCGAAACACAGGACATGATGCGAGGCCGTCCTCCCTACCCAATCAGCAACAAGGATACAACATTGACAAGGCGTTGATGAAGCCGTTAGCTATTTAGCTTCGCGGTTAGCTAGAAGCCCTGAAAAAGATGGATTTGGAGCAGCGTTTCATTTTTTCCTGCGTTTTATGACACATGCTCTTACTTTGACACTCCCAAAATAATCAAACGTACAGGCGATGTTCCATTAAACGATAAGGGAAGCTCGTACTTTATGTTCTCACCAAAGCAGAAAATAAAAGCACTCGAGGTAACTCTTAGAACTGCTTCATAACGGGAAACAGAAAATCAGTTGCTGCTTTTGCAGCAATGTTAAAACCATAAACATTGATTTCATGTGTTTGTCACCTTATGGGCGACAAGGATTTTGAACATTTATCATGAATAAATGTCTTTTATATTAAAGAAAGCTTTCTTTATTACAAACTGTTTCCTTTTCGTAGGACAGTAAGTTCCGAGAAGAGATTCTTATTGTCCCTCCCGACTCAAATTATCTTTTTTTTATTTTGATGACAACAAAATTTCTCTTTCCCTTACTTTAATTAAACTCAGGAGGAGAATGCGGTTAATCGCACTTCTTCACTTCATTTGGATTGAAATCATTCCTTTTAAGGATGTCAGGTCTACCGTTGCAAGGCTTTCAATTCAACCTTATTGGAGAAGTAAGAAATAAGGAACATTTTTTCATTAAGAGAAAATGGTATTAAACTGCATTTTGTACAATATCTGCAGGGTTTTATAAATGAAAATTAAAAAGTGAATCGATTTAAGGATATATATAACAGAACAAAACAAAAAATGAATTAAGAGGGAGAAAAAAGAAAAGAAAAAGGGAAATGTAGAATTAGAGAAGTAGAGAGGTCATGAGTTCAGATATAGAACTGCTGCAACAGCAGCTGGTGGAATTAATCAGATCTTTTCTATTAAATAATTATAATGTATCAACATAAACACCGAGATTACCCACAATGCTAGGTTTGTTTAAAATTCTCTTTGAACTCGATGGTTTTGTGTCAGTCGGCCACAGTTAATAATTAGTGGGTTTTTTCAGACTACAGATTTGAACAACTCTTCTTCATGTCAATAATACCTTCAAACCACTTCTTCAATAATAGTCTTTATAGCAGCAGAAGAAGCTGATAATACTGTTTTACTTTAGAATCAGAAATAAAATACATGAGGAACAAGTGCATGGAAAAAAAGGTTTAATAAAATGCAGGTTAGCCTCCGACGGATCGAAACCAGCGGGAGACGTTGAACTCCTGTTATAAGTTTAACTCCCTCAACAACCAATGTACCAGTTCCTGAGACCTTCATCTCCGGAACTCCCTGCAACAAGACAGATTTGATATTGATTTTCTTCTTAACTTCAAATCCTGCACCTCTTCAGACTGGGCCGACTGTCCCTCGGTTATTTATCCCGTTGCCGAAGCGGCCCCTGGGATCGATAAGGACGTCAGAGGGTCTCGAGCCGAAGCCTCCTCTTATTTGTTCTCTCCATCGAACCATGATGAACCCCGTGCCTCCATTTACACCGCGAAAAAAGTAGCAAACACAAACAAGGCCCACTCCGTCGTCCCAGACAGCAGGACTATGTCCACTTAAAGCCCGCAATCACACTGGTTGTCCAAGCGAACCCCCCCGGCTTTGAAGTCCTCTATTATATGTGACTCATAAATAATCTCAAACAGTCCATATTGACTCATCCTAAGTATTTCTGTGATGTCAGCAGTACGCTCTAAGATTAGATCCAACAGTGACCCATGTCAAGGATCATGGAGTGTCTCCTTGACATGACCTCCAAAAACGGTTATGTTTGAAAAACAGTATTGTTCCGGTGACTCGATAATGACGAGGAATACAGATAAATAGTTTTTCTGAGTTCATGAAATGAAACTAGACGGACCTCCTTCTGTCAATTGATAGGAGCCTAATTTTGGCACAATTATTGGTTGAAAAACTTTGTTTTCCACTAAAAATGCTCCCCCTAGTGGGTAAAATATGAACTATTACAGTGGAATAATATATATATACAAAAGATAGTTGTCCTGGTGTGGATTCATATGAGACTATTTCAACTTAATCAGACTATTGGTTGGGAAGTAATGGTAAAAAAAAAAACATCCTGTCATTAAAATGTGAATAATTACTGTAAAATAAGACAAATATAAGTTACAACTCCTTGAGTCAGTTCATATGGGGGACATTTGGACTCAACAGGACCGACGGTTAGGAAGTAATGTCTGAAAAAGAGTGTTTTTCATAAAAAAAAGTTCCCACATTGAGTCAGACTTATCTTGATTAACTTTTTTACTCCGGTTGTTCATATTTTTCTCACAAGGGGGAGCTTTTGACGAAAAACACTGTTTTGCGGATATAACCCAAAAAATGATTTCATTGATCATTTCTTAAATTTTGGACCGTCATAGACCTTAGTAGGAGGAAGAACAGGATAGATTTTGGGAAAGGTCGGTTGTATATTTTTGACGCTAGTTTGAACTTTGTCTCCAAAAGTTCTTTGGTCATAATTTCTCAACTGTTGGTCCAATTCGGGGCGTAAGAGCCGAACAGATGAGATTTATTTTGTACGTTTTACTCCGGTAGTTCATATTTAACCCTGTAGGAGGAGGTTTTTTTTTTTTTTTTGTAGCTATGTCAGGAATCTAACTCCATACCCACGGTGGATTTGAACCCAGAACCTTCTCGCTGTAAGGCAACAGAGTTAAGCTACAGTGCCGCATCCAACTGAATGGATCGGACCAGCAGACCACATTCATTAAGCCCAGAAGCGGCGGCGTGTTTTGAACAGTAAATTGCGGAGGGGAATAAAAGATTTTGAGTAGCAATTAGTCCAACTAGCAGGTAAAACGGAGAAGCTAAATATACGCGATGCATTCTGGAGCGTCTCTTTGTTTCCCTCCTCTGATCCTGGAGCAGATTTGAACTATATTTGTTCCGACTGTTTGTGTCCTTCAGAGCGAGGATGTGAAACCTGTAGATAAAAGAGGACCACCGGATTAAAGATTGAACCGGAGAAGCTGTGCTGTTCTCCCTTCACTCCAGCTGCAGCGTTTTTGAATCGGATTTTAATGATGGGACCTGAATATTTCTGCGAGGTGAGACGTGTTCAAATCATCGAGAGCGTTCCTGTGGTCCTGCTGTGATCCGCGGAGAAGAAACATGCATGCAGACGTTTGGACAAACGGCTGTCCTCCAGAGAGCTTCCGTAATCACCAGTATTTGTGATGAAGAGTAGGGATGAAGGAACACGTCCTCGTGGTGAGCCTCTGGACATGGGAACAGGGTCTGAAGACAATCCACAGAGATCATCAGTCATCAGGTCCTCCTCTCGTGACTGCTCTAAGGCAAGGCTCAGTCTTTCATCCGATGTTATTTGTCCAGCCATCTTCTTCGCCAGTAGACGAAGAAAGCAGTGGTGTAACCGTCGTCTTCAGGGTGATACGTCACGTTGTAGAAAAGATGAACAGAAGGTTCATCTTTTCAGAAGGTTAGGATAAGTGAGATGAATGAAGGACATTAGTGGGAGAACCATGAATGAGACTGGAGTAGAACTTCTTGGAGCTGGGTGGTGTGTAGAACACAGGAGGAAAAATGCCCCCGGAGAAAACGGGAAACCCTGGACTCCGCCTCTCCTGAGTGACACCTGCATGGATGCTCGCCATCACACACAGACGGAGGACGCCTCCTGATGAAAGGCTGAAGCTGCTGACTCAGAGTCGGTCGTTACCTGAGGATGTGTCATAGTGTTGTGTGGTCACAAAGATGCTTTATCCTCTCACACACACACACAAACACACACGCACACACACACACACACACACACACACACACACACACACACACACACACACACACACACACACACACACACAGACACAGAGACACTCACACACACACGCACACATGCACACACAGACACACACACACAGACACACACTCACAGACACAGAGACACACACACACACACACACACACACACACGCACACACACAGAGACACACACACAGACACATGCACACACACACACACAAAGACAGTCAATCAGGTAGGTAAGGGATTCTAACAGCCGGACCTTTGACTGGACCTGACGGTGTGAATAAAACTAATAAATCCTTCAAGTGTTACTCATAGAATATCTCCACCCTCCTGTCTCCATACCTCAACCACTCAAAAGCTTCTCCCTTTCTCTCCCATCTCTCTCTCTCTCCATCCTTGCGCTCTCCCCTCTGACTCCCCCCCTCCTGTCTCCATAGCCCATCTTCTTTCTCTCTCTCTCTCTCTCTCTCTCTCTCTCTCTCTCTCTCTCTCTCTCTCTCTCTCTCTCCATCCTTGCTCTCTCCCCTCTGTCTCCCCCCTCCTGTCTCCATAGCCCATCTTCTTTCTCTCTCTCTCTCTCTCTCTCTCTCTTTCTCTCTCTCTGTCTCTCCATCCTTGCTCTCTCCCCTCTGTCTCCCCCCTCCTGTCTCCATAGCCCATCTTCTTTCTCTCTCTCTCTCTCTCTCTCTCTCTCTCTCTCTTTCTCTCTCTCTGTCTCTCCATCCTTGCTCTCTCCCCTCTGTCTCCCCCATCTCTCTCCATATGTCATCTTCTCTTTTTCTCCTTCTCTCTCTCTCTCTCCCTCTCTCCTTGCGATCTCCACTCGTTCTCCCCTACCTGTCTCCATATGTCATCTTCTCTCTCTTTCATTCTCTCTCTCTCCTCTCTTTCTCTCCTCCTGCCCATTTGTCTCCTTACTTGTCATCCTCTCCTCTCTATGTCTCTCTTTCTCCTCTCTCTCTTTCTCTTTTTTCTTTTTACTATTTTGCCGTCAAATCACATCATAACATCTTGTATTTTACATAGAAATAATCCTATAACTATCAGTATCTGGACAAACCGGAAAAGCTTTTCAGTCACTTCCTCGTCTCCTTTCACATGGAGTAATATCAGCTGTATCCAGAGAGACTGCAGCTAACGAGTCAATCTCGTTAGCTGCGACAAACATCCAGAGAAAACATGCAGCGGAGGAAAACATGAAGCATAAGCTGACGGTGAAGAACCTGGAGGATAACCTGTTTCGAAATAGCCGTCATCCCCCCGGGAGTAATGCAGATTTATTCATGTCACAGTGAGATAATCATCTTTTCAGTACATTATAATCATGATGTAATTACTGCCACAGAAAGGCCTGTCGCTCAGAGTACAGTTATTACTCTCAGAATGGACGTGATGATTGCTGACTCACTATTAGCAGCACATTAAAAGCTCAGCCCAGCGAGGGATAGAATACGCCGTCACGTTGATGGTTACGTAAACAGCGTTTCCACCAGAGACACATTCCTGTCGTGTAATGAGTTCCTTCACTCAATAAATATGCAGAAGGCTTTTTCGTCTCTACCAGCAGTTCCCAAAACTTTTTCTCTGGGGACCCACGTTTTTGGAATGGAACAAACCATCAGAACCCAAAAGCCCATGAGAGACCCAATCTATAAATGTAAGGAATGTATGGAATTTGTGCATAAATGAAGATCCCTGCAGTCAGCATCATCGACGAAGAATAGATGCGGGTTTTAATAATGTTGGGCTTAAAGAAGAAATCCAAAGTAAACTGCAAAAAAGCAGACAGAAAAACTTTAAAATCAATTTTGTGCGGGTTTGGAGAGAATCAGCCGCACAGACAATGACGTGACGTGAGAATATCACGAAGGCCTCTTCGGTGGATCTGTTGAATTACATCGTGAAACCAGAATCACGAGTAAAAGCTCGGTTTGGACTGTCAGGTGTGAACGCATCTTCAGGCTCATCCTGGTGGTCCACTAGGTTCCGGAGCAGAACAATAGTACTATTCACACTCTTTTTGAGAATGTGTGTGTGTGTGTTTCCATGGCTACGGGGGAACTGAAAGGTTCTACCGCAGGAAAGTTCTACACATTCTAGAAGTTTATTACAGGAGGTATTTCTGCACTATGTTGTCTTGTCGCCTGTAATCCCTTACGAATAGATGAAGCTGTGAGAAAATGTTTCTTTATAGATGGTAACCCCTGGTGATGTCATGATGAATATGTAATCAACCTTTTGGGTAAAAATGCAAAAGAATTCATCAGTTTTTCGGTAATCTTAATCACAAACGGACAAACAAAGGTTAAAACATGAGAATCTTACCCTCTAGGATCTTATCCTTTATATTTCAGTCTTTTTCAAGCTTGTATACGATCGTGAGTTAACTTCCTTGGATTCTCACACACAGCAATGGACCTTTTTTACGACAGGTCCATTGTTCTACACCGACCAGAACTCCTCCGGAGAGCACAAAGATCCACCAAGGCCCAACAATCCGCTTTCAATCGATCAAACCTTTTCAAGATCGCTGCCTGATTGAAAAATATTCTATCTCAGCGTTTTTCGTATAAGGGAAATAAAACAAATCCTTGAGCTGAAACAAAAGTCAAAGTGGAAGAAGCTGGGAACATCCGAGCCGTTAAGCTACTCATTCACTGGCGACCTTGGGTTCTGTTGAAAGAATGTTGGTGTGCTGAAGTCACCAGACTCAAAGATTCGATTGATAAATATTAGAGTTGGAGGAAAGCAAAATGCGCGAGGGATGTTGAGAGTTTGACGATCGAGGGGATTGAACTAGCAGGAAAATACCTCACGGGAAGTTTGTGTGCGTGGTAATTTAGTGTTTCATATATTCTGACTATATACTGTTTTAAATTTACGGTATTGCCATTGACATTGTTTCACGGCAATTTCCCGAATTGTTTTTACAGTTTGAAATATCCAATAATACTGTTTGCTCCTCATCGTGGGAACGTTTGGAGCTGAAAACCAACTTTTAGCCAACCTTTCTAAGCCAATCCTGAACCGGTCGAGTTACAACGCCATGGAGGAAATGTTGTGCTGTCCTCCCGCTCCATCCGAGATGAATCCTCCATGTGGAACGGGTGGACCTAACCGTTTCCGTTTCCATGGTTTCACGAGTCGGGTCTTTATCTGTCACTTCTGCTTGTTTTGCATTTAATAGATAATAAATATGATCCTCGATTGGTCAGAATCTGGGTAATGAATACTAAGAAAGTTCCCACAACATCCAGCGGCAACGCATTCTTCCTCGTCTTCATCAGTGTTTTGTAGAGGCGAAGTGCCACCCAACGTTAGAAATGCAAGGAGCTACTGAACCTGCCAGTATGCTAATAGTTAAGCTAAATGTGGATTGATAAAAATAGTGTTGAACTAGTGTTGAATTTGCATTATAACCAAAATTACTAACTTATTACTTACTTTGTTGTAATATTTTTACAGTAGAACAATGTTTTAGATTAAAGTAAGTATACTGTAAAATAAAAGTATCATACTGGCAACCGCAGCTGCCAGTATGCAAAACTATTACAGCAGTATCTTGCTGTAATATTTCTACAGTATTAAACTGTTATATAAGATTACAGTAGGTATACTGTAAAATGACAGTATCCTTCTGAAAACCCATATATAAACAGATGAAGGCAGATTCTGAGCGATGACTCATCACCCACTCACAGGTACCAGTACGTTTGTTTTCCTGTTTCCTTCCACGTTCCCCCGCTGGAACTTTATTCCAGCTATTAAATTTATGCCGTTAAATAATCGTCTGCTCCACTGATGTGCAGAAAACAATCCCGGGCTCTGCATGAAGCTCCTGAGATCAACAGCCGACACGATTCCGTAATTGGAGTCGTTAAATTCTATCTGCAAGTCATTTCGTACGGCTCTTAATTAAGGAGGTGGCGCAAGAAGTTGTACAAGCTGTTGACAAAAGAAAAACGATCTCTGCAAGAGACACAGGGTTGTCCAAAAAATAAATAAAAGATTTATTTTCTACTCATAGAGTTTATAAAGGCTGACTTTAAAACATACATGCGCTGACACAGAGAGGCATTCCTGAAAGGTTTCTCCTCCTAATGCAACAACAGAAACTCCTCTGAGGAGGCGTCACTATGTCAGACACTGAAGCAGAGACCGTTACTTTGAACAACACCCTGAAGTCCTCCGCCGGTTAAGAAAACTTAACTTCCTTCCATTCCTTCCAATACTGTATCTTCATTGAAAAAGCTTATATCTCCTACACATCCTGAGCACAATGGCTTGATTGGCATTCAGCATTTCCACTTCTTTGGTATCGGACGAGACATGCTGGCCTTCACCTTCCTCATGCAGCGGTGAGCCTCGGTTTGATCCATCAGCGGTTCAGTCCCGTCTAAATGTCCTATAGTCCATATTGACTAAGTGTTTGCTGGGTTTGAAACACTGGATAGAACCAAACAAACGCGAGATAATACATTCAAAGATTAGTCTCCCTCTATGAGAGCCTTGACAACGAACCGTTCCAGAACTGAATTCATTCGTTTGGACTCGTTATCAGGTGAATTCCTGCCAACAGAGAGGCCCTCCTCGTTCACAGGGGAAACAAATTAGGGTGAAGAAACGGATGGATGACTCCGCCCTCTCTATCGTATATTGCGCCGCTGAGTGCTGATGAGAAGCGGCCAGGTCTGGAGGAAAAATTCCACTTTGGGTTTTTCTTTCTGTCTCATCTGTCGTCTGCTGCAGGGAGGATTTTCTCAATTATGCCTTCAAACGTTTAAGCTCTGCCCAAAAACAAGTGAGTGCCTCAGTCTCAGGAGTTTTCTCAATGGATGATGGATGGATGGATGGATGGATGGGTGGGTGGGTGGGTGGATGGATGTATGGATGGATGGGTGGGTGGGTGGATGGATGGATGGATGGATGGATGGATGGATGGGTGGATGGATGGATGGATGGGTGGGTGGGTGGGTGGGTGGGTGGGTGGATAGATGGATGGATGGATGGATGGATGGATGGATGGGTGGATGGATGGATGGATGGATGGGTGGGTGGGTGGGTGGGTGGGTGGGTGGGTGGATGGATGGATGAATGGATGGCTGGATGGATGGATGTATGGATGGATGGGTGGGTGGATGGATGGGTGGATGGATGGATAGATAGATGGATGGGCAGATAATCAAGAGAAACAACCATCACGTAAAACCAGATAAAAGCTTCAGTTCTGACATTTGAAAGCGGGTGAACTCACATTTTGCTCATATTTGAAAACTCACGTATCATAAAATCATAAAGATTATCGCCTCTCGGATGAAAGACATTTCATGCAGCACATCAGCTCCGCATAGGTGGGAAGTTTCTACTGATCCCCCTCTTAGTGGTAGTGCTGTTACTGGGGAGACGTATGATTCAGGCTATCGATTCGTCTCCTGCTTTGTTTCCCTCAAACAAAACAAAGCAGGAGTCGGTTTCTGTGGTTGCCACGGTGCCATAGATGTCAACTTCATGAAAGAGTTTCACTGACTGCTGTGACAGATATCTGACTCTTTAATTGCTAAATGTTCCACCAACATGCCTTTGTGTCTGTGTGTCTTTTATTGTGGGAGCAGCTAGAAACAAAAAAAAATAAACATAAAAAATTCTGGTTCGATCTGGTTGAAAATCTGTCTGGTAAAATACTCTAAGGTGCAGCGTGTAAAATATACGGGTATATCTTATATATTTAAAAATAAAATTTTCATAATTTAATTTAATCATTTTAATAATAAAATGAAAGCAACTATAAAAACAGGATGTACGCTTAAAGCAACTTAAAAACATCACTCCCCCACCAATCATCCATTCCAATGTCAAACATTGAACTATAAAAACAGGAACTGAACGGAGGAAACAATATGCAAATATTTAACAATTCAAAAAGGAAACAAGGCAGTGAAAACCATATTTATATATATATAAAGTTCAAAAACTTGTTGACCAAAATAATGATAATAATAATAATAAGAAGAAGAAGAAGAAGAAAATTTAAGGAGATGTAGAATCAAATAAAACACTAAAAATTGATTAAAATGTGGACAAATAAATAAGTAAATAAGAAGAAAGAATATATATATATATATATCGATTGGTAAAAGCCTATCGAAAAACATACATCTGGAGTTTTTTTAAAAAACAAAACATTTGGTCGCCTGACAGGCCATTCAATTCCATCTCTCTGATAATTGGACACTTCAACAAAATCTTTGCCACAAAGAATCTAATGCTGTGATTCTGTTCTCGCCGTCGGTCCACTCTTCATCACTCACAGCCGGATTCTGACAATGCAAGTCCCGCCCCCCAAGTTGACAGCCACTCAAATGATCCAATAGGAGAGGGCGTGTCGTGAAAAGCCAAGATAAATCTTTATTGGTCCCGAGGGAAATTCTTATTTTCCAGAGATTGCTCCAAAATTATGGAAATAAGAAAATATACAACAAGTGAGTAAAGCCAATAACATATTAATAAAGAATAAAAGTAAATTTAATAATACAGTATTTCTAGCTAACTTAAAGAGAAGTTTCATCTTGAAATGCTTTATTATCTCTCTCTAATCTTATTTCCAAATCATAATGGACTTAAATCTAGAACAGTGTCACTATAAACAAAACAAAAAACAAGAAAAAACATGCAAAAATGCATTTTTACAATAAAAACAAAACACAGAAAAATGATACGTCAAAAAAGAAAATAAAGTTTTAAGTATTATTGGGTGATTCTGAAACACAAAACTTCCTAATATTAGTCAAATATAGTTAAAAATTGGATTTAACAGCTCATATCAAGATGTATTTTATTTAAATATCACGTCTTATTTTTAAGATATCTTACCAAGCAAATTTTAACTTGTTCTATTGGCAGATTTTATACTATTTTATACTTATTATAACCTAAAATCAATTTACATTAATCATTTTTCAACTTATTTTTGATTGGGCATTTTTCCAGTGTAATATAAAATGCAATCTGGAATGACACAATGAGATAACCCATAATTTTACACACTGCACCTTTAAGTAATAAATCCTTAGTATTATTACTGTATGTGGATTCCCCCCCCCCCCCCCCCGAGTTTGAGGATCAAATCTGTAAACACTTCTTAGATTATTTTCGCATTAAGCAGATGAAGAGCCGTCGTCGCAACTAATGCAGGAGATAGGAAGATACAAAGGTAGAGTGCCTCTTCACTCCCACACCGCCTGAGATGTTTATTCAGCCCTCAGGTGGAGTTTTGGTTAAATCTCATCATTCTTCACTAGAGGTCGATTTAAAATCCATTTTTTCTCAGCAGGTTATACACTGCAAAAAAAAAAGACCTGGTCAAAATGAGGTTCCTGCCTCCACATTTCTGCAATCACTGTCATCAGCTGGACTAATCTAACAGAAAATGTCCGACGGTATAAGTTAATAAGACCCACAGGGGGCGAAGTAGGGCAGATTACTCAGGCTATTACACATACAGCAATAAGCGCAGTTCCTGCGAGTGGGGAAAAGAAAATGGCTGCATGTAATTACTAGAGGCTTTCTTTTGGAACTGATGCCTCCAGAGATGATGATTGGCTGCGGGTCAGGTCAGATACTCCGGCTACCTTTCAGCTCTTTTAATCTCCTGAAAGAGTCACGCAGCAGATGCTGAGGCTTAGAAGAATGAGGTAGGGTCTAAAAAATAAATTATAAGTCACTGTAAAATATCGACAGCTGTGCGCACCCCCACAAAAAAATAAAAAAATACGGTAACCATGTATAAAACATTTCCCTTAATAACCATAAAAATAAAAAATACGGTAACCATGTATACAACGTTTCCCTAAATAACCATAAAAACAGATATAAGGTAAACCTTTTTCATGGTTACATACGTAATTACATAAAATATCAGTAAATGACATTCATTTCAGAGTTTTAGCCTCGCTATCGACATCATTTCATATAATTTTCATATGTATATAAATATTCTTATTATTCTTATTATTCTATTCTCACACATCATATTATCAGAACATATCGAGGGCGGCTTTGACTGAGGGGGCGGAGCAGACGTCCACTTATTGGAAGGCTTCCAGTTGGATCCCCGGCCCCAGTAGTCGGAATGTTGAACTATCCGCGAGCAAGATATTCCTTGCATAAATTAAATTCCCAAGTGTGACTTTAGTTAATTGCATAGTCACAGAAAAGTCATTACCATCTTTAACTGGTTAAATGCACCCAGTCCACTGCTGCAGCTGCAGTTCTGTAATTAAGTCCCACGGACTCTACTTCACTGTTCCAGCATCTCCTGGCCCTGAAATGATGCTCTGAAGACAAAACCATCACATGAATCGGATAATCTCCCGTTTTCACACTTCAGAGATGATATTTGTTTGCTAGCCTCATCCGACACCAAGAGTATCTCTGACCAAACGTGCTCAGTCACTCCGTTCCACAGCCACACATGTTCACAGACGCTGAACATGTGTGGGTGTGAAAGGCCAACCGGGGTGATAGTCAGGAGGTCATCAGTGCACTATATTTAGATACGATATTGTTCTGTTCAATTTTTCACGTAACACAACGTAACCCTGTTTGTAAAAACTGCTGACGGGTCGCTTTCAAGGAAATAGAGCGGCCACCAGCTCTTTATAATGGAACAGAATAAAAGAATACAGGACATAATACAGGCGGTCTGACCGGTTCACCTGTTCGATGTCCAAACTCCTGATCTTCACAGGTGTGATGAGCGAGGTCCTCCTGCCGAGGTCAATCACCAGCTCCTTTGTCAAGGTCAGTTATGGTTAGAGGGACTACTCCTGCATAATTATATCTCTCTCTCTATATATATATATATATATAGACGTGCGTAAACGTATACTGGTAAATCTCCATCGATTTGCACACTGTTTTATTTGTATTATATACCCAAAAAGTTGGAGAAGTTAACATGTAATTATTTCATGGATAATTTTCTAACTTCACACCCACATAGACCTTCGTGCGAGGAAGAAATGGATTGATTTTGGGAAAGGTCAGTGGTACATTTGCGACATTGGGCGGAGCTTCATCTCCGAACGTTTTGGGGCCATCGGTTCTCTGCTCTCGCTCCGATTTTGTATATATATATATATATATATTTAAAGAATTGCTGTATTCTGTGATTGAAGGATGCTTTCGCAAACCAATATCAGCGGGATGAATTGAAGTCAAATCAATAACCTTCATTGTGTTTTGCAAGCGTCGGTTCAGACCATTGGAACCGCATGAATACGCTGAGAGGAGGATGACCTTGGAGGTTAAACTAATCTGTTGCCTCTATATGAAGCATATTCATAAAATCAACTTTGTTCAATAGGTGACGCCCTGCACAGTTTGCGACACACATAATTGCTCAGTGCAAATAGGTGAAAAGCAAAGAGGAAGGTTCAGAAGGAGCTGGGATGTAGGTTAGATAGATGAGTGATAAGGTTGGTCTCGACCAGTCAATCAAATAATGAGATGCGGCAGTGGATCTTCAGATATTGTCCACTTAGTGGAATTTATAGCCGGCCGTACGAATGAGAGTGCGTGAGTAAGTGTCGGACACTGGGGGATCTGATTCACGCTGGGTGCTGATGTCATTTTACCTTTCTGAGCTTTTTTTCCTAAATGAGATGGGGCGTAATTTAGTAATATGTGGTAATCGCTCCGACCTCATGGACACATTAGCATGGGTGGCGCGCCTCGCTCATCCAACGCATTACTGGGATGTATTCAAGAGTTGGTACAAATGATGGTGCAGCTTGGGATAGAAATAGAAGACAGCAACCATTCCTACGTCAAATATTAATGCACATCCAGTGCTGCCATGTTGTTCTTCAAGTTTGCGTGTCTGCCCTTCAAATTACAAACCGTGGCTTTTAAAATCCTCTTACTAGTGTCAGAAATGTACAACTAACCTTTTATCCCAAAATCAATCCAGTTCTTCCTCAAACTAAAGACAATGGGGTTATAAAAGTTTGAAATCAATCCATGAAATTGTTTTTGAGTTCTGTCCGGGAAACAGTGTTTTTAATAGGAGAAGCTGCCCCTAGTGGGTTAAATATGAACAAATCAAGTAAAGTAGGACATTTATAACATAGATGTCCTTGAGCCGCGATCCTTGAGTCAATGAATATGCACCGAGTTTGGACTAAATCGGACCAATGGTTGAGAAATCATAGCCCGAAAACCTTTTGAGATAAAGCTCCCCCTAGAGTCAGAAATATACAACTGACCTTTTCCAAAACAAGACAATTCTTCCTCACACTAAGGAATATGTGGCTATAAAATTTGGAGATGATCCATGAATTGTTTTTGAGTTACCAAGCTAACATTAAGGATGTGCAGCGGTGGCGGTGGTGGCGGTGGTGGCGGCGGTGGTGACATCAGCGGCGATGAAAAGTCCGTAAATCGAGGATATTATGGAATCATGACTATGTTTTATTATATAAGCTATTCGCAATCACAAAATTAAACCAAATGAGTTTGAATAAATATAACAGTGGAGCCACTTGTTTTCCCAAATAGCACATAAAATGCTACTTTTAGGTGAAAACGTCTGGACATGGATGAGGAGGTTGTGGTGGTGGATGGGTCAAACAAACTCCAACAAGCTTTTAGCCACAAGACCACTGTTCATGTCTTCTTTACTGTTTGAAAGTAAACTACTGAAACCTAATAACTTCAGTCATGTCACCACATTAATCCCAAACAACAATCTTTTCCTGAATCTAACCAAGAAGTCTTTATAACCCGGCAAAATTGCAGCCGGAGGTCACATGACTAAAAAGTGAGTAACCTCATCCTCTTCTGCAAATTCAAAGGGCAGCATCGCACACGCCGTCCCATGAGATCAGGTGACATACTCAGATTGAGGTGGTTGATGAACTTCAGAGAGCAAGAAAATATGAAAAAAACACTTTTAGAAGATATTTAAGTTTTTTCATTTCTTTCCTGGCATTTGGATGTGGGTTGTATCTGGATATTTTAATATTCATAAAAACATCAGGGCCTTGAGGACTGATATTAACACTCGTAGCTGTAATTCTGAGTCTGTGTCCTGTTTGAGGAGGTTTTATTATGCAAATTAGACATTATTGTTAAACCCTGAGATTTATTTTCTCTGCTGCCGCGTTCATCACTTACATCTATGAAAGCAGAGAGTCGTGGAGACGCTGACATAAGAAAATCATGAGCTTTAGAGGTATTAGGTTAATAACCAAGATATTAGTCAGATCAGAATTTAGAGTTCCCAAAGGGAAACAAAGGCCCTTGGGGACACAGGTTTTTTATTGCAGGACAAACTGTTATTTTGTTTAAATTTTTTTAACAGGATTTAAATAAAAACATGGAGCACAGACAGTAAGTCATCGCAGAGTCACAGTTAAACACAGTACAACACTATGAACTTCATTCTATGCATTTGGCCAATCCTTGGGAGCAAATTGAGAATCAGGGTTTTGCAAAAACTATATTCTAAGGAGACCAAAGGAAAAGCCCAGGGATTGGACCCTCCGATTTGAAGACTACCACTCTACCTCCAATAAAAGGTGGGATACATTAGGCAGCGGGCGAAAATCTTTTACCCTGATTGGATCTGTTGGAAGCAAGAAAAGGGTGACACTGTGAAGGCTAGGTGAGTGCCGGTTTTGTCGTGTTCCCAATCTGCAGTTGTTGGCCGAGAAACATAACAATTTCAAGATGCTAACGTTGGCACAGCGGCTAAAGCCTACGAGACTGCAGAGCGAGCCACGAGCCCACTCTATGTATGTATGTATGTATGTATGTATGTATGTATCCTGTTATAAATGGTATTAAAACGCAATAAAAAAATCAGTATTGGTCACACTTTATGGAAAACTTTATAAAAATCATAAAGGTTGATACCAGTTCTGATAGAATGTTTCCAGACAGCAACTAAATGGGGAGCAATACACAATATTAGGCAGGTAGTTATAATGTTATGGCTGGTTGGTGCAGCGTCAGCATCTCTCGTGAAGTCTTGATAATAATGAGAGTGATAATGAGAATCTTATTGCGACATTTAAGTTATACAAGATACAATTCTTCCACCTCATGTTTAGACAGATGTCTGATTCCCCTCTGATACTACCTCTGCTACCAACATTAAAAAAAAAGCTCCCAAATGAGTAAAATATGAGCAAATCTGATTAAAATATGGGTAAAATATAGATAGATCTCCTCGAGTTGATTCATTTGAACCAACTTTGGACTAAATCGGAACAATACTTGAGGAATTATGGCCCAAAAACTTATGGGGCTGAAGCTCCTCCTAGTGTCAGAAATATACAATCGACCTCAAACCAGTTCTTACTCACGTTAACTTAAATGGGGGTATAAAGTTTGACAATGATCTATGCAACAGTTTTTGAGTTATACACATAAAACAAGGGAAGTCTAGCGGAACTTCTTTCATGAAAAAAAAGGAATAATAGAATAATAACTAATAGAATAAAATATATTAATTAATACTAAATCAAACCAACGGTTAGGAAGCTATGTCTTTATCCCGTAGTTTAGGAAACCGAACCATCCTAAAATCAATCCAGTTCTTCCTCGCAATAACCTCTATGTGGGTCTAAAATCTGAAAAGGATCCATGATACGGTTTTTGAATTATCGCATTAACAGGAAGGATCTGTGGCGTCGGACGCAGCGGCGGCCATGACCATTCCACAATATCCCACTTTTTCAGTGTCAGTCCTTGTTCTCAATCTCATCCGACGTAAAGCCGATCACCAGGACATTGTAGTATGCTGACAACATTAAATCCACTTTGAGAGATTTTATCGGGTATTCTTTTTTGCGTCGCAGCGCATGGATGTATTTTTGCAAAACTGGCAACATGAGGAAAATAATGATAAAGGAAGGTTGAACTGCCTTGACTGATTATGAAGAATACAGAAGAAAACTGATCAGTGAGAAAGTATTAATGGAGAAGAAGTCCTCTCCGGCATGCAGGGTCCCCATGGGTGCTCTTCTTCTGATAATGAATGAATATCAAGAATTCAGTACAGGTACCCAATGTTCGCTTTTTCCGGTACTTAACTTACGCTGTTGTGATGGTAAATAAAATTAATAACATAATATAAGTAGGCAAATGCTTGGAAGGATGCAGCCAGAGGGTGTTTTGACTTTAATCAACCTGGATAACTGGACCTGAAGAAGGAAATATTGCCGCAGGATTGGAACAAATGCTCTCCTCTCTATATAACTGTGGACAGAACCAATAAGCAGGGAGCGGAGACCTCTGCCAGGAAACAACAGCACCTATAGTGCCACATTATTGGGAGCTATCCATTGATTTATACTGTCGACAGATACCATATTATATCCACGAAAAGTCGCGGATAATATGGAATCGTCATCGCTTCCGCTTCAACCGCCATTGTTCCTTCCTGTAATAATTCAAAAACTATAAAATGGAGCCTTTTCAAATTTTAGTCCCGCTTAGGACTGGCGTTAATGGGGAAAGTTCAGATATATATTTCTGACACTAAGGGGAGCTTTATCTCCACAATTGTCGGACTATAATTTCTTAACCGTTAATACGATATAGCCCACATTTGGTGCATATGAATCGACTGAAGGAGATCTATCTTATGTACATTTTGATTAACTCTAATTTTTCATATTCTACTCAATAAGGGGAGCTTTTTATGGAAAACACTGTTTAATGGACATAACTTTTCCACCTTCGGTTTAAGTTGGTCTATCTATCTTGTATATATCATATTTTACTCATATTTTAATCCACAGATTCACAGAATATTTGGAGCATTCATTATATGGAATGTATACAATATATGTTACAAACGGTACAAAAGCCCTTTTACATCGATGTAACACTGGTGTACTCACATTTGGTGTAAAATCTACTGTAGGTTCAGGTCTACAATACCGACATGTCGGATCCCCAAACATTCGCCCCTATCTGTGTGAAGTTTGCATGTTCTTCTTGTTTCTCTGAGCTACCTGTCAACCTCGCCGGAGGCTCACCTGTAAGACGTGTATCGAAAATGCTTGCCGTCAAACAAAATAAAGTAAGACGTACTGAAAACTCTAAAAGCTAGAAAAAATGCATCAGGAGTTGAATAAATAGAAATCCACAAACACAAGAGATGAATTTGGGTCCCCTGGGTAGAACATCTATAACTAGACCTTAGTGATAGATGTGATAGATGTCTGGATAATAACCTCAGGGTTGTTTTGTCTTTGTCTTTGTTCCAGCTTTGATAAAATCACTTTAGGGTTATTTTCCAGACAGAAAATAACCCTTTATAGTTGTTTGAAAATGCAGAATGTGGGAGAAGGAGGGCAGAAAGGCCGGTCAGATTTGTTCAGAAACTGCCAATCTACCTTCTATCTCTCGGGTTTGCAGAGAATTGTCCAAAAAAAGAGGATTTATCCGGAGATCGGTAGTTCTCTAGGCGAAAATGGCCAAGGGTTAGAGGAGAATGGCCGCACGGAACAGCAAACGTGACTCGGAGGTATGCAGAAGAGCATCTCTGAAGGCACAACTGGTGAAACCCTGAGGCCGATGGACTGGAGCAGCAGAAGACCACATCCTGTCAGCCAAGAACAGGAAACTAAGGCTCCCCTAAACTGGACAATAGAAGACCTGGAAAAACGTTGACTGTTCTGATGAGTCGGGATTCCTGCTGTGACATCCGGATGGTCCGGTCAGAATTTGGCAGACGTAACATGAAAGCACGGATCCATCCTGCCTGGTATCACCGGTTCAGGCTGGTGGAGGTGGTGGTGTAATAAGGCGGGGGATATTTTCTTGGCAAGCTTTGAGCCCCTCAGTCCCATCTGAGCATCGATGAATCACAAACAGCCTACCTGAGTCTGGTAGCTGACCAGGTACGTACCTCTACGACCACAGTGGACCCATCATCCGATGAATGCTTCCAGCAGGATAACGCACCACGTCAAAAACCCAAATCATCTCAAACTGGTTGCTTGAACATGACGAGAGTTCACTGGAGTCCACAGTCACCGGATCTCAGTCCAGTACAGAACCTTTGGGATGTGGTGGAATGGGAGACTCGCATCATGGAGATCCAGCCGACAAACCTGCAGAAACTGAGTGATGCTATCACCTCAATATGGCCCAGAATCTCTGAAGAATGTTTCCAGCACTTTGTTGAATCTATGCCATGAAGAAAAAAAGGCGGTTCTGAAGGCGAAAGAGGGTCCAACCCAGTGCTAGCAAGGTCCAACTAACACAGTGGACTCTGAGTGTTTATAAGATGGATGGTTGGAGCAAACCTCCTACCCTCTTATCTTTCAGATATAGATTGGGTTTGACCGTGTTTTTCCGCGGGTTAGAAAATTGCCCTCCCCAGTGAAGAGGGGGTGAAGCCACTCTAAAAGACCTCCCTCTCTCTCTTTCACCCATAATTGATCTCTCAACCAAATGTGCTTTTAGGTGCTAAATTTAGCAACAAATTATTTGATGAATCAGACCTAACAACTCTCTGGGATCAGTATGTATGTATATATATATATATATATACATATATATATATATATATATATACATACACATGTACACATGTATACACGTGGTGTATACTGTGTATATATATATATATATATATATATATATATATATATATATATATATATACACGTTTCTACATAGAGTGTTAAAAGACTTTTTTCTACTCTTGGCCTTCTAACAGTAGGATGAGAGGTTTTAGGTTTATGCACTCAGATGTTTTCTAGGTGATGGCGTTGCTTTTCTTCTACGTGAGCTGCTTTAGCTTCAGGCGATCGACTCCACGCGTCAGCCTGTCACCACAGGGATAGCATCGCCATAACAACACAGCTAGCCCTCGTCCAGGTTTGTCTTGGAGCGACGATACGTTTTTCTTCAGGGATCGATTCGTTCTTCCGACCTGACGAAGGCATCGAGGCGCAACTCCTTCCGTTCTATCACAGGATCCACCCTCACCTCCCCCCTCCTTCACCTCCCCCCTCCTTCAACTCCCCCCTCCTTCACCCTCCCCCTCCTTCATCGTCTGGTTTGCTGCCGCTGCCAAGTTGGGAGACAGAATGCAGCAGAGTGTCCATTCAGCTGAGATGGTGGGAGGCTGCAGACGTTTGTGCCTCCAGGATAAACAAACCCGTAAACAAACTGAACACACTACACACACATTAATGAATGACGTCAGTTTTAATCCGTTACACCAAAATACTTCCTCTGGTCTATTTTCCTGTTCCTAGTGTTAATAATGATGTCTATAGTGTTTACAGTGATGTTAATAGTGTTTATAGTGGTGTCTATAGTGTTTACAATGATGATAATAGTGTTTATAGTGGTGTTTATAGTGTTTACAATGATGATAATAGTGTTTATAGTGGTGTTTATAGTGTTTACAATGATGTTAATAGTGTTTACGGTGGTGTTTATATTGTTTACAGTGATGTTAATAGTGTTTATAGTGTTGTCTATAGTGTTTACAGTGATGTTAATAGTGTTTATAGTGTTGTCTATAGTGTTTACAATGATGTTAATAGTGTTTATAGTGTTGTCTATAGTGTTTACAGTGATGTTAATAGTGTTTATAGTGGTGTCTATAGTGTTTACAATGATGTTAATAGTGTTTATAGTGGTGTTTATAGTGTTTACAGTGATGTTAATAGTGTTTATAGTGGTGTTTATAGTGTTTACAATGATGTTAATAGTGTTTATAGTGTTGTCTATAGTGTTTACAGTGATGTTAATAGTGTTTATAGTGGTGTCTATAGTGTTTACAATGATGTTAATAGTGTTTAAAGTGGTGTTTATAGTGTTTACAGTGATGTTAATAGTGTTTATAGTGGTGTTTATAGTGTTTACAATGATGTTAATAGTGTTTACGGTGGTGTTAATAGTGTTTAAAGGGACGTTAATAGTGTTTACAGTGATGTTAATAGTGTTTATAGTGGTGTTTATAGTGTTTACAGTGATGTTAATAGTGTTTATAGTGGTGTTTATAGTGTTTACAATGATGTTAATAGTGTTTACGGTGGTGTTAATAGTGTTTAAAGGGACGTTAATAGTGTTTACAGTGATTTTAATAGTGTTTATAGTGGTGTTTATAGTGTTTACAGTGATGTTAATAGTGTTTATAGTGGTGTCTATAGGGTTTACAGTGATTTTTATAGTATGAACGTGACTCCCACTGGCCGTTTGTGACGGTCTTTGATGAAAGATGACGTCAATGTTGCATGAAATCAGATCTGACAGTTCAGACTGAGGTCGCATTTCAAAAATCGATCGGTGTCTGATTTAGGACCACATATCTGTTGAGTTTAAAAACTGTGGAGGATGGAGATGTATTTTACCCAAAAAGTCACGATTGCGGACTGTGTGAAGAAACCGGAACCGAGAAAAAAATAAAAAAGTCAAGGTTTTTTCTTTTTGTCAAACTGCTTCATTTTGATAATTTAAAATAAATTGAAGTGGTGAAGAAAAAATGACCACTGTTTTTCCAAGCACCTGTGATTTGGTTGTGTAGTGAACACCAGGAGAGAATGTAATGTTAACATGAGTGCTGTGAATGCATTCAACATTAAAACGTAATTAAACACCTTACGTTTAACGTAATAAAATGAAGTAGATTCAACAAAACGTTTTTTATAAGTGAGATATTTTTGCAAATCCAAAAAATTGTACAGACACTTTTCCATTTGCATCAGTTTCTTGTTCTCTTTAATTTTGAAAGTTTTGTTCCCGCGCGTTTCTGATGCCTTTGATCTGTTGTGTGCTAAAAAACGGGATTTTGGCTGAAAAAATACCACCTAGTCCCACTAGAGGGAGGTGTGGCACAAACTACAAACTTTTGCTGTGATATAAACACAGGTCTTATTCTAAAATCTAGCCTAGTGCTCAGTAAAACATACGTTAAAATGAAGGACAGGTTAGACGTTCTGGAGACAAAGTAAAGTAAGAAGAGGCGAGGTGTTAATGGAAATGAGCAGCATCAAAAATGAACATTTAACAGGATATTTGTGCATTTTTTAGAACTACACAACACTTTAAAGGGCGTTCAACATCAATCCACCAAACGCCTGCTTCTTCCATTTACGCCCCCGTAATCCGCGTCGACGCAGCTTTTATTCTCAACGGTTCATGCAGTAAAAACTGTCATCAAATTTAAACTTTAAAACGGTGCAAACGTGGCGATGTACAGACTTTACTAAAGTTCACTCTGGTTCCAGAAGGATGACTGGCATGCCTTTATTTTGAAGGTCAGTCATTCACTGGCAGAAGGAGAAAACGGCGTGATGGTTTAAAATGAAACTCTCTCTCCAGTTTGTGACTCATAACAAAGCGATGTGAGTGGGAATAAGTAAAGAGATAAACAAGTCCTCCATTATTGTCCCTGCCAAGGAGGTTGTTTTCCCCTTGGTTTTGTCTCTTTGTTTGTTGGCGAGATCACTAGAAACACTAGAACTACGCTGTCGTCCCCGACAACAAGTTATTCTGACGCTGTTTTAAGTTAAAAAACAGCGCCCCCATGTGAGTAACATCTGAACTATTAGACTAAAATATGGAGTTAAATAGGATATAAACAAGACAGATCTCCTCCAGTCCATTCAAACACCCAAATAGCCCAAACACTTTTGATGGTAAAGCTCCCCCTAGTGTCAGAAGTACAAACCGACCTTTCCCAAAATCAATCCAGTTCTACCTCGTAGTAAAATCTATGGGGCTATAAAGTTTAAAACTGACCCATGAAATAGTCTTTGAGATATGTACAGAAAACATGGGAAAAGCTCCCCCTAGTGAGTAAAATATGAACTGCTAGAGTAAAATATAATTTTACAAGATAGATCTTCTCGACTCATTTACACCAAATTTGGACAAAAATGGAGCAACAACCGAAACCTTTGGAGATAAAGCTCCAAGATAGTGTTGGAATTTGCATGAAATATTACACAGAGATACATTTTTTGTGGTGAGGTCATATGAGAAGGGATTGAACTGTAAAGACGTGACATCATGGTGTCATAACGAACGTTCCTTAATCACTGAGAGATATGGGAATTTTGGAAAACAAAATCTCCCTAAATTCTCACATGAATCTGCATGTCATTTTACACAGAGGTAACGTTTGGCAAACCTTTAACAAACGTTACCTCTGGGTAAGACCTCTGGGTAAGAACTCTGGGTAAGACCTCTGGGTAAGACCTCTGGGTAAGACCTCTGGGTAAGAGACCTCTGGGTAAGACCTCTGGGTAAGACCTCTGGGTAAGACCTCTGGGTAAGACCTCTGGGTAAGACCTCTGGGTAAGACCTCTGGGTAAGAGACCTCTGGGTAAGAGACCTCTGGGTAAGACCTCTGGGTAAGACCTCTGGGTAAGATCTCTGCGTAAGAGACCTCTGGGTAAGACTTTCTGGGTAAGACCTCTGGGTAAGACCTCTGGGTAAGACCTCTGGGTAAGACCTCTGGGTAAGAACTCTGGGTAAGACCTCTGGGTAAGAGACCTCTGGGTAAGACCTCTGGGTAAGACCTCTGGGTAAGACCTCTGGGTAAGACCTCTAGGTAAGACCTCTGGGTAAGACCTCTGGTAAGAGACCTCTGGGTAAAAGACCTCTGGGTAAGAGACCTCTGGGTAAGACCTCTGGTAAGAGACCTCTGGGTAAGAGACCTCTGGGTAAGAGACCTCTGGGTAAGACCTCTGCGTAAGAGACCTCTGGGTAAGACCTCTGGGTAAGAGACCTCTGGGTAAGAGAAACTATGTGATGACATCATTGGGTGACATCATAAGAGCATTCTCCTAAGCATTGAGAGAAAGGACACTTGAGTTTGTTTTGACAGTCTGACACAGCCTCACCCTCGTCTCACACCTTCTCACTCTGCAGGCGGCTTCCGGTGTAAAGTGTTAAGTGTCTGCTAAAACTCATTTTCAAACCCTTCAGGTATACTCCCGTCTATTTGAACTCTTTCCCTTCTCTCAACTAAAAGGTTCAATCAGTCAGGGAAGGTGTGACATCATCAGCGACCGCTGCACGTTCTCCATCAAACGGTCAAGCCGCGTTGTCACGGAAACCCAATTGAAGATTCCCGTCACTCCCGCTACTGTCTATCCATCACTAGGGGCGACGGGCGGGAGTTTCTTCCCCACAGGGACCTTCTGGTTTGGTTAATGGGTTTGAACAGGAAGATCAATCATTCTCTGTAGAGCAAATATTTCAATTCCGATCCCGACAAAACTCAATCAAAAAAAACTGACACAGAAAATAACGTTATATTTTTAACGTATTATGAAAGATATTACTCCTTTTAAAAGACGTTCAAATGTAATATCACATCAAGTATTAATTCTAGTTAGGAAAGATTAGTTGGTTCATGCAATAAAAAGAGAAGAAATAGAAAATTGTAAAACAGCAAATATAGAATAATGTGTTACATGAAGTAGAAAACCTAGATTTGTTAAATTAGGAGAGCCCGGATTCTATTTTTGTACAAATTTACGCTGTTTTATGGTTTATCAGTGGTTGTTGAATGCAGAAATGATCTTGGGTTATATATAAAGTATATATACTCATGAGATGTAAGGAAAAAGATTATTTTATCAAATTATTTTAAAAAACAAAAGTTCAAATTGTTGCTGTTGTTTGTATGAATTGAATCGGTAGAGGTTGGAACAATCAAACTTTAATTTTGCAAGTAGGAACACTGAAATAGAACCAGATGATGAAGGTGTGGCAGCCGTGAGCTGAAAGAACTCAAATCTTGACCAGGAGCGACATCTGCTGGTTTAATAGAAAAGTGCATCCTCATTGATTCCCGCACTCCTGTGTCTCCTTATATTGTTTTTGCTGCTTAATTAAAGAGTTTGCTTTAATTAAGAGTTACTCTCCACCACCCTAATCCTCCCATCAGGGGGTTCTGAAGATAAATATTTATAATTAATTATTATAAAAAAAGTGTATTTAACGAACAGTCTGTGTCTGAGGAGCTGGTGCATCCAATAATATGTCAGCAGATGTTTCAACACCGGCTGAGAGCAGCTCCAGATCACCAACGGCACTTTTTAGCACTTTGAGGAGCGAGGAGCGAGGATTTTAAAAATGTTTTATTCACTGCTGGGAAAAACATTTGGTACATTTAAAAATAAAAAATAAATAAGACCTTTTTTTTCGTTTTGCCTCTCAGGATGTTAATTATCTCTGTAACATAGCTTGTTTTTTTTCTTCCCAATAGAGATTTTAGTATTCTTCTTAAATTGTTAGTCAATAAGTTTGAAATACTACAAATAATATATATATATTTATATTTTCTTTTTTTGAAAAAATATTTTTAGAAAATTTTTTAGTGGTCTTAATTGGCACACTAACAAAAAAACAAAGATATCAACTCGAGATATATATATAAAATAATAATTTATATATTATAAATATATTAATTGTATATTATATATTATTATATAAAAAAATAAAATAAAAATGTTTTTATGAAATTATTATTATTAAAAACATAAAGTTATGTCTAAATAATTATAACTGGTTTGTGTATAATAGTACTGAATGTAATACTAAATAATAAATGTATAATACCTAAAAAGAAAAAAAGGGTAATTTAATCTGCTGCTACTGTATGAATGTTGTTGTTTTATAAAGCTTTTAAATATAAATAAAATATAAATTTAATTTTTTTTTAGGTTAAGCATGTTTTTCACAGTAAAAGGGTAAAAAAAAAATCATATTTTTATATTATTATCTGATTAAAATGTTATCTCCTGGTTTTATAAAAACTATTTGACCTTCATTTTTTTGATTGTTTTAACTTTAACTGTAATTATTTCCTCTAAACATCGGGGATGTTACGGAATCGTCGTTTCCACCACCATAGATCCTTCGGGTCGATAAGTCAGAAAAATTTTCATTGATCATTTACAAATTTGCTGAGCACATAGACCTTAGTGTGAGGAAGAACTGTATTGATTTTTGTAAAGATCGGTTAACTCTAAATATTTTCAGGTCATAATTTCACTGCTGGCCGTTCGATCTAGTCCAAATTCGGTGCTCAACCTAAAAATATAACACTTTTCTCCAATAGTTCACATTTTACACACAAGGGGGCGCTTCTTTACAAAGAAATAGTTTTTCGGACTTAACTAAAAAAAAAAATGTTTTATCGATCATTTCGCATTTCATGACCCCACAGACTTTACCGTGAGGACCAACTGGATTGATTTTGAGAAAGACCGGTTGTATATTTCTAACACTAAGGGGACGTATATACATTATGTTGTACTGCATTACTTTTACTGCATTAGTTTCTTCCTCCTTTGTGGCCCCTTTGACCTGTGGTGTCCCCCACGGCTCCATCCTCGTCCCCTTACTCTTAAGCATCTACGTCAAGCCGCTGGGTCATGTCATAAACGGGTTTAGTCACGTTTTTGAATAGAAATAGCGAATCATTATGTTCTTATTCAAACATTTGAGCTGGACATTCAAGGGTTTATTTTTTAAAAAAAGAAAGAAAAAAAAGGCTAATTTTTTTTCCCCCTGTTTTTCTTTCCTTTTTTTCAGGGGTGAATGTGTTTGTTTGTGAAGGTGGATCGTAGAGTTGAAGATGAGGTCTAAAGTGTGAGGAGCTTGGATTTACCTCGGTCCAACAATGTGATGAAACTACAGGTAATGTTCTGACGACGAATGTCGGGGGAAACGAATGGAGACTCCGTTCGAGTCTCAAGTAGGCCGACCCGAAACGGAACTGCAAACAAACAAGCACAGAGGGTGTGTCTAGAGTCAGAACCAAAACCAGAACACTGTGAGGTGCCCCCCTTCAAGGAAACATCCGATCAGATTGGCGTCCCTTCAGATTGCCCAATTAAAGAATGAAAACCATTTCCACAATGATTCTGATGACTTCATCATTTTCAGTCCAGTCCAGTTCTGTTCAGACTCAGCTGGGTCCGTCCATGCAACTCCAGCGGACAGCCAGAGAGAGCCAGAACGTCAGAGGAAACTAACTGAAGGCGACGGACGGTAGGAGGGTGGAGTTACTGTAAATAAATAAAACATCTCATTATGAAGGAGGTAATAAAAAAGAATATTGATTTCTTCAAAAAGAAGACGTTTAAAATGAGAGCCGTCGGCTTTTAGCAGCTTAACAGCTGGAGGAATAAGTGACTTCAATAATGATAAAACGGATTGTTGTCCTCAAGGGAAAGATCGTAACGTCGGCCTCCAGGCATCAGAGAGAATCCAGCCAATTCAGTGGATTGGCTGACATTTATTTTTTGGGGGGGGGGCTTTTCTCCTCCACCTGTTTCTCCCAAACGGAGCCCAGGTTCCCTCTGTTGAACCCATAATCTTTGAGCGGACTTTGACTATGCTGTCTCAGCTGTTCTTTGAATGTTCTTGCAGACGACCCATTAAACCAGCAGCTAAAAACGAAAAGTTTCATGGAACTTCAATAAAAGATTGATAAAAGTTACACAGGGTTGAGCTTCTGCAATAAATGGATTCCTTTTTTGACCCTTGTTTGTCTTGGAGCAAGTAAGGCTGGACCACGATCGGAGTCTGGGCCCCAAAGAACACGACAGGAAGGCAGTGTCAATTTTATCAAAGTCATCAGCCGCCGCCACCATGGCTAGATGACCAATCATAAGAATCTAAGCAAAGCACAGCAAAGCAAAGCCTGTGAGCGTGTGTCTGTTTTGATGAGAGAGGTTGTATTGTAGATGAACCTTTGAGGGTTCTGAAACAGTTGAACGTCTCTCCAAACGTGGAGCAAGTTGCATGATGGAACCTCGTTTTATTTTCGGGGCCCCTTCAACAGCGAGAATAAAGCATCCCAAAAACAGAAGAGAAGAGAATTGAGTCGATGGTAGGGGCTTCCATCGACTTTTCCGTAGCATCCTGGTTTTGTCCATTTATGAGTAAATTACAGTCCGTCTTTATATCAGTGACAAAAACCACCGGAGCAGCATGCTGGCCTTTATTAATGACTGTTCTTCCCTCCGCTCTCGTCCATCCTTCTCTTGAATGCGAGCAGAAGAGCATAATTGGGTCACTATAGTTACCCAGGAGATGTCATAAAAGCAAAGTCGGGGGGGGGGGGGGGCAGCTTGAAATTAGTGTCTATTTAGCCGGAATGGAGGACGGGGGTTGAGGCGAGGACTCGTGTTTGTTTGCTGTCTGATATTACGCCGCACCACATCACGCACATTAGGGCATTTAGACGGCGGCGTTACAATTGTAGCGTGATGTGAGTGGTTTCATCATGTCACACAAAGTGGCGGCAAAAATGGAAAAAAATGCTAGCGAATAATGGAGATGATGCAACGCGACGGGCGTAATCGCACTTTAATAGCAGATCATCAAAAGTTTCTCTAATGCAGGAAAATGAGAGACGCGACGGTTCCAAAGAAAAAGACTGGCCCCGACAAATTTTTGAAAATGTTCTTTTTTTGTTGAAGGAGTTGAGTGTTTTTTTTTTGACCCACGGCTCTTTGGTAGCTTTGGAGTTAGGAGAAGTTTCAAAGGATAGATAAAGAGGCAGAGCAGAATCTTGTAATTATAACTTTTTTGAAATATGGCAAAGAAATTCAAGGGCATAATTCGCCAACGCAAAAAGTTCTTAATCAAACCTTTGTGGAGGGGCGGGGCAAATCGAGACGTGTCGGTAGATCGAGGTCTTTCGTATATTTGTCTTTGCTAAGATATTTTCTAACTTAAATCTAACCTGGGATGTAAAAATAAAACACACACCTGCGGTATTCATCACATGGAGATCTAGCAGAAGTTCAATCAGAAAGACTATCCTCTGGTACACTCGGCCCACGGTTACTGCTCATACCACTCCATTATTCCCACCTAACGCACATGATCACTGTCAATCACTTGGTCCGCCTCCCCGTCTCCACCTAGTCCTCGGAGATCCATCAGCCTCATCATTCATCAGCCTCAGCAGAGTCATCAGCCACCGCCACCAGACTCCAAAGGGGAGATATTCCATGCTGTTGCTCAAGGCAGAGACTCTTGGGACTACTTTTTCTATTAGTTGCGCCGTCCACGCATTTTAAACCCCCCCCCCCCCCCCCCCCCCCCCACCGAAGACTCTGAGCTCCAACGACTTTCTGACGGAATAATGTTCACAAATCAACTGTAATAAACGATAATCTTTGCTTCAGAAGAACAAAAACCAAGAATAACTGTTAAATATTTGATTAAATCTTGTTTGCTTTTATGTCCGTCTCAAGACTTCAAGTTTCACAATATCCAATATTTGAGTTCAAGCATATTTTTTGGGCTGTTTCCATGACAACGTCCCCGTCTCTGCTATTCCATTAACAGCACCCGATGATTCGGCGAGCTTAATTATTGAATTGAAGTTGCGGCATGGAGAACCAGGCGCCATTTCACTTAATCCATCCCTGTAGAACTTCGGCGACGGTGAGTTTATCACAGGTGAGAGGAGATTCTTCAGGTGGACCGGTCTCGTCCTCTGGACGACCGTCCCCGCTGACTTCTATATGCATCCGCAGCAGGCGCCGCACAAACCCCTGCAGAGATCAAAAGATCCATCTGTGATAGTTTTGATTTATCAGAAGCCCGCAGACTCCAATCGGCTCTCTCTGACATCACGCCATCCTTATCTGCCCTTGTTTTTCTTTGGGCATCAAACGGGCTATAAAGCTTTTGAAGCTCTGAGGCTTCACATTTTCACCACACGTCGACCTCATTGCAAAGTCAGCGCCGCACCTTTTTTCTGCAGGATAAGCACCCTCATGGAGGATTTATACCTCGTGTAGACGCCGCAAATGAATTGCGTTCCCTTGTTCTCTGACTCAACAGCCAGACGTTTATTTTTCATGTTGATGCGCCGAAAATAGGTGCGAACATCAATCAGGCGTGATCTACGGGTGAAGCAATGGCTGCCGCACGCAACATTAATGTTTGTGTTGTTGACCGCGAAGGAAACGACAGATGTGGAAGGAACACACAGCAGAGTAAAAAAGTCAAATAAAGCCTGTATTATTTGCCTGCAATTCGGACATCTGTCCACTAGAGGGCAAAGTTGCATGAGACAAAATTAGGATTTTTTTTTTTTCTTTCAGTCACTACCAGTTATTACAAATAAAAATGAAAACCAAATGGCTTTCCCTGCAATTCATTAGAGAGAGGAAAAATAATGCTGTCCTTATTGTATAAACAGCCGATCCATAAATAAAATATTCAAATAGCCTTAATATGCTACCATCCTTAAATGGACAGTTTGATTACTCACGGGTGGCGATGCGTCTACTTTGATTTAGTGAATTATTGTGTGTTTGTGTTTGTGTTGAGGGGGCATAATAGAGTATTCATCAACTCCGTTGGGTAATACGCTATTCATTTACCATAATGCACTGCTTCATGTGCTCACACGGTTCGCATTCGCATTCCTTCATTACATCCGCTCACTGAAACTCTACAGTCGATGTTTTTTTTTTTTTACAGCCAAAGCAACACGACTTAGAGATAAATGGAAATTAGCTGCGCCAGAAAAAAAATCCTCCGCACTCTCATCTGGTCCCTGGTGTGGGATAAAGTGATGACAGATCAAAAAAAGTAGAGATTTAAAAGCAGATTTCGTTCAGATCTAATAGAGGAAAGCTTTGCCCTGTGAATCTTAAACACAGAATAAAAGCCGGTTAAGACCGGTGTCTGTTTTACGATAAAGAAATTATGACAGAGAAATGGGATTATAGGTTGGGATGTACTGGTATCAGAACCAAAACATAACCAAAAGGCCGAAACCAAGTGAAACAAAAACTGGGAATGGTTCGGAATAGTTTGTTCATCGCTGCGATGAACAAACAACCGGAGAATCCCGAGATAAACTCTAAAAGTATCAACAATTTCTGCCACACATGTAACATAACATCAGCAGCAATCATGGGAATAACTTGTTTGAGTACAACACTGAGTTGTTTGAATAAGGATCTTAAAAACCCTGCAGCGGGATGAATAGACCAACCAATGCTAACGCTACTCTCGTACAGATAGTAAGAGCTGAAGGAACTTTGAACCGTCTGTCCCCGATTTCTCTCCTCAAAATGAAATGATTCCTAATAATCTTGAGGTTTTAAACCGAGACTCCTCTTGGATATTCTTCTCCAAATAACCCTCAACCTTTTAGACAGACACAAATTGCCTTCCATAGAGTGTTTGGAGCGGCTGGAAGGAGACGGGAATGGGTTTGAGAAGAGCGCCGATAAACCAAGACGGAGTGATTTAGCAGACGAAGAGGTGGAGGAAGAGATGGAGGGTGGCTTGTGGGCTGGGGATTGATGCTGTGTGAAGGTGACCTGGGATTACTCTGCTCGTATTCCGCAATCTCGCCCCGGTATCTGGAACTCATCGCCCGGTGGAATGAGCTGGGCCGCGTCCGCATCCCTGAGTACGTCCTCCGCTGGAGCCCCAATCTGTCCAGAGCCTGAATGTGAGCCGGGCTGGAGGATATTCTCCTTTCGTTTCCCCCAGCAGACAATATCCACGGATGTTAGTTTGCAGAAAAACTGAGATGCCGTTATAATGATGACTTTTACCGGAGCCGGCAGTCGTGGAAAATCCATCCAGCTCTTCTCACTTTATTACAGAATGAGAAAATAGGTCCAAACGTCACATGACTGATGGCAACGATGTCCAAAAACACGCCAAACGATTCTGTTGCTGCTGGTTATATTTTCCCCATAATGTTTACATGAATATGTAGAATTTAAGCTCCCAGAACTCTTTTGTTTCAGAATCCTATTAAAGGATTTTCATTTCTCTTTCTGTGGTAAGACATGTTTTAAATATAAATAGACCAAGTTACAGTGTTTTTCTATTATTAGTTATTTGATATTATTATATTAGTCTCACTCTTTTAGCTTTCATGGATATAAAACTGTAGCTGTAACTATAAAATACAGTACGAAATACAAAAGACAGAACTCTTCAGATTACATGTGAAGATATGTCTTTAAATAAATTTTTTTTTTTTTTTCGAAAACAAAAATAAAAGCCCCTGTATTGAGTAAAAGATGAACTATTGACTAAAGTATGATATGTACAAGATAAATCATTTCAAGTCAATTCATATTCACCAAATTTGGACTAAATTCTAACAGTTAGGAAGTTAAATCCGAAAAACAGAACTTTGTTCTATAAAAAAAAAAGAAAAAAAAGAAGCTCCCCCTAGTGGGTAAAAATATGAACTATCATAATAAAATATAATAATTCAAGAAATATAACCTCAAGCCAATTCATATTCACCAAATATGTTATGCCAAATTCTAACAGTTAGGAAGTTAAATCTGAAAAACAGCACTTTGACGTATAAAAATAAATAAATAAATAAACTCCCCCTAGTGGGTAAATATGAGCAATCATAATAAAATATGACATATATTTTATTATGATTATGAAGATAAATCCCCTCAAGTTGATTCATATGCACCAACTTTGGACTAAATCGGTTAGTAAGTAAAATCAGAAAATCAGCGCTTTTGAGTTTTATTTTATCATTCCGATCATTCCTCCATCCCAACACTCATCAACGTTTCGTGGAAAGAGAGCCGACCAACTCATTTCTGACTCATCACTCCGAGTAAAACCCATCGACTAAACCTAACCTCCTCTCCTTTACCAAAAAATAAAAAAATAAACAAACACACACAGAAAAAAAATGTTACCCCCCCAAAAAAAATCAGGATTTAATCCTCCGGCAAACACGATCCTATTTAAGAACAGCTCCTCCTGCCAGCGACAGCTGTCAATCACTGAGGGTCTGGAACTGAATATGTAAATATACACCAGATATCAGCAGATGATGCCGCTCTAATTGCCTGCTCCATTTTTTGCAGACGCTGGTCTCAGCGATTAACAAAGATTCTTTTTAAGAGCAGGAATACGTGCGTACATAATAGAAAACATGTTTAGCGTACCGTTAATTAGTCGGAGCGCGGCGTTTCTCCGATTTACGCGCTGCGCTACGCTAAATGTCACCGCGCGCATTTATTTAACATAAAAGAAAGAAAATGTACCGACCCAAAGGAGCTTCTTCCCGCTAATTGTGATTAGATTCGGCCCGCGGTGAGACGCTGACCGCGTACAGAATACACGATGACCCGATGACGGATGAGATGAAGAAAACTGATGGTAGCAAAGAAAGACGTAAGCGAGGAGGGGGGGGATGTTGAGTAGTTGGGCGCTGAGGGCGAGTCAACGAGGTCGTCGGGACCGGAGAAAGCAGGGATTTACGTTTCATTTGAATGTGATGAAGAGCGCCGCACACGGGCCGGAAGGGCGGGACGGCGAAGTTTGCGGAGCGGCGTTCCGACATAACACCATTTGGAACCCACGGACTCCAGCGGTTCTGCTCATCATGTGACCGTTTTCTGGCTCTCTCCATGCTGTAATTGCTTTGCTTACCCGCAAACACATGGGGGTTGATATACGGAACCCGCCTGCGGGCCCAGAACGCGCCGGCGGCGGCGGCGGCGGCCGCGGCGCTTTGAACGCGCGTTTGTTTGTACTCGAGCTTAAGGGCAGCTTTAATTAAAAGACAACTTCTCCTTGTAATAGCTTTTCTGGTCGTAAGGCCTCTCGCGGCTGAGTGTTGATTAATGAGATTATCATAGAGTCGACTCCTCCTTGGTCCCGGTCCCAGAAGAACCGGCAGGGAGGAAAAGCGTGAAGCGGCGACAACAAAAAGGAGTTCACACAGCCGTCAGACAAAGAAAACATTTCTGTGTCTAATGGATTCTTATCAGCTCGGAGCGAAGGGGGGTGTGGGGGGGGGGGGGGGGGGGGGGGGGGGGGGCACCTTCAAAACATATTCACCCTCCAGGATCTGCTTCAGTTCTGGGAAAAAAAACCCATCCAGGAGTCCGACTCTGAGTGAAGCGCTGCTGCGGAAAGAGCCGAGAGTTCTTGCAGTTCTGTTTTGAATGTGCTTCTTGGAGTCCGAGAGAGTTCAAAGGTCACTGATAGTGTTCTCTATAAAACGATCGTACGTCAAAAGTGGAACGTTGAAAATGAGTTCTCTGAGAGAGAGAGCACCCGCGGGTGATTGGCCACAGCTGGAAGGAGTCACATTGTTGGATTTTGTGGGAATTCAGATGAAGCACGTGTCAAACACACACACACACCCACACACACACACACACACACACACACACACACACGCACACACACCCACACACACACACACACACACACACACACACACACACACACACGGAGGGAAAGGACAACGTTACCTGATCTCTACCTTGTTAGCTTAAAGTCTGACCTCACTCTCTGGACTTCTATGCTTCACCAATCAGCACAGGTCCTTTTCTCCGTCCTTGGCGTTCAACCTCTCATAAAACTCCTCATAGGCCTTCGTTACCTCGCTCTTTCCCTCCATATACTCGCCTTGATGTTCTGTCCACGTGACTTAATGTTCTTCATGTCTTGGACATGGGAGTTGATGCCTTTGATGTTTTTTTGACTCACCACTATTGGCCGTGAGAAGTGCCAATAGTCTCAGATTGAGCTCTTTGAGCGACTTGTCAGCCTGTCCTAGTGTGATGTCCCAAGGGGGCGTGTCCAACGTGTGTCAACGTCCTTATAGTGATGATGACTTATGAGTTATTATAAATGCAACTGTCTGGAAACCGTCGTTGTGAGACGATGTTGATGTTTGGTTAATGAAAGGGCATCAGTTTTTTGTTTCTGTCCATACCGGCACAATCTGTGATTTAGACAGAGAAAAGTATTTTTGAGGTAATGATCATTTTCTATTGATTTTACCAAACGTTTGTATTTTTTACAGTTTCCGGGTTTTCCACATTTTCTGACCGTAAAAAACAATAAGTTATTAACTGTTTCTTGATTTAAGATAATTCACCGCATCTACTGGTGATATGCTGTTTTGAATTTTAGGGTCTTTAAATGCTGCTATCTGACAGATTGTTCTAACATAATTTATAATGACAGTTTTTAGAGGGTTATTCTGAATTAAATGAATATTTAAAAATAACGATCCTTTTATCCTCTCAAAAAAATAAAAATGTGTTTTTTATACCAAAAGTTGTGCTATTTAATATTAAATCTATAATAGAAAATGTATTTAAAGAAATCCATGACTGATTTTTTGAGTCTTATAATAATAATAATAATAATAATAATACATTTTATTCATAACGCATTTTTACATTTGGATCAAATCTCAAAGTGCTACAAAATAAAAGCAGATAAAAGTATCATTAAAAATAATATAATAGTAATAATATAAAAATATGACCAAAAAGCAGAGATGTTAATTAAAAGTTATAGGTTCTGCTAAAAAGGAAAGTTTGAAGTTCTTTGTCAAAAATAATGTCAGGTACCCCCTATAGTACCCCATAATACTCCTAAGGGAGCCCCAATCTAATAAACACTGCTTCAACATAGGAAATCCTTCATAACACTGTTATAGCATCCTTTATAACACTGTTATAACACTGTTATAAAGGATTTCCTGTTTTTTATGGTGTTTTCGCCTTCATCTGAAGCAAACAGTGTTTAATAATGGTATTTAATCCACTTTTGTGTGTTTTATTTCCAGGGAAATCTCCGCCTGCCTGCATAATGAAGAAGTTTTCACAATTTTTTAAGGCAAAGAAACAACAAACTGCTAACCCGGAGAGAAGACTGCTGTCCGTTGTCTCTGGTCGTAAAGGCAAGGGAAGTCTCCACAGAGCTGCCGATGCAGGAGATCTGGAAAAGTTGAAGCAGCTTGCACAAAACAACGATATCAATCAACTTGACAAGAATAACAGGTGAGTTGGATCAATGTGAAAGTCTTGAAAGGTTTGTTTTCTGTATCCAATATAAAAACCTTTGGTAATATAGTCTACACCGATGGTTTAATAAAAAGATCTCACATACCAGAGGAGGACGGTCTTCCTCAGTTTTTGAGAGGCCAGAGGAAGATCAGAACATAAAAACAGTCACTGGTTGAAATAGACTGTCACCAAATTTCAATATCATTCATAAAAGGATTTTACTTTTTATTATTGACTTTAAGATTAGGCTTCAATGGCGACACCTGCCTTAAACGTCTTTGTAAAGTGGAGGGCAGAGGAGGACAGACTTCACTATCCTCCTCTGGAGGCGGGATCTGCTGTATTCAATTTAACGGATTTCAATGTGCTTCTTTTTTTTCCGAACAAAACACATTTGAAATGATGATTCATCGCAAAAAACTTTCAAATATAACTAAAGACTACCTAACTAACTAACTATTTAAGCCTTGCCCAAATATATTTGATTTGTCAAGGTTCAGCAGCTAGCTTGTTAGCCTAACGTTTAGCCTCAAACTCTGAAAAGCTTACCAGTGAGGATGAATTTAGGTTTAAAAGTAATTATCATTAATGATAACTAAACACTCAGGCGATGCAGTGTAACATAAGAAGGACTACTCAAAACTTTATTTTCTCGTCAAAGCAGAAACCCTCACAACACACTGGCCAACACACCCCTTCAAAATAAGAGCACTTGACATAATCCGCTAAACCGCCTGGTAACAAGAAAAATCAAATCACACCATTAGAAAAGTGATTTCATGTGTTTGCCAGGTTATTTTTTTTGTAACATTTGTTGTAAAAGCATGTATTTGATGATGAATATCATGATTAAATGCCTCGTATACACAAAGAGAGTGTCAATTTCTGATTTGTTCCGACTCATCCAGTTCGAGGTAATCCTCAAAAGTTGAAAAATAGTTGCGTCCGATTCGACCTTTCAAGGCTTTTGTTGGGATTAAGTGCCTGCAATGAAACAATAATGAAAAAACAAAAACACCTAAATCTGCTTATCTGTTCCAGAACGGCGCTTTATCTGGCCTGTGCCAGCGGACATGTGGAGGTGGTGCAGTTCCTCCTTGAGAGCAAAGCCAATGTCAACCTGTGCGACAATCAAAACACATCTGCCCTGATGAAGGTAATCCCTGATGATGAAGACTCCAGCTGAGGGCAATTCTTTTCACCCTTGTGCCTCAACACACTTGATAATTCCAGCTGGGAAAATGCAACTGGTGCCTATTTTGGCAAGAAGAATTCGACCTCAGATTCCCAAACATGTCGATAATTCATTGAGTAGACAAAACTCTTCCCTCCTGTCCTCATTTACACTCATTAAAATGGTCATTTTACTCGCCTTGGTACAAGAGAACACAAACATTCCTGGTTTTTAGTCGTTCATTTTGATTTCTTGGCCTCGGGAATGTCGTTTTTCCATCTTCTGCATTGGATGTAGTCCGCCCCCGCTCCTGTACGTCACCCTGGCTCCGCCCCCTTCTTGAAATACTCATTCACATCCGCCATTTCCATCCTTTCTGCAAAGTTTACCCCCGTCTGTCCTCTAACCCTTTAAAGTCTTCAGCGGTTCAATCCACGTCAGCAACACCCTGAACCCCAATCTGTTCCAGGGGGGCTTTAAAGGGGCAGCCCGCCGCTCCTCAGCGAATGAACCGGTTGTCCTGTCCGTATGTTCTGCGCACCCCTGCGTCATAATCAAGAATAAAAATGGTTTCTTTTACCAGGCAGTGCAGTGCAAGCATGAGCAGAGCGTGAAGGTGCTGCTGGAGAAGCACGCCGAGCCCAACCTGGTGGACGACAGAGGAAATGCAGCCCTACATTTTGCGGCGAGCGTCTCGTCTGTGGCGACCGCTGCCTTGCTGCTGGAGCATGGCGCAGAAATCGATACACAAAATAAGGTGATTTCTTATTTTTTTTCTTTTTTCTGAGCAAACAGCGGGATAAATTTGACTTAGTTTCAGAGCTTACATCATCAGCTTGGCGGTAAATGGTTGGATTCTGGGTAAGAGCTGGACCAAATGTGAGTTTTTGTTCTATGGAACATAAGAATAAGACGTGTACGTTTATTAGAAAGTATCCTTAATAAAGTCACGTAAATGACTCTGGTCACAGTCATGTCTACCTTAGGTACTGTTTGGACTTATCCGAGGGTTTGGGCTCCCTGCTTTGATTCAATGAACAGCACCTACTTCTCTGAACTGTCAAATTGTTAAACCCACTCCAACATTCTCAGTTGCCCTTTTCAGTTGTGGAGGCCCCCAGGGCTCCGTCCTTGGCCCCTTACTCTTTAGCATCCACATGCTGCCACTGGGTTTTATATTTATAAACAGGATCAGCAGGACGTTAAAGGGTTAAATTGACATGTATCCTACTGCAACACATATCGCATAAAAACCCTCCCGTTACACTGATTCCAATATCATGACTCTCTAATGATGATTTTATTCCTGCTGGGATTAGACCGATGAATGAGGCCGGTGGCTCACTGTGATGTTTAATTCTAGGAGGGGCTCACACCCCTGGCCGTGGCGGTCCGGGAAGACCACATACAGATGGCCGAGTTACTCCAATCGGAGGGCGCCAACGTGAACCTCGTGGATCATAACAAAAGGTCAGCACCGAAAAGATATTTGATTCTTAGAGGGTTTTTTTTGTGGTAAAACTGAGGGGGAAAAAAAGGTTTTTTGGATAGGATTTGAAAAATTTCCAAAGCTGGACTTTGAGGTTCTTCTGCTTTAGTTCTGTAATCATGCCCCCTAAAAACAAAAATTTTAGATGAACTGAAAGAAATGACTTCAACTGTGGTAACCTACATTTGATTGAATATTATCGAGTCCAAGTTTTTAATTAAGGTTCATTTAATTGAGTGTTACCAGTTGTGGGTGTAAAGTGTAATACGACCCAATGTCAGCATGTTTGTGCTAAAGGGTAAGGGGCCAAGGACGGAGCCCTGGGGGACACCACAGGACAAACTGATGAGGAGGCATTAATTATGGTTTAGAAAATAGAATTTCTTTTGGCATATTAAAGGAAGTGATGACTTACTAAACAGACTAAAAAAAGTCTAGTCTCAAAACATTTCTGACCAAACGGCTCCGCTAATCTAATACAGATTAGCTATTTTCGTTAAATTACACAAATGGCGTCTTGTAAATCGGATTTATTATTTTTAAATGTGTCAGTCGTCTGTGGAGCCCTCAGATGGTCAGCAACAACAAACAAATATATAAATTAAAAAGACAATAAAATGAGATGAAACTAACAATTTCTCTCTCCCCTCAGTCAATAATAACTTGGCAAATAAAAATAATAATAATAATACTAGTTAATAATAAAAGAATCTGACCAGGAAGTGCTGCAGTCACATCTGTGCATTGATTGGTTTAGCTGTAAACGTGTATCAGGGTCGAAGGTGGTGCTCAGTCCACCATTCTCTTGTTTGGGAAAATGCTGAAATACTTTAAAAGTTTGTATGCGGTGAAAAACTCTGAGAGACCTACCATGAATTTTTCTTTCCCTTTAACATTACTGGTTTCATTGTTTACATCTTCGTCGCGTTGCTGTGATTGATTCCGCCTGCAGGTCTCCATTAATGATGGCTGCTAGCAACCGACAAGTCCAAATGATCGAGCTGCTGTTGCGGTTTGACCCAGACACCTCACTAAAAGACAACAAAGGATGGTCCGCGGAAGACTACGCGATGAAGAGTGGGCTTCACCTGTAAGCCTCTTATCTTAAGACCTTCTTATCTTAAGACCTTTATTCCTATATTTCTATATTCCTCTATTATATGCACTTGTTCATTTTAATTTAATATTGTGATGTTTGAGATTTGATGAATCTTTTATCTTAGTTCATCAAAAATATCAATGTTGTTAAGAGATTTATGACGCACCAGCGAGCAGCCATAACATTAGGACCCCTTACCGGTTGTAATGTTGTGGCTTATTGGTTTAAATGAAGGCCTTTCATGATTTATGGCACTTTAGTATTCAGATGTTTTGTTGGGATTTGTATCTCTTATCTCAATTCAACAGGAAATCTTAGCGTTGTTTAGAAACTTTAGACTTTTACCAATCAGCCATAACATTACAACCAGTTGTAATGTTGTGGCTGATTGTTTTAGAACGGCAATTTTCATAATTTCTGGCACAGTGATAATATGATGTATTTGTTTAGATGTATAGCTTTTATCTCAGGAAATATTAATATAGTGTAGAAAATGTTAACTTTGACTGGTCAGCCACAACATTAGAACTAGTTAGCCGTTAAGTTTGGGCTTATTTACGTAAATAAAGGTAAGAAGCTGCTGCACATGTTTTCTTATGATCTTGTTCGAAAGGAGCATTTTTATGATTTTTTATGCATTTTTATACAAGTTTCCTGAAAAACTAATGAATGCAAGTAAGATAGGATAATGGAAACTGATCGGCTAGCCCGTTAGCGATGTTAGCGATATTAGTGATATTTCATTTTTTTTTCAAAGTTTTTTAATAAAATGTAGTTCCCACTGCATATTTGTAAACCTCAGCGGCAGAAGCGGGCCTATGAGATTTAGATTTTTCTCAATGTCTTGACTCTCTTGTAGTCTTTCTGCCCTGATGGCCAAGCGCAACACCGAGAAGAACAGAGAGGGATCCTTTTCACACCGAGGAGAGAGCATAAACAAGAAGAACACTCACTTAAACTACTATCCCTTTGACAGAAGAGGTAGATATACAACTTATTATCATATTATCAAAAAAATGGCCATATTTGGACTAAACCGGACCAACGGTTGAGAAATTATGGCCCGAAAATTTTGTCCATACTCCATAGTTTGTTTCATTTTTTTGATCCTCACCTGCGTTTAGCGCTTACAGGGCATGAAGATCAGGTGAGCGGGACAAAACCAGAACCAGGGAGGAGAAATGAAGTCCAGAGAAGCAGACATACGACCTCCACCCCTCGTTCAAACCGTGCCAAGGTGATACATTTCAGCCTACCATGACAAAGTATAGAAATAAGAAATTACTCTGAGCAACATTGCTGGCAACGGTAATATAATATAATCAATTGTTTTTGCTTCCGTTGTGGTTTTTTATGCATTCATAAAAGTCATCTGGGCCACCATATATGCGGGGGAAAGAAATGTTGCTACGTTTACAAACTGATTGGTTCGGATAGTCGCAGATTAATTTTTTTATTTTTCAGTCGAGCCCTCAACCTCCTCAACCAGCCTGTGCCGAAGAGGAGGATACAGAAGACGGTACGTCTCAGAGTGTGACGCTTTGCTGTATTATTTCATGCTCTCACACTTTCTGTGTTAGCTGAAGGATTTGCAGCTCCATATTATTAGAATTATTAGAAACCAAAAACAGCCTGAGCAACAATATGTTGCATTTCTTTTGCAAACTTAGTGGTTCACACTTTTTCCGAGACGAGCAGTAAAGCGTTTTTTTTGTCGTTGCTTAAAGTTAGCAAACCCCCGGGTCGCTAACATTTAAATGCATAGTTTTCCCCACTGCCCTCCTGTTATTCTAATGAAGTTAACGCAAAAACACCCCGCTGGTGTTACCGGCTCCCAATTCAGTCTGAGGGATGTTAGCTAGCGGCACAGCTATCTGAGCTAACCCGCTAACGATGGCTGCTGTTAGTGGATACTTTAGCAACAATTAAGGCTTTTTTTCCCAGAATACGAGAAGCTCCATGGGAACGTTTTTCACCAATCCATGCTCTCTTTCATTGATTTTAAGATGTTACTTCCTGTTTCTAAAGCCTTAACTGGTCCGGCTCTTGTCAGTATCTACGATTTACTAATTAGCCAGATCGCTGTTTGTTGGAAATCTCAGCTTATCACGAGTTTTCCCTTTGAACTTGTTCTTGTTGGCTAGCCCTTAAACCACCTAGTTTATACATTATTTCTCACAGTGTACGACAAAATATTTTATATATATATATATCATATATCATATATCATATATCAGTAGGACCTCTGGCGTTCTTTCCTCATTGACCTACACCTTCTTATGGTAACTCTGCAGAATTATCGGACTGGGACAGCGACAGCAGTGACTTAAGTCCGCCTGGCACCAAACGGGTCTCTTCCTTACAAGAGATCTTTGCGATTAAACATCATGGAGCGGTCAAACACGGTAAGGCTCTCCGTTCTTCAAGTATGCCTACATAGTTGCAAGAACATAAACTGTGGTATGGATAAAAAAAAACTCTCTCTGCCTCCACAGGTGCCTCTGACTCCTCACCTGTGGCAAAAGACAAAGTAAATGTAGAATCTTACCGACAACAACAAAAGGTGAGATACGCCCAGAACTTACAGCTTCCATCCCAGTCCAAACTTTTCTCAGGTATTTCGTTTGTTGGTTGTCCCAGATAAATCTTCATCACTCATTTGTTCAAAGTTTGAGGGAAATAAAAACGTATCGTAAAATAACATCTATTGGCATATTATCTTTTATCGACCCCATCGCCTTGAACCGTTTCATCACCTAAGTGACAGATGGGTTCAAGGTGGAGGTGGGACTGCCTCAAGGGTCGGCTCTGAGCCCCTTCTTGTTTGCTATGGTGATGGACAGGCTGACAGATGAGGTCAGGTGGTGTCAGGGAGCAGGAGGAAGAAAAAACCTGGCGAGGTGGAGGTATGTGCTGGAGAGAAGAGGAATGAAGGTCAGTCGCAGCAAAACAGAATACATGTGTGTGAATGAAAGGGAGGCAGGTGTAGATGTAGATGAAAGAGTAGAGATGGAGGAGGTGCAGGAGTTTAAGGTCTTGGGGTCACCTGAGAAATGGGTTTGGAAAGGAGGTGAAGTGCAGGCAGGTTTGGAGTGGTTGGAGAAGAGTGTCAGGAGTTATCTGTGACAGAGTATCAGCAGTGAAGGGAAATCATTTCCAGATGGTGGCCAGAGCAGCTCTACTGGATGTTTAGAGACGGCGGCTCTGACCAAAAGACAGGAAGCAGAGCTGAAGATGTTCTTTGGGAGTGAGGAGGATGGACAGGATTAGAAAGGACTTCATCAGAGGGACAGTCCAGGTTCGACGTCTTGAAGACGAAGTCCGAGAGGAGAGATTGGGATGGTTTTGACTCGTCGAGAGGAGGGTCAGTGGATCTACTGGTAGAAAGGAGACGGAGCTGCCAGGTAGGAGAAGAAGGGAAAGACCAAAGAGGATGTTTCTGGTTGAGGTGGGAGAGAACATGCAGTTGGTTGGTGTGAGAGAGGAAGAGGCAGAGGACAGGGCAAGATGGAAGCAGTTGCTGTGCAGTGGAGACCCTTAAAGGCAAAGCGGGTTATCTTTTGACTCAATGAAGCTGGAATAAGGTTTTAAAAATCAAGGGGTGGAAATCATGACATGGTTAAAAAAAGGAGAGATGTGGCCATCCCATAAACATTCTGAATCTCTTTGGATGACCTTTGCTATCAATCTGAACTCATATTTTCACCCTTTTTGTCTTCTGGTCAGGTGACGTCTCAGCTCCCTGATGTACCTGCTGCTACCAACAACATTCTCAGAGAGGGACGCTCGTCCGAGGAGAACGAGATCCTGAAGCAGCAGCTGGAAGACGCTCGGCGAAACGTCGGTGACCGCGATCAAAAGCTGGCCGTCCTCGAGTCGGACTTGGCCGTGACGACGACCTGCCTGGAAAATCAGCGGAAGGCTCATAAAATTCTGCTGACGGAGGTGGAGTCCACTCACGTCCGTCTGGTGGAGGCGGTGAAGATTTATCAGGAGGTCCAACGAGACACAGAAGGCGCTCTGCAACGGGAGAAAGAGGAGCACCAACGCCTCAAAGACAGACTCACAGGTTAACGCAACTGTTGCTAGGCTTGATCACACGGGCAAGAGGTTTGTTTTAAAACAAATCCAACACTCTGAGACATAGAAGCTGTTTGTTTAAGAGGAACACCAGCTTGGAGGAGCGGTTTGGAGTCTAGAGTGGAGAAGCTAATTCATGGTAGGTCTTCTGATAAGACAGGAATGTCAATCCACGCTTTAATGTTACGCACCTGGAGAAGGATCTCTTCACGTGATGGAATTCTCCTTCGTATCTCGATCTCCTGTCCATATTGAGCTACTTTTTATCCATATTGAGCAGTTTTTTTTACTGTGTACTTAGATTTTAACGTAAATACTGATTACTGTCAATAGACACCAAGATTTCGGTAGTAGTGGAACTACATTAGGTTTAATTGGGGTTTGTAATACAGACAAGGCTTAATTTAAAACTAGGCTTCTGCTGTCACCGCTGACAGCAAGGATATATCTCGGAAAAAGCCGCCAATCCCCTGCGTTATACGATTGAACTCCTCAAATGAAATGTGAAATTATAGATCATTACATTATGTGCGGAAAAAAAAGTGTTTTCCGTAAAGAAAGCTCTCCCTGGAAAGTAAAATATGGACTTTTAGGTTAAAACGCGATATACGCAAGATAGATCTCCTCAAGTTGAATTATATGCACCACATTTGGACCAAATCATACAAATAGTTGGGAAATTACGAACTGAAAACGTTTGAAGATAGCGCTCCCCTTTGTGTCAGAAATATGAAAGCGACCTTTGCCAAAATCATTCCAGTACTCCCTCTCACTCATGCCTATGCGTATATAGAATTCGAAAATGACCCATCAAACTTTTCCTGAGTTATCGCGTTAACATGAACGATCTGATCTGATCTGATCGGCGCCGTCGACGGGGATTCCATAATATCTCCGATGTTTCTGGGATTGAATAACCCATGAGCAAAACTGGTTGGGTAATTTGATGTTAGACCATCTATCTGGTTAGTTTAGCATTTGATTAAAGGCTGAACTAAGAATGTAAAAAATATGTCAGGAGGTCCTTCATTGGTAGGCACCTTACCTAATTATTCTATTTATTTCTGAAGGTGAAGCAGCCAGTCTGCTGGAGGCCAGCAGGAACCTCCCTGAGAAGCCGGCCAAGCCAGAAGCTGATACTAACAAAGACTCAGTGCTGGACGCCCTACAGCAGAAGAAGGATCAGGCCGTAACGCGTGTGAAGGAGCTGGAGGAGGCTCTCCGGGCTGAGAGGGAGCTGGTCCGCCGTGCCCGAGCGCAATTAGGCCAAGCCCGGAGTAAGGCGTTGTCGCTACAGCAACAGCGAGAGGAGACCCAAAACTCCTGCGTCAAGATGCGCTTTGATTGCGATCAGAAGGTAGAACTTGTCGAGGAGAAAAACAGGGAGCTCGCCAGTATGGCCGCTGACCTCCGAGATCAGATCCACAAATTGGAGGCAGAGAAAAAACAAAGAGAGGTAAAAGGACTCACTCACATGATACTAGCCACTAGCCGCGTGCTAGCCACACCTTCGCTTGTTCAGGCAGTTTGCATGAGATTAAATTGGTTTAAGCTCAAACGCCGGACAGAAAACATTCCTTACCTCCACTTGTGTAATAACTTAATAACTTGCCTCTTTCTTTCTTTCTTAGGTCCTGCTGGAAAAGGAAAAAGGAGAACTTAGCACACAGGTGATCAGTCGTGCATTTATGTGCAGGTCGATGTTATAGGGAAGTGTACAATCATACTATGGACGTACTATGAAATGGGTTTGAGTCTGTCTGTCATCCCCCTGCTGCATGTTTTAGATCGAAACAGCAAAGAGTAAAACCGGCGAAGTGGAGGATTACAAGGGGATTCTGGAGAACCGGCTGGACCTCCAGATGATGAGAAACACGGAGCTCCAACATGAAACGGACAGGTAACTATGGCGGAACTTCCTCCTCCTGATTAAACACATGGTCAGTGTTACCATAACAACACAAAGTTCAAGGGTCATGAGTTTACAAGGACAAGCGGTCTTGACTTGAGTGAGAGTTGTGGCAAAATGTCTTTAAGAGAACCACCTACGAAATTTACATTCTGACGGCGTCCGCTATCGCCACCGCAAATCCTTTGTGTTGACGCCATAACTCAAAAACTATTTCATAGATCACTTTCAAAATTTGTACCAACCTAGATCTTATCTAGAGGAAGAACTGGATACATTTTGGGGAAGCTTGTTGTATATTTCTATATCTAGGTGGGGCTTTATCTACAAAAGTTTTCTGAACATAATTTCTCAACCTTTGGTCTGATTTCGTACAAATTTTATACATAATCATCGACTTGAGGAGAAATATCGTCTATGTGTGTTTAAGGCTGCGGACTTCCCTGAGGATTGCGGAGATGAAGTTGCTGGATCTGGACTTAGGTGGAAGTGAACCTGGCTCTAATGTGAGCAGTCCGCAGAGGTACCAAGGCAGGCCGGGTCAGACAGAGGGGGCGGCTGAGCAAATAAAAGACAAGGTGTGTTTGATACACTTTGTTCTGTGTACTACTCGTGTTAGAGTTAGGAACCTTGTCTCTAGCGCCCTCCTGAGGTCCTGTGACCAACTGCAGATGCCGCAGGAGAGGGAAGCATCGCAGCGCAGCCGGCGAGAGGAAGACAAGGACCTCAAGGATCACCCGGGCTCCCAGAAGAACTTCAAACCCAGCTACGATGATCTGGAAAGGAGTATGAAACAGATGGATGAGGCGGTCCTGAACTTACGGCAGCGGGTGGAGGCGTCTAAGACGGGGAAGAGACACTGGAACCAGCACTTCCAGGAGAAGTCACGTCAGGAGGTGAAAGACAAAATGGACCAGCTCAACTTGTACCTGCGGGTGGGTGTCATATGGACTGAACAAATACAGACGCAAAAATGGACACTACCGAACGCCATTTTACCTTCCTCGGAACAAATAACTAATATTTTATTGAACAGTGCATTTTAAACAGGGCTTTATAGATGAGAAGCAGTTTTACTGGGCGTGACTAAAGGCTCTATAGTCCGGAAAATATAAAATTTGGATCTTGATTGAATACAAAAGTTCTGCCATATACACTCTTTCCTGCCGTTAGCTTGAACTCAAACTCGGGTCTCACACTTGTGTCCCTTTAAAACCTCACTCCTCACTTAGATTTCGTGTTTGTTTTTGTCCGTTTGTCTCCCAGTCTGAGGCGACATCCCGAGAATCCTGGGATAAAATAAAAGTGACCGCTGAGGCCAACCTGCGAGCCCAGCTGGAACAGATGGTCCTGAGATTCCGAGAGCAAAACCTGCATCTGGATCGATATAAACGCTTCTCCACTGAAGAGCGCCGTCTCCGCCGGCCGATGGGCGCCGCACTTGAGAGGTGAGACCGCCGGTCGGTCCGGTTTGTGAACAAAAGTAGCAGGTTTTTTTGAGCGGCTCCTTAAAAGAACTAGAGGTGTTACAAAGAAATCACAAAATCAGTTTCCAGTTTCCGAATATTGATTTGGTCTAGATTTTTAACGATGGATTCCCTTCTTGACACAACCTTGCCCGTTACTCCGGGTCTGGACCGGCACAAGAAGCACGCTGGCTTGTGGACCCCCTTCTTGGCAGGGTCGTTCAGAAAAGGAAAATGAAGTAGGTTATTGCTAATCTCGGATCAGCGTTGGGTCGTGGGTTTTTTTCCACTGCGGGCCTTCAGGTCTGGACTCCTCCAATAACTTCACAGTGACTCTACGACTACAGGCTGTGGTCCGACCAGGTAACCGGTCCACATTCAAAGACTGGTGGACTTGGAGGAAAGTATTTGTGTAATAGTCATAGCTAATAAAATGAACACTTCTGTTCTACTAGAGGATCCTGCGATTGTTTCACAATAAAAGCCTTGTTCATTAAGGGTCTCTGTCCAGCAGATATCGTATAGGCCTTCTGAAACAGGAAGCGTTACATTTGTATTAAACGCATATTACTGTAACTCTAAACGGTCAAACACAGATGGACCAAAGCGGATTTCACTGAAGCAGCTTTTATTACAACCTAAGACGTTTGTCGGAGCGTCATCCGAGCCCTCCGGCTTTCCTCAACGCTCTTCATAACCTGCGATGAGTTTCCACGGGTTATTTTCAATTAGGTTGTTTGGATGAGATGGTACCCGACCTCTACGGTCCAATCAGACTTAGACTGGAACAACAGTGACCAGCCTTCTTCAACATTAGCGGTTTTCCCCACAGGGTCATAAAAAGCAAATTTCAAGCAGCAAACTTCCGATCACCGCCAGCAGTACCAAATCTGGCTTGTTCTGGCAGAAGCTGGGCTCCTTGGGTTCATCAGCACACTACGGGACCACAACGCAGCCCCCTAATTGCGAGCCAAAACCCGCAATTGTCCCTCCTTAGGCGGAGCAGTAGGTTTCAAAGACACATACTGAATTGATGATGATGAGGATCGTGTGCTTGTGGGTTTTTTTCTTTTCCAGGAAAGAACGTTGAGCTTTCGCACATTTGTGAGGATGTGGGCGCGTGCTTTTTTTTTATGATCAGGACGCGCCTGCTGCTCATCAGGATCCAGCTGTCCGCATCCAAACGCGACGCCGTCGGAATGGTCGTCAAGAGGGGCATCAGCGTCTCCCTCTAAGCCCCTCATCTCTCCGGAGCTGGACGCCGCGGCGATCCCTAAAAAAAACGACAGAAACAAATAAATGCATCACGGCGTTAACAATCCTCACGCTTCTCTGTTTCTATCGGCCCTCCCTGTCCTTTCTCTGGCTAATCACGCTTTACGTTAAACATGATGAATTACGTATAATAACGTCGTACGCCTGAGCAAAAGCGTGACTCTTGAGATCGGCAGGAATCGCCTCACATCATGACACATACTGAAATCAGGTAGTCTTGATAATGGACACATTAGTTTTCATTCCACTTTTTCCTTCCTATACGATAGAAACTGTCAAATATGGAGTCTAAGCCGACGCTGTCCTGCGTTTTCCCAGTACCGCCGAATTACTTCTCAGAACAAGGGCTCTCTGCTAATCAGGACTTTGTTGGAGCTCAATCATTTGTCTGATTCCACTTATTTTCTCTCCGCACATTTTAAGTATTCATGAATGGACACTTTTTATCCGTCACTCAAGCCCGGATTAATTGTGTGTCTTGAAACTCGGAAGCGTCCATTGTTGCGGCGCAGACGTCTGACGGCGTCATGCAAAGCAGTATTTATTTTTCTCTTAGCTGTTTAATTAGTTTCCTCGCGTGTTTTTGAGTCGTTCAAGAAGGTGACCAAAATATTTAAAATGAGGTTTTGGCATTTTTTTTTACTGACATGTGAAATTATAGTCGGAATTAAGGAATGGCGTCTGGTGAAAATACTCCACTTTCTCTTTTACCTTCAAGCTGAGCGGCGTAAATGAATTGCAATGTAAAAAAAAAAGAAAAACTTGTAACACAAAATTAATTTAATTTTAAAATTTTTGATTTAATTGTGTAACTAGTGGAGGTCGTTTTTTTGAAAAAAATCAACAATTCTTTATTTACAGTACTTATAATTAGTTTTTATTCATCAAACAATTCTCTTTTTTTTTACAGTTTGGATCAATGTCCACTGACAGAAAATGATTTACAAATAAGTTTATGAAGAAGAAGAAATGAGCGGAATCCTTTTTTCCCTCCTACTTAAGTTGAAGTTGAACAACAATCATAAACATGATTGAGTGATACTACCATTAAAACTACCCATAGAATGATCTGTAGCAAAGCAAATCAAGCACTCAATCACGACTCTTTCCTACGTCAACCAAGTTAAATCTCCTCCAGAAGATTAATATGCACCAAACTTGGACTAAATCGAGTCAAAGTTTGAGAAATTATGACCAGAAACTGTGGGATAAATCTCTCCCTAGTGTTGTACATGTACAACAGACTGTTTCCAGAATCAATCCAGTTCTTCCTCACACAGAGGTCTTTTGGTGTATAAAATCTTAAAATGATCCATGAAAAGGTTTTCGCGTTATCGCGTTACCACAGTGAACCTGCACGGATGCGGCGGCGATAATTCCATAATATTCTGATGAAACGTTCTAGAATTAGGACATTTAAACTTCAATTACAAATATAGTCACGGAATACATTTTTTTTTTTTTTACTATTTCTCTAGATTACATAATAAATTTGCAATTTTCTTTTCTTTTGAGAAGAATAAAGCGATTTGTCAAATCTGACATTATTGTCAGAGTTCTGAAATAATCACCATTTAGAAATGAAACTTCCTTGCGGCCTTATCTCCCTTCATACAGTGAAATATAAATATCTTGTTTACTTGTAGTTTCAAGTTTTTAATTGAATTACACATGACTAATAATCTTCTAAAATAATCACACTGCAGTACCCTAAAGTGTCTGTAGGGGTACCCCCCCCCATTTGAGAAAATACTGGGGTATGGAGTAGAAACTTTTAACAATGTCGGTCATGATATTCTTACCAAATGAACCAAAAACTACAAAATGCCAACGACGGAAGGAATCAGTGCGCGTCAAACTCTATTGTCGAACAGACAAAGACGTTCGACGCGCACTAATTGAACAAAAACGTTATGCCTGGTGTCTCTGAACATCTAATTAGCGATAGCTTACCTTGCTATTGTTACTTTGTCTCTGGCTTGTTTAAAAAGGACAATGAATAAATCGTGAAAGAAAAAGACAAAAAAAAGATTAAATGTGTTCCAACATCATCCCGTCCCCCAAAATAATTGAAAACCAGAACACAGAAGAGGAGAAGCGGAAGAAAAAGGTTGGAACCTCCATCTCTTCTCCCGAACCCTTGGACCTTTATCATTTTTGGAGGTCTATCTGCATAAAAAGAGAAACGACAGCTGAAAAACAGCGTTTGTGAGAAAAACAGCTCAACACGGGAAAAAGTCTCACAGCTCCCTGAAAGAAGAAGAAAAAAGAAAAAAGAAGGAGACTAGCCCATGGTGCAGAGTTCAACACAAGCCTCAAGGTAAAATGATAAATCCGGAAACCAACACATATCATGAAAAAACAACAACCTTGAAAGGTCAATCGTTTCCTGACCCCGTCCTGGTGTAACTGCTGGGGGTCACGGCGAGTGGGCTGCGTGAGCGAGGATCAACACACCAGCGCCGAGTCTCACACACCCACACAAAATAACACATTATCCCTCTAATCGAACCTCGGGGGGTTTTATTAATACGGCTTTCAATTCGGCGTGGATCCATTTTTTTACTTTTCTCCCTCTCGTTAGTTCCACCTGGAGACTGCGTCAAAAAACTAGAAAAACAGTTTGTGGCTTCAAATTGTCTTCTGAAAACTGGGACGCGATGAAGAGAGAGTTCTGAACCTTTTTCCCCACAGTTAACCCTTTAATATCCCGCTCAGCTGTTCAGGTGAAAGATTCTGAGTCACTATTCTTTACCGAAAAATGTGACTGAACCTGTTTATAAACCAGAACCAGAGGCTGAAGAGTAAGGGGCCCAGGATGGAGCCCTGGGGGACACCGCAGGTCAAGAGGGCTGTTGAGAAAGTGCTATTCGATACGTAGGATTTATTTTTTTCCATTAAAGCATGTGAGGACGGACAAAACAGAATTATGTAACTTGATATATATATATAAAAAAAAAAAACAGTCTAATCAGGGTCGAATAATTTTTTTCTTTTTAAAAGTTTAAAAGTTTTCGGTTTACCAAACGCTTGAGCTAATATCATTTAAAATGTATTATTTTCCTCCATATACAATTTTTTTTTGTCTTGAAATAATTTAAAACGTCGGATTTAAAAAAAAGAAAATGCCACCAGAAGGACCCTGGGGCTAGTTTTCCGCTGGTGCTAGTGTCAGTTCTTAGTTGGTTCAACTTTCGCACCTCCTAAGAACCTGTTTGCTTTTCCATTTTCAAGGAGCCAAGTCAGAGCCAGGACATTACGTCACTGTATAACCTAATAGGTCCTTGGCTGGAACCAGTTTCGAGAGCCAGGAGCCGGTGCTTAGGCCGTCGGAAAGCAAATAACTGGTGCTGAGTCAGGGTCCGGTTCCGAACTAGCCTTGGAACCAGCTCGTTCAAAGGTTCTAAAGTAGGTGAGGCAAGAACTTCTCAGTTCTTATGAGTCACAGCGTCTCCTAAAAGTCTTACTTCTGCGTCTCGGTCTGAGTCTTGGATCGTCACTGTCTTCAGCCTCTCTCTCTCTCTCTCTCTCTCTCTCTCTCTCTCTCTCTCTCTCACTCTCCCTCCACCCCGCTGACATTTATTTTTCTCAGGCCGCTGTCAGTGTTTGGAATTTTTTCTATCCTCTTGTCAAGATCTGAGCCAAAGTTAACCAAAAGGAAAGTAGTAAAATGTCGAGAGGTGAGAGGCCCAACCTTTAGACATTTGCCGAGGTAATCAATCAGGTTGACAGTCGGGCCGAAAAACAAAGCTCAGTTCGCCTCCCGCTCGTACGACGCGGCCGCAGCGCGCCGCGTACGGAAAGTCGGAGCTCTAACGGAATTAATTACCTCTGAATCTCCGACGCGTGAAAGCGTCATTAAGAGAAAGGGTCGCGGCGTGAGGTCAATGAGTGGCCTCGCTCTTTAATTACGGGCGTCGGGAGCAGAGGTGCGGATACTTTTATGTGTATTAGCCGGGCTGAGTAGGTCATAATGGTCATTATCAGCACGCTATAAATCAGCGTGGGTCATGTTCAGGCGGGATGCTCGCTCAAGAACAATTCAAATAACACATGAATAATTATAGAGCACAATATTCTGTCTAATGAGGGATTTATTATGAGCCCACTCTTGACAATAAGGGGAATAAACACATTGTCCTCGTTGGTCGCCCCCCCCCCCCCAGCTAAGACACATTTCCTCTTATTTTCTTTTTATTCTTCTGTTTTATTCCACTGGAGGGTCTCCGGGGAGAAGAAAGGGCCGGAAATAACTACAGTTTTTGAAGTCTCCGTTCATTTTCCAGTGTTTTTTTTTAGGTCTTATCAACATTTGTGGATATAGACTGCATAATCTTTAAAATAGGTAGTAATACCGTTAAAAAATAATAATGCACGATTAAAATTTACCAAACACACAGTATGAAATCAAGGTACAGGAATTCAAGTAAAATAATTCCCCAGCAGGGTTCAAGATCGTACCTCTGTAGCTTACATTATTACGTACATTATTGTAGCTTTAGTCTGTACAGTAAAAAGAATATTTCTGTGCAACTAAATGCAAAAGTGAGCCCTTATAAATGTATTTATTTATCTTATTTATACCTACATGTAAATTTTTTACTATTTCATGTTCAAACATTTATAATTGGCCTTAAATTCAATTGAATGTAGATCACAAAAACAATATCTATGTTTGACATGTCACTTTTCAGAGCATTAGAATCGTTAAATTGTTCTGCTAGAACTGATTTGACCTTTTTGCCTATTCTGTTTGTTCCCATTTTAGTATTTGTGCCTGAAATCGTTCTTGTTTTAAAGTTACCATTTCATATTTTTGTCCTTTTAACTGTATGTTATTTCCTTTTTACTTATTGTAATAATTTACATTTTTCACTGTATCTATAAATGACAACTTTTCGTTACTTAGAAAAGTTATTCAATTATTTCTTAATCTAACGCATTACATTGTTTTTAGCTGTATTTTTAAATCACAAAATTGAATTATTTATATAATGTTATTTTATTTTTACGTATTACAAAACATTACATTGTTTTTAACTGTATTTATAAATAACAGAATTTAATTATTTAGAATATTATCTAATTTTTGCTTAACCTAATACATTTCATTCTTAGCTGTATTTAAAAATGACAATTTTTAATTATTTAGTAACGTTATCTCATTTGTACGTATTCCAATACGTTACATTGTTTTTAACTGTATTTATAAGTCAGAGAGGACAAAGTTATGCGGGCAGAAAGTCTCGAAGGGGAAGTGCGGCGCTGACTAGAACAGGAAGCAGACAGCGTTGAAACCAGCGGGGGAGAGAAGCCGATGTATTCGCTCCGGGGGTTCAGGAGGAACAGGTGTGCAGGTGAGTGTGGAAACCAGGTCGCCGGAAAAGGATGGGAAAAGCTGAGGCCGGGCGGACGGACGTAGGAGGACCGGAGAGTTAAATGAAGGGTTTGGAGTTTGTAGGTGTGTGTGTGCGTGTGCTTGTGCGTGTGTGTGTGTGTGTGTGTGTGTGTGTGTGTGTGTGTGTGTGTGTGTGTGTGTGTGTGTGTGCGTGGGTTCATCCAGGTGCTGCTGCTTCATCCCCCAAACACAGACGTGCAGCGTGGGTGAAATTAACTCTAATTATCCAGAGCTGTGAAAGTGAGCATGAGAGATCGTTCCGCTCTCTCTCTCTCTCTCTCTCTCTCTCTCTCTCTCTCTCTCTCTCTCTCGTTCTCTCTCTCTCTCTCTCTCTCTGTCGGCCCCGTCTTCAAGCGACTCGTCGAATATCAGCATGGTTCGTTTCAACCGGGCCTGGAACCAACCCTGCAAAGGCTGTGGAGTCTTTGACCTCTTGTGTACATGGAGCTGTGTGTGTGTGTGTGTGTGTCTGAGTGTGTGTGTGCGCGTGTGAGTGCGTTTTCCCAGTTTACACAGAAATGGAAACAGTGGCGTTTTCAAAAGATTTTTATTGCGGGACCTCGTTTGAGACCCGTAACAAATGTTCCACTAGTCTTTCACTGCCATACGCAGGTCATAGGTTGGATCGCAAGTCACGATACCGCAGTTCTCGGACATTATTCCAGTTCTATTGTACTCAATCGGGCTCCAAGGGTCAAGCGGTGCGAAGAGAAACGTAGAAGGATCCGTTTGAGAGGAGATCTTTCTTTCTGTAACATCATTTTAGTATTGTGTTCTGACGGTTTTGACTCAAAGCAAACTGAAAAAAACAAAAATAAGTAATTCATTAGGTGCTTCAGTCTTCGTTGTCTGGAGAAAGTAAATAAAGGGATTTTTCTCCAAACAAAATGTCAGAGTGTCTGAGGCAGGAGTCAGAGTTCGTTGCTTGTGTGTGTTGATTTAAGCAGGTGGCGCTGGAGATGTCAGACCCGTGAATGGATTTGATGTCTGGCAATAAAAGAGAAAGCTGTGGGACCTTTGGAGAAGTTGTATGTCATCGCAAAAACTTTAGGAGACTGTCAAAGATGAATGCATGAGGCGGTCAAACATTCTGTGATCAAAGATATCAAAGGCTGCTCCAGCTTTCAAACCTGCACAGCTCCCCCATCAGATGCAGAAAAAGAAAGTCCAGTTTTCAAAAGTGTGCCGTGTCAACGCCGGGTCACCTAAAGAATTTAAATAAGCCATTAATATTAAAAAAAAATTGGAGGTTCAGAAAATAACTTCTGGGGTTGAAGTTTGTTTTAGCTCACATTTAAGTTGAACCTGGACTGTTTCACTGTATGAACCTGGACTGTTTCACTGTATGAACCTGGACTGTTTCACTGTAAGAACCTGGACTGTTTCTTTGTATGAACCTGGAGTGTGTCAATGTATGAACCTGGACTGTTTCACTGTATGAACCTGGAGTGTGTCAATGTATGAACCTGGACTGTTTCACTGTAAGAACCTGGACTGTTTCTTTGTATGAGCCTGGACTGTTTCACTGTAAGAACCTGGACTGTTTCACTGTATGAACCTGGACTGTTTTACTGTATGAACCTGGACTGCTTCAATGTATGAACCTGGACTGTTTCACTGTATGAACCTGGACTGTTTCACTGTATGAACCCGGACTGTTTCACTGTATGAACCTGGACTGTTGATTTGTATGAACCTTGAGTTCTTCACTGTATGAACCTGGACTGTTTCACTGTATGAACCTGGACTGTTTCACTGTATGAACCTGGACTGTTGATTTGTATGAACCTTGAGTTCTTCACTATAGGAACCTGGAATGTTTTAATGTATGAATCCCAAAGGAAACTAGCTGTAGCAGAAATATTAGCATAGCTTTAGCACTTTGAGATTTGATACAAATGATAAAAGTGCGTTATAAATTAAATGTATCATTATTTATTATTATTAGTAGTCGTAGTGTTTTGATAAAATCAGAAAAACACTTCATGTTTGGGGCAGATTGGACAATGGAATGAACGATAGTAACTTCCTGTCTTGTTCTTGAGTCCAACCACCTTCACACATGAATGCCCCCCCCACACAAACTCCAGCTCCATATTACAATTTGCAGACGATACGACGATGGTGGGACTCATGTCAGACAACGACGAGACGACATACAGCCACGAGGTTTCACGTCTGGAACCCAAACCTGGTCTTCAACACCTCCAAGACCGAGGAGGTATTAATCCACTTCAGAAGGTCAAAAGGAAGAGAACACCACCCCCTCCACATATATGGAGGAGCGGTGGAAAGTGTGGAGGATGAAAAGTTCCTCCGAGTCAATGTAACTAACCAGCTTTCACGGACCTCCAACACCTCAAACCTGGTCCAAAAAGCGCAGACGAGGCTCCGCTTCCTAAGAAAAGAGGAAAAGGCCCAGCTCCCACAGGAACTGATGCCAAACTTCTCCAGGAGAACCATGGAGAACATCCTCCATTACCGTGTGGGTCACCAGCTGCACACCACAGGGACCTCCATCGTGTGGTGAAGGCGGTCCACAGCGCCTCATTGGTTTGGAGCTGCCTAACCGCCACACCACATATGCCAGCAGACTGGAGAAGAAGGTCCAGCAGCGAATACGAGGAAAGTTCACACCCGGTACCTCACTCTGTGAAACGCTGCCGTCTGGAAAACAGTTCAGGGCAATAAGATCCAGTATTAACAGGATGAGGAACAGCTTTTACCCCCAGAGCTGTGGGCTCCATCACATCCCTCCACCCTGTCCAGGAACCCAGCAGAACCCCAGAACTATAAACACACACACACACACACACACACACACACACTCTACCTCACCACCGGACTCTGTGCTCTACCTCAACAACCTCAGACGAAGGCATAGAAACACAACTTGCACTGATTCTCTAACTTTTTGCACCTTCTGGATTATGTTCTTATTAAAATAAGAACGTTTATCCTCCGTATTCTCATACATGACTTCTCTGCCTATTCTGTTTATTGTTATTATTTCTTTAAACGTAAAAGCTAATACATCCGTAGCCAATAGGAGAGGAGCCATGGATAAGTAACATTCTTACAATTAACCCTTTAATATCCGGCTCAACTGTTTGTTCGTGTCTATTTCTTAGTTTAAAATGTTTTGCCACTCTACTGAAGTGTTTTATGATCCTAATGCAGCAGGTATATGATTATAAATTACATTTATTATTATTATTATTATTAAAGAGTAAGGGCCCGAAGGATTGAACTATTCTCCCATTTGTTTTTTTCATATATCACATTTGCTAGCTTGCTAAAAACACTTTTGTGGATTGTTTCTATCAAAACGCCCTTCCTTCGCGTTCAAGCGACAAATGTGGATATATAATTTACGTGTGTCAAAAAGCCGTTTCTTGGAGCGTCAGCTTTCCATTGTGCGTTCCAAAGTTCTGACATTGAGGGGAAATTGGCAGTTGTGGAAATGATGGTTCCAACATAAAATAAAAGAAGCGGAAAAAGAAAGCTGCCAACGTTGGAGGTTGTGAAGGACAAACTGCTGGTGACCCTCAGACCCCACCAGCTGCAGCCGCCCACCATCCAGGAGCTCCTCCAAGGCCTCAGCCGCCCCCCCGATCCACTTTATGTGAAACACGGAAACAAAGAAGGATGGACAGCTCACTCTTCAGACGCTCATCCCTGCTGGTGGTGAGCGTCCCCCCACACACGTGTCCCCCCCCCCGAGGACACGTGTGTCAGGATCATAGAGGACACGATGAAAAGTATTTCCTGCCATCACGGTCAACAAGTACGACTTTGACTCCTTGAATGAGACAGACTTCTGTTTGAGAGAATATTCCCTCTTCCTCTTGTGGGTGTCATGTGATTGACAGCCAGCGGAGAACTGAGCTAATTTGTTGCCGCGGAGTGAAAAAAACCACCGAACGAGGTCACAATGAAGTACGAGCAAACGGAGACCCTCAAACAAATGAGCGCTTCATGCACCGTTCAGCGCCGAGGATTATCCATCTATCTATTGAAGTTGGGTTTCCAAAAGTGCTGAAGAGTGAATGGCAGCAAATTGTGTTTTTATAAAGGACAGGAAATGAGGGCTCACATCCCCAACACAGAGCAGAAGAAGAAGAAGAAGAAGAGGAGCAATAATCTCCATTAATGGACTTCTGAATGAGATGAATGTGAACGGATCACGACGAAAAAAGAAATATTTACATTTAAGGGAACAAAGAACACAAATGAGGAAAAGAAAGTAAGTGGATGGAAAGTTTCAAGTGAAGGTCCAGCTTTCAGGATTTTACTTTCAGTACAGTATATATACATAGTGAAGTTTTAATTACGTTTTACCTGCTACACATAGTCACACGTAAAACGTTACTGACTCTGATTTCAGGTCTTACCTGTCCACAAACCTCAAGGTTATGCAGGAACACCTGGTAGTTTCCTGTTAAATTGATTAACTCAAAATTTCTATCATTTTCAAAATTGTATACGCATATATAGACCTTAGTGCGAGGAAGAACTGGAGTGATTTTGGGAAAGCTCAGTTGTATATTTCTGACACTAGGGGGAGCTTTATCTCCAAAAGTTTACCGGACACATAATTTCGCAACCATTTTTTTCCAAATGTGGTGTTTTGCTACCTTGTACTTCTTGCATGACTGTTTTGTTCAAACAAACTCTTCTTCTTCTTCAAAATAGCATAAACTCAACACATCTCACATTAAAGAAGCGTTAAAAGGAAAAACACGCTCCCTGTTTCTACTTTCAACAAAGACGGCGTCTCTGGCGGAGTTCACCGCGCTCACACCTCCTGCAGCAGGAGCCTATTTTTACCGCGGGACTCGCACAACTTCCCAAGATGCAACATGACCGCAGCACATCCTGTGATGAAGACCAGCAAAAAAACCTGGAAAGACAAGTAAGACTTTCTCAAGTTGCTCATTGGTGTTGAAATCAATAGCGTGGTCTTTAGTCCCCCCCCCCCCCCCACTATCAAAAGAACAACACACAGGGATTCATATGACTCCTCAGCCCTGCTTTGAGCTTCTCTCCTGGTACCAGCATCCCTCCTCTGCTGTAAATAAACAGCTACAGGCAGGTGGGATCCGGTGGGATCCGGTGGAGGGAGAGCAAACGCACACACATCTGTAATTTTTCTACCTTTTTTTTCTTTGCACCGCAAATCCGATCCATGCGAAGCGGCAGAGGAAGCAGCGGGCCGAACGCAAGTCCTCCAAAGTGTTGAAAGCCGACGACCAATCACACGCTTTGAGCCGCTGGGAGCAACTGTTGGTGCATGCCCACATTTATGCAGGTTATAATAGGAAGAAGTGTTAATGTGTCTGCTCCGTGGGTTTTTTTCCCTCACAAACTGAGGCAGAGAGGCAGATTTTCAGTGTGTGTCAAATTCACAGTCGTAGTCGTCTTCCTGGAAGTGCATTATGGGTAGGCATGCTCACCCTTCTCCTTCACTGCCTCACCTTTCTTCTGTCTGACAGAGGTTACTGCATGTTCGGGTGTCTTATCGCAGGAAACCGATCTCCTTCAAAGAGATCATGTTACAGCCTAAGCTGGATTTACTGAGCCGTGGCCCAGTTTGAGTCCACGTCTTCAAAAGGTGCAGCACATGATATCTATTTCATTTCACGTTTTTACTGTAATAGTAGCAACAGTAGTATTCAATAAAATAGTTTACTGTAATGACAATGACTTTTTTCTACAAATGAACCTTAAAACTGCATCCGTTCATGGCCACAAGGGGGCAAACGCTAAATATGTCACTGAAAATCTCCATTGAAACTTCATAATGACCGGATATTCTATTGCAATATAGATTGATAAATGCTAATGGGTTAGCCTTTAGCTGACAAATGCTATATTGTGCTCAACTGACAAATCTAAGTAAAACATTTTCGGTAGCGATCTGCCTTACAGCACGGTAATAACATGGTAATAGTGTGGTAATAACTATGTAATAGCATGTAATGACCTAAGTAATAACGTGGTAATAACAAGGGGTATATCTTGGTAAAATTTCACTTGAATTTATTTAAGAGGGCGATAATGGCCCAAAAACTAAGTGTAATAATGAGGAAACAAATTTTAAGATTCAAAAATGCTAATATGGGCATATTAATATTGTAATAACTTGATAATAATGAGGTTATAATACGTTGATGTTTTCACAGTATTATAGGATACAATCAGCGTAATACCTTCCAAATTAGATTAAAATTGGTAATTACTGTATTATAACGCAGAAGTTCATCCAACCCCTTATATTCCAAACATTCCCTTTTTTCTAAAAGGCAATAATCTACAAATGGAATGTTTAATCTTGTGACTTCTTACCAGGAAAAACTTTCATCTCCCTAAAATCTCTCCAGTTCTTCCTCAAACTAAAGTCTATGTGGTGGTAAGATTTAAAAATGTTCAATCAAAGTCTTTTGGAGATATTGCATAAAGGTGAAGGTGACCCGAAGCTATCGCCAACTCTTTCAGGGATATAAATAATCTGGAAGAAGCCGACAGAGGACTGGAGAAGAATGAATGCGGAGGTGAAATCAGGATTGGATGGCTGATGTGTGAAGTGAAGGGGAACGCCTCCTCAGTCTTTCCCTCTGTGATCCAGCTGCTCGCTCAAATTGCTGCTTTAAACGAAGGAACCTGCCACAAACCTGCAGCTGGGACATGAAACGGGAAGAAGCGCAGGCGTGCATGTATGCGGTCGCAGGGATAAAAGGGCCGGGGGGGGGGCAGCGAGGGCTGTATTTATTTTTACTTCTCCAGAAGGGGAACGTTCGGCGAGCCTCCACCTCCACCTCCACCTCCCCACACCTACATGAATTGAGAAAATCCACTTCTTCCTTAACCGCAACTTGAACATTTCCAGAGGGTCTGGATGATACTTGACCACATGACGCACTAACAGACCCCCCAGTCCCTTTGGGACGCAGCTGTTTCAAGTCCCATTACCGCGGGTATGACAGGAGGGCGATTAAAGCGTCAACATCTCTGTTCTCCCCGCTGACATCTTTAATGAGAAACATATTTCAACCCCAACAGAAATAAGCCCCCCCCCCCCCCCCCCCCCCTTCCCCCCCACCACTTTTTTCACGTTCCACTGATTGCCTTTAAATGGATCCCACAAAGCGAGTAGCAAAAAAATAAAAATCGTTTCTGAAGACTTGTCTTGTCACATGATTCATGTTATTCAATTCGGCAGGAACACGCCGAACGCGTGTTTTTGCTTTCATGACAACTTCTGCCGTTCTCCCGGCAAACGTCATCGCATCAGGGTTTAATGGGCTGTCGTTCTCGGCGCCGAGACGATGGCTGCCTCGCACTTAAGACCTCGTCCTTCTCAAGGTTTCTCTTTGAGGCCTCAAATCCTGGACACGACTCAGGAGAGACCGTCCGCGGCGGTAACCATGGCGAGGCTGATGGAGGAGAGGGATGAAATCGAAAAAAAGGAGGAGAAAAGAATGAGGCTTTGTCGTGTTCGGTGACCTTCGGGTTTCTACATGCCGATTGTTCTCCCACAAATGTTATTGGAGCATCGGACAACAATGGGAGAAAGAAGGGTTCGAAGCAAAGTAGGTTGAATGAGATGTTTGTGGTCGGCCTCCACCTCCATCCGGGATGAAATCAGATGAGTTAATAAAAAGGGCCCTCCTAAGAAGGTTCAGATGTGGAAAAAAAAGAATCCTTTATTATTTATTAGACGTCTGTAAACAGAGCAAACGACTGCTTACTTGGAATGAAGATCCGGTAAAAGTTCTGCTGGGAAGACTATCTCCTTGCACACTCGGGCAAATGTTTTCTTTCTCATGCCACCGCATCATTCACACCTTTCTCAATCACCCGCTTCAAGGTCCGAGGCATCGGTTGATACCATCCGTGCGGACTCACAGCTCGTATCGCGTTGACGCACCTTCATTGTTAGCCTCATCATCATCAGCTGCTTGTCTTCTCAAATATGGCTCGTTACTTCATTCTCCGTCCCTCCTGATGAAGATGACGGCTTGAGGTCTGTCTCAGCCTTTCTGTCGTTAGATTGAACTTTTGACTTACATGTTTCATAGTTGTATTTATTTTTCTACGTCTTTCTCTTGACTCGACATTCATTCTGATGTTTAGACTGGACATCAGACCTCCATGGAGTGATTTGAAAGTTTGACTTTTCATAAATAAATCCCCACAAAGCCGGGGACATTGGGTAAAAAATCATCGCCAACAATCGTCTCCAGGTTTTCGGACTTCATTTAACGAACCTTCAGACTTTTTTTGACATCCTTGAGGCTTGACTTCAACCCATCTGTCCTCGCCTTGAACTTGACTGATTAAACTTTCCCAATTATGATTGACTTGGGAAAAACGACCTCAAGGACTTGAGATATGATTTGAGACTTGGTTTGAAAAGACCTGACAGGACTTGTGACTTGAAGTTTTTAATTTGGAGCCTCTCCCTCAGTCTAAAGTAAGCTAAGTCTTTAGTCTTACCAAAGCTTGCATCCACTCGTTTAGGGAGAGTCCTCGTCGAGTTTTGATTCAAATCACGTCAAGTGTTGTCTAGTCCTATGTCTAAGAAGAACATTTCCTCCCATTTCCATTACAAGCAAGTCTCGGGTCTATGAGGGTGGATGAAAGTCGAATTTCACGTCTTTAAAAGCTTCAGGTTGAGTCCTTCCCTTCTTTCATTCGGGGGTTCCTCCATCTGTAGCCTGAAGGTTCTGAAAGCTTTCATCGCTAGTTAAGTTAATAAATTTAAATCGTCTCCTTTAATGTTTTCCACTTCATTGCCTTTGTTTACACCTCCACCGCCTTTCCTGAATCCTCCCGTTCCCTCAGCTGCCTCTTTTTTGTTCTAATGTTCTGTTCCTTCGTTCTTTTGTCACCTCTGCCTGTGGTTTCTCCACGTTACGCTCGGTTCACGCCGTAATCTTCCACTGACACGCAAAGAAAATAAAACAAACAACCCGAAGCTCCGGAGGAAGATTTTACACGTCGGCAGGTTTAACCGCGTTCCCCCTGAGGTTCCATCCGCTGTTACGTGAAGACGTGATAGGATTAGCGGGCTTCAGTTAGTCGGAGAGCTCAGGTTTGACGACGATGACTGAACAGGAAGAGATCTCACTGTCTTGACTCACGGATGCGTGGCTTTTTCTTTCTTTTTTCTTAAAAATACAAACTCTGGCTCTGGCTAGACGATGTGAGACCACCCAGCCAATGTTATGACTGTCCAGGTCCTCCACCTCTAACACCAACACACCGCCCTTTCTGCTGACTTTCCAGAATAATCCAAACCAACCGTCTGTCTTCCTCAGTGTCAACCAGCCGGCGCCGGGTCAGACAGGAAGTTCTATGTACTTTTACCAGGGTCGTGTAGTGTGTTGAAGATGTTACTAATGTGACCGCTAGTGTTAGTGTGTACAAAAATGAGCCATAACATTAAAACCACCTGCTTAAGTTCCCCAAAAAAGTGTAAAAGGTTTGTGTGTTTATATTAAAACCAACACACTGGAAAGTTTCCCCCTTCAATAATAAGTAAATAAATAATGAATACAAGGCGTTTTTAGCTTGTAAGTGAAACTAAGTAAGTGAAAATTTGTAGTTATGTCTTTGTAGTTGCGTTGTGTCTCTTTGTAGTTGCGTCTTTGTAGTTATGTCTTTGTAGTTACGTTGTATCTCTTTGTAGTTGCGTCTTTGTAGTTATGTCTTTGTAGTTACGTTTTTGTCTCTTTGTAGTTGCGTCTTTGTAGTTATGTCTTTGTAGTTACGTTGTGTCTCTTTGTAGTTGCTTGTGTATTTTCTGTGTCTCTCTGTAGTCGTATTGAGCCTCATTTGGGCTGCGTGTCTGAGTTGAGGCGGGCTTTTATCATCCATCCACGGTACCGGCGGCGGTCGGCGGCGCTGTGGCGGCTCCATTAATCCCACACAGACGTCACCTCGCGTCAGGAAAGTGTCTCTGCGTGTCTCCCTCCAGCTCTCACCTTGACTGCTCGCACTGCCGGCGCCATAATACCGCTCTCGGGAAGCCCCCCTTACCCCTCCATCCCCCCTCATTTGGACCAGGTGATTAGGGAACTTAAAAAGGTTCCTTGTTCCCTTTGCTCTTCCTTCCCTGGTGGCATCAGGGGAGGTGATGGTGATGGTGATGGTGATGGTGAACAATGGAGGAGCGGAAGGCGGCTGCGATCCATCACGAGGCTCCTCTCATTTTTGCAGGAGCACGCCTGGCACAGCTGTTTGAGGCGGCGCCCCTCGCCCCGTAGACTTTGGGGAAGGGCGCTTCATGAAGATGCATGAGTGGGAAACAAGACTATTAAAGTTAGTGAGAGTTCATTAACCTTGGGCTGCGGCTGCCGCTCAGAACCATATTTCAGGATTTGGCTTGTCATTTTTTTTTCTTCTTCTCATAAGTACTCTTGGTGGCCCGATAGTTCATCTCGTACGTGACGAGCATTAAATGAGACAAAGACGATCGGAGCGCCGGCGGCCCCCGATGACTGATGCCGTGGCCTGTTGTTCGAAGAGGAATAAAAACTTTGGCACTCCAGCGGTTCGACTCGCACCTCTCAGGGCGCCGTTTCTTTCTTCTGCCCTCAAACGTAGCAACACCTCAAGCTGGGTCCAAATTAGCAAGACACAGAAGGTAAATGCAATCCAGAACGCCGGTTGCCGGGCTAACGCGGCTAATCGTGGACAACTCAGAGGGGGACCTGCGCTAAGCGACTCGGTGCTCGACGAAGGCGCTGTCGAGGAAATGGAAGCCGTGAGGGAACCAGCGTGGCAGCTCCGACTCGCAGACAGAGCGATTAGGGTTCCTCCACCATCTGGTGGAGTCATCTGTTCTCTCCCTTCACCCGGCGCCAGGTTCCTATAAACATTATCGTTACCATCCACACTGCTGGATGGTCTCCGTTGGGCTGAATCCACTCGTGGTTTTTTATCTTCCTCACCGTCACTGCTGTAAGAAAATAAAAATAGGTGCCATAAAGAGTCAGCAGTCCATGTTTTTTTCCAAACCAGCGGTCACCCAGCTTTTCCAAGTCAGGATCAGCGTTCCTATTAAAAACAGGCAGAGATCACACGATTGAAGGCAGATTAGGTAAAGATAGTACACACTTTTACTACGAAATCATTTACAGGAATAAGATACTGTCCAATTTTACACAAAAGAATTCTAAACATGTCAAAATACTGTTTGGTGGCTGAGAACAGCAGAAAATAATGCTGAGTAATACTTTAGGTCATAACAATCAGTTTTAAATGATATTTTTTAGGAAGGAACAGGTTGATAAACCGTGTGACATGAAACAGTCTGAACAACAGTTCTTTCCAAATCAACAAAACCTTCTGAAAGTCAGTGTGATGCTGTGTCTGCAGGTAATCCAGCATAATACTGGAACTGTCACACACCTGCAGGGGACATCAGGAGGGGACACCTGGAGGGGACATCTTGTGGTGACACCTGGAGGGGACACCTGGAGGGGACCACTCTCTGCGACGCACCGGAGTTGAGAACTCAACATGTTTTTGACACTTGAAGGCCAGGTAGATTCTCCGACAGCGATGGCCGAGCTGATGTGATAAATAAGTTACAGTCTGGAATTCTCTGCTGGACGGCACTTAGATTTAATCACTGTTCCTTTAAAGACTGAAACCCAGGACATTAAAGCTACATCTAGCTTAGCCGTAGCTTAGCCTTAGCTCATCCATGCGCGTGATATTCATTCTGCTACCAGCTGCAGTTTCAACCAGGGAAACGGTAGCCGGTTTTGAGTCTGGATACTGGTGGCGGTGGCTGATGATCCTCTGCAGACTGCAGTGTGGTGTGAGAAGTAACCATGGCCCAAGTGTACAAGAAGATAGTCTTCCTGACTGAAACGCTGTAGGATCTTGCTGCTTTGTACGCCAAAACCTACCGATAAAACCTTTTATATCATCTGAAGCGACGCTTACATAAAAAGCAGAAAACTCCCCGTCACATCATTCATCTTGAAAACCCACATTCACTTTATACTCTTTGACCTTTACTACAAATAAAAGTCCTTCTATTACTGCGTATAAAGGGAAAGTGTCGGGCGTAAATCGCTCTAGCTTTGGGATTTGACCTTGTAGGCGGCCTTTTCAAAGTTTTCCATCACTTTTTCAAGGCTGCCTTCCTCCCTGGTTTCATTCCGTTTTGTCCTTGGACTCGTTTGCAGCGGTCACTATTTCTTGCTTTGGAACCATCCAGGCTTCGGATAATGTGGCAGTCTTTAAGGGTTTGTTTTTAAAAACCAACTATTTGCTGTGGAGAAAGATGCCGTAACGCTTTCAACCGGAGGCGCCGGGTTTGTGCAGAAAGAACGGAGTCATGAAAATGACCTTTTCCATCATTGACGTGGCACAGCTTCTCTTGTTTTTAAAAGGTTCGTACGAATAACACCGCAACAGGAAAAAAATATCAGTTTTTATTCCAAATGGAGGTGTTTGTATGGAACATCTCAGAGTCCATGGAAACGCAGCTGGTGTCAGAACTGTAAGAGCGATACCTTTGAATGAAGTCCTTGAATTTTTATGTCCAAAACTGTGATTTTATATAAGAAAACTCCCTCTAGTGAGTAAAATATGAACTGTTGGAGTAAAACATACGCCATAGATTGGCTTGAGTCGATTCTTATGTAATAAATACGGACCAAATTGAACCAACTTTGATGAAAGTAATAATAATAATAATAAAACAAATAATAATAATAATTTCAAATTAAATACAATTCTATACAATAATATAATATAATAATATTAATAATATAATTTTAATTCAAATTAAATCTGATAATATAATACAATATAGAATAATAGTATTAATTTTAATGATATAAAATAATATTATTTTACTATATATAATATACAATAATTCAATTTTCAATTTAAATAATATAATAATAATAATTCTGATCATTTTTCTAATATTGTTTTATAGTGAATCTTTCCCCACTGATGATGATGATGATCATAATTATTTCTCTACTGCAGTGCAGAAAGTAATTTCAAAGTATTTCCAAAAAAAAACCCAGCAGCTGAGCTGATTCCATCTATACATGTAAGAAATCCTTTGTGGTAAAAACAAACTATTCATGAAACTTCTGATGCTAAAGACAAACTGCAGTTTCCAGGAAACACGACACAGTTTCCACTCATTTCCCTTTTAAGTGGTGGTGAGTCCTCATTATCCACAGCAGCTTCATTTCCTGAGCGGCCCATGCAAACAACATCAAGGGTTTTATACTTAACACACCACAAGTCCACTCTATTCCCTTAAATCATTTAAAGTTCCTTGTTGTTAATTGAGAGCGTTCCGTCGAGGGGCGGCCGTGTTTGTTTTGGTCCTCGCCGAACGCGTCCGTGACTCCGCGCTCACGTCGCCAGAGCTGGATGCCAGCTCATTATGCACATCCCTCGCACTCATTTGCGTGAAATCACAAGATGAGAGGAATTAGTTCCTGTCTCTTTTACCCCTCCTTCATCCTCCTCCGCGTCCCCCTGTAAAGGAGTGCAGATGTTGGTGGGTCCTTTGAGGGGCCCGTCTGTTGTGCTGTTGTAGCGTTTGAGTCGGGGCCAGATGATTAGGCCGCTGGCCAAGGCAATCCAACCAGGTAAGCCACGGCTCCATCGCCCTGACGGCCCTATCAAGGAGAGCCAGGAGGTGGTTGGTGCAAAGACGTCCTGCGAAGCTCAGAGTCCAGCTAAAACCACAGAAAACAAAACGGATCACGGAACCGTACAAGTCCGTGTTGTGAAAACCCTTCAGATGAAGCTTCCATGCACAAAGAACGTTGAGTTTCGTCTAAAGAGGATCTATTTCAACATCACAGATGAGAGGAAGCACAAACATTTACATGTAGGAAAAACACTCGGAGAGCTCGATCCTCCGCCGAGGCCCAGCAGTATCCTGGCTTTAGGAAAAATTCTGGCAGATTCATTAATGTCCGAGTTACATCTGGTCCCTAAATGTACCGTCAACTCCAAAAAAAAGCTCTGAGAATCTCTGAAAATACTCTGTAGCCGCTTTTCTTCTGTGCCTTCCACTTCAGTGTCTCGGTTCAGCCCACGGAGCCGCCTAATAAACATCAAAGGAATAAAAGGAACTTTTGAAACTCAGTCGCCAGTTACATCCCAAAGAAACATCAACAGAATTTAAAAAAAAACTCTTGAAAAAGCCGAAGTCAATACCCAAAGAAACATCAAAGGAATTAAAAAAAAGTCTTGTAACAGCCAAAGTCAATACCCAAAGAAACATCAAAGGAATCAGAAAACCTCTCGGAACAGCAAAAGTCAATACCCAAAGAAACATCAAAGGAATACAAAAAAAGTCTTGTCACAGCCAAAGTCCATACCAAAAGAAACATCAAAGGAATCAAAGTAACAAAGGCAGCAGTAGCCATTTCCTGAAGTCACTAGTTCAATTCCTTTTTTAACTTATTTTAAATGATGAAATAGGGTAATGTCACCAAATTAAAATCACATATAGGATATCCACAAACAAACAAACAAACAAACAAAGAAACAAATAAACAAACAGACAGAGAAACAGACGGACAAACGTACAGGGGTGAAAGTGAAAACATTTCCTCCTTGGCGGAGGAAACTAGGCAGCCAGCCAAACAAACGTAATGAAATCTTAGAGGAATATTAATGCTCTCTTTTATTGTGTTGCACTATTTCATTTTTGTCTTTTCCAGCCGTGACCATCCCACACATTAGCAAAAAAAGAATCATTATTCATCTTCATGAGCGCTAAGAAGCCAAACGACAGCCTCTTTAGAACAACAGATGATGGCGACGCATGGCAGATTACCGCGCCCAAGTAACCTTGTCCTTTCAGCAGGAGATGATTCTCTACTGGTTCCGGTTGGTTCTGTTGGGAGGATCCGGGCTTGAGGAGTGAGATGTTTCTGGAAAAAGGCGAACATATACTGAAAAAGTTTTATTTAGGTTTTTAGGCGATTGGCTCATGTTCAAGAGAGAGAAAAGAAGGATGTGTCTGCCTGGCAACAACAACAAAAAATAAAACTGGCGTGAAACGTAACTCAATATTACGGACGGGAGGAAATACATAAAGAGAAAAGCTGTTAAAATAAACTAAGAGCAAATCAATTCTCTACCATACTGTATAGAGCCTCTTAACATATTTATATCCCCGAAAAATAACTCAAAATTGATTCATGTATAGTTTTTAAGTTTTCATGTCCGCAGAAACATCAGTGTGAGGAAGAGCTGGATTGATGTTGAGAAAGGTCGGTTCTATATTTCAGAAAATAGGGGGAGCTTTATTTATTTTCTTTTTTTTTTCTTTTTTCGGACAGACTACACGTTTAATTTCAGGACAACGTCGGTGTGATAACATTTTGGTGACGTTACTCGTTTTGCAGAATCTACAATAAAATAATGAGCCATTTGTGACGTTAGAACGTCGCTTTTTTGACTTTGTTCCTTTGATTCCTTTGATGTTCCTTTGGCGGTTGCAGCTGAGGGCTACATGGGCTGACCAGAGACGCTGAAGTGGAAGGCGCAGAAGACGAGCGGCTACGGAGAATTTCAGCGATACTAGATAAGGTAGTTTTTAGAGTTTGTTGGAGTTGTCGGTAGATTATAACTCAGCAATAACTCAGCAGCAAAATAACTTTTGTTCCGGATCTTCCGTTGGAGGGTAACCAAACTAAATCACAAAGTGTTTTATGTCGTATGAGCCTTGGCGGAGGTTTAACGCCGTCTGAGTGCTTTTTGTAGTTACTTTATAATACTGCATGGGAGAGCTGAGATATTTCACGGAGAGTACTCGTTTTTTTTTTCACAGTCAACAAGCCTTTGTTTGGAATTATGGGTAAAAATAGTGATATTATAAACTTCCAGACAAAAACCCATCCAATTTGAAATCCATTAGAATTTAAAATAAAGGAGAAAAAAAGTAAGTAAGCACGCGGCAACAAGGGTTTATGGGTAACTCATTGTTTGACCAATCTTAGTTGCAGTCATCTTGCATCATCAGGTCCCAAGGAAAACCGGAGAGAGAGGTTTGTGCCGCGCTTTAAGGCTTCTCACGTTTGTTTCTCCATTACTTGGTGTCAGAAAACTCAGAGGATGAATTCATTGTAAGCACCATGATGTTTATTAGACTGTAAATCCTCCAAATGTTCTAAATAAGACTCCTGAATAAGATTAATGACGTTTTTTAATGAGCATGGAATGACTAACCCTGAACACTGGATACAAGAACGGCACTCTGAACACATTCTGACCTGTTAGACAGAAAAAACCTGATCTGGATCTCTCATTTACATAAATATAGAGATGAATTATACAGATTGATTTTAAAATTGCTTCTGCTGGATCTATTTATGGCTTTCGATTTTCAAATCAGGCTGAAATCTCATATCTGTTCTGATAAAAAGTCTGTTATTGTCTTTTTTTTCCGTGTGGAAAGTTTGACTCCGTGCTTCTGTCTGGTTCTGGTTCTGGCTAAAGTCTTTATAAATTCACTCATGAATTGAATTTTCTTTGGGGGAAACTATGTATGACTTATGTGACGAATGATGAAAGATGACATCATCACACCGCTAACAGCTTCTTGAAGGCGCTTATGCAGGATTGTTTACAAGTAAACACATTCATCCTCTTTCCTCCAGCACCGCCTCCATCTGTTCTCAAGTCAGCCGGGATACTTTGCCCCGTCTTCAAGTCAGACGGGTCCAGACGGCAGGCGGCCAAACGCAATCAGTGCCAGGATCCCGCTCCACCTCAATCCTAATCCTCTCGGAGTGCGGCGGCTTCCAGATCACTGAGCCCCTCCAGGAGTCGTGGAGAGAGGGAGGCCGGCCTGCCTTTGGAGTAACCTCATTTCACCTGATGGCTCCCTCCATCCCATTCCACCGTTCAGCGCTCGGCGCCGCTGACCGTCAGCGATGGGCCGGACGATGAATGACTGCTGAACATCGACTGGAAAGCCGCCCTGTTTTTCACATCTGCTGCCTCTTCAGAGCCCAGAGTTACTTCCATTCTAAAAGTTGACTCTCATCTAAACGTTAGATTCAACATGATGCTTGATTTATAAGAACGAGTCATTTCCAATTCATTATGACGCCCACCACCGCCGCGTCCGCCGCTGGTCCGCAATAACTCCAAAACTGTTTCATGGATCATTTTCAAATTTTATAACTTAATAGACATTAGTACCAGGATGGATTGGATCCATGAAAAACTGTGTTTTTCTCCACATGTAGGTCGAGGAGTTCAATCGGGCGGATCGTTTGTACAACGCAGGGGATTAAGGACTTTTCGAATGCTGTCGGTGACGACAGCGTAGGCCTAATGAAAAGTTAAAAAATGAAAAGTATTGAAAAATCGTCTAGAAAACCCAAGAAGTCATAAGGGCTTTAATACAAATGAATTCTCCCATAGATCCTGTCTTGTTTATATGATATTTTACTCACTGATGAGATCTCTTTTCACCAAAGTCACTCTTATGCTGACATAATCTCCAACCGATTTTACTCCAATACTTTCCAGACATAACTTCCTAACAATCCGTCCAATTTGGTCTAAATCTGTCGCATGTGGATCGACTGGAGGAATTCTATCTATCGGATCTGTTACCGTGTTTGACTCCGATAGTTCTCATTTTCCTCATTAGGGGAATTTGGGGGGCTATATTTTTCGGGGATATATACCCCTTACTGTGTTGGACGACAGCAAAGGAGCAGTCTGAAAGTAGACTTGTATAATCTTTCAGATTCGACATAATGCTTGATTAATGAGAATAAGTTCATTAATTCTTCTTCTCGTGAGTCTTTAGCGGACTGATTGCAATCACAGGCCCAATTGTAAGTAAGAAGTGACGGTGAAGTCGTGAACCACTTGCCAACTCCATAGAAACGCTCCCACGCAGGTAAAAATCATGCCCCGAAAGTTTTAATTAAAAGAGTTCTACACCTGTGAAATCCCGTCAGACGACTGTCTTTTACTTTTGAATCGTCAGCCCTGATGATTTCAGCGCTTCATAATGAAAAAGTTTGAATGACAAAATAATGAGGAGATGGAAATAATAAGGAAATTAAATGGGCTTTTTACCAAGTTAGCGGCGCTCTGCTGGCGGCGGCTCCTCGACGAGGCTTCGAGCAGGGGAAGGAGGTAGACGTGAAGATTACCAGAGAAGTATTGAAAGCTGAAACGCCTCACATGGTCACTGTGACCGATGAAACCAAAAGCTCTCACCGGGGGGGGTCGACCTTTCCCACTGTGATTTTCACGTCTATCCAGCACCTTCGACAAAAGGTCTATATTTCAAGTCCAGGAAGTGTTCCAATCCTATATTTATGATTTTTTTTTTAGATTCAGAGGAAGTACATAGTTGGCCCGGTTCAATCTTGTGGACCGGTTGGTGTGTGAACACCGATTCCCAGGGAAAGTCATGAGACCAGGAAGCATTATGGGAAGTCAATGTGAGCCTTTGGGCGATGTGCTGCTGGGTAACTTTGGGTCCTTCTATTCACGACGACACGGGCCATCGCTGCTGACATAAAGCCATCCTTCATGGGAACAGTACCCCCTAGTGGCAGCAGCCTCTTTCTGCAGGACGATGCTCCCTGACCCGCTGCAGAAAAGGTTCTGGAAAGACAGCAAGGTGTTGATCACAGCTGATCGAAACCCTAATCCAGTGTTTATATATGGGATATACTGTATAAACAAGTCTGATCCATGGCGACCCTTTTTGACACTTTGGGGGTCACACTTTGATGGCTCGTCTTCGTCACCAGCCACAACCTCAGCTCAGAGCTCCCTAAACACCCCGCAAATGCTGAAAATGAAGAAGCGGCCATCATGACTGTTTACTCTCCGACAGAGCAGTCGTTTAAATGATGCCGTTTTTGTTCATTTGATGTATTTTTGCATTGACGCTTTGGTGTTAATACCCTGCGATTCTTTTATTCCCCCTGCTCTCCTTCAGCGGCCGCGATGCTAGCGGAGCAGCTGATTATGCTTGAATGGGAGATTGCCACCTTCGTCATCCCTCCTCAGCTCAAGCGTATGAGCACATTTGCTGTCAAATAAAGCAAACAGTTAGACACGGGGTAAACATCTGGCTCTGCAGTGATTTCTGGAGCATTTGATCCTTTTTTCTCATCTGAATAGGGAGGCGGTGGAATATTTTTTACGCCTCTTTTGTCCGTGCGTGCTTGTTGTGTGTGTCGGAAGTGTGATCACTCCAGTATTCAGAATGAATGCCACGTCTCGCTAGCATGTCCTCATTTGGCATCGCCACTGTTGATTAGGGCCCCCGAACGTAGAGGAGGTGGATCCTGGTGCTTTGGAGGGTCTCTGTTGTTCAGCCGGTGGGCGTCTGATTTGCCTCGGGGGGAGGGGGGGCCAGGAAGCTGTGCACGGAGAACGAGGACATACTTTGATTGCCCTTATTGCGAGGCATAATCTGCGAACAGAGGCTGGGGGAACCGGGGAGGTCGGGCGACCCGATCAATACACACATTCTTACGACACACGTGTTGAATATGCAGGAGAGCATTCTTCCGCGAAGCCTCCCTCCTTATTTACGTGGTGAAGACAAATTTGTTGTTGTGTCCACCCTCCGTCAGAAATGATTCCATGTGGAAGGGAGATGTGCGAGGGGAACCAGGAATCACTCCTGGCTCCGGAACATGCAGCATCTCCAGATAGATTAACATTCCTGTCGAGAGTCATGCTGCGTGTTTTTAGAACCCTCTTCGACTTCCCCTTCAAGGTCCGACGACTAATTATTCTTGAAGATGCAGGATCTAAAAGTGGGTCCGATGTTGGGTTTTTTTCCAATATGACCATCGCTATTCCTTCTTCGTCTTCACCTTTGAACCCTCGCTCGTCTGTTTGGTTGAGCTCATTTTGAGTCTATGAAAAATGTGCCTGAACCCGTTCATAGTAGGATTCAGCGGCAGCATACGTATGCTAAAGAGTAAGGGGCCAAGGACGGAGCCATGGGGGACGTCGCAGGTCATATGGGCCACCGAAGAGGAGGCGTTAAAAGTGGCGATATGTAAGATTGTCAAAGCGTTAAATCATTTTTTTCTAAATAGTAAAAGCATGTGAGGATTTACTAAATAGAATGTTTTAACTTTATACCAACCAGAAAAGTCTAATAAGGGTAAAAAAAAAAAAAAAAGGGGCAGAATGAGGGTCAAAAATCGGTTTCCTAAAAAGCTCATATAATTAAAATTGACTATTTTCAATGAAATACAGAATTTCTCCTACTCCTCCCTTTGACTTGTGGTGTCCCCCAGGGCTCCATGCTTGGCCCCGTACTTTTTGACCATACATGCTCCCACTGGGTCATATTTTAAAGACGTTAAGTCAAATTTTCTAATAAGAAATGGAGACTCAAAATGAACTCAACCAAACAGTTGAGCAGGACATTAGAAGGTTACAGCCCGGAAACGGAGGCCATGTTAAACCCGGCAGGAGGCCCGAGTCGAAAATCAGACGTGGGCCCCCCGGTGGGCCCGCTCAAACAAGAATCAAATGGCAAACCGGGCTTCTCGGCTTGAATGCAGTCCGCCTGAGGTGCTCTGTATGTGATTTTAAATGAGTTAAAGGATAAGCGGTGTATAGCCATAATATGATAATAAAATATATCAAATTCATTTTGAGTGTCAGGATTAGTTAAACTGCAGGAACCGTCTAAAACCTAATTTAGGCTTGATTGTCCAAATTTGCTTCGGGTTATGTCTGCGCAGCTATTCTTCTACCTGGGGGGAGGGGGCTGCCGCCTTTCAGGGCGAGGGATTTAAAGTGATCCCAATAATGTAGAATTAGATTTTAATGGGGAAGCGGAGGAAAGAAACAAGGTGAAATGCTAAAGAGGTCATTTAGTGGTTGTGAGTACAAGCGACGGAAATGAGTTTCCTCCACAGGGGCGGCTGGTTTCCAGCTCAGTGTGAGTGAGGAGGTTGGACATCTGGAGGACGTTCAGAGTAGACGCCACATTAAAATCAGTCAGCTGAGGTGGTCTGGGAATCTAAATAGGATGTCTTCATCTCCCTGTAAGTTCTCACGCCTCATCTGACTGCAGGGAGCCCCCCATGGTAGAGCCAGAGTTTGTTGGATATATAACACTTGGGTTTAAGTGTTTGCACCATGGGTGATCGGGCCTTCTGTTCTGCCGCACCTCGTCCGTGGAATGCCCTCCCTGACCATCTGAGGGCTCCACAGACGACTGACACATTACTAAAAGGACTTAAAACTTTCCTTTTTATCAGAAACCTATAACTTTATTTAACATTGCTGCTTTTTGGTCATGTTTTTATATAGTTATTATTTTATTTTTTATTGATGCTTTTATCTGCTTTTACTTTGTAGCACTTTGAGATTTGATCCAAATGTAAAGTGCGTTATAAGTTAAATGCATTAATATTATTATTATTATTACTATTATTATTATTATTACTTCTTTTTCTCATTTGTTATCCACACCCCCCCACCCTGGATGGATGGATGGATATATGGATGGATGGATGGATATATGGATGGATGGATGGATGGCTGGATATATGGATGATGGATGGATATAAGGATGGATGGATTGATGGATATATGGATGGATGGATAGATGGATGGATGGATGGATATATGGATGGATGGATGGATGGCTGGATATATGGATGATGGATGGATATATGGATGGATGGATAGATGGATATATGGATGGATGGATAGATGGATCTATGGATGGATTTAAGGATGATGAATGGATGGATGGATGGATGGCTGGATGGATGGATATATGGCTGGATGGATATAAGGATGGATGGATATAAGGATGGATGGATGGATAGATGGATATATGGATGGATTTAAGGATGGATGGATGGATGGATGGATGGATGGATGGATGGATGGATGGATGATTAACTATAGTTACATGGTCACACTGCAGGAGTTTGAAAAATGAGCTGATCACCTCCATAATTGCATCTGTTGTTGGATGTTCTGGTCTACAGCGGTGAACATCTGTCAAAGTGGACCTATGAAAGGTAACAGGGTCAAAGCTGCCGATGGTTCATAAATCAGGCCCGTTCTTTCCTCTCCCACAGACGAGCTACTGTAGCACAAATTGGCCGGGGGAGAAGATGTCTGAACAGACGGAGCCTCACAACAGCTCTGTGCTGCACAGTATTGTGCCGGTGGTTTTAATATTATGGCTGATCTTCGTTACGCTTCTCCTGCCGTTCAATGCAGGAAAGTAATGACGTGTGGCGGCGAGAATCCATGTCGAGCAGAACCCGAGTGCACACTGGTGTGATTATGAATTCTAAGTGAACACTTGGCTGAGGCTGGCCTGTCTGTCCCTCTGGGACGACTTGTCTCCCGGCATTTACAAAACAATCGACCTGTGGGAGACTTTTCAAATATCACCGCATTTAGAAGGAAAAACACCCCGGAGCTCCGGCTGAGCCCGACTCTCCTCCTGCACCTCTTTGTCATTTCCATATCCCATGGACTGGGCCTCAGGCTCTTTTCCATAATTGAATTAATGATATTGACATTGTTGAATATCTTCCTCTAATGGTACGGGACGATTAGAGCGTCTGAGTCAGAACCGCTCACCTTGAACCCATCTGGTCTCACTTCTGGACGACAGAGTCTGCAGGAATGAAGGCAGAACCGGGTCAATCTGAGCTGATACCTATATTCTGTTTGTTTTTGTGTGTGTGTGTGTTTGGGGGGGGGGGGGTTCCAGCGCGGCGAGCAGATATCAGGATAATGGATCTACTGTATCCAGGAGTTCCTGTTCCAGTACTTGGTTCTTGTTCACGGTCCAATTTACAACTTCCGGCACGAGCGTTATCGTTATTATATGATACACTGGAAAATATTCCACCTCGAAAAAGGAAGAAAATACATAAATTATGAATTCAAGGTGTTTTTTAATTTATATAAGTAAATAAAAAAATCTGTAATACAAGATGTTAAAAATTTTCTTGGCAATAAACTTACATGAAAAACCATCTGCCTAATAATGTTTATGCCTTTATCTTGGTTGAGAACATTTTGAGTCCCTATTTCTAAGTGAAAGCTGCCCGTTTATAATCCGACCCAGTGGCAGCATGTGTATGCTAAAGAGTAAGTGAGCTCATTTGACTAAAACTATTATATTATATGTAAACTATTTTTGATGTAATGCAAAAATTGAAATATTTTTTACGATTCAGACATTTTTTTTTTTTTTTTTTACTGTTTAAAAACATTTTTTTAGCAAAATTTTGTTGATTTTTCTTGGGGGGGGGGGTAAATTTTAGATTTCTCTAATATAGTAAGTGCCAGAAATAAAAATTAAACCATGCATAGAGATATTTTTTTTACGAGGAAATCAAAGGTTTCATATTATTCTGAAATCATCAAAATTATATTTTCAACAAAACCATTCTCGGCGAGTCTCACCGGAGTGTCACCGACTCCCAGGAAACTCTTTGATTGGACAGTTTTGATCAGCTGTCGGCCCGCCAGGTTAGAGGATTCATCAGCAGGGGGTCCGCCGAAAAGGAATCCGACTAATCCCACTCCCTGTCACTTTGTTAAGTATGATGGACTCATCTGCGCTCTTTGCCGAAAACTTTCAAACTTCTGATGTTGATTCCGGTTTCGGAGAGGGTTGATCTTCCTCTTCAGCGCCTCCTCATCGACAAATCTGCTGCCAGGAGGAAGCTTCTCATCAATCAGAGCCGACCTCCACGTACGTCACCGTAGCTGGGAATGGTTGTAATTTATGGGCAACGGATCGAAACTGTATGAAAGTAAAAGGTTAAAAAGTAATCCGGTTAAATGTCACGTTGAGGAAAAGACTTAAAAGACGTCAGAAAATTGCTTCAAAGCCCGAAAGTCAACTATCGCCGCCATGTACCCATAATGCCTTGCATTTTGGATCGCTTGTGCTCCTGTAGAGGGAATGGAGACTTGATGACGAGTTTTCAAGCCTCTTGGCTTAAACACAGATGCATTGAAGGAACTCACCTTTGCGTCAACCGGTTGTCCTTCGCCTCCTGTGATTGACTTCATCGATCTTTTCTCACATCCGCCAATAATATGAGTCCACTTCCTTAAACGCTATAAACATCACATAACTAGACCATTGTCGTGTTTTACTTTCTAATCCTGTCCAAAGAGGATCTAAACATATTCAGATCCTGTTGAACCATCTCGTTAAAAACGCCCCTGCCCTCTCTCTCAGACACCCCCATACCTCCACTGGTATGTCATCAGGACGAGCTGCCTGTCCGTTCTTCATCCTCTTCAAAGTTGCTCTTATTTCATCCTTACGGATCCGTCGAGCTTCTCCCTCTTTGAGACTCAAACACTCTCTCCTCTCTCTGATGCACTAGGTCAATAACAGAATCCACCCATCAGTGCATAATACCATGCATTGTCCAAAAACAACATGGGGGCTAACGCCTCCGATGATCAGCCAAGAGGCTAACGCCTCCGATGATCAGCCACGAGGCTAACGCCTCCGATGATCAGCCAAGAGGCTAACGCCTCCGATGATCGGCCACGAGGCTGCTTGTTTCTGGTAGACAGAGTGTCAGAGTGCATCATGTCCAAGGTCCTGAGTAGAGGAGATACGTCAGGCGCCGGATTGTAATGACCTGTAATTACAGAGCTGATTAGCAGAACTAATGATCCTTCTTTCATATCCCGACGTCTTTGCAACGAGGCTGGAGCGGGAGATAGGGGACAAAGAGAGTCGCTCGTACAGCCCGGCTCCCGTTAACCTAATTACCATCAACGCGGGTGAATGATGGATGACGGACGATGGAGGAAGCGGCTGGAAAGGTGTTTGCGAGTTTTCAAGCGCGTCTCGTTTTGTCATTTTTCGTATTTTGTTTTTGGGCTTTTGTGGCGGAGCTCCTCTGAGGAAACAAACGTTTGCGCGGGGGGGGGAATTTCGCAGCAGATAGCCCCTCGCTCTGTATTCAGGCCACGGAGTAATGGGTGGACTGAGGCACATCAGACGGGGAATAACAGCGCCGATTATCTTCTCTACCTCCTCCAAGTAATAGATGAAAGCCTCGCCATCGTGTAAGAGGCTACTTAGATCTGTCAAGGCTGGAGACATTTTTACCCACTCCTTATTCGCCTGGCTTCTCTCACCCCCTCTTTTGCGGTTAAAGACTCTTTGTCTGAATGCCCCTGATGAACAGCGCGGATCCTTTTTTTTGTCCTCCCTCTGCCCTGACATGATAACAAAAAATAAAAAACCCACAATGTGCTTTTAGTCCCCTTCAGGCTAAAGCCCTGCAATCAGGAGGCATTGAAGATTTGAAGATGTGATGCATCCTGGCACTAAAGTGCGGTCTAGCCAGGCCGAAGTAATCGCGCTGTTATCCATACTCTGGCATCATTAATGAGGCAGAAGGAAGCGACGAACCCCGGGGTGAGGAGGTGTGGAGGTGAGGAGGAGTCGAGCGAGGGAGACAAATGAGCTTGTTTTTCGGGGGTTGTTGTAAACTTGATGTTCCTCTGTGATCATATCACTTAGCCCGTCGCCGCCGCCGCCTCAGCAGGAGCTGCTGTTTGGCTGTTTTATGAGGAGACCAGGCGATTGGTTCGCACCGAGGAGCAACAGCGTTCGTATCTTTGCAGCATTGATCTGAGAGAGCGTCTTATCTCGTTAGAAGTTCACTAGTAATCGGCGATGGTGGCTCAGAGTTTAGGCAATTTGCATCACACGCAAACGCTTTTTTTTTCCTGCAGCATATTTTTTGCGTAAGTCCTTATTTTTTGCATAAGTCCTTATCTTAGTCCGTCACGAGATCCTTTGCTGCTTCTCTTCTCGGTGGGAAGACGTCGAGAATTGCTTTCCATCTAAATGCAAATAAACGGCATAATTGTGTCACAATCGATTTGGAGTTGTTCCCCCTGCAGGACACATTGTTTTAAATCTGAAGTCCTCCAATGCAGGTCAAACGCTTGGCTGGATGCAACCAAGTTTCAAACAGAGAGCTTTCCGAAACAGTGTTTAGAAGCAGAGGCTGGATATCGGAAATACTTTCCGAAAGGACGTAGACTACCTCCTTGCAGAGGAAAATAATTCTCGTTCGGAAAAGGGACTCCTCTTTTGGAAAGGGGTGTTTACATGCAATATTTTCTTTTCTGATTAGTCGTCTTTCACAAATGTATTGTTGTCCATGTAAACCCACCTACTGAGTCACTATGGGATCTGATCTTAGCACAGACTGCTAACTTCATAGAAATAGTTAGGTTGAGTCCCTTTGGACTGTTTGAGATTCTGAATGAGTCAAGTTTAATGTGAGGAGTTCAATCGGGGGGGTTGCTTGTAAGATGCAGGGGAGCTGCATCCGCCGCTCAACTGTAAATACGTAATCATAAGTTGAATGATCTCTGCAGCTTCACGGCCCACCAGAGGACCACAGCCCGGGCTTTGGGCTCCACTTCATTAGAGCCTCTGTACTGCCTCTCTTTCATACGTATTATCGTACGAGCAGCCGAGCTCTCTTACCTTTTATCACCACCTCAACGCTCCCAACCCCTCAAGCATCCGTCTACCTGCAGCTGCAGGAGGCTGCTGAAACACCGACCGTATAATGATTGGTTACACGGCTCAGCGGGACCGGAGCAGCATGGCGGCACGAGTTGCCGGCTTCGTTTCGCAAAGCCACATGCAGCGGCGGGTCTGGATCGTGATGGGAGGCCGTCTCCATCGGGTCTGTAATTTGGAGAACGTGACGGACCTGGTTTGCTTCTATGGTGAGCGAAGCCATTGGTTTGAGCAGAAACGTTTTTACCTGCAGTATATATTTCTGTATTTCTATATATTGGTGAGATCCTGAAAGCCTGTTTATCTTATTTTGTAAAGAAAAGCTTTAATGTTCCTTTGATGGACAAAACTTTATGCAACACTGCAAAAAAAAAAACAAATCTGCCAGAAGTCATAGACAGGAGGAAGCGGAAAGCAGCAATCAAAACTCTCATGAACAAGGCATGGAATCAGAAATAACGCATAAATATCACGTACAACACCCCAAAATTGCCCCTCAGCAGCGCAGCAGGGGAAATTTGCTTGGTTTGCGTTGCTAAAAGGTAATTTAGCAGAAATAAACCGGGAATGGTTATTGTTGAAAGAGGCACCATTACCTCCTCTCAATCATATCAGCTCCAAATTCCTGTCGGCCATGTAGAGAATTATGGGTTTTATAGGCTAGAGGAAAATTGCTCCCTCTCCGCTAAGCTTTGAAATCGCTCCACGTCTCTCACGGGGAGCTTTAAAGAGGGTGAGTTCATAAAAAAGTGCCATGCCAGCTGCCTTTATTCAGGTAGTTAATGCTTTCTCTCGCTGCTGATGAGCTCCCCTCCGCCGGATGAAGGAGGCCATTGTGAGTTGGAGCAAAAAAAAAACGTTTCCCTACAATTTCAGTTTGCCGCCTTTATTTTTCTTTACATGGTGCCTGGATGTGAAGCGGGCCGACGTGTTTCTGAGCCTCGATAGAATCAGCAAATACACAAATGTTGTTTATCACGCCAGCATCAAGTGAGCTCCATGAAGCCCGACCTGGAAAAAACGCGGACAAAAGCAAATATAACATCTGAGAACCTGGACCGACCCCGTAAAAAAGGGTAAAAACTATAATAAGCAGATAATGCAAGTGTTCTGTGAAAAAGTATTTGACCCCCGCCTGATTTCTTTTATCGTTTCTATGCATTTCACTGCCTTCTTAACTGGTTCCGATTGGCTTACACTGGTAAAAATTGTTAGTAAGTTTCAGTGAAAACCTGGCAAATGCAACAGTAAAAGAAATTACCCTTAATGACGAAAAAGTCATTTTTATTTACTGGTTTATGCTCAAAATATATGGATAACAAAAAAATTTACGGCGAAAACATGAAAGATTTGGTCAAATTAACAGAAAAATACGATTATGTGACAAATAATTACACTAAACATAACAGCAATATTCTGTCAAAATAACAGATTTAACTGGAATGTACATTTTAATTGAATTTGAGAACTTACCCTAATTTCTACAGAAAATATAAAATATTTTATGTATTATAAAATAATGTCTGTTTTTCTCTCTATGCAGATGACAATAAAACGTCTTGACCCTCGAATCCCTGAAAAGTGGATAAAAAGAATATAATGGAATCATCGCCGCGTCCACAGTAGATCCTTTGTTTTAACGAGATACCTCAAAAACTATTTCATGGATCATTTTCAAATTTTACACCCACATAGACTTTAGTGCGAGGAAGAACTGGATCGATTTTAGGAAATGTTAGATAAAGGGGGAGCTTTATCTCCAAAAGGTTTCAGGGCCGTAATGTTTCTCAACCGCAGGTCTGCCTAAGTGAAAATCTGATGCATATGAATCAAATTATGGTCTATGGTCTATGGTCTATCTTGCATATTTCATATTTTACACACTAGGGGGAGCTGATGTTATGAAAAAATACTATCCACATAACTTTGCATTTAATTTCAGGAGTTCAGTTTCGGTTTGTTTTACTATCTTGCTGCTCCTGGATCAGTTTGACCTGCCTGAGCTTTCAGTGAAGAGTGTCTTATTCCCTTTCTTTCCAGCCTCCCCGTCGTTGAGAGTCACATGACTGGACGTCCGATCTCCAGCATCCGATAAAACACATTTATCTCAGATATCAAACGCCGATCACAATCAGCATTAAATCCCCTGTTTCTGTTTTGTTGTTTCTTGTTTTTCTGTTCTTCTGTTCCATGTTGTCTATAATTCAGTTAACAGAACCCACCCCCCCTCCATTCCCGCCTCACATGTGTTCTCATCGAGGCTATGGGATTTGATGAAAGAGAAGGTCCAGTGGAGCGTGGAGGTGGCGACGGCGGGTAACCGGAGAGCAGGGGGCAGCGGCTGCAGCGAGGTGACGATAAGGACTGGTGACTTAAAAACAGATTACAGTGGGGCACAAAGAGAATCACGACGTTCTTAGGTGAGAGAGAGCGAGAGAGAACGAGAGAGAGAGAGACAGTGAGAGAACGAGAGAGAGAGAGAGAGAGAGAGAGAGAGAGAGAGAGAGAGAGAACAGCTGCAGCTTGTTCCTTCCAAAAACACTAATTCCGTCAGAGAGAGCTAATCTCACACTCCACTTGCCTCTACTTTAAGACACTTAATTGAACACTTCCTGCGGGGCATTAGAAGCCTAAATGCCCAAATATACCTCTAAGAGAACAATGAGGATCGTGACGCATTCATGAAACGCATGTAGAATGGGAACAAATGGTAAAAGCTTTTTTTCCAAGATGGCTACCTCTGCCGTTCTCTTCGTCAGACCGAATCACCGTCCTTTTATTTTGATATGTGAAATAGTCACCTTAAGATGTGTGAGTGGCGGCTGGTCTTCTTACGTCGGTCATGTGATGACCGGGCGACTTCTCCAGGGTGGCCCCCCGCCTCTCGCCCGATGTCCAACCCGTAGCCTCCGCTGGGCAGGAGAAGCAGTTACAGAAATAGGAAGCTCCTCAGTTCCTCAGGAACTGGACAGGAATGGACCAGGAAAGAACAGGAATGGACCAGGACTGATCAGGACTACACCAGGACTGATCAGGACTACACCAGGACTGGACAAGGAATGAACAAGACTACACCAGGACTGATCAGGACTACACCAGGACTGGACCAGGACTTATCAGGACTGGACCACATGACAGCTGGGATCATATTTTACTCTATTATTTCATTATTTACTCACTAGGGGGAGTTATTCTATGGAGAAAAACAAAATGGCTTTAAGACGTAACTTCCTCAACATCGATCCACTTTAGTCCCACTTTGGTGTATGTGAACGGATTCCAGGAGATCTATCTCGTATATTTTGCTATGATATTTCATGAGAAAGACTTTCGCATTAAATCTGAAGAGTTCGATCAGAGAGATTGCTCGTACAACATCGGGGGCTTTTTCGAGGACGTGCCCTTGCTGCCGGTGAAAACGCCACAGGCCTAGTTTAATGTGGATTATTGCAGGCAATGTAAAAAGTATTCAAATATGGCCTAAGGGGTTTTAATACTAATTAATTCCTCCAGAGACCCTCTGATGAATCCGTCACTTTCAGTTCGGGCTGCCCCGTGAGAAACAGCGAGTGAAATCCCCTTTAAATGTAGGGGAGGGTCTATCTCCGCCTCCAATGAGGCAGAAATCAGGCTTTAGTAGCGGCCTGCGTTCTCCCGACTCTAGTAATCAAAACTCAGCAAATTACAGCGGCCCTGGAGAGAAACTGTTTTCAAACTTTGCCACGGATCAAATGGGCAATCTTGATTCAAGCCTAGTGCAAAAAAAAAGTGAGCCAAGCTCCGTTTTACTCTCAGTTCTTCTCTATTTGTTTGCTGTTCTTTCTCCTCCCATTCAGAACCCCCCAACTAAAAATTTCGGCCCATACGTTTAAACCGAGATCGACTGATAATCAGAATATGGGGCCAAGCAGGGTTTCATTATTGTCATTTTTTCGCAGCAGCCCTTCAGCGGACTCACATGGATTTATTGGCGTCCAGATGAGCGGATAAGTATATCGATTACAGACATGATTAAATGTAACCGCGCTTGTAATGATGGCTTCTGGGAAAGATCGTGTAAAAAGAAACATACACAGCCACGTCGGCGGACTCATGAAATATTGGGGCTGCTGTTAAATTGAATTCTCCTGCTTTGTTTTCCCACCCTGACTTTCTTTTTTTGCTCCGTTTTATTGCTATATAAAACCAATAACACAGAAATATGGCTGCTCCATAAACATTCTCTGTTTCGTTCCGGCTTTCTCTTGATGATGGATGGTAAGAAAGATGCAGTAAATATTCTCTACTCCCTCGTGTGAGGTTGAATCCAAAGCTTCGCCGCGCCGCTTAACTGTAAATGCAGCAACTCTCTGCAGGCTAATCGCTGTTATTCTGTCTTTAAATAATAGAAATGTACTGCTGAGCTAATTTATTACCTCTGGTTTCATCCAAATGTCATCTGTGATTCGATAAATTGCAAATAAAAGAAGACAGAAAGCCAGAAGACTGCGGCTTATTTCCCCCCCCCTGTAGATTTCTGGAATGAAAACTTAACCTCGGTAAAAGATTGCATCACTATGTTCTCCTCCAATTATAGTAGCCGGTATCTGGGTGAGAATGCTCTCACATTTTAGCCTCCATGTCACTCGGATAAGACGCTGTCAAAGTTTCAATTCATCACTGACACATTTTTCCTTCTTATGTTTCCCGTAATCGGAAAGCAAAAAAAGTTTGAAAATGAGCTCCGGGCGCAGAGGCGTGCTAAGCTACATGCTAATGTGAGAACGCCAGCTTCACATTCTTACTTTAGCAAGCTAACGCGCTGATCTTGAAGGCTCACATCAGCAGTGTTTGAAAAGTGTAGATATTTAAATTTTAAGCGTCGTGTTTGAGCAAAAGGAAAATATTATGGAGGCCGTTAAACTTCATTCTGGGGGGGGTGTGGAATATTTCAATCAGGAGAGACCGGTTAATGACTTAAAGTAGTCATAAAGCGAGGAGATGTGTGATAGCCAGGCCCGCGCTGTCGGCCTCAAAAAGCTACCAATCCCCTGTGTTGTACAAGCAAAACGCAGCTGATTGAACTCCTCAAATTAAGGAAGTTGTGTCTGAAAAACTTATTTTTCATTAAAAAAAATCTCCTAGATATTTGATCTACTAGAGGAAAATATGTTATATTAAAGTTATATTTCTTCAAGGGGTGTTTCATATTCATCAGACTTGGATTTAATCGGACCAACGGTTCAAAAGTTATGGCGGGAAAAAGTCATCCCCGACTTTTCGGGGATATAAATAGCCTTAGAGTCTAAGGCTTAGACTCTACAGGGAGATCGTAAGAAAAGAGCAGTTTCACTGAAGTGGATCAAGATATATCTCATTTTGCACTCTGACATTGGCGGTGCTGGTGGCTGATGACTCCGCATGGACAGACGAGTCCGAGGGAGCTGATAAATCAAGGTGTTGGTGATTCTGTGAAGATTGTAGAGGTGGAAAAGTGAAGAACAGGAGGAATTAAGTGAGAGACTGAATCAAATCTCTCCTTTGGATGTCTCGTTCAGCAATTTGGCTTCCTGAGCTGCTCGGCTGAGGCGGGACCGCCACCATCAGACTGTCTCGCCGGGGTCCATCGGGGACATGTGCAAAACGGACCCGACAGATGGAGCACTATGTCTGGGGGGACTGTTGGGGGGCCCACAGCTGCTCTGATGCACCAATCAGTCGTCTAACCTGGGTATAGAAGACAGATGAGTCCATCAAGTATCTGGTGCCTCCAGAAGTTCTCCTCAGGATAGAAGAGTCTCGCTGTCTCATCTGGCAAAGACAATTATAAGAGGCTTGTTTTTAGGGTCGGTACAGCGATGACTCGCTGGCATGGAGACGTAGATGTTCAAAATACAGTAAATGTGTAAATCCGAACACTTTCTTTGTCTGGAGTTGTTCCTTTAATTGACATTATTTCTGTAAAGTTTCATTCTATGTTATTAAAACGTTCTTTTTGAGATGAATCGGATGTAATAAATGTTATAACAGCAACAGTAGAAGGACCAAAACTTGTGTTTTTTGGCTAGATGTGCTGAAATGTAACGTAGGCTGTCGTCAGCGAGGGTATATGCCCGAAAAGCCCCCGATCCTCTGCATTGTACAAGCAATCCCCCTTACTGAACTCCTCGAATTAAAATGAAGTTACGTCCTTTTTTAAAAAAAAAGAAATAATAAGCTTCCCCTAGTGAGTAAAATACGAGAACATAAATCACCTCAAGTCGATTAATATAAACCAAATTTGGACTAAGTTGGACCAGAAGTCGAAAAATCACTTTGAGAAAACAAAACATTTAAACCGACCTTTCCCTGAATCAATCCAGTTCTTCCACTGAAGTCTATGTGGGTAAAACATTTGAAAACGCTGCTACTTTGCTGCAGAAAGATGTTCATATTCTTTTAAACTGGCGCGACATGACCAGATATAATAAAATTCATTGCATCCTCAATTTCCTTCTCTGCTGGCGGGTTCACAACAACAAAAAAACAAAACAAAAACAAACAAACAATTCTAATCCACTCGGTAGTTTGAGCAATAAAAGAAGAGTTCCCTTCATCCAGCAGACTTTCCATTCATTTACATGAACTAGAAACTCATAGAAAAGATCCAAAGCCGGATTGAAAATCTTCCTATTAGTGTTTGTATAATTAGTGGAGACTAAGATGTAGATAATGCGGCACCGGCAGAAAGACCCTCGGGCCTGTCTGTGAGTAAACCAGGGCTCAAAGCAGAGATAGGGATGAAAAGAATTTCACAAAAGGGGGGGGGGGCACACCTTCTGGCTCCGGCGTTAAGTATAATGACGGCTCATACTCGTAATGAGTATGAGCATATAAGTATAATTATTGTATGTTATGACATCTGTGACTTTCTCTCCCCTGGATCACACATCTAAATGACTTTTTCTCAAGACACGTTCTGGTGGACGCCAGGTCAGAGATCTTCACCTGAGGTCTACGAGGAGAAGATGGCTCTTCTTCTTTAACTGCTCCTGATTAGAGGTCATCGCAGTGAACCTTTCTCCTCCATTCTGTTCTGCCGCCCCTCTTCTGTGGAATGCCCTCCCTGACCATCTGAGGGCTCCACAGACGACTAGCACATTTAAAAAAAGGACTTAAAACTTTCCTTTTTAGCAGAACCTATAACTTTAATTAACATTGCTGCTTTTTGGTCAGGTTTTTATATAGTTATTATTTTATTTTTCATTGATACTTTTATCTGCTTTTACTTTGTAGCACTTTGAGATTTGATCCAAATGTAAAGTGCATTATAAATTAAATTTATTATTATTTTATTTTTATTATTCTTAAAACCCTTTCATGTCCTCACAAAGAAAAAGAAAAAAAAATCTATTGAAAAATGATTTGTTTGCATGTTATTTTGTTATGTGGCGTCCTACAGGGCTCCATCTTCGGCCCCTTACTTTTCTTGCATATGCTTATATGTTGAACAGTTGAGCCTGATATCAAAGAATTAATGTCTCTTCTTTTCTCCTGCCAGGCAGCTAATCTTTTTTTAAACAATCTACACAAACTCTATTAAGTATTAGTACTTATTAGCAGTTAATTTGAATACAAAGGCATATAACCAAACATTATTTCATTAGAGTGAGACCGAATAATTGTTTCAAACTAATTTAGTTCACTTAGCAGAATTACTTATGTCACCTTATTTCACCCCGTTGGAAATCAGCCAGCGAGCGCCGAGGAATGAGTGGATGAAAAAGCGTTGATGACGGACGGGTGTCATTGGAAAGACAAACGTCTTAGCGAATAAATCTGAGCCGAGTTCAGGACAAGCGAAGGACGTTATGTCTGGGAGTCGAAAAAATTCTCTTCAGTGAGTTGAATCCTTTATCCAAACCACCAAAAGCCAGGTTTCTCTACTTTGTGCAAAAAAAAAAAAAAAAGCTATTGATTTGCATAGAAAACTGCATCTCTGATATTATCTGCACTCAGCTGAAGGCCCGATGTTTACCTCTGAAAAATGTATTTTCGCAGGAAGCAGCAACCTTCTGGGATCCTGGTAACCAGTTTTTGGTATTGATTGGTTGGCTGAAAGAGTGATGTTATTAAAGCGAAATGTGTTCAGTAGCATGGGCGCTTAAGTGAGTTAGTGGTGGAAGGATGCTGACAGAGTTCTGCTGGGAAACAAGCCGCTTTTACAGTAACCGTGTGATGTCATACTCAAGTTTCGCTGAGGGGATCACACAGAAGAATATTTCCCCACCCGGAGGACGCCTAAGTGGCTCTGAAAGTTACTTTACTTGAAGTTGAGCTTAGCTTGAATTACATCAAATAAGTGAAGGAAGTTAAAAAAAATGGATTTCTTTCTTAAGAAGATAATATTACAGTAAGACAATGATCTAAAACCGTTTGTTCAGAGACTTTTTGATAACTGCTGCATCAGATTTGATAGGAAAGGTTCACTCATGGTTATTTGACACAGTTTTTGTGGGACAGAACCAGGAGGACTCTTTTATTTGGCACAGCTGGATCGTCAATGGACCCGAAACGGGCCAAAAATGGGATTTGACTGCAAAAATTCCCACCAACGTCCACTAGAGGGGGTTACATGCACATAGTAATACTTTTAGGTGTGACACAAACTAATATTTTATCAACATCTAGCAGTGTGCAAAGTAAAAAAAACAACAACAACAAACTAGATCTGAGAAGAAACCAATTCAGAGAGTAACCTTTCTATAAAAGGAAGGAATGGGTGACATCGTGTCTCATCAAACTGTGATCTGGGCTGTTTCCAGTCTTTTGAGTCGGTGAATTCATAAAGGGAATAATGTAGGAGATAAGAAAGAGTAGCTAGACATAAATACCACACTGGGTGAATTCACATTTACGGCAGCTCCCGAGAAGAAATGTACCGAATAATAAACAAATACACTTTTTTTTTTTTGTGGTGAGTGATAATGGGAACAACATGGATATACATATGCGTAAAAAAAGTTCCCCGAATGAGTAAAATATGAACAATTAGAGTGAAATATCATATAAATAAGACGGATCTACTTATGTGGGTTCACAGGCGGCAAATTTGGACTACATCGGACCAGCAGTTGAGAAATTATCCCCGAAAACTTTTGGAGACAAAGCTCCCCCTAGTGTCGGAAATACACAACCGACCTTTCCCAAAATCGATCCAGTTCTTCCTCACGCTGAGCTCTTATGGCGTCTAACATTTTTTGAATGATCAATGAAAATTTTTTTCTAGTTATCGGATTAACACGAAGGCACTGCGCCGGGGGCAGCGGTGATAATGATTCCACGATTTCCCCGACTTTCCGCCGAGTCCCCTCAAAAGTGGAATAAGAAAGACCCCTTCATTGCTTTTATGCAGGACAGTGAGGTGGAATAAAGGCTCACCAGATCCGCATTGAACAGTAATGAATGAATAAACGGAGTTTCTGACTGCAACTAAAACAGCAAACAAATTTAGTTACAAACCAAATAGATGGAGTAGATGAGGAAGAAGAGGAAGAGTGGAAGATGTGCATTTTATCTGAGGTTGAGTCGGAGATCTGACTCATCTGCATGAGATACATCGGGCCTGGCCACACGGCGCCCTGGTGGACCACATGCAGAGGATTGGGCTGGTAATGGGTCTGCAGCCCTGAAAGACGAATCCCGGCCTCAGCAGGGAGACACAGTTTTCACACGTTTGGCAGAAAGAATGAGATTTTTAAAACCACGTCAGAATGAACAACAGGGAACAATCACAATTCCATAAAACAGACAGTCATTCTTCCAGAAGAGCGTAAAAGATTTGAGAAAAAAAAAGACTTTGTTTCCCTATCAAGATGTATAAAAAAAATAATAATAATTTACTAGCATTGTTAGCATTTAAAAAAAAATTCTGTTAAGATTAAATTAATTCATTTATGCTTTAAAAAAATAAATAACCCCGCTTAAAATGAATTTACCTGTTGAAATTGAGTTAAGAGTGAATTCCTTTAAATGGAGCTCTACACTGGTTCTGGTTCTGTTTGTAGCTCAGACAGCGTGATAACGACTAAGAGGCTTCAGAAGAGAACTTTGGCGAGTCCAGCATTAAAGAAACAGAACGAAGCAGAGAACTACCCTCGCTGCTCTGCCGGTGGAACGTAATGAGGGCTGTAGCTCACGGAGAAATCGTTCTGCTGAAGGAACCACTCAGGGTTTGGTTTATAACCTCTGATCGTTTGTTTCATGACTATGGAAAACAAACCACAGGAGCATTTTATCATGAGGAGCCATGAAAGGAGCTGAATGAGAAACACAGAGAAAAAGAAAGCTGCTCTATGTGAGGGCACCAAAACTCTGGAATCACTTCCTGAGGCGATCAGACCGGCGCCTGAGTCACTGCCTTCTTTAAAATCTCATATTTAACATACTTTTATCTGAAAACATGTCCCTTTATCACTCAATGGTTCCACGAGTCGGGTCTTTGTGTTTCCTATAGCGGTGAAGTTTTTTAAATATGATTATTTGTTTAAATTTGGAACCCGGTAGGTAACAGATCTATATTCTATATATATACACTTTTGAAAAGATCCAATTACAAGCAAATACAAATGGATATTTCAGCATAAAGTTTATGAAGAGCAGCTGGTCGTTTTCATCAGAATGCAGAGTGAAGGAAAGGTATGAGCGCTTACAGGAAATGAATGAATGAATGAATGTCAAGAACAAGCTGAGGCAGAGACTCTCCTCCTCTCTTTATCTAGTGCTGTGATGGAACTTGAGGTGAATGATGTCAATAATTGAACTTTTATTTGACCACACCTACAGCTGAAGCTCTACATAACTCTCCGTCACGGGCGCTCTAGCGCACGCTCTAGCTCGGACGTTTATTCTCTGCCTCTTGCGGGCGCTCGCTGACTCTCCCTCTCTCTTTCGGAGCACAGGAGAGGCTCGCAGCATGTCGTGGTTGCGTGCTGCGATTCAAATTCTATTGCGACTATGTGACCACCATACCTGGCCCGCGGCTGATGGAGCCCCCCGACCATGATGCCCTAAGCAAGCGCGTATGAAGGGTCGTGCCTGCCTGTATGACACACTGTGTGAACGATTGTTTCTCAATTATGCACAGCACTCGTTCTCCGCCTCGTTAGAAATAACCTACGCAGACATAAAGCCAGGAACGTTTATGGCTGCAGCTACAAACACACCACAGCAGAGGTGCGTCCTGGACTCACGACACACTGGGAAAAGTGGCTGCTGGAATGACCCGACGGATTTCAGTCTGGAGGCGACGTAGGCTGCCAAGTTCTCTTAATCCACCATAGGGTACGAAAAGACTTCTTTCATCAGGTGAACCCAGGTGATGAAAGAGGAAGCTCAGGAGGCGTCATGTCTTCTTACTCAGGTGTTTAACGATTTCTCTGCTTGACGATTGCAGAGGCGTAAAATAACCAGCTCGCGTTTCCTTGGAGCAGAACGAGTCCCTGCAGTTTCAGCTGTGACAGAAAATAAAACCGAGGAAAAGGCCTCGCAAATCTAGGAGTGACCTCTGGAGGACATTTTCATATTTTAGACCGTCTTGGACCTTAGTGCGAGGGAGAACAGGAGTTATTTTTGGGGGAATGTTTGAGGTATATTTACGACACTACAGGGGCCATAATTGTTCAACCGTTGGTCCAGTTTAGTCCAAATTTGATGCATATAAATATATCAACCTTTAATTTGGAGGGTTCAATCTGGGCGGGACTTGCTTGTTCAACGCATGGGATTGGCGTCTTTTCGGGGATATACCGTTGATGTCGGGGGCGACAGCGTAATTTATTTCTTACAAGGTTACCAGCCACAATGAAGGTTTTGAATGGAATCGGAAACATCTGTATGTTTTTATCAAGTATCATTTTGAACACACTAAAAGATTTGGACCATGGAATTAAAGGAGAAACAACTATTTCCCCGCCTTAGTGCTTTTGTTAAGTGACGTGAAGTCAGACTGACTCTCCGACCTTCAAGCGATGCCTAACCTGGTATCTGACGACTGAAGCGGCGGCTGATGATTGTCATCCATCCCGTTCGTGCGATCCAAAGCGCGTTGGATCAATATGAATTCTGAAGAGCCGTAGGATCCGTCTACAGTGGGGATCAAGTGGAAAGTAAAATTGCCCAGATCTCCGTGAGTACTTTCACAACAACACCGCCGAGGCACCGTGAGAGACTCTCCACTCCAATTACATGCAGAGCAACTTTCCGAGAATCCGCCTCAACTCGGATGTAAGACTTAATCTTTATTGCTTACGCAAGACTCGCGTGTCTCCGGAGAGCCTCCACCATCTTTGTTAATTACCCCTTGTCTCCCTTTTACGTTCAAGATGGCTCCTATCTCCTCAAGCAAAGGCGAGGAGGGGAAAAGTGCACACCTTGAAGAGGGCAATTATTCCTCGCATTCTTCAGATTCCAACTAAACGTCGGAAACGACTGTAGTTCTGTTGTTTCTTTTGAATCTACTAGTTTTAGGTTCGGTAAAAATACACAAGAAGAAGGACAATTTAACGCCTCTTCTATTGATTAAAGTTAGGATCCACCAACAGTCAGCAGTTTATCTCCGGTTAAGTAAATAATAGTAAATAAGTAAATAATCACATTTCAATGCAATATTTTACCTTGCGAAGTGTCTTCTAACTTTATTAAAAAGTTTAGGTCCCATTTACGTGATATTTCCTCTGAAGTATTTGAGGGTTAATATGACGATTTTGTAATAACGTTGGCTTTGTACGCTGGAGAATGATGTAGTGTGCACACCAGGCCAGTAGTTAATAATAGTTTAGTAATATATTAATTTGTCCTTTCATGGCCCCAAAACGGGGGATAAAACCATATTTGGTTTTTCACTGGTTGATCTTCCAATTTCCTTTTCATAAACTAGTTAATAAGACTCTAACCCTAAAAGGAACCAACATCAAATCTGGAAAGTCCTGAAGTGTCTTTCTGAGTTGAGCTTTTTTCCCATCTGCTTAGGAGCTCCAAGCCGACCTCCTCGCCATCCACCTCTGGGCTTGTCCAACTGTTGGACTGCCATGATCTCAGCACCTTCATTCACCCCTTCAGCTGTTTGGACCCCTTAATAACTCTCTCTTAATAATGTCTCAGAGTCTGCGTTTGGGTCCAAACTGAAACTGAAGACCATAAGTTTTAAGGTACACACAGTATTAGAGTCCTCCAACATCTCCGTTCACACTTTCATCAATCAGATAAGCTATTTTGTCAACTTTAAGCATCTTTTGAGTCTTCAAACGGGTCGTCCGGCTCTCAGACTGTCCCTTTTAAGTCTCCTTCTTCGGTTCTGTATTTGGTTTCCACCCACTACGGACACATCGTACGTTTGATCTGCTCCGCTTGCTGCACCGGATGTTTGTAACCCCGTGGTTTTATTATGAAAATGTCATCCCGCCTCCGCAAAGACAAATCATTTCCCTAATGAGCCTGTGGATGAATCATAATTGACAACCGCCAAAGACCAGGTGTTTCTCCGCATTTGAATTTCAAAAATCCTGCCGGATTGATGTTTTCTTTTCAGCGTTTATTCAAATGCTGAGCGTGTCAAGATGAAGGACCGGTGTTGGCACCAGCTGTCTGGCACCGCGGCGCCCCCCCGATTGCAGCACCGGGAGAAACGTGTCGGCTTGAAATACTATGCTCTGGGTTAGCGTGTTCTGAACAGTAAAAAAAACCCCGGCCAGATCACGACTAGAGTCGATGTGTGATTGGAGAGTAAGCAAAGAAAGGGCTGCGAAAGATGCGATCTCAGGCGAGGTCGTGTGCGAGGCCAATAAATAACGATGCGTTCGAGGAGCAGGAGTGACGGCTGACTCTATTTACTCCCCGCCTTCCTTGACAGCTCTGTAAATGTAGGTGTGCTGTTTTTTCTTCTTCTTTAAACCTTCTCGCCTGCAGAGGGACAATTAAGGAAGCCTGTGCTTCGTTGTGGAGCGAGTGAATGAAGGTGGAATACTGATGAGCGCTGGAATCCTGCTCCGCCTTATTTCTGTTTGGTCCTCTTTGCTGACTGGAAGAGCAGAAGACTCCAGCAGCTGACAGGAAATGATATATTTGATCGAGTGTGACTAAGTTAAGGGTTCGGCTGAGTCGGTCTTTGATGATGATGATGATTCCATAATATCAATAACTTTTCTGAGACATGACCATCAGCCGCTGTCTTTAAACATGACTCTCTCCATTCATCAAGTTCTTTCATGCTGCTGGTCCGCACACCCTCCACCCCCCCACTCCTACCTTTTATCCGACTCAGACGAGTCATCAGTCACCACCACCAGCATCCAGGCTCTATAGGGGGAATATACCTGCTGCTGCTTTTCACCCTGAAGAGTGAAAAAGACTTTCTATAGACTAATTATCAAACATCATCTGTTGTAACCAATCACCTTTTCTTCATTCTACTTCTGTCCTGATTGAAATCATATCCATCTCTCCATCCGCCCATCAATTTACAGACCTCATTCCCGAAACATACCATAACCGTAGTCTATTGGCCAAAAACCAACATTTTTCCTTAGTACTCTAGAAAACCATTTTTTTAACGTTGTTTTGAGGTTTTGCAGCATCAACCAACATCGAGGTTATTTCATGGAAATGGATTGTACCACGCTGAAAATTAACATCCATCTATAAACAATTCAGAATGACTGTAATCATCTTTCAAAAAACAACAAAAAAACAACAACACAACAACAACAACAAAGAAATGAAGGAAAGTAAAATTTGGATGATTTGGGGCCGGAAACTCCACGTCATGTGAAAAGTGTGCAGAGAGTTTTTGAGGCGAGTTAACGTCGTGATCCTGAGATGAACCTCGGCTCCACATACTGAAACATGGATATAGTGGATTATGATTTTTCTTAAAAACACTCGTACTCATGGCGCAGAGCAATATTCTTCTGTTTGCTCCTTCTGCTTTCAGACTGCAGCATATAGATGGAGGCGCAACACAATCTTTAAATAAACTATGATTTTTTTTTTTTTTTGCCTTTTTAATCTCCCGGCTGTCAACATCAGGCTGAAAGGTGGGCGTCAAATCTTCCAGCGAGAATCTTATCTCTCTGGCCAGTTTAGGAGCGCTGGGCCTCCTGCGGCTCCTGAGCAGCAGGAAGAAACTCTCCCATGCAGATTAAACTCCGGATCAAACAAACAGGAGTTCTCAAATGTTTTGTGTAAAGGGCAGAGCGGCGCTGAAACTAAGCTCTTCGCCGTATGTGATAGGGCGACAACGTCGAGGCAAACGATTGCCGAACCTCCTTATCTCACACCTTCAAAGGTAGTTTGCATTGAAACCTGTTCTCTAATAAAATGACGTTTTTTAAGGTATGAATTCGGGATCAAAGCTTCGATTTCCAATGATAAAATCATTTTTTTCGGCTGACATGTGACATGTGTACTATGATCTTGCAGAGCCCAACAGAACCTCCTCGAGTTGCCTGTATGTCCGACCAACAGAACAAAATCTTAAAGAAATTACTTTAGAAGGAATTAAACTCCTGAGACCACGACATTTATTTTGTGTGTTTTCGGGAATTTCTCTAAGCAATTTAAAATTGGATTGGATTGAAATTGGAATTTGACCCTGGAGAGGGATTCTGGTAGCAAAATACAACCTATAGCCATCAGGGGGAGCTATAAGCACTACTGCAACCTTTGTCTGTATCAAAACCCAAGGTTGTTTTATTTTTAAATCCGGCATTGTCCACAGTAAATCTTGCCACCATCTTGCCGTCCAACTAACTAGTGTTTGATGCTACCACTAGATGGCAGTGTCTAGATTTGAGCACCGGAAGTCTGAGTTAAGCAGAATGGTGCCAGAGGTGCGGGGAGAGAAAACGGGTAATGTACTCATATGAGTACAATGTCAGAACTTATCCTCTAACTTTGCTTCACATTCTCTCTTCCTCGCCCCATTTTCCATTAGAACTTGCCAGCATCACTCTCAGAACTTGAGCCTTGGACGGCTTCGCTCCACATGAGCTCGGACAGACTGGGCTTGTCAAGATCAAACAAGATTAAAGTCGGATTTCAGCTGTCCAATCTGCAGTTATGAGGCATTTAGTGCCATCGGAAAAACCTCCGGTCCAGACGCCTAGGAAGGGGGATGAGGGAGGGGTCTCGCAGAAACTTTCTGTGTGACCTCCACTTTGTTAAAACCAACTCCGAGGAAAAGTAATCTTGATGCGGTCGCCCGGCCTTCCTCCCTGTTGTCCTGTTTAATGATACCCTTCTCATCTAATTTACAAGCGGCACCAGAGTGTTGTGCTGATCACCAATGACCCTTAAATTAATTGGCAGGCTGCTTGCCAAAGCAGGGAATTAATCTAACGTTTTGAGGCGATGATAGAGCATTCAGAGGGGATATATCACGAGAGGCCCAACAAACAAACGGCAAGGACTGTAATTATCGAGAGGACTTTGTTTTGCAGGCTCACCTAGTTACGGAGAGAAAGGCAGCAGGGGACGTAGTCTCAGCTGACAATTGCATGAAAATGATGTTCGGCCAAGGGTGGAGGCGGACAAAAGTCTGCTCGGAGGTCTGAAGATTCAAACTAAGCCTGTCGTCCCCAACAAGAAAGGTTAGATCCCTTGAAAGTCCCCAATTTCCAGCGTTGTACAAACAATCCCTCTGATTGAACTCAATTAATGTGAAGTTACTTGTTATTTGTAAAAAACTAAAAAAAATGTCTTTAAAAATGGCTCCTCCTAGTGGTTAAAACAAAAATAATTATGGAAAAATGTGATATATATATATATACAAGATAGACCTCCTCGACTTGATTCTTATTCACCAAATTTGGACAAAACTGAATCAACGGTTAGGAAGTTATGTCCAAAAAACAGTATTTTTCGTTGAAAAAGCTCCCCCTAGTGGGTAAAATATGAACCATTGGAGTGAAATTGGATGTTAATGAGACGGACCTTCTCGACTTGATTCTCATTCGCCAAATTTTGATAAAATTGAATCAAACGGTTTGGAACTTAAGTCTGGAAAAACAGTATTTTTTCCCGTAAGAGAAAAGCTCCCTCTAGTGGGTAAAATATGGACTATTAGAGTAAAACACAAGGCATAGTGGATAGAAATTTACACTTAATTGGACCCAAGGTTTGTTGGAGATAAAGCGCTGCCTAGTGCAGAAATATTCAACCAACCTTTCTCAAAATCAATACAAAAGCTGAACAGACTCAGTTCCAATTTTACCAAATCCAAAAAACTACTTTTATAAACCCGTCATTAGTAAGAACTAATGACGGGTTTATAAAAGTAGTTTTTTTTCGCTTGGAAACTTTATTGTCTCAACATGTCAGTCACTAAATGTGAAGTCAATCGGGTCAAAACTCTTGAAGGAATGAGTAAAAGTACAACCCAGGAAACAACCCCGAGTCGCACATATCATCGAAAATGGACGAATTCCTGTTATGTTTAGGTCGACTTCCTGTTATGTTTAGTTCATAGCACCGAGACACTTTTTGGTAGATAATGATACGATAAACATGTTTACCAAATTTCATACTTTTAGCTGGAAAATCTTTTGAAAATGACTAGGGGGCGCCATTTTCCCCAGAACTGATGCTTGTGCAAAGTTCCATGAGTTTTTTGGGGTTGGTAAAACCTCCAATTTGTATGAATCACAATAAAAGAATGGGTCATGCGCGGGCCGTAATATATATAACTGCAGAAAGCCGCCAAACCTTAGTACACGGGGTTTTGCCATGTACTAATTCTCACCACATCAATGTAACCAAATAACCGGCTGCCAAGCTCTAATTTGCACAATTTTGAATAACATATTAAATATTTTAACTGCTACAGAATCATCTGCTCAAGGGCTCTCTCCCCCTCTCTCGCTGTCTCTCTACCTCTCTCTCTCTCTCTCTCTCCCTCTCTCATGCGTGCATGTTTCGCATGCATGCATAATCAAGATCTGCGGTATTTAACTCCACTTGAGTGGAAGTGGAGACCAGATTTTTCCACTATTCCCGGTGGTGTATTTGGGATCAGGCTGTAAATCATGGTATGTCAGACTGCCAGCCTCTCCTGCAGTCCCAGATACTCACTCTGCTTCTCACTCGGATCAACCTCAAGCCTCTGACCTCAGCCTTCACCACCAACTCTGCTGCATAAATAACAATAAACCTTTGGAATCAGCTTTATTATATCTCCGAAACGTCGGGCCTATCATGGAATCTTCTGCTGCCGTGTCCACTGCCGTAATCCTTCCTGTAAACGTGATAACTCAAAAACTACTCCATGGATATTTCTCAATTTTTGTATCCACTTAGAAATTAATGCGAGGAAGAATTGGATATATTTTGGCAGAGGTCGGATGTATAGTTCGGACACTAGGCGGAGCTTTGTCTCCAAAGGCTTTCAGACCCCAATTCCTCAGCCATTGGTTTGATTTAGTCCAAATGTGGTGATGTTGAATAAACTTTAGGGGATTTATCATGTTAATATCATATTTTACTCAGTAGGAAAATCTTTTCAGAGTTATGACTTTGCTGTCGGGGACGACTGCGACTTTATTTCAAGATTAAGGACCCAAATTCAGATTTAAGGCGGAAAAAAAAGTAATCCGAACAGAAATAAAGTTTAATAAAGACTAGTTAGAATTACAAAACAGACAAACTTAAGTAACTTAGAGGCTAAAGTCGTATCCATCCAGAATATCGAATAATAATCCACGGAGGAGAAACAGAATTTACGTGAGCCTGGATTACGGGAGTACAAGGAAGCGAGACAAAGTCAAACAGGGATTCAAAAGAGCTAAAAGGCAGTAAAGCAGATGATTAGACAAAGACAGGGAATAAACACAAATAAAGAGGAAATACAACCAAAGACCGACTATGATGCTCTTAACTACAAAATAAACAACAGATCCAGAACAGAACCGTGACGACGACAGTACAGAACTGGTTGTTTATGAGTCCAGTAACTAAAACCTTCACAGTGATTGTTAAAAAAAATCACACAATTTGTTTAAAAGCTTGAATTAGTCCGTCTCTATCAGATAAAGGTCATCAAGGAGACGCCGCTTGATTATCTCTCTGTGTTCAGAGATTTTTCTTAATCAACCTCTATTCTTTCGGTTTTCCATTGTCGCCGCCATAAATCAGCGAACGTAAAATAGGCTGAATGGGTGGTTAGAAAATCAACACGGATTCACCACCAAAACCTAACAATAAAAATGATTTTTTTATTGAAATTAGATTTGACTTGATGACTCACGACATGCCAGAAGGAGATCGCCCTGAAGTTTAAAAAACGGGCTGATGGTCAGTTTGATGTGGCGATCCGTTTGAACTTCTGGACACAACCTCTGAAGATGTTCTGAAGAGAGGAGACACACCACAGCAAAAAAAAAAGACCTCAAATGAAAGGGCGTTGGGCAGATTGGAGTGGAGAAAAAGAGGAGAGGAAGGGAGGGGGGGGGGGCAGAGAGGAGGAGTAAACCAGAGCTTTCATGTCTAGTCCTTCCTCTCAAGAATCTGCCGTCTGTGGTTGTTCAGAGACATCTGACTCGGCCCCATCGGTGGGATATGTTTGCACAAAAGGAAGACATTTGGACTGGTATTATCAGAGGCCCAGACCTCAGTGTCTCGGCTCAGAGCAGCTCCAGTGCCAGAGATGCTCCTCACTGCCAAAGTCCCGCAACTCTGAACCCAATCAAGGCTCGTTTCGTCGTTCTGAGAGCGAAGTTTGGTGTTTGAGGAGGATGGTTGGCGGTGCATTTCTCGCTTAATCATCCCAAAACAAAAGAGCCTATGTGTTAAAGCCTGGATTAAACTTGGTGCACAGGGATTCAGTCTGGTGTGTAGGGAGGAGGTTCAGTCTGGTGTGTAGGGAGGAGGTTCAGTCTGGTGTTTAGGGTAAACTATGCACATCTCATTCCCTACAACTACCCTGTAACACATGGAGCAACTCTAGTGCCATCCCAGAGGGCCCACCCCGGACAGAAGTCAAACACCACAAGATAAAAACAGAAATCAAAGCTCAAACCGGAACGGTTAAGAATTTAAAAGTAGAAGCTTTTACAGGAAGGTACCATGAAAGTGAGGGCAACAGTTGTCAACCCATTGTTCGGTTGTTGTTTGGGCGGATATGACTAGCTGGTGTTTGACCCCCGTCCTCCTTGACTTTGACTTTGACTTTGACTTTGTTTGTCTATGTCCCACCAAACGCTCACAACACTCTGAACCCAACATCCGGCGGGTGTTCAGAGTGGAGAAACTACTCCTTCATGTGAAAAGGGGTTGGTTGCGGTAGTCCATGCATCACATCAGGATTTCTCTAGGACTTTAGAGGTTTTCCAGGCACCTGCATCTGGGAGGAGACCCAGAACTCACTGGAGGGACTATGTATCTCATCTGGTCTGGAAATGCTTCAGGATTCCCTGGGATTAGCTGGGGAGTGTTGCCGGGGGGAGGGACGTCTGGGGTATCCTTCTTAGCCTGCGGCTACTACGACCCGACGCCGAACAGGTGGAGGTAAATGAATAGGTGGATGGAATCTTCTGGGTCTTCCCTGAATGACTGAGGGAAAAATGCCAATCACCATATTTTCTTAATATTCACGCCAAATTATTACATGCAAACAGAATTAGCCAACAACGCTAATGCAGTCAGAGTTATCCGCAGGAGATATTTTCATAAAAGCAATCCTAAGTAAGAAAAAGAAGAAGAAAAAAAAGGGAAAATTGCACCACCACCTCTCCACCTCCCACGTCGTTAAATATTGATAAACCCACACATCACGGCAAACAATAGGCTGTAATAAGTTGACTTTAGTTTGGGAGGCGAGATGATTGCCTCAAAAATTTCCAACTTAAAATGACTGATGCACAGAGTTTTCCTCCAAGTTAAATTTTACTTTCAGCTGCATCTCCAGGACCCAAAGGCAGAGAATACAGGAGGCAGAGTGCAGGAAATCAAAACAGGCAATAATGCAAAAATCCAAACTAACAACCACAAACTGTGAGGTGGTGGCTGACCCAGACTCAATTTTTGAGGTATTGCTCAGATATAGTTGTGGTTTTAGTCGCGGCTGCTTCAACCGTTCTCATCTGAATGCAACTGTTGTCTTTAAAATGATTTTATAAAACGTAATAAACATAGTAGGAAACTGAGCTACGTTGCGGTTAGCTAGCATTCCAATATTTATCGATATCTGGTGCACCTTCCACTTCAGCGTCTCTGTTCAGCCCACTGAGCCCCCAGCTCCAACCCCAAAGGAACATCGAGGGAATCAGATGGAACGGAGGCAGTAACGGCCGCATAGTGACGTCACTACTCCAAACGGCGAATTTGATTTGATTTTAAATTCTGCGAAACAAGTAGCGTCAACAGAATTTAGTTTCCCCTCTAGGGTCTAACAAAAACTACCTCTGGGGAAAATGTCATGCAAATCTGTCCAGTGGTTTGAACAAATATCACGTTGTCAGGCTTTAAAGAATAATTTATGTGCTGCTGCATCAGAACCGAGTCGACCCGGAGAATCCGACACACACCCGATTCTGGACCATGAACAGAACACCAGCAAAATTCTGCAGAATCCATTCAACGACTGTCCTGAATGACGAATGCAGTGGTTGAAGAGGACCTTTCAGTGTGTGTGTGTGTGTATGTGTCTGTGGGCGGGGCCAAACACACCTGAAAGCAGCACCTGCTCCCAAATTCCTTCATCACCTGGAGTTTAAGAGCCCCGTCTCTCTGAAGGCCCCTCCCAGATTATTCTGCAACCCAGTCACATCTGTGCCAGCTGCCCTGTGTAAATAACTTTATGTGTAAATAACTTTATGTGTAAATAACTTTATGTGTAAATAACTTTATGTGTAAATAACGTTATGTGTAAATAACTTTATGTGTAAATAACTTTATGTGTAAATAACTTTATGTGTAAATAACTTTATGTGTAAATAACGTTATGTGTAAATAACTTTATGTGTAAATAACTTGATGTGTAAATAACTTGATGTGTAAATAACTTTATGTGTAAATAACTTTATGTGTAAATAACTTTATGTGTAAATAACTTTATGTGTAAATACTTTCAAAAGTTCTTCTCTGTGGCAGACAGTTTTGATTCTTTGTTGCCGATGGAGACCTTGCTCTCGTGTCTCTATACATGTTCTCTATGACCTACAGAAGAGTGGGAGGGGCTACATGTTTCTTCTCTAGTGTTTTTATTTCTCAGTCTGCCGTCGCCCATCCGTCGGCCTACCCGTTGCTTTTCTTCGTTCGCCGTCTCTCCTGATTGAAACGACTTTGTGATGCTGTAGTCGTGCCCCTCTTCTGGGTAAAACCACAAAAAACACTCTTTGCACTTCATTACAGACCAATCTGTGCGCCGGACGGCGGAGACAAACACCGCAGACAACCTCCACTCACTGTGGAAATGACTGATGTTCATCCGTGTGTTCACAGCGCCGTATTCTACCCCCCCCCCCGGATCAAGTGTGGCTCTTTTATACCAAACACAGTCACAAAGAAATGGATGTTTTCCTCAAATGCTGCTAAAGCACTTTAATTAAGAAACTGGTGCCAATAGTAGCGAGATTATCCACGGCCTCCTCTTCTTCAGACGGTCCTATCAGGAAGTAGACCGAAAAAACCGGCAGCTGAAAGCACTGATGAGAAGGAAATTGTTAAAGTAGTGGCTCATTAAAGTGGAGCTGCAGCTCCGAACTATTTCTCTCTGAAGAGGGAAAATGATGCGTCTGCTGGTGCAGCTTGTAAAAAAATAAAATATAGATTATTCGTGTGAGATCGTAGTATCCTGGAGAAGTCGGGGTTATTAGGGAACCGTCCGCCGCGGATCCTTCCATAACTCAAACCATTTCATGGCTGACTTCCAAAATTCATACCCACATAGACCTTAATGTGAGGAAGAACTGGAGCGATTTTGCGAGAGATCCTCCATATATTTCTAGGGGGAGCTTTGTCTACAAACCTTTTTTCTGTCTGGGTGAAAATCTCTTAGATGGCGGCCGACATAGAGTAGAAAAAAAAAAAACGTAGAACACCGAGACTTTTGGGAAGCACCAAAATGAGTCATGGAGGATTTGAGGCACGGCGGCATCCCAACAGCGGAGCTCGAACCCAGATGTCTTTTCACGGCCCTCGTTCACATCCTCCTGCTTCCCCCCCCCCTCTTTCATGCATCATCTCCACTTCGTCTTCAATACTCTTCCTCCACGCCGGTCGCTTTCTGAGAGTAATGGCCTCTGATGCACACACACACACACACACACACACACACACACTCACACGCACACACACAAAATAAAAACAGATTTAAAAACACATAAGAGGGAGGGTGGTGGAGAAAGAGGAGCCGCTCCAGAAGCGGCGGCGGCGGCGGCGGCGGCTTATGTTTCTGTTAAGCTTCTTTATGCACGCCCCACGGATGTACAAGAGGAGACACGGCTACCGCGGAGCAAAGACCCGGAGGAGATCAAATTGGCCTCATTACCAGCGAGGCTCTCGGTGAGGTGAGTGCAAACAAACAGACAGAGGAATAATAAGACGCCCCGCAGCCGTTCACATATTCAAATGAGTGGGATACACACGGATTTGCACTTCATTACTTAAAAACTATTCCATCCGCGCCATCGGAATAAAACAAGCAGCCGGGGGACAGAAAAAAGAAGAAAAAAAATGGAACCAGCTCCGGCTGTACTTCACGGCTGTGGAACCCATTAGTCCACAATTAGGCCACATGTTTTCCGCATTGTGCGGCCTGCGTTGCGAAGCGGAGCGCCGTGAACGCCGCAGCTAAGAGGTGAATTAATCAGTTAATTAATCAGTTAATTAATCAGAGGCTTCTTTTCTTTTCTTTTCTTCTTCTTCTTTTTTTTTTTTTAAACTGGATTACATGCAAGTTTGATCAACTCAAAAGGGGGGCGAGAGAGAATGTGAGGAGTCTGAGTCTCCGGGTGTCATCCATATGCATGTTCATCGACACGAGGAGGAGTCATTATTCCACCGCCAGACAATCGTGCCGGGAATTCTTTCATTAAGATTACTGGCGCTGACGAGGGGTTTTAAATCCGGCTCCGCAGATGTTAATAGTTGTTATTCCGCGGCGGCTCCCACGGCATCTATAATCACAGATATTAATTCACGGATGATTTCCGATCCGTCAGGTGAATAATCGTCTTTTTTTTTGGAAAAAGTTGGAACATTCTCCGAAGAGTTTTTTTTTCCTTCTTCTTCATTTTGGTTCAAGAAAGAAGGCAGGTCTATGATGTCATCCCAGAGAACAAGGCTTTATCCCCCCCAGAAGGCCCCGAGCCCCTGCGTTATACAAGCAATCTCCCTGGTTGAACTAATTAAATGTGAAGTCATGCCCAAAAGCAAAAGTTTTGCATTCAGAAGCTCCCCCTAGTGGGTAAAATATGAACTATAGAGGAAAGTAGGATATATGCAGGATAGAACTCCTCCAGTCCATTCATAAACACGGAATTTGGACTAAATCCCACCAATAATCGCCTGGAAACTTTGGATATAACAGAAATACTGTCAGAAATATACGACTGACCTTTCCCAAAATCAATCCACTTCTTCCTCTCACCAAAGTCAATCAGGGTATACATTTTGAAAATGAACGACACAGTTCTTATCGCGTTACCACGACTATTCTTCAGTGGCGGCATCGATAATTCCATAATATCCCCGACTTACATACATGCTTATGTACATATCATCTACTTCTTTACTTCATCTACCCCAACCATGGCACACCGACGTGTGGTGATAAAGTCGTCATCGTCATCATCATCATCATCAGTGTAGAGCTGCTTCGGTGCAGAAAATAGAACCTAAGCGATCGATTAATCAGGTGGTTTTAATGTTACGGCTGATCAGTTTGTATAATAGTTTGTACTAGGGTGATCTCTTCTTCTGTTACATAACTTCATGAAAGCTGCTTGATGATAATGATGATGATGATGATGAAGAAGGGTTTTGTGTTTAGGTTTGTTAAATGCATCAGTCTGACTGAGAACACTTTTTTCTAAATCCAATTTTTTGTGACATGAAGCTTAAAAACATGAGAATAAAATACAAAATAATAAAATACAATATAACATGTGTTCTATTATTTATTCTATAATGGAGATTCTACATGGAAACGTCATTGTTGGATTTCATTTTGAGTTCCTGAGCTCCTGATTCCTGCAGCTGGTGAAGTTGCGGTGAGGACCAGTGAGAAAAGATCTCCGCCGTCGGATGGATGATTGTGGTTCTGGTGGACTCCCAGACGATGAAGTTCTGGACACGAGGTTGTCGTTTGCGTCTCGGACTGAGGTTTCGTAACGACTGACGGATGGATTTGTGTGAGATTGACTTCAGGTTTTCAAATTCCCCCCAGATTAAACCCTAATGACTTCGGTGATCCTCCGGCTTCAGCTCTAGAACCAACATGAGGTCCAAATTTGTGGTTCTGAGTGAAACGTCTCCACAGCCTTCACTTCTATTACAGCCAAACTTGTTTCAAATGTGTGTCCCCTCCAGAGAAAGAATTTTTTCACAGCCTTCTCATTTTGTTTCGACATTTTGACTTTTTTCTTGACACGTCGACTCTATTCTCGACATTTGGACTGTTTTTAGACTTTTTCACTTTATTCACGATGTTTTGACCTTTCCTTAACATATAAACTTTATTCTCAAAATCTACATTTTTTCTCAAAATTTTGACTTTTTTCTCCACGTTTTCACTTTTTTCACGATGTTTTCACGATGTTTTCACGATGTTTTCACGATGTTTTCACTTTTTTTCGACATTTTGACTTTTTTCTTCACATGTCGACTCTATTCTCGACATTTTGACTTTTTTCTAGACGTTTTCACTTTTTTCACCATGTTTTCACTTTTTGCTCGAAACGTATGTAATCTGAAACCTTTTGATAATAATAATAATAATAATACATTTAATTTATAATGCACTTCACTCTTATATGATAACATATACCTGCTGCCACTGGGTTCACCCAAGTGGTACAGGATGTTTTCTATAAAAAAACAGAGACTCAACCAAACAAGCTATTAAAGTAAAATATTACTTTCACTTTAAAGTAACTATAAGCAATATATATATATATTTTTGAAACTTCCTAATGATTGTTAGATTTGACGTATTTGATCCTTTTGCTTTAATCGAATGGAAAAAGGTGAAATTCTTGCATGTTTTTATGCATTTATATAATTTATACGTCCTTGTTTTCAGTCAATCTTCCTACAGGTCGGCGTTTGTACACATCTTTCATTCTTTGTGCTGAATTCTGTCGTTCAAGGTCATGAATGTGGCAGATGATGCCACACAAAAGTCAACAAAGTAAAATGCATGTTTTGCATTATGCGTGTTGTGAAGAGGCGCTCCAAGTACAAAGCATTAGAAACGGACCTTCAAGGGCCGCATGTTGTAATAGAATTCCACTCAATATGCAAATTTCCGCCCATGTTTCAGGGCAATCACAGGTACTCTCAGATATTGCTCTTTCTCTGACTGTTTTGTTTGGAATGAAATTGTTATTTATGATTTTTCTTCTTCTGCTCTTCACAGGCGGAGGAAATGAAAGCGTCGAAGGCGTAGAAACGGAATGAAGGGAATGAAAGCTGTCACGTAATGAAATGGATTTGTCTCAATTTGTTCCAATTGTACTCTAATCCAGTTCCCCTCGCCGCCGGTTGTGTGCTTGTTTTCTCCGGCTGAGCAGTCGCAGGTCCTCCACGAGGTCACGGCGGATTGTAAACCGGATCACGTAGAGAGCGAGCGACATGGGTTTCGTCAGATTGACGCTCTTTCAGACGGCTCCTCTGAACTTTGGACGGCCCTCTGAAAACCCCCAGTGGGGACGGAGGACCCTCGCCCGAGGGTGCCATTAGACGGACGAGAGAAATGAGCAGTCGGATCCAAAGCTTCCTTTGCGTGTAATGAAGGGAAATTATCCTTCACAGTGTCGGCAGGGCATCGGGCTGACGAAGACGAGCCTCGGCGGCGCTCGCGCTGACGTCAAAGAGGACGGCAAACGTCTCCGCCGCCGCCTGGATTGGGATAATAATTCAAAAACTTCCAACGTCCAAATCATTCCCCGCCGTCACTGGTGGAAGAATCATTTCTGTTCATGCCAACAAACCTTCACTTGTATTCGGTTTAAATGATGAGTCAGCAGTTTTTCCATAAAACACTAGCAACAGGAATTCATTCATTCATTCATTCATTCATTCATCTTATGTAAATGCTTATCCTGATCGGGGCTGTGCAGGAGGGCTGGAGCCCCTCCCATCTGACATGGATCTCTAACATCTCATTATTGGTTTCTTTCATTTTTCTTATTTTTACGTTTTTAGCCCCATTTAATCCGAGGTCATTTTCAAGACAGTCTGCTGGAAATCCATGAAGACCAAAACAAATAGGTCTGCGCTGTTTTCCTGATCCAACCACCGGGTAAAAATCAGCATTTTAACACAAGAGCCCGATCAAAGCGTTGGAATTCTCTGGTCAATCCGGTCTGAGCCTCCAAATGATTCTCTAACGCTTTAAATGAAGCTTCTCCTTTCATTTAAAATCGCAGTTCTTTGGTTCAGGGCGATTATTGTTACTTATATAATATTTAATTCCAAGAAAAGACGAATCGACCAATAATCATAATCCTCTTCTTCTCAGAGGATTCCTTTATTTTTTCAAAATTCACAGACAAAAGTCAAAGTGTTAAACTTTTTTTCGGGGTAATTATTTGATAAAAAAAGTGATGAAAATATCTGAACAGCTTGGTTTATTAGGCAAATGGGGAAATCAATAAAGATTTAGTCTGATTTAATGAACTTTTAAGCTGCTTGGCTTCTTTCTAACCATCTGTCCAAAGATAAACTGTTTGTTGTAAATAAAGATCCCTGTGTTCAGAAATTATCAATCTACCCCAGTTAAACATCGATTCCATGAATTAGTTCAAATGTCTCTAATTACATAAAATAAATATTTAAAAGAATATTTGGGAAGTTACCTTTAAGTATAAAAGACGTTGTGAATGAAATTACGCAACTCAATATTCACACGGTTCTGGAATGTGTAATAACACTGTAATAAGAGTTTTATACACCTGTAATAAGAGAGGTGGGGGTTAATAACATTAAAAATGGATAGTATATTACTACTTTATAGTAAACTTGGGATAAAGTAATAGTTGCTTGTATGGAAACTGCGTGTAATAGAAAAGACGTGTGCCACGTCTCCCCCCCCACCCCCCACCCCCCCCCCCACCCCCCACCCCCACCCCCACCCCCCCCCACCCCCACCTGCAACTTTGAGTCCTCGTTGAGCTAAAGCGCCATCTTCTTTTCCACTTACCCCAGCATTTCACGCCACTTTCTTCCACTTATCGTACAATAAACACCGTCCTCTCCAATTTCTCATCTGGTACTTGAAACCTTCTCCATCCGCTCGCTTCTCCACCTCTTTTCCACACACCTGCTCCACCTCTGCTCCTTGCATCATCACCGTTCCACCTGCCTCGCTTTCGCCCACACACATGTATTCTGTCCTGACCTTCATTCCTCTTCTCTCCGCTGCATACCTCCACCTATCCAGGTTCTCCTCCACCTGCTCCCTGCTCAGATCGTGTCCTCCGCAAACATCACAGACTCCTGCCTGTCCTCATCTGTCAGCCTGTCAATCACCATAGCAAACAAGAAGGGGCTCCGAGCCGATCCGTGGTGCAGTCCCACCTCCACCTTGAATCCATCCATTTGTTAATAATTTGTCTCCTTGTGGACGGGTTGAGTTCCAGAACCTTAGAAAAAGCCTCGGAACCCTTCCCTAATGGAATATCTTCTGATTTTGGCGTAGTGTGCTACCGGTGAGACCCACTAGCTAACTTAATGTTCTGTTGAGGAGGTGATGTTCTTGAACAGGGCTGCTGATAATAACGTAATTAAATAAGTCTGTAGTATGAGACATACACAAAAAACGAGGAAACCATCTGAGGGGGTCAAATACTTTTTCACAGTGTGTTTTTGAAAGATTTCTCGGTACCTTGAAGGAGGTTTTGCTTCAGTTTCTTGTATAAACTGAGGAACAATGTAACGTAACTCGTGGTTCTGTCATTCAAACCAGCCGTCCAGGATTGTGGACATGTGGAACAACACAGCACACGCATGTATTTTCTTAATTTACCCCCTACAACCTCTAACTACGGGTTTTTACTCAGTTTGTGTGTCCTTCAAGAGGGTCCGCCACTTTGAGGTCCATCTCAATCCAATGAACTTGAATTGGAACTGGGTTATAAAACGCTCTGACAGAGATTCTGCTCTGATTCTGACCCTCTTTCCTCAAGAACAGCACTATGTTGTGTTGTTTCACAAATATTCACGTTTGGTGCAATTACAGATTCAAATCTAAAACCTTTATAACATTTTTTTATATATTGTAAAGGTCAAGGTTGTGTGAAGACAAACATCACAACATTTATATAAGATCAGATGTTAGTCTCGTCCATATGTGGTCCTAGATCGGACACAGACCCGATTCATGGCCGTGCAACATCAATGGGAACCGTCCAAACGGAATTCATGTGGTTTTTTTGGATTTGCACTCACACTGAGAGCACAAGAGAAAAGAAATCGACCTGAAGGAGAGCTGACACCTGTTCACCGTCTGGTCCTGTTCATCCTCCTCCACTGCAAAATGTCCTGCATGCTAATGCGTCCATTTCTGTTTGGATACCCTGAGTGGTCTTACAAATATGATAAATTTTTTTTTGTTTTTGCTTTAGTTGAGGTGCAGACGCAAAAAAAAAAAAGCATTTGGGAAGAAACGTACATTTCAAAGATGGCCGAAGGCCACCGGTTCTTCTGAAGGACAATCCAAAGACCCTGAAACCAACAACGGCCTCGGAATGTGAGTCACAGTAAACATATTCGGAGTAAGATCGTTCCTGCTTGAATTACATCAGATCTTCCTCTGAAATAGTGTTGTGTTTTTTTTGTAACTATCTAGAACAACATCTCCCTCGATCCGCCGCTGCCTTCGTACTTTGCTTTGAGAGACCCCCCCCCCGGAAGCTGAAAATACAGACGGCGCGTTTCAGATCAGATGCACCCTCCTCTGGTCTACGGAGGGACGCATCATGTATTCACAGAGGCAACGCTGCAAAAAAAATATATATATAACAAGCAGAATGAAAACATCACAGAGAAAAATGGGATGTTAACAAAGGGGGGGGGGGCTCTGTGTTCCAGCTGGAACGTCACCCGGAACGTGAACATGAATGAAGGGTAAGGCAGAGGCGGAGGGTGGGCCCAGAGTGTCCGGTCTGATGTGGACTATAATAGAAGTATCGGATGGAAAGCAGGGAACTGTCACTCAAATGTGCCCAAACAGTCCTGAGAGGAGGGGCTAATTAGCCGAGTTGAGCGGGGTCACCTGCGCAGGTATTCGGCGTCGTACAAACGAAGGATGTTGAAATATGCGACCAAGACTTGAGCTGTTTGTATGTATTGATTTGGTATATCTATACCAAATCAATACGCAGAACCTGATTTTCAAACTGGATCCATTGGGGCTCAGGTTAACAAATACCATCACTGGTACTGTGGGCCAGCAGGGCACCAGTGGCAGCTATAGATGGTGATCCAGTGTGGCGACCCAGAAGGGGATCAGCCCGAAAGACGAAGAAGAAGATGTCATGTAATAATCCAAGTCCAGTTGGGATCGAGTTCTCTCTGATTTGGGTCGGAATTCATTTTATTGTTTCCTCTGTCCACTTTTTCAACCTTTTTCCCGTTCCAATGTAATATTTGCAAAGTTCATTCATTTAATACACTGGACATCCCAGATTTCCCATAAAATGACAAATAATTTGGTATTTCACGGACAAAAATCTTTTTTTGTGTAAACATGTTTTTTTTTAGGGAACTATTTGACCCAAATTAGTTCAAAATATTGAACAGAATCCTTTTTGTGGTTGTAATAATTCTGTTTAGTAAGTCCACACGGGCTTTATTATACCAAAAAAAAAAAGAATAGGACTTTCTAAATAGCCACTGATAGCCACTCGGTGGCCCTTTTGACCCGTGGTGTCCCCCAGGGCTCCACACTCGGCCCCTTGCCCTTTAACATAAACATGCTGCCATCGGTTTGTTGGATTATAAGTCTCTATTTCACAAAAATAGAGACTTAAAATGAGCTCAACCACACAGATGAGCGGGACATTGAAACATCGTGCCCCCAAGAAGAATGACATTAAATTCACATAAACACAGACTTTGCATATGCTGTTCGAACACGCCGCATATTTGTTTGACCTCTAACAGGATGGCGATCAGGGCCGAACTCACTTCTTCCTGCCTCGGCGCTTTAAAACGAATCTTTATGGATCGGCAGCCACGACGGGCCGGAGGGGCCGACTGGCGGTTCAACCTGGCCACGAGTCTTTTCGTGATCGGACTGTACGGTGTGAGTAAGCCAATCGTTAGCTCCAAAAGCTAACAACAATGAGTGAGTCCAGCTTTACGGAATTGTTGGCTGTCTTTGTTTTTAAAGATGTATTTCGTATTTGCTAGTGTATTTGAGTTGAATTGAAAATTTAAAAAAAGTTAATCGTGACAAGTTAACTGGAAACCAAAAATATAGAATACTTTATATTGCATTAGCAAGAATCACTGCGAAAACACGAGCAACTGAAGTGGCAGTAACAGATTCGAATTCAGCATTAAATTTGATTGAGATTCGGAAACCAATCTCAATCAAAGAAGAAATTATTCTGCCGGTTCTTGTGACACTTGATGTAAACCAGCATCTAAACACAAACAACTTGAGTTCTGAGAGGCGGAAGCATAAACAGGAAGTGCCAACGGTTCATTCGCATCTATCTTTGCGAAAACAAAATATTTAATCTGGTAAAAAATTAAGAAATCAAAGTGAAATCTTCAGGAACTTGATGCGAAACATGTTTTTCCTGTAGTACAGTTTCTTCTCTGCGTTGACTCATCGGCTCCGTGATTCTTTTTGAATCCATGAAGAAGAGTTTTGCCTGTCAGAAAAAAAAAAGGAAAAAAGCTTCCTATAAGGAAGTCTCTTTGAAATGGATTTCCCTCGGCCCGCGTCTCCGGCTGTTTGTCTCATGAATCTGTGGTTTCATTTGACGCTTCCTGACATCAAACGCTCTTTATGCAGCTTTCTTTGAGATTGGGGACATTTTTTCGGCAAGTCTTCAATTCATCAAGATCTACAGGCTGGAGAGCAACTCCGGGTATTTTATCAGGGTCTCGGAAGCCCCTTTTCCTCACAGCTGCTTCAGGGCGGAGCTGCGGTACCTTTCTCAAACTTGTTACCGCTGCGGCACAGGGGTCGTCCAATTATCAGGAGGCCGCTGGTTCAATCCCCAGATTGCCCCTGCAGTCCATATCTCGTAATTTCCTTGAACTTCACACTGAAGCCCTGATGGAGTCGTTCCGTCAGTCACGGAGACGGAAACTCAAAGGTGTTACGTTTTTGACGGCAAATTCTGCGTGCGGCTAATAACCAGTAGCCGTTATCTCAAACTTTTCTTTACTCAAACGTCCATTTATATCATGACTCAAGCGATGATGCATTTAAACCGACGCCAAAAGCGTCTTTCCCTCCGAGCCGAGGACCCAAAAAAAAAAGTCTTATTTTTTGGGTTTTTACTTGACCTACATGGAAAATGTCACGATAAAGTTTTTTATTTCCTACTTCTCGTTCACTGTCGGTTAACAAAAACAACATATAGAAACGTCGGTTCCACTTTACGGTAAGAATACGTTTATAAAGGATTTATAAATGGTTCAAAAATTAGTGTTTTAAGTCATTAGTTAACGTTTATAAAAAGCTTATAACATACCTCTCAATTCAAATCAGTGTGGGTCACTATTTTGCAAGATCAAGTTAGCTGTAAGCATAAGTGAGCTCACTATTTGGCAGCGCTCAGGTCCCTACCAACCTTTATATTGAATGAGTTATAGGGGCTTATTAATGATTTAGAAAGTGTTTACAGCTTAAAGAGTCCTTTGTAAAAATCCTTAATAAGGGAGTCTTAATATAAGTAAACATTAAACATGAAATTTTAATGTAAACCAAAAATGCAAGAATGTAATTTATCGCCTGTTCGTTGTATTGAATGAATTTAAGTTTCTGAAGTCGTCTTGCTTTTTAGACAAAAACTTCTTTTTTTTTTACCTCAGGTGTGTTTTAGTCCACTCATGTTTTCATCAGCGGGTGAAAACTTTCTTGTGTGTCTGATTTTGAACATAACGAGACAAAAGTGCAAAAGGAAGTGTTTTTATCCAAGTCTGCACACAAAAAAAAAATGTTTTTTTTGTTTTTCATTTCCAGTTTTCTGGCAACACTTAGAGTATCTGAGTGAGCGTCTGGTTTTCTTCTTGAAATATTGTTGCCACAATGTTCCAACGGTGCATTACTAAATTCTGCCGCAGACAGTTCGCAGCTCCTTTTCTTTAAACTATTAAAAAGCCTCGCGGTTTCTGCCTTATTATTATTATTATTATTCATTTCTCTCTCTCTCTCTCTGTAACTGAGAAAAAGGTCCCTGCAGATGTTCCCTTGGCTTTTATGTCAAAAGCTATCGGACTGATAGGAGGAAATGTCAGCCGTATCCAAAGCAGAAAACAAGCTGATTATTCCTTTTTGTGAAAGGTCACCTGTAACGCAGTATCTTGGAAATGTAAGATAAAATTGTACGGCATTAGTCGTGCACCGGCCGGTCACACGTCCCCGAAGAAATAATTAACATCACTGATGCTCAACTTCCACCACAAGCTCTTTCAGGTGTTCAATGCATTCTGGGTAAAAGTAACACTTCCCTGATTTTAACAGTGTTAGTTTGAAGCATTTCACTCTAAATGTTAAATCTAAATGTAAATGTTATAATTTCTATGTTAAATCTCAATATAAATGTTGATTCTAAATATTGAATCTTATTGTTTCATCAATGTGTTAAATCTAAATCTACATATTATATCTAAATATGGAATAAAAATCTAAATGTTATATCTAAATATTGAATCTAAATCTAAATGTTGTATCTTAATATTGAGTCTAAATCTAAATGTTATACATCAATGTTAAATCTAAATGTTTTATCGCTATGTTAAATCTAAATCTAAATGTAATATCTTAATATTGAATCTAAATCTAAATATTAATATATATTGAATCTAAATGTAAATGTTATATCTCTAAGTTAAATATGAATCTAAATGTTAAATCTAAAAGTCGAATCCAAATCTAAATATACATCTCTATAGCAAATCCAAATCTAGATGTTGGATCTAAATGTTCAGAAGGATATGTAAATCTACCCTGACGTCAGCAGACGCGATAAAATACGAACTTCTCTCCGCGTTAAACTCCGCCCTCTTTTGCACGAAAGCCGTTTTAGAAAAGACGTTAGTTTACGGAAAGGTTCAACAACAATCCTACGATGTCGAACACGGCCTTCTCGCTAGTTAGACCTCGGTAGGCATTGTTGTTGACTTTCAGTAAAACGTCCTTTTCTAAACGGCTTTCGTGCAACAAGAGGGCGGAGTTTAGACGGCAGCAGAAGCTTGTATTTTGATGCGTCTGCTGACGTCAGTCTGACTTTAGGTTCAACATTTACATTCACGTTCAGAGCTGACATACGGAGTTGAACGCGGCCCGATGCCGTCGCCGTTAGAATCACCACGGACGAACTTCAGCGAACGCCGCCCCGCAGCGGCAGCCCGCCGCGGCGCTCCCGTTAAACCTGGTCAGGTGACTTCTGTGCTCCTGCGGCATGAAATCTGATGTCTACATCAGAGCCATTGTGTGCAAGCAGTCATTTACTTTCCTTCCACAGGTGACCGCCTTTGCCCGCTCACGAAAGCAATGGAAGACGTAAGAAGATTGCTTTTTATGGATCGCGTTTTCAGCGGCTGGGAGTGATGCGTCTCCACGCTCCGTGATGGAGACGCTTTTTTTGCATTGTGCATCGGTGCAGCGCCACCCGAAAAGGTTCTTCCTCGCAATTTCTAGTGGCAAACGCGTCAATCTCTGCAGCACGAAATTGATAAAGCAGAGCAACATTGCGGCGTTTCTCTTTTTTTTCTTTTTTTTTCTGATTTACTGTTGTGTTGTGGGTAATATGAAGCACAATCCAGGAGCACAGCAGATGGATAAAAGCAAAAATATCCAACGCCGGTGGCTTCCCGCTGAGGATGCGACAGTGAACGCAGCACAGCAGGCCATTCCTCTCTGCCTCCTGATGCAAATTATTAAAAAAGACTTCCCTCCACAACCTGTTTCATGCCTTCCCTTCCAGGGATAATTGAGGAATCTTTTTATGTTTTCAATTATCCCCCCCCCTCCACTCCCCTGCCCCCACCCTTTCTTCCCGCCTGCTTGACATTCTTTCTAATTGCTAAAGATTCTGGCTTTTGCATGGAAATGTTGCGGGGCATGGCAGCACCAGGCGCTTCATTTTCCCTGTCAATCCTCCACAATGGGAAGGAGAAATGAGTGGGGAGATTACAAATAATTACTGGAAGAGAAACATAATTTTATTGGCCTCAGAAAAAACATAAAGGCTTTCCTCTCGGGGAGTAATTACACTGGATACCCACACAGCAACATTGATTTTATACAATTCTTTGTTTTTCGGGGGAACGTGCTGTGCTCACAAGGAGAGCACGTACATCTCCTGTAAAGTTTTAATCACATTTTCAGTTGTGAATAAACCAAACCCAAGCCGCTTCAATCCCCCTGTATTATCCCTCTTTTATTTCACCTTTAAATGCAACATTTTTACATTAAAAAGTCTCAAATAAACCGGCTAGGACTTTGTCATCTATTGTATTGAGTTATGTGCTTATATTACATTTGATGGTCAGTAATAATCATGTATTCTATGCTTTATTACAGTATATTTCTATATTATCATGCAGCTCATGTGACGTTTGGTCTCTGCTAATAACCTTAAGTTGAAAATCCTTAAGATTTTGTCCCGGAATCTGTAATAAAAAGAAAACGGATGCAGACGCACGTCTGAATTAAAACCCAAAAGTAGGTCAAATTCATTAAATTAGTAAATAGGAAAAGAAAACCCTGACGATTGAGACTTCCTGTCGGTCTATGAAAGTCAGAGAGTTTAGTATGACACTGACTCGGAGTTAAACTAAACCTTTTTAGAAAATGTTGTCAAAAGAATAGAGAGACTTAGTTTCTGTAAGAAATCTGTTGCATTTCTGCAAAAATCCTTGAAACTCTGAAAAGATCGGTAAGACGTTACGTAGGTGACATCACTGTAACTTGAAGAAGAAAAATAGACCGATGATGTCTGTAAGTGTGGATGCAAGTGCAGTTTTCCCAGAGGGCGCAGAGCTCCTGCGAAGTTGAGCTCCATTACAGGTTTGTTTAGAAAGGGATAGAGTGCATTGCATTTCATTGATGTCAATGTATATAAATGTCGTAAATCCGTATTTATGTTTTTATGCGTACAAAATCCAACCAGATTTAAAGCTGGATAGAACAAACGGAACCTGATCGGCGTATGCAATGTCCAAATAAACTGTGAGAGATATAAAATGGCATCCGAACGGAGATTTTAGAGGCACATCCTCTGTTGAGTACATTAGGCCGTACTCACCCTCCTGATGTTCCTACTTTCCTGATGGACTTTGAAAGTAGGCTAATCTTACTGGCTGTGTCCCTTGGGTTACTGTGGCAGATGCATAGGACCACACTTGCCCTTTCTAACACACACACACACACACACACACACACACACACACACACACACACACACACACACACACACACATTTAACCGGAGAGCTCTCCAGGGTTCTGTCTCAAGCCGAGCCAAAAAACCCAGGCTGTGGTAATCCTCAAGGGAGCTCAACTCTACCACCGACTCTCCCCTCAAATCCTGTTGGATCATAAAATCCACACAGCAACTGCTCCACCACTGGAGGCAGGAATGGGGGTGCTTGTTTTGTTCATAATGCGATATGGTGCTGTTTTCCCGGAGGAGGAAGAAGGGAGGGGGCGGGGGGGTGGTCACACGGACACAGGGGGGGTGATTGGTGACTCTGTGAAGCCCCCAGCTGTGGGGCAGCTGTGTGCACCAACATACAGTATGTTCACACTCTCCTGAGGTTTTTACAGCACGGCATGTTTTACACACGGTCACGGAGGTGAACACAAATTCAACCGTCGCTCAGGCGGCCCTGCAGGCACACAATCAGTTTCACACTAAATCACGGCGGTCACCTAATCAGGAGCGAGGCCGCTTCAGGTGTGTGTAGAGTCGTGACGCGGAAGGATGCCTGGTGCCGACACGGAAAATCAAAAAAACTCACCAAAGAGCCCAGATGTGTCCAAGATGAGCTTTAAGATAAAACAGATTTAATCCAACAGGAGCACAGAGTTCCCCTAAAAGTGGTCAGTCAAAACATCGTATTTACTTCTTAATGCTAATTATTGCTATAAAAGTTGTTGTTTTTTACTTTTACATGAAAGATTTGAGTGGTGATAAGTTTGAGATTTGGATTTCAGTGGATTTGTGCCGCGGTTGAATCTTCGGTGGTGGAAAGGAACTAAGAAGAAACCGTATCAGAACTGTTTCAGTTTCAGTTCCACTGCTTACTTAGCTTTAGGATTGATTTCAAGATCTCGCTGGTTGTTTTTAAGGGTCTTCATGGATCGGCTCACAGCTCCATCACAGAGCTGCTCCACCCATCATGAGCCAGGTTCCGGTCTCAGATCTTCAGACAGAGCTCTTCTGGCTGGTTCTGAGACCGGTCTCATTCAATCAGAACCCCTCCAGCGCTGGAACTTCCTGCCTGAGGAGCCGAGGCTGGAAGAATCAGTATCATCCTTCAAGATAATCATTAAAAGACACAAAAAAAAAAGTTGTTTAGACCGCTCCACCTCTTCCTGTTTGAGAAAGTCCACTCAGATTATCCAACTGTTATCTCAACAAGATAACCAATGACATCATCGGGCTAATAGTTCTTTTTTTAATGTAAATATTAACATTTCAAGCGACGCCTTCCTCGCTCATAAAAGCATAAATATCCACGGCGGACACGCAGTGGATCCATAAACCTGACGAACGAAACTATTCACATTATGCAGCGCAAATTAACTCCTGCCGTCAAATTATCCCAGAATCCACCAGCGACTGGGTTCCATTATGAAATATTCAAACCCTAATATCCACCTACAGTCTGTTGACGGATCGTCTGGCTTAATCGCCCCTCATTCCCCATCCCCGTGTGTAAAGCCAACAAAGGTCAGCATCTGCTCTCGGCAGTTCGGAAAACCCTGGGAGGCAAAGGGTGACTGGCAGGGGGGTAACGATGGCATTACTCGGCAACGGCCGTCTCAAATCTCAGCCGCTTCATTTTTTTGTGTGTGGTTAAAACAGGGAACTGCAATTGACTGGGAGACAAGGACGTGGGGATATGTGAGAAAAGTCCCCAATCCCCTGCATTGTACAAACATTCCGCGTGATTGAAGTCCTAAATTAAATGTGAAGTTATGTCCAGTGTTTGTGGTAAAAAACAAAAACAGCTCTCTGAAGCGAGTAAAATATGAACTATTAGAATGCGATACGATATACATTCTTACGCACCAAATATGGACTAAATCACACCAACAGTTGGGAAGTTTTCCACGAAATCACCTAGTGAGTTAAATCTGAATTTCTCGATTCAAATATAATATTTATAAGTAAATTCTCCTCCAGTCCATTCATAAGCACAAAATTGGCACGAATTCCGCCCACTGGTTGAGAAATATGGCGTTAAAACTTCCGAAGATAACGCTCCCCGTAATGTCAGAAATATTCAAACATCTTTCCCAACGTCAATCCAGTTCTTAACAAACAAAAAACATTCCTTAAAAGTAGATGGATGTCAATTACTCCAATGTTTGAGTTCTTTATTCCAACTTCTGCTTACGTTTGGGCTTCTGGATCATTCTTCTGAGCAATGAGATCGTCTTATCCTCACCCTGTGACATCATAAGCCAACTGTAGACTTCAGGAATACTCGTCACTCATCATCCGCCAGGACAGAACCGGATGTTCTGAATGAAGTGGTGAAATCCAACCACTGACCAGGAGGGATCTGTGACGAAACTAAGTTTTTGAAACTGTCTCTAAACACAGTTTCCTGTTTCGCCAATATGATAAGACTTAATTCCAACGTTTTGCTAACGAAACGTTAGCTATGACGCCATCATCTGAGCAAGGAGAAGATTTATTGGAGATCAGGTCATTTAGAACAGGTGCTAAACGATTGGCTGTTGGATGTCACCATGTGAGGGTAAAATGATAAAAGATAGAAATTGGGCAGTAGATGAACAGGAAGTCATGTGTGATTGATTCAAGCAGGCGTGTCCTGAGGCCTCCATTACGAAGAGGGTCTTCTTCTTCTTCTTCTTCATCATCTTTCAGCTGCTACCTTTCGCGGTCGCCACAGCGGATGACCTCACCTCATCCGTACGTCGGTACCCTGTTGGCTAAATCTAACACTAACAGTGTTTTAAAACCGATCCAGTTCAGAAATCCGTTTTGTGTTGATGGATTCGGCGTAGGTTTTACGCCGGATGCCCTTCCCTGACTCAACCCTCCCCTTTAAACCGGGATTGTGACCAGCACTAGAAGTACACCGGATTGTGACCCCCGGGTGGCTGGGTAATCTTTTACCAAAAGGGTCAGCTGATATTATTAAAATGAATTATTTTCCACAGAAATATCCAGTGTTGAACTGTTTTTTGTTTTTTACTCGGCGATGGCGTTCATGCCTCACGGGTGTTTTTTTGTTTAGTGCACATAAAAAAGAGGTGAATGGAAAGATTTTGCATTCGGGCCATTTCCCTCCTCCCGCGGTGTTGGTCTGCTACGTTCGCTAGTTCTGATCCAGCATGCAAAATTTATTCCAATACACTATTCAAAGTGGGATTTGATTCGCCTCCTCGTGCGCACAGCATGTATGGATCACTCCGCGAGCCATTTTAAATTTCACACATCTCATCACTTCAGAAGGTAGACATTTCCCCGCGGTGAGACACAGCAGCTTACGCCGGGGGGTCCGTCGGGTAAATAAAAACACCAGCAGACAAACACCAACACGCGTTCGTTCGGTCACGCTGCGATACTTGGAACAGGCCAGCAGAATTTGGCTGAGATAAAAAAAACGGCAGGTTATTTTCTTGTTGACTGACAGGTTATTATTACACATCGGTCTGATTCTGTATGTAGAATCAAACCGAAGTTCTGCACAGGTGATGCCGAATGAGTTTTCTCCGATGCTCCTCGGAGAACTCCTCACCTGCGATGTCCTCTGTTTTCCGTTCCCCCCAAATTATTCATCGGGCCGAGACGAGACGATGTGTTGGAGGCGGGGAACTGAGAGAATGCAAACTGACTGTGAAGGAAAAAAAATGGTGGAGACCTTTTGTTCCCTCCTACTGGTTCAAGATGAGGGGAACCAAACACGCATCAATCTTACATGTTGCTGGCAGATTTCTGGACACTTTTCCAGCGAGGGTGGGTCATTATTGATTTGCTGCAGAACCCTATTGACAATTTACAACTAACTGACAAACTTTATGTGTCAGTTAAGTTTATAGTCAAACGCTGATTCTCTATATTGAGCTGAGAGGCGATAAAATTGAATTTCAATTAAGAGCGACAGAGAATGAAGTAAAGATTATTTATTCCAACAGATGATTTGTTGGAATTAGTTCATTTGCCTGTTCTAGACTGAAGGCCCATAAACTGACTCCTACCTCGTTTATTCAATTTCTTTACTGGAATGCAAGACTTTGATAAACCATTAGGTTTTATGTCACAGCCAAAGCTTGTTGTTTGGGAATATAAGTCCCCATAGTGGACACAGGTGCCATAAATGGCAGCTTGGCTGCAAAATGCCTTTTTTTGGCACATTTTCTCTCTAACTGTGCCGAATGTGAAGCCCTACCCCGAAAAATAAAACTGTTAGAATAACGTGAACATTCTGGTAGCAGAAAGCTAGAAATTTTGATTGAGTAGTTATGAAAGGCTTTCATAGTTAATTCAGATATTATATGACTTCATGGCGTCACTCTGACCCTAACCCTTACAATGCTACCGACACTGAAAAAACAGTTTTTTAGTTCTTATCCGTTCATAAACACAAAGGTTCTATGCAAATAAACGTGATGGTTGAGAGACTAGTCAGGCGAGTCTTAACTAAAAAACTAGAATAAGCACTCCTCAAACCAAAACCTATCTCTGAACATACTCTTAATCAGGCATTGTTGCGTCATTTCCTGTTCCTCTAAAGTAAATCAAATCAAAGGAACGAGGCACAACAGTACCCAAGGTTTAAGAGAACAACAAACTCCAACAAACTCTCTGAGTGTCTCTCAAATATTCTTTAGCCGGTCGTCTCCTACGCCTTCCACTTCAGCGTCTCTGTTCAGCCCACTGAGCCCCCGGCTCCACCACCAAAGGAACATCCAAAGGAATCAAAGCAAAAGAATTATCGATAATGAACGCAAATCCGTCCATTAGCTCTGCTTCCTTGTTGGAAGTAACAATCAACATGTAGAAGTGACAAGGAATTCTTTGCTGCTCAGACTCTTCGGTAAGATCGCGATCAGTGGTATCCGTCCTCAGCTGCAGCACGTCTGGAGGCTAGTGGTGGTGGCTGATGACGCTGCTGAGACTGATGAATGACGTTGGAGTTGGAGAGGTTAGCCGTAACACCGCTGATATCGCTGGATGGAAGAATGGGACAGTAATACGAGTATTAAATACTGTGTTTGTGTGAAAGTTGAGAATAATAAAGTTGTATTTTCCCGGAGATAATCTCCCTGATTGAACTTTAACTAGATCTACATTTGCCATGTAAGGGAAATTAACACAATTGCTAAATGGCAACATTTAGCAAATCAGATCATTTGTTCTGACAAACCAGTGTACTTCTAATGCCGGTCCAAAGCCCGGATAAATGGAGATAGTTGTGCCAGGAAGGGCATCGGACTACGCCAAATCGATATGTGGAACGATATGGTCCGCTGTGGCGATCCCTAAAGGAGTGGAAATAAGATTATGTGTTCTTAATAAATGAGAAATTATGAAGATAAGCATCTCTGGCCCGGGGGGCCCTTTCCAGCGTGACACCGACCCGTGTGCTGTTATTGCTTTCATTATGAGCGGTTCCGCAAGAGAAATGCCCCAATAGTCATTTAAATTTGATTGCATTTCATTAAAACCTCCTCATTATGTATTTTGTTCAGTCAAAGAAAAAGCCTTCTCAGCCACTTTCACAGGTCCAGTACGTTTTTCTCTTCCAGATCCGATGCCTCCTGCAATAACAAGGAGCAGAATCAAGTATGAGGCGGTCCAGACTACCAGCCTTTGCACACGTCCATCACAGCCAATGACCACAGGCGGACGGCGCTGTCAAACACCCAGTTTGTCGCTAAGAAGCCCCCGTCACAAGGAGATATGGCTGATAATTAGGAAGCTGTCGGTGTCATTCATCCCCCATCATTCAGCGATGAAATCGAGCCGCCGTCCAGAATGGGATGGTACTTTTTTTTCTCCATTTCTTTGCTTCAGTGTTTTCTCTCATTATCTCCTGTTGGAAGCTTCACAGAGACTTTCCCCACCTGTCAATTCCCACTAACGGTTTTCCTGTCAAACGCAGCACACTGAGGCAATCAGGCACATCCAAAGTTCTCCTCTGGTACCGAGTGTTCATGCAGGGTGGATGAAAAAACGAAAACCGGAACAGTAGAATTCCTTTCCGTTTTCTATACAAAAGGACGGGATTTGAATGAACCGTTCGGATCTGAAACGATTTCTGACCCTCATCGGTTTTGCGGCTCAAATGAAATCTGCTGATGTATCTAAGGAAGGAAAGGGTTGGTTTAAAGGGACAGTTCTCTGCAAAATGAACTGGAAAAGTTCTCAGGACTCAGATTCCCCCAACACTGGAAAAAAACCCAATTTGTGAAAAGGGGGGGCAAACAAAAGACAAAGACGATGTAAGACGCTCCCTAACCACTGCCTCAACAAACACTGGACGATAAACGACTGCCATCGTCAATGACTGTCGGCGCCATGGTCTCGAGGCTCCGGATCGGGCTCAAATGGTCCGACTTAACAGAACCCATACGTCTGCTTTGGCAGGAACCTAAAAGTCGTACTTTTTCTCTTTAGAGTAGCGCCACTCATCCGTCCACATGTGTCAAACCCGGCCCGAAACACGAATTACATCTGACAATATCTCACGTTAATATAAATAATAATAGTAAATTTGGTGGATATGTATCGATTCCAGGAGATTTGTCCTGTACTTGTTACATTTCACTCTAATAATTCATGTTTTACACAGTAGAGAAGTTTACTAAAAAAAAAAGTAAAGGCGGTTCTTCAGACATTAATTCACATTTAATTTGAGGAGGTTAATCAGGGGTATTGAATCGTTATACGACAGGGGATTGGGGTCTTTTTGGTTGGATATATACTTGCTGTCGGGGTAGAAAACATCTGTATAGTTAAATGATTAAAGTCAATATGGAAGAGAGATGACCTTTTGGTTTTAGGGAAATAAGGGAAAATATAATTAAAAAACCGTCTCCCATTATTTAAAGGAGCGAAAATTATGGTATAAAGACCTGTTCTCAGAAAGAAAGTGACAAAAGAGGAGGGAGAAATGGTGATCTGGATAATACAGACAAACTGTCTAAGGTCGCAGAATAAGCCCAGAACTATAAAACCCACATTGTTGCACAAAAGACCCTGGAGTTCATAAAGAGAGGATTGGAAGCATCTCTGGGTTCAGCAAGTATAAGTAGGTCAGGGTTGACAAAAACATCAACATCAGCGATGGCGATGGCGAGGAAAACACAAAGGTGTGAAAGAAAAACTCTAATAACGTTTCGCTCCGACACCGACTCTCCTGTGAGGGGAAGTTCACACCAGAGTCACCCTCACTTCATCTTTTACCTCTTCATTTTTTCCCCTTCTACTACTTATATATGTCTGCCTGGCTCTGACTTCTATTTCCTCTCCGAGTCTCTGCAGGCCTCCACGCTCCTCTAATTGTTTCTTCTTCTCGCCGCTCTCCGGGGATGTGTAGGCATGGCCTTATTATCCCGGCTGATCGATGTGATTTATAGGTTTCGGGAGCGAGACATGCAAACTTTCTCATCTCCTGGGGTTAAACTGAAGAAATCAATCACACGCTCGGCGCTAAGTGTGTGTGTGTGTGTGTGTGTGTGTGTGTGTGTGTGTGTGTGTGTGTGTGTGTGTGTGTGTGTGTGTGTGTGAGTGGGCGCCAATCCACACCTGAAAAACCCCTTTCTCCAGAGATCATGAAAGCAGCAGCGGCGCTCTTCAAACCGAGACGCTCTCTCCTCACAAATACTCGGTTCTGCTTAAAAAGTACGCGGCGGCGGAACGTGACCCGGCTACAACACCCGCAAATTCATTGTTAAGCTATAATTCAGTTACGCTGATTAATGTGTTTATGCCGTCGACCGCGCCATGAGGTAATTTGCTATTATGCAGATATCCTCTTTGTTCCCGACGTCACGTTGGCTCTCTCTTCCACCGCAGGAGAACACCAAGCTGCCGAGATCATTCGCACCCGGATTTGAAGCTAATTGCTGTCATCTTTTCTAAAAGTGCGTGTTTTTTTTTCTAAACAGCAGTCGGCTTCATTAGAGAAGAAACAAACTTTCTTCGCGCCTAGACTGGATTTATATGTGAGTCAGCCCGACTGATTTAAGGATTAAGGACAACATAATTATCCTGAAGCCTGTAGAGTTATGTTTTATCTCTGATCACACACCACCTGACCAGACAGGCCTGTGACGTTGAAACAAAGTACGACAAGCTGTGTCGAACACAGCGCGACTCCCCCGGGATCAATACCAAACCGTTTATCAATCAGCATCAGCCTTTGTGCTGAGCCGAGGAAGAAATCACTTCAGCTAAACATCCATCGACTCGGATTTCTACTTCCTGCGGCCGCGGCTTCGAGATAAACCCACTGAATGCTGGTATTTATGATATCATAGGAAAGGAGATTCCTCGGCTCCACCTGGCTGAAGGGCAGTCAGGTGTTTAACCTCGTGTGAGGTCATTAGCAGAGGTGCTAACAGCTAATCGTGGCCGTGAGAAAACACATGCATTTAGATAAAGCACAAGTAAATAAACCTTTTCTCGTCAAACTCCTCGTCTTCCACATCAACAGCAGTTTGTTTTTCCTCAAATGATCTTAAGACAAGATTGCTTTCCTCATCAATCGGTCATCAGTCCCGGCAGAGTCATCAGCCACCACCACCAGTATCCAGACGCCACAGAGGGGGATATTCCTGCTGCTGCTGGGTGGAGACGCCCCTCAATCACTTTCCTACGGACTGTCACACATCATGCTAACAACTGTTTTCAAGCTAATGGGACCCAAAAGCAGGATAGTGACAAAGACGAAGGTTTAAACCAGTTTGATGAAGACTAACCAACGGCGAACATATCAGTTGGAATGCGGCCAAGTCTTGTGATACGACTGAGTGGAGGTCAGGGGAATCCTGAGGCGGAGCAGGGTGGAGATTAGAGACGCACTTCGGTCGAGAGCAAGTAATTAGGCGGTTGAGGCAGAGGAGTTGAATACTGACTTGGACGGCGGTTGAAGGCAGGCTGAGATCCGAGGCTTGATGGAGAGAGTACGGGTGGAGGGGTTAGGCGGAGGTGAGCAGGTTTGCAGTCGTGTTTTTCCCGGAAGCCCAGGAGGATGTTAAAATAATCATGAACGTTGAAATCGAGAGAATAAATCACTAAGTCGGACCGACGCTACCACGTGTGAGACTGAAGGATCCGACGAGGGGCGGATGTTTGCGCCGGGCTTAAACGCTTGTGAAGTTAATGAAGGAATGGAGTCAGCACCACCTGTGACGCGGAGTTAACAGCCAACAAAACAAAACAGAAACCACGCCCACCAGGAAAGGTCTTGTTGGAATAAACGTTCATCTTGAACTTCATTCTCCGTCTCTCCTGATTGGAATGACATCTAAAGAACGTTTCTCTCATAGTCGCTCCTGGAAAAATCATCTGTAAACATAAAGAACATCGGGTTCCACAGATAATTACGTCGTCATTTGTCCCGGAGTTCTGTCTGGATGCGCTGAGACAAAGCGAACAGTTTGTTTGTGTCAACACGAGCGGCGTATCGAGAACATGATTATACCGCCACCGCAGAACGTAATCGGCAGTAAACACGTAGCAATTAAGTCCAATCACAATCACAGAGACTCCAGGTGCAATTATGCATTTTTTCTTCTTTGAGGAACTGATCCATTCCGGATGGAGACTCCCCGGGCCGGACCCTCGCCGGCCGCCGAGCTCAAACGCCTTTTAATGAAACTTGTTTGGGGACAATTAATCAGTAATTAACCCGGGGAGTAGGGTTGGTAAATATTTACTTATTCATCACACGTATTTTCTCGCTTTTCCTCATGATTATTTTATGAGCCCGTTTCCCAATAATGCGTGGTGCCGTGTGCCGTGTTCTAATCAGGCGGGCCGGCGTCCCTGATTGCACATTCATCCTGGATGTTAAGGCCCTAATCTTTTATCCCTCCTTCAGACAGCCTCTTGATAAAACGCGGCGGAGAGCAGGGAGCACAAAGTTAATAGACTATCACTCCCACTAAAGAGAACTGATTGTGCTATTCAGGAGGGTCACATGAGCGGTGAGAGGGGTCACCGTGGAAACGCCAACAAAAGGAAAACCCGGGAAAAGTGAGGGGAGCCAAAGAGTGGAGTTTGAGTCCTGCGGGTTAATTCCGTGGCTTTCAGCTACAATTGCCGTGTCTAAACATTCATGAGCCTCGGAGGGGATGGAGGGGGATGGAGGGGAGGGGAGGGGAGGGGAGGGAGGGAGGCGAGGGAGAGGAGGGAGACGAGGAGGGGTATGGATGGAGCAGCAGCACAGAGCTCAGACACAAGAGGGAGAGCTGCTGAGCGAGCTGGTCCAGGCTTTGAGCAGGTAGAGCGAGAACAGGCAGCAGAGAGAGAGAGAGAGAGAGAGGAAGAGGAGGAGGAGGACGGGGAGTGAGGGAGGGAGTCTGTTCTTTCACCTGACGATTACTTTATCTCACACTTCTCTCACCCTGACTGCCGGGAGGAGCAGCGAGGAAGGAGCTGATCAGGAGGTGCCAGCTCTGTCCTGTTTTTTTTACATTCTCTCGCGCTCTCTCTTCTTCTTCTTCTTCGTCTTCTTCTCCCGCACGGGGGTCAGCTGGACTTTTTTCCTGCAGAACGCAAACCCATGTAATCAACCCCCCACCCACCCACCCCTGGAAGGACTGAGAGGAAGACGCCGGTTCTTCAAGGAGAGACT